>CM060693.1:161358889-161958889 GCA_030686995.1 Artemisia argyi
CAAAACTCACTTGTTATCATGCCGACCCATTATAGAGGCTCAGATAAGTATGAATATCATGACAAAAAAAGGTCAAATTTTTTAGTAAGGAATGAAAGGACGACTCGAAAACACAATTTAACCAAGAATAAAATCAAATAGAAATAAAGGAAGATAATAGCTTATATGTGAGAGATAACCCAAATCCAAAATTACAGTTTACTACCAAGAGGTAATTAAATACTCCCATTGATGCTCAAAACTTAATGTTCTTTGTATTTCTCTTAGATCAGGCATAATAGAAGGATTCTCCTAATACATATCTAGATATTTTCCTGTAGAGAATCCAAACCTGATAAAAATAGGAGCAATAAAATAATATTAATCTCATGTAAATTAGTCTCTACTAATTATACAATGACTTTCATGATAAATATAGAAGCACTGGTTTCGGACAACCTTTACTTAGCTTCTTCCTTCTTCTCGATGAGTAAATCCATAGATTTTCGTGCGGGTACCAGCAACCGCACCTTTTAAGTGTCCAATAGTCTCTGCAATTGCATCTTTAGGTTGTACTTTCTTCAATCTATTAAGCCCCTGCCCACACATATGTAAGATCAGTAATGAAACAAAAAAAAAGCATTACATAAAAAAAATTAGAATCTTTATACGCAACCTAACTGATTAAGGTATAAAACTACAATTCTGATCATTTACCAGAATCTATCATTACATTAGATATGACAACATCAGTACTTAGATCAGAGTGCTTGGATCAGGTTCGATGCTTCCACCCTCCTCAACGTCTAATAAAGTTTCTACAATATGCCAAAGACCATAATAAATGGTTATCAATAATATTTGAATCGCATATATGTATTATACCCATATGACTGAAATAGTATACTTGTAGAAGTATCGTTTGATGCTTGTCACTCATCTCTAGTAAATTCTTACAGATCAGAAGTTACTTGTCACAGATCTGTATAGTATGTTCTACAAGTGCTGGCAGTTCAGAATGTGATTAGTACATAGCACATACTAACCATTTTTTTCAGTAGTTATTGACATTTATTGTTTATCATAAAGTGAGTGAAGGTCCATATTTGCGGTGAGCATTCGGACAGTTGGGTCGTTTATCAAGTGTGACTGATAGATTGTATAATTTCATCATCAGCCACACACCGATTAGTTATAAGAATTATCACACATTCATTTCCAACATGTTACCATGACGCTTACAACATTGTTTAGTTATAACTCGTTGTCCAATGAATAAAATGATTATTTTTGCAGACCTACAAAATAGAGAGTGCTGCAAGATATCCACATATATCGCTACATGAGTATCCCCGTCCTTGAAGATCCCCGATAACCACAAACTTCTCCTGGCCCGAAGGCATCCTGATGTTCACGTGTGAGATATTGATTAATGACTAGTATCTTATTATTAGCCCTAACCACATGCCGAAAAATGATTTAGAAATTGTACCTGGAACATAGTTTGTCTAGCCCCAAGACCACAAAACCTGCATATCAATTGCAATTGATTAAATACCATAAAAAAGGTTGATGTAAGAGGCTGTTTGGGATTGCTTATTTCAAAGTGCATATCTGGTTCAAGATAATTAAACGTGTGCCAACATGCTTATTTTTTTTCAGGAAAAAAGTGCTAGACTAAATTAGCAATAAGTAGTTTTTGGGACCATAAAAGCATACAAAGTTGTTAACCTGGCTCAGTAGCAAGATCCCATACTTCTGTAACTGATTCAATGGCACGTTCTTGTGGCGCATGCAAAACTATTTTTATTGGTTTTCGGGAAAAAACGTTTGTTGGATATATACCCGAGTGGCGCAGTTAGAAGTTGTCCTTGTTTCACATCCTGCACACAGCTAATCACCCAACCGGCCTACAGCTCGCTAATCTTAACACCTGTAACTATTAAATACCATTAGCATAGTGCACACAAACTATACCTTGATAAACTCTTGCTCCTGCTACGACTCCTGCTTCTGCTCGGACTCCTGCTTTTGCTTGGACTGCGTTTTTTGGGGCTTTTACTAACAATCTTTTGACGCTGAACTCAGAACATGACACCCAACATTGATATTAATAATATTAACAATATAATTAAACGACCGATAAAGTGACGATAAACCAAGAAACTACACCCCTACAAGCAAAGGTTAAATTTATCAGGTACAATCAATTAGTGGTTCCACTTACAGACGGTACATGAGATCTGGATCTTGAAGGGGATCTGCAAATTTTCAGAACAACCGAGTTTAATATCCACACATTCCTCTTTAAGAACTCTGATCCAAGAGCCTTTATTTTCATGTTCCTCTCTCCCATTGTGCAAATCTATGGACTTCTGTGTGTAAAGTAAAGCACAACTGGGAATAGTAGACCCATTACAGCCATTAACAGCAGTCCCAAACTAATACAATTTGCAACCAGATTTTAAATTGCACTGGATTAACCCCGATAGAACAAAATATAGCCCAAATCGACCCATTTCAGAGACAAATTTGGTTTAAATAAGATAAAGAACATGATTTTGGAAAATTAAAAAGATCATGCCGCACCCGGCACCTCAATTGGCTGGTATGAGTTAACAATGAGTCGATTAAAGAGAGGCTCCCTACGTAGCAGCTCTAACGGAAATATGCATTCTTCTTCATCCATTTCACAGGTATTAGTGTCTACTGATTCAGGATCATAATCGCTATACTGAACAACCTCACGCACACTTGTTGATAGCTCATTTGCCCATGATGGAAGATCACCAAAACTCATAGCCTGCAATGAGAGTAACAAAAACTGTAGAATAACGAAACTTAGAGCTCATTAGTACACCTTAAGTGAGCTCACTTTTACTATGAAGGAAAGCTGACTAAAAAACTACTGATTCAGGATCTTAATCGCTATACTGAACAACCTCACGCACACTTGTTGATAGCTCATTTGCCCATGATGGAAGATCACCAAACCTCATAGCCTGCAATGAGAGTAACAAAAACTGTAAAATAACAAAAACTGTAAAATAACGAAACTTAGAGCTCATTAGTACACCTTAAGTGAGCTCACTTTTACTATGAAGGAAAGCTGACTAAAAAACATTTTACTCACTTTTCTCTTAGCCGACAGGTGCATAGATAATCGTATAGATACAATATTTGCTGCAACTGATCTTCATCCAGGGACAAAACCTAAAAATAGAGTCAACATGTTAGTTAGTATGCGTAGAGAACGATTAAATGATTAAAACATTATGAAACTAACCAAACGTATTATATGCCTGATTCCTGATTTCTTGTATTATATTAGACACATAATATGTGTCTATAAAATTTTGCCCATGGATGATTTATAGGATTGAATGATATGTTATAATATGAATAACATGTATTGAATACATGTAGCAAGTCATGTCTTTACCTCAAAACCCTAATAAATTTTCAGAATACCTCAAAGTTTGTACGTTAGTGGAATGCTCGAAATCAAAACTTGTAGTGTGTGACATACACATGTGATGACAGAAGAGATCACAAAAAAGACTTTATGTGCCTGCAAACACACATAATATGCACAAAAGTTATACAACAATTATAAACATAATAAAGCATTAAAGAAGCAAAGTAAAAATTATGATCACGAAGATGGTTTATGAAAAACTAGGGTTTTGTGATGAATAAAATAAAATGCCGTATTAATTTGCAACAATGTAAAGGGATAATCTCTAAATAATTAAGGAATGGATCTGCTATATTATTTTTGTAGATAAATACATTCCTTTTCAAACTAATCAATAATTGGTTGAGTAGGTTTACAAATTTGGTTTTGCAAGATATATTCCAAAAAATGTGTTGGTCTAGTGGTAATCACATTTCTTTCTGGACTAACAGACCCAGGTTCGAATCTGACTCCATGCATAATTTTTTTAAAAATAAAAAATCCGAAATTTTAATATAAATTAAAAAAAAATCCGAAATTATTATGCAAAATTGCCAACATGGTAAAATATTAACACTATTGATGACATGACACTCAAAAACTGATGACTAGGTATTTACCATGCTTATTTGGCATTAAATGGTCAAACGCCTCCTGTTATGTATAATGTAGAGATATATATTTATAAGCTCTGTCTGCCAAATTAAACGAATATTATTTTTTAAGTAGCTTATTTATTAAAAAATAAGCATAATTTCTTCATAATTTCATGTGGCTATGGGTGTAATCGAGTCGAGCCGAACTCGAGCTTAACAGGGCTTGAGCTTGGCTTGAAATTTAATAAGTTAGGCTTGAGCTTGACTTGATAGCTTAACGAGCTTTAACCATCCAGGTGTGAGCTTGGCTTGGAAAATTCGATAAAAGCTTGAGCTCGGCTTGAAAAGCTTGAATGTATATAAAATTATTGTATCTAATAGCCAAACCCATCAATAGATATATGTATAAAGTAATACAAACTTAAACCATAATAGCCAAACTCACTAGTGTGTTACACAAATGATAACACTATAACAGTCGACAGCCCAAGAAGTGTGAAGATACATAAAGTAGGATACAAAACGTTTAGATTAATTAGGTTTGAATGACCTTCTAGAATACGTGTTCAATTATTTACAACGTAAGTCGTTATAATTATGTTAGTACTCAAATTATCCCTAGTTAGTTATATAAATTTATAATGGAAATACATTTATATTAAAGCTCAAAAAAGCTTGATTCGAGCTCGAGCCGAGCTATCAAAAGCTTGAACTTGGCTCGTTATATGTTTTGAGCTATTTTTTAGGCTTGAGCTTGATAAAAGCTTAACTTGATCGAGTCAAGCTCAAGCTCGAGCTCAAGCTTGAGTTGCTTGATAAAAGCTTGACTTGATTGTAGCCCTACATGTGGCAAACATGCACGTAATCTTTTATATAATAAAACAAAACCCTTATTGGAAATTTTTCATTTCAAAAAAATGCATTCATACCTTATTTAGTAATAATTTTATTTAAAAAAAAGATTATTTTCTTATTAGGTAATATTTTATATTTATCCATAAAACAAGTAGAAGATAAATACAAAAAATATAGATAAGATGCAATTAATAAATGAATTAAAATTTTTAAATAATTATCTTTAATAATAAAAAACTATAATTAAACATCATAAATCAAACAAAATAAAGGTTAAATTATTTGTTTTTTAATAAATAAAAATATATGATTCAAAAAATTTAAAAAAAACCCGCGCGTGCACGGGTATTATAACTAGTGCTTTATATCAATTTAACTATAGGATTTTATTTTATTTTTAAAGGACAAAATTTCGTGCAATTTTACAAAATTTAACTAAAGTTAAACCTCCTTATAAACATTACGTTTCATTTCACAAAATTTGAAAACTCCTTAAAAACTTTACATTTCACAAGATTTTTTAGTTTGTTACTTTAACTTGATTAAAAAAGGGCTAAATGCCATAAAGTTAGATTCTAAAGTAGTATACCTTTTTTATATGATTTTCCTTTTATATATAAAGATTTATATTGTGTAAGGTTGGTTTGTGGGCAACTCTAAGTCCCGAAGTTCATTTTTACCTGTTGACGTATGTGTCCGGAGAGCTCTATACCGAACGGTACAAGGCACCAGACGGTATGGTGCGGCCTTTCGGTCTTTGGGTCAGGGAAAACGCCCACGTGCGCCACATTCTCAGAAAATCCGCAAACGTGTCTAAAGTACAACTGACACAGATTCAGACCTAGGGATGACGATTACTGTTCGTAGGTACGTTCATTGTGCGTAGGTACAGCTACTGTTCAAACATGTACTACATTTACTGTTCACAAGTACCCTGATTGGGGTAGTATAAATACCTCAACCCCATTTATTGCAACACACACTCATTTTACCAGAAAATACCTGTATTTATTATTATATCATTCGGCCTTAGAAATATACTCATTCTCACGCCGGAGCTTGGTCCTGAGATAACACCCGAGGCGAGGCTAACGAGCGGTTGTGCTTGTGCAGAAATCAAGACCGAAGGACCTGACAGCAAACAATACCGAAGGAGCGGATATTTACTTCAACATGACCCGATGCAACATTTCTCGTGGATTATACTTACGAAAAAAAGTACAATTGTTTATTGTGAATTAGAAAGGTGTAAATCAAACCAAAAACTATATCATAAAAGTCCTCGTGTCATGGGTTTACGAAGGAGGACTCGGGAACTAACAGATTAGTGCACACAAATATCCTAACAAAATTTGACACGAGCTTACATCTCCAATTATTTTTCAGATCAAATACATAGAGAAAAAAAAAGGAGGGATGTTACAAATTGAGTTTATTTTTATATTACATATACATGTATATGCCATCAGAATTAGGTGGTGTTTGTTTATTAAGAGAGTCTGAATCTGAATCTGAACCGTACGTCTGAATCTGAATCTGATGCGTAAATGTCTGAATCTGAACGCATCTGAACGAAGAAAAAAAAAACTCTTGTTTGAACGGGATTTTTTTTTTTTTTTTTTTTTTTTGGTTATTTTGTGTCAACAAGAGGCATTCAGACGCGTTAAGACACTCCTCTCAAGTCTTGACCATTAAGATCTAACTGCATCTGAACGCGTCTGAACGAAAAAAAAAAAAAAAAAAAAAAAAACGGTCTGAACGGGAAAAATGTCTGACCGATTCAGACATAGTGCCCATTCAAAGGCGTTAAAAGGCTGGAAAAAAAAAAAAAAAAACAAACGCAGCCTTACTTTTACTTTTCTCTAAGAGCCTATAATGCTATAAGTACAATCTTTTACAAATGTATGTCCTTGTCACGTTAGATTTTTAAAACGTCATCTTTAAGTTTACTAATTTACTCTTATAAAGTAAAAATCAATAACGACCCCGCTTATATTTGATCAGTTTTTTTCCCTTTGTAGATGAGTGTGAAAAGGTGGTCAGGACCTACAAATGCACTCTCTCCCAAGTTTATAAGAATGGACTTCGTTTTTTTTTTTTTTTCTATAATAAACTTGTATAAATCCACGGACATGCTATTGACTAAGTTTATATTTTTGATGTCACCTCACATCCATGTCATCATAGACATTCATACAAATATGCATCGTGGGTGCTATTAAAAAAAGAAAAAAAAAATTATAAACCTTATTAATCGTCTCTTTGCCTAAAAATATAAACATTATAGCAGACAACATTCGTAGTAAGACATTAATTGATACAAAATGAAAGGGAGGTGATTTACACATTAATTTGTGATTTTTCATTTATATTGGGATTTACATCAAGGTGGTAGGTAAGCGGGCAACAAGCTGCGCCGTCACCCCTTTCCGAATAGCAAACCGAGCCGAGCCGATTGTTTAGTGGGATTAAAATATTATGTTAGTGGGTTTCTTGCTTAAGTGGCGCTTGATTAGTGACATGGTTCATCGTATGTTGCACATCTGTTCTCCATTATCAGTTCTAGAGCAATTTCCAAGATTAGATGTTGCATGTTATACACCTGTTTTCATTATCGTTCTAGGATGATTTATTATTGCGATTTCCGGTTATTCACTCTCTAATCGCAATTGCTGTTTTTTTGCTCTCTAAACACACATATTGGTCTAAATCCTCTCTCTAAATTTTAATTTGGCTGGGTTAGATATTAAAGGCCGGCCAACGTTTAGGGATTTGGTGTTTGAAGAATCGATATTGAGGTTTGTACGTCTTCTGATTTCATGTATTTGTGTTTGTTTAATATATTTTTAGTTTGTGTGTTGGTATGAAATATTTTGATATGTATTTGTGTTTGTTTGAGCTACTTTAAGTGTTTGATGCTTTATTTGTTGCATATTTTTTGGTTTTCTAAGCATTAGGTGTGTTATGTTCATACAATTATGGTTACAGAAAGGGTGATTGAGTAACTTTATTTCAAGTGTTTGATGTTTTGGGGTGTTTTCTGATGTAAATGTTAAATGCATGATTATCTCGGGCTGTTGGTATTTTGTGTTTTAGGATGTTTTCTTATGTGATTGTTAAATGCAGGTGTGGAAAGTAAAGTTGCATTTTAGTTTATGCAAAAAGATGAAATTTGTTTTAGGGATTTTGATGTAAGTGATGAGTAAAATGCCTGACTAAGTTTAATTTTTTTGATTTTACGTTTAGGTATTATTTTTTTTAAGATTGTTGTTTAAAATTTGATTTGTATCATGCGATTTTCCAGAACTTATGTCTAATATATGGGTAATTGTTCTTGCTATATCATTACAATTTACTAGAAGGGCTACTTGGTTATGTTTGTTGTTTTAAAGTTGATCAACATTATGTAATTTTGTAGATTTTTGTGTAAGCTATTGTTAGAAGTGCAGAGATTGTTTATCACATTCAACTATAAGGTGAGTAGAAGCTTGTATAAGCTATGGTTGTAAGTGTTGGTCTCACAAGTGTTGTAATGTGTCTAATTTATTTTATTTATGTTTTTTACAGCTTTTTGTGCTTTTACTGATTAGTTTGGGTTTAACTGCAGTTTATGGCTATAATTCATGAGCAGGATCTCCCTGTTTTGTCTAAAGGTACTCAAATTTGGGTATCGCATGATGTTTCATTGTTTCTTATATTGTTGTATTTTCTTACTGTGTATGCTTTAATCATATAACATGTATACAAGCGGTTTACAGTTTTGTTTTGCCTTATTTGGTGACGTCCATGTTTTCTTGATAAGTA
The DNA here is from genome assembly GCA_030686995.1 of Artemisia argyi. Lineage (NCBI taxonomy): Eukaryota > Viridiplantae > Streptophyta > Magnoliopsida > Asterales > Asteraceae > Artemisia > Artemisia argyi. The sequence goes on from CM060693.1 coordinate 161,367,581, forward strand.
AATACTTGTTTGAAAGTACATGTTCTTCTCGTAGCACTAGTACATTCACCACTTTCCCAGGCGACATTTTTGCCACCCTCCCGTCGACATGTCGACGGCATCATCCACTCGCGTTGACATGACGTCGGCCCCAGCTTATCGTGAGTGCCTCGTCGGCAACTACTATCCCGTCGACAATGCCCGTCGACAAAGTGGGTCCTACGTGGTTTTCCAGTCAAAGGAAATTGGTGGTCCAACACTATATTCCCGTCGACATGTCAACGGGATAATAATACTAATTATCTTATTAATTAATAATAGTTAATTATGTTTTAAATAATCTCGTCGACATGTTGACGAGAAGGTTTCGTCAAAATCAACTGGTTGGTCAACTATGCGTTTATGATACCATCGACATGTCGACGGTATCATAATATTAATATTTATATTGTCGTTATGATACCGTCGACATGTCGACGGCATTATAATACTATGCTGCTAAGCAGCAGGCTGCAAACCAGCAATATTCCAGATTTTTTCCGAAAAAATCTACCAAAACCTGTAATACCAAAACCTGTAACAAGAAGCTATAACCACTCAATATGAACATGTCATAACACATACAACTCGACATCGGCTAAAACACTTTAAAATTATCGCTAAACACCCTCAATATGCATTAAAACATATAAAGTCTACAAAACGGGGTGTGGAAATATCTAAACCTAGCTGCCATATCTACAAATGTTTCAATATCCGCGATGTTCAAGTCGCCAAAAGGTTAAACTAACAAATACTAAGATAAGGGTCGCGAAAATATTGTTTCAACCATAAGTAAAAAAACCAATTTTGTACCTCTACATCCCCAAGTCACTATTCATCACTAATGATGCGTGGGAATCGCAACAGGTTTTACCTCTCAAGGGATCTCGAGAAGCTTACAACCCCCACCAGGCAGTGTACCTGATCGTTGTAGTATAGTATAGTGACAAGTACCGGGGGATTGATCGTTCAACTCAAGAATAGTGTCGTTAGGATTGAAATTAATCTAACTAGGTCTAAAGGTGAAGGATGATTCTTTTTATGTTTTTATATTTTATGAAAAGCAAGTAAAATTCTCGGGTATTGGAAGGAGGGGCGGAATTAGTTGCTAATCAACTAACCCAAAAGCTACTAATTAAACTAATTAACAAGAAAAGTAAACTAGGGTTCTACAAGGTAAGTGAAGCATGTCTACCTATGATATGTTACTCCTTGCTAGCTATCCAATTCTACCTATTGAATTGTCACACCTTGTTTTAATTGACGGGTTGTATTCCTTAATACCATTCGTGAGGTGGCCTACGTACTTCCCCAACTCTATAAGCTCCTACTTCACTCCTATGTCGAGCCTGCAAGAAGCTCCTAACATGGGATCATTAGAATTCGTTCATGCATTAAATACAACCATAATAACCTAGTACGCATTGGTTCATGTTTCTTAAGACGTTCAAGCATGTCACCATTGGAAGTCTGCCAGTTTTCTTAAGCCTAACATCGAATACAATCAACCAAACAAGAGACAATAGGAATCAAGAATTATAAGCTAAATCAACTAGACCTATCGAAGTGTCACACCCTAATTGATGAATATAGACTCAAACATCAACAAGGAATCAATAAGATCTAATCAATTATATACAAGTTTCACATAAAAATAAGTAGACACAAGGAGAATTAGCAAAACATCATCAAAGAAGAGCAAGCAACAATGATAATGGAAAACATGATTAAGATAGAATCAACAAACCAATACATAATGTTTATGGAATGATTGAAACCCTCTAAGTTGCTGGAAAAACACCTACCTAAACCCAGGAATCGGCCTTAGGGTTTAGAGCTTACAAAAAGTGAAGTTATGATGTTATATTTATAGGCAAGTTTTCTGTCGGCAAGGCTTGACAACGTCACCCCGTAAAGAGTGACGGCGTCATGACCAACTTTTCTTCACTAAATTGTAGATTTCTTTGTCCTCTTCGCGTGGGCTTTTGAATCACCTAAATCCGAGTTCGTATGCAAAAGTTATGACCAAAACAATATCAGCTACTCTGCGCGCCAGTTTTGACAAGTTAACACGTGACGGCCTACGTGACGCCTTCAGGAAGTCTTCTAGGCCATCAGTCTTTAAGTTTACACGTGACGGCCTTGGGTGACGCCGTTACGTTTTCACTGTACCGTCACCACTTCCACCTCTTGTTTACTCTTGACGCCGTCACATGAAGACTCTTGACGCCATCAGGTACTGTTCCCAGCAAGGAAAATTAAGACTTTGCTGTTTTCTTCACTTTTATGCTATAAAAACGTCCAAAATGCTTCCTTTTCCAGAATTCACTCCAAAAGTACCTAAAATGAGAAAAAGAACGATTTAGGGCAATATTTGATCAAATAAAATCAAATCTGGGCTTAAATGACCCCCTAAAAATGGTTCATTTTTCGTCTCATCATATACCCTTACACTTGAGATTTGCTTGTCCTCAAGCAAATGTGCTTTTATTCTAATCAAAATACAAGTTAGGGGTCATTTAACACTAATATAAAAGTAATTACAACAAATAATTGTTCCACTAAAGACCAAAGACAAGCACGGAGGTCATATACTAGCTCCTCACAAATAGTGTTTAGATACTCACATCTCTCGGGTGTAATAAAGTATATATCACAATATGGAAATGGAAAACATCTCTCACTACCTGTCATGGCAAAATAGATTACCATAGGCTTGGGAAAGGATTAAACCTCCACCACTTGGCGTAAGCACCTAGGATAAACTATCAAAGAGGTCTTTTTAAGGGTTATGACGTTAGGTGTAGGGATATGGAATACACGATTTTGTTGGATATAGGCAATCTTTACTGGTGGCGAGTTAATCATCTTGGTTAATTACATGTACAATATGGCGTTGCTAAGCCAAGACTAGACTCGACTTAAGCTAATAAATCAAAAATAATAAAAACATAAAATAAACATAGAATGAAACGGGATGGTAGTCCGTATGTTTTTTCTCTTTTCTTTTCTTTTTCTTTTTTTTCTATTTTTTTTCTTTTTCTTAATTTTTTCGATTTTTTTTCTCTCATACACTTTTACCCTACCATCCAAAATAATACATCATTGGGAATGCACATTCCCCTTACACTGGAATTTTTACATACTTTACAATAAACTAATCTAATGACTCGAATTAAGATAATCAAAACACTTGGAGTACTTTTAATATTAACGCACATATGGGGGTAATAATATGATGTTCTTCCCCATTACTCCATAACATTAGTACTTTACCCATGAGTCCCAATCGTCCCCAAACAATATGTACAAGGATATTACTCGAATTAGCAACCATGTAATCAATTAGATAATTAACTAAGGGTTTAAACAAATAACAATAATGCACTAAAGATGAGTGCATACACGGAAGGCTAAGGCGATTTGGGTGTACATTTAAGTGGGTTGTAACAAATTCTTCCTTTAAGTAAGATGCTTAAAGTTAGAAACGAAAAGATAGGCTCAGAGGGGTGTACTAGGGGTTTCGTGTACTAAAAATGAGTACAACGCTAAGGTGTGGGAAAAATTAATTGACTTAACTAGCCAAGTAATATGACTTAAATGGTCAAGTAATTATGATACGGGTTTAACACAAGGGTGATCCTAATGCCTCTTATAATGTAGTAAATCCTACTACACAAATGTAGTCTCACTAGCGGTCTCAGGATGCATCACTAACGCAAGTTCTAGAATCTAAATGCTACCGGCACACTCATAAGCACTAATAATGAATGCTTTTCCTATCAAATCTAAAGGCGAACCTCACATATTTATGTGGAAAATTTTTCTGAATGGTAAGCTTTCATGCTAGTCATACAACTCCTATCCATGAGACGCTTGCTAAGGCTAAAGTTTCACTCCTAAATGTTGTAAAAAATTTTAAATTTGGCGCTAAAATTACACTAACAAGTATTTCTCATAGTTTTATTACACACCTACCATCAAACAAACAAACTCAAGTGAAAGTGTATCCTATAAGGTATCATCATTTACTCTCCCCTTACACTTAGGATGAACATTGTCCCCAATGTTCAATTAAAGAATGTAAAAGTGAAATAGGCAAAAGAATGAAATCAAATACTCCCCTGATTTGTTCGGTGTGGATAGTGTGGTAACAAGGTTAGATCTTCCTCCAAGAAAATGAACATTCAAAGCTTCCCTTCCAGAAAAATAAATCATCTTCTTGTCATACATAACCTGTTAAACCTGAGAAAACAATCACAAAAACCCAAAGCATCAATCCGAACAAAGAAAACTCACAACTAGATGTAATTCCAGACTTAGGAATAAAAACAAAACAATTAAAGATGTAATGTTTGTGGAATGAATGTTTGCAGATTTCCTGGAGTTTATAAAACTAAAGAATCAACAAAAACTTTAAGACTCCGTTAGAAAAACAAAACTCGCAAATTTTCCAGAATTTTACACATGATGCCATCAGGAATTAATTCCTGACGCCATCAGAAGTGACCTGCATAAATCTTTATGTTAAGTTTCCGGAAAATTTCTGGAAAAAACTTATGTCCTACTTCCTGGAAAGTCCTGCAAAACATCATTATGACTAGATCCAAGCATTTGACTCTAACAAATACTAATACACATGTCCATTTAATATTGTGGAGAATCATGATCAATTTCGTTCTTAAAAACAAATTTGGGGTTTCCCCTTACACTTATCTTTTGCAAAATACCTTTATATGAAGTTAAAACGAAGTTAAACAACAAAATAAAGCATTTTCACAATTTTATTTTGAAACATGATCTACCAACAATAAAAATAAAGCATGCATACGGAAGCAAATAACAATAAAACAAATAAAAATCACACAAAGCATGGGTTGCCTCCCAAGAAGCGCTTGTTTTTTGTTCGAGTCACGAGCCTGACTCTACCCTTATTTAACAGAAATGGAGGGGGGGTTCCCTACACTATGAATTAAGTGCGGGTGGAAGTAGCGATACACACCCTTAGGGTGGAAATATGCCACGTGAGGTGAAGGGGGTGAGTGAATGGCTTCCTTCATCCTAAAACTACCCAGATAATATTGGTTGATGGGTGGGTCAGTTCCTCTTTTGTCTCCTCGAAATATATCTAAGGATGGAAAGGTGTGTAAAGATTGAGGTTCCGGTTCATCAACACTAGGAAATTCCCTAGAACTAGGAGTAAGGTTATCACTACAAGTATTCAAATCTATATCCTCAAGTGGTGCCTGGTCCAAGGGTTCTACCTCCATCGGAATTCCTAAAGTTTCTTCTACTTCTTCCGGTAAGTCACGGGTGGTGTCTGTGCCTCAAATGATGGTTGAGTATTTTGTGGGCTTATGTTATTGACCTCATAATTCCATGTGTCAAGATCACCTATATCCTCATCATGTGTTTTGGTAGAATCTATCCTAAGCATTCTCCTAAGTATCTCACGTGCTTCTCTAGGCATCTCAACTTCTATGTCCGAATCATAAGGATCATCCTCAATAATCTTATATTCAATTTGCCTAAAAGATTCATCATGTGTTCCTTGAGATTCAAAGTCATTGGTCATAAAACCTAGGTCTTTTTGATCAATGTGATCATGCTCGGCTAAATCCTCCTTAATTGTTTTCTTAGGTAGTGATAAAAGCAAACCTATTGCTTCATCCAACTTATGGTTTATTGCTATAGCTCTATCCATAATTCCTTGGCAAACTAGGTCGCTTTTCCTATTGGCCTCACTAAAACTAGATCTTAAACATGGAGGTTGTTCATAAGAATCTATCCTAGGTGAAGGCTCATATGATTCATAGGTGTCTCTAAATGAGGTATTTTGAACTCTTTGGTGTTCTAGCCACTCAACCTTATCTTGCAATCTTAGAAGTCTAAGTGTAAAGTCCATTTGAAGCAAATTACAAACAAAATCACAAAGAAAAGATAGACTACGAGAAAGCTACAAAATAAAAAGAAAAAATATCACTTGATAGGAATCTAATGAGTAGACCTAATAAAAATCAAATTCAACCTAAACAATAACTATTCCCTGGGCTGCGGCGCCAAATACTTGATGCATGGGAATCGCAACAGGTTTTACCTCTCAAGGGATCTCGAGAAGCTTACAACCCCCACCAGGCAGTGTACCTGATCGTTGTAGTATAGTATAGTGACAAGTACCGGGGGATTGATCGTTCAACTCAGGAATAGTGTCGTTAGGATTAAAATTAATCTAACTAGGTCTAAAGGTGAAGGATGATTCTTTTTATGTTTTTATATTTTATGAAAAGCAAGTAAAATTCTCGGGTATTGGAAGGAGGGGCGGAATTAGTTGCTAATCAACTAACCCAAAAGCTACTAATTAAACTAATTAACAAGAAAAGTAAACTAGGGTTCTACAAGGTAAGTGAAGCGTGTCTACCTATGATATGTTACTCCTTGCTAGCTATCCAATTCTACCTATTGAATTGTTACACCTTGTTTTAATTGACGGGTTGTATTCCTTAATACCATTCGTGGGGTGGCGTACGTACTTCCCCAACTCTATAAGCTCCTACTTCACTCCTATGTCGAGCCTGCAAGAAGCTCCTAACATGGGATCATTAGAATTCACTCATGCATTAAATACAACCATAATAACCTAGTACGCATTGGTTCATGTTTCTTAAGACGTTCAAGCATGTCACCATTGGAAGTCTGCCAATTTTCTTAAGCCTAACATCGAATACAATCAACCAAACAAGAGACAATAGGAATCAAGAATTATAAGCTAAATCAACTAGACCTATCGAAGTGTCACACCCTAATTGATGAAGATAGACACAAACATCAACAAGGAATCAATAAGATCTAATCAATTATATACAAGTTTCACATAAACATAAGTAGACACAAGGTGAATTAGCAAAACATCATCAAAGAAGAGCAAGCAACAATGATAATGGAAAACATGATTAAGATAGAATCAACAAACCAATACATGATGTTTATGGAGTGATTGAAACCCTCTAAGATGCTGGAAAAACACCTACCTAAACCCAGGAATCGACCTTAGGGTTTAGGGCTTACAAAAAGTGAAGTTATGATGTTATATTTATAGGTAAGTTTTCTATCAGCAAGGCTTGACAATGTCACCCCGTAAAGAGTGTTGGCGTCATGACCAACTTTTCTTTACCAAATTGTAGATTTCTTTGTCCTCTTCGTGTGGGCTTTTGAATCACCTAAATCCGAGTTCGTATGCAAAAGTTATGACCAAAACAATATCAGCTACTCCACGCGCCAGTTTTGACAAGTTAACACGTGACGGCCTACGTGACGCCTTCAGGAAGTCTTCTAGGCCATCACTCTTTAAGTTTACACGTGACGGCCTTGGGTGACGCCGTCACGTTTTCACTTGACCGTCACCACTTCCACCTCTTGTTTATTCTTGACTTTTATGCTCCAAAAACGTCCAAAATGCTTCCTTTTCCATAATTCACTCCAAAAGTACCTAAAATGACAAAAGAAACGATTTAGGGCAATATTTGATCAAATAAAATCAAATCCGGGCTTAAATGACCCCCTAAAAACGGTTCATTTTTCGCCTTATCAACTAACAATATCCACATCCACATCGGCGTCACCACTCCGGCTCTGGCTCCCGCTCCCACTCCTGCTCCCGCTCCCGCCAGCTGAGCCACTACGTCCAGCGCCAGCTCTACTGCCCGAGCCATCCACGTGTTGAGAACCCGCCTGACTAATATACTGGGACCATTGCGGGTTGGTCGAGGCAAAACTCATCAACAAATCGAGTTCGCCTTCATGGTCTTGCGTTCTTCAGCATCTTTCCGGCTCTTCTTCTCAGCCTCAGCAATATTCTTTAGAGCTACAGCAAGCTCAGCAGACATCTCGGCAACACCTAAAAATGAAATAATCAATATTTAAAAACAGCCATTGCAATACATAAATTGAGTCATGAGTAATCTATAATTAATATTATCACAATGTACATACCTGGAGGTGGAGGCGGGGTGTACGGTAACGGTGGCCTCCTCAAGCCGGGTACGACCCTACCCCGTCCGGCTATGTGGCCCCGCTGCTTGCCCTTCAGAACCATAGCAAGTATCTGCTCCTCCGTGTACGCCACCCCTTCAGGGGTATTCGCTCCCAGATCTCTCAGCCGAACCATCTCTTCCTATTTAGTTGAAAAAAATTAAGAAAATTAATATATATGTCGGGTTAATTACAAGATTATATTTCAGTGAATCATTAAAGTGCGTGTTTGGGGAAATAAATAAATAAATAATAAATTAAAAAAAAACGATACTTACATACTGAACCCGAGCCTCATCCTGCAACCACACACCATCCTTGTCGCAGTGTGTGTCGTAAAAGCTCTGGATGAGTGACGGGTACTGCTTGTCCTTGCTGTTCAGAAACTGTATATACACATGCATATAAGATAAAACAAATTAAAAATGACAAATCAAACACCATATATATTTTAATTAAACTTAAATACTTTTATCAAAATAAAATTAATTACTTTTATATAATTAAAATTTTTAATTAATATATAATTAAAATTAAATAATTTTATAAAAATAAAATGTGTCTTACATAGTTGTGGCGAATAGCGGCCAATGACTTGGAACCGTGGCGGCTGTACACCCTGTTCTTCTTCATATTCTCCTTGTTCACAGTAGCTCGATTCAGGTTCTTCTCATTCATGTAGAACTTCAAGTGCTCATCCAACACAGACGGCTCGAGGTTCGGAGGAGGGTTTCTTCGAATGACATCCACCGCCGGAGGCCCACCCTTCCTCGTAAAATAATCACGCTTCATGTCACCCTTGTTGTCGGAGTAGCGCTTAGCCAAATACGCATTGATGCCGGTCCGAATATTTTTCCATTCGGCACTGAGTTTGTGGCAGTCCAAGTCGAAGAATTGCTACAATCAAATATAGTCAATATTAACATAAAGATATACATAAATGAACAAATTTAAATAAATATACACAATTAAACAAATTTAAATAAATGTAAACATTCAAATAATTAAATATAGAGATATAATTAAAAGGAAAATAAAATAATAGACCTCGAGTCGGTTCATGAAGGCAGCCCGAATCGCTTCGTCAAGATCGTACCAGGAGGGATAGTGCAACGGCAAGGTCCTAACCAGCTCGCCAACGTAGTTACTGAACCATGCGCGGTTGGGCCCGACATGAATATACGTCCCCTGATCACCAATCTCGAAATCGATTGATTGCCGGCCCGAGTTTTCTACGGCTTTCCTGAGCGCGACGTTCTTGTTGGCTTGACGGACCGGTGGCCTGCCGCCAACCCGACCTCCACCCCTGCCTCCACCTCGAGCCCTACCTCCTCGTCGAGGTTGTCGTGACGATCCTACAATTGAAGTGAGTGAAAACGTCATAAAATAACAAGTAACAAAATTCAAATGAGCAAGTTTAAGTTTCTTACCACCACGGTGACCGCTCTCAATCTCACGAAAAGGGGGTTGTGGGTCATCGGCACCATCACCACCGTGACCGTGCGCTACTGCTTCCATAAGTAAAACTACAAGTTGAATAACATATAGAAATTCGGAAACTAATTAACATAAGCATGCACACATTCAAAATAAATATACACATTTAAACAATCCATAACAATTTCATTCAAATAAGTGTCGTTTTACAAGTTACAATTTAAGATCAATCTGCTAAATCAACATCACTATTATAAACATCATCAGTCGCATCTTGAACTTCATCATCGTAATTGTTTGCATCAGAATCAGCTAAATCATAAGGATCGCCGTCTTCCTTATCAATAAAATCATCGTCGTCATCAACATGAATAATTAGTGGTGGTGCATCAACTAACGTTGATTGACCATCGATATTTAAGGTTTCAAATTCCAAATCATTCAAATTAGCAGACAATTAGAGATTAGATGAGTTGTTGCCATGTATCACATCATCATCGTCTTCTACTATGATGACATCCCAGGTTGTGTTGTGAGTCACATCTTGGACGCTCTTCCAATGGAGTGGTCGTCTGGTAGGATCTTCAAGGTAGAATACTTGTTTTGCTTGTGTTGCGAGAATGTAAGGTTGATCTTCAAACACATAGCTATTTGCCTAAATTTGTTCAACTAGTGCAACTATGGAAGGCAATCCTAACCCACTCTTTAAATGATCCGTCTCATATATGAATGTGTATAACTGATTTACTATTTGAGAAAATTTCGGTAGCATTTCCCCTCAACTCCTCAAATATGTGCATTAAAGACATATTCGTAGGAGTAAAGGAGAAACACTAACGAAATAATCTCAAATAGTAAATCAATTATACGCATCCATATCATAAATGAGACAAAACATTCAAAAAGCAGTCCCAAACAGGGGACTTTCCAAAATTAATTTCTAATAAATTAATTCCGGACGGGTTTTTTATAGGATGATTAACTTCGGACGGGGAATTTCCGAAATTAATCAATAAAATCCTAAAACATTCACAAAAGTCTAACAATAATACACAAATCGACAATTTTAAGTTAATCAATTAATAGAATATAAACAATTGTTTGGTTTTCGACTTATGTTTCATAAGCTTATTTTTTGTGGCTTATTTTGAAACTATTTTGTTTATATAAGTTTATCATGTCAAACTTATTTTTTGTGACTTATTTTTTAAACTATTATATTTTTTGTGACTTATTTTTGAAACTATTGTGAAACATAAGCCAAAATCCAAACAATTAATAGAAAGATGTCTAATATATCTAAGGGGTTGTGTGTTTAGGCTTATATAACGGGCTTGTGGCTTATTTGGTTTTCGGCTTATGTTTCATAAGCTTATTTTTTGTGACTTATTTTGAAACTATGTAAGGTAAAAAGTTTCAAAATAAGCCATAAAAATTTAGCTTATGAAACTTAAGCCAAAAACCAAACAAGTCATAAGCTCGTTATATAAGCCGAAACAAACACCCTCTAACTTGAATTATTTTACATCTAACTTGAATTATTCTACACCATATGGCTAGTTCAATACCATGTCTCCCAAGGTGCTATTTGCACCGTGGGTACACAATGAGCAAACGCAATATCCTATTTAATATATCAAAACCTAATATACTAATTAAAAAATTCTAATTCTAATTATACTTCTATATATAAGGCAAGACTTATATATAAGGCAAAACTTCTAATTATTCTACTTCCCTTCAATTAATTATAACGCAAAAATTCTAATTCTACTTCTATCGTTTCAACTAATTATAATGCAAAAATTCTAATTCTATACTACGTACTAATCAATCCGCAACATAATGTACTTAACTAATGCTTTCTAAACTACAACAAAGCAAACTTATGCAATATTTACTCGGCTGGAAAACTCAAATCCATTTCAAGCAAACTACGGCTGGAAAACTAAACTACTAACCAAACACTACAAGATACCAAAACTAAACTACAACAGAGCATAAAAATGAAACAACAAAGAACATACTGTCTCGGTCTTCGCTCTCGGGCTGTGGTCTCGGCTGTTGTCTCGGGCTCCGGTCTCGAGCCATGGTATCGGGCTCAGGCTGTACGTGGGTTGTGGTCTCTCGGGCTGTACGTAGTCTCGGGCTTCAGGCTGCAGGTATAGTGATATATCAAAAGTTTTAAAAAACTGTTGTAGGCGACATGTCGTCGGGATACCAAAAGTTTTAAAAAAAAATAAAAAATGGACCACATTACCTCTGTCTCGGCTGTCTCAGCTCTCGATTCTCGATCTTGGCTCGGTTGTCTCATCTGTCCTGGGTGTCTCAGCTATCTCAGCTAAAAGTAAACAAAAATAACAAAATCAAAATTAATACAAAATTAAAAATTATATTAACACTAAAAGTAAACAAAAATAACAAAAATCAAAATTAACACTAAATTACCGTGCACAACGGTGGTGGTGACTGTGGTTGAAGAAAAATAAGAGGAAGAAGAAGAATTAAACAAATGAGGTGTTGAGGAAGAATTAAACGAATGCAGAGGAGGAGGAGGTGCACAGTGGTGCTAGTGCAGTGGTGTTGGTGGAGCTGTGGTGGTGTTGGTGGTGGATTAATGGTGGTGGAGGTGGTGTGGTGGTGGTGGTGTTGATTGGTGTGGAGGTGGTGTGCTGGTGGTGGTGTTTTGATTGGTGTGGAGGTGGTGTGGATTAATCGCCAGAGGTGATGGTGTTTTGGTTGATTTTTTTTTCTAAGTATGACCAGCAATAATTGAGCTAGGGTTTTGTTTTTAACTTTTATATACGATATTTTGTCATTTGTCATTTGGCAGGACGTGCAAAAAATTGGCGAAATTTTTGACGCTTATATTCCCGTCGACATGTCGACGGGATAATAAAATTTATTTATTATAAATACATAATATTAATTACTTTAGTATAATTAAAAAATTTTATTTATTATAAATACTTTTATTAAATGAAAAGAGAATATTAAAAAAATAGTTTTATAAAATTAATTAATCACTTTTATATAATTAAAAAAATTATTTATTATAAATACTTTTATAAAATTAAAAATATATATATTTAAAAAATAGTTTTATAAAATTAAAAAATAACTAGTTAAATTTAAAATTAATTACTTATAATATAATTAAAAAATATTTATTATAGATCGATTGTTTTTTTTTCAAAGTTATGAGTACAATAATTTTATTTATTATAGATCGATTAATTAAATTTAAAATTAATTAATTTTATTTAATTAAATACTTTTATAAATTTGAAAAAACTATTAAAAAATAGTTTTATAAAACTAAAAAAATAGTTAAATTTAAAATTAATTACTTTTATTTAATAATTAAATTGCAAAATTTAAAAAAATAGCCTTATCAAAATTAATAAATTACTTATAATATAATTAAAAAAAATATATTTATTATAAATATTTTGATAAAATTTAAAAAATATATATTTAAAACATAGTTGAAAGTTGGCGTATAGTTGGAGTTTGGTAGTTTAGCATTTTCGGGTATAACTTTTTCTATAAAATAAACGAACTAGTCGAGATGATATGGTTATACACGAGATGTTAAACGAACGAGTCGAGATGATATGGTTATTCCCGAGATTTTAAACGAACGAGTCAAGATGATATGGTTATACACGAGATGTTAAACGAGCGAGTCGAGATGATATGGTTATACACGAGATGTTAAACGAATGAGTCGAAATGATATGGTTATACACAAGATGTTAAACGAACGAGTCGAGATGATATGGTTATACACGAGAGGTTAAACGAACGAGTCGAGATGATATAGTTATACCCGAGATGTTAAACGAAAGAGTCGAGATGATATGGTTATACACGAGATGTTAAACGAACGAGTCAAGATGATATGGTTATACCCGAGATGTTAAACAAATGAGTCGAGATGATATGGTTATACATGAGATGTTAAACGAACGAGTCGAGACGATATGGTTATACACGAGATGTTAAACAGATGAGTCGAGATGCTATGGTTGTACACGAGATGTTAAATAGATGAGTCGAGATGCTATGGTTGTACACGAGATGTTAAACAGAACGAGTCGAGATGATATGGTTATACACAAGATGTTAAACAGATGAGTCAAGATGCTATGGTTATACACGAGATGTTAAACAGATGAGTCGAGATGCTATGGTTGTACATGAGTGAGGTTTCAGGAGGTTCGGTGACTAATGGTTCATGACCAGGGGGTTCAGGCTCAGTGACCAGGTTCAGAAAGTAGGGTTCAGGGGTTGGGTTTTCCCACCAAAACTTTTCCCACCAAAACTTTTCCCACCAAAATCTTTCCCACCAAAATCTTGCCGCCAAAACTCTTCCCACCAAAACTTCCCACCAAATCTGCTCTTATATACTAACATCTTATCCACACAACTTCACAATCTCTTATCCTCAAAACCACTCAACCTCATGATGGGGCGAAAAATGAACCACTTTTAGGGGGTAATTTAAGCCCGGAATTGAATTTATTTGATCAAATATTGCCCTAAATCGTTCCTTTTGTGATTTTAGGTACTTTGGGAGATAAATCTGGAAAAGGAAGCAATTCGGACGTTTTTGGAGCATAAAAGTGAAGAAAACGCCAAAGTCTTAATTTTCCTTGCTGGGAATAGTAGGTGACGGCGTCAAGAGTACCATCCTGACGGCGTCAAGAGTAAATTGAATGACGGCCCAGTGCAAACATGAAGACGTCACAAGGAAGAGCGTCAAGAGTTAACACGTGACGGCCTGGAAGAACCTAACACATGACGGCGTCAGATGTAGATCAAGGCAGTCCGAGAATTATTTTGGCGGCGAGATGACGGCGTCACCTATTTGGTCTTGACGCCGTCAGCCTCAATTTCCTATATATAGTTTTCTAATTTTCATTCATTAAGAAGAGAAGTTTTGGAGAAACCCTAAGGCCGAACTTATTACGAATTTTACAGGTTTTTCAAGGGTTTTCAGCCCTTGAACCCTTACATGTGTAATTGAGATAAGTGTTCTTCTAATTCAATCAATATGTCTATGTGTTGGTTGTCTATATCTTGTGCTTGTCTTAATTCCATCATGCTAGGCTAGATTTATCTTGTGTTTGCTTAGATCTAATGAAACCTAGATGTTGATTATGTGTTGATTACTTGTTTATGGTTGTATTGGATGAATGATTTCGATGTTAGGCTTAAGAAAACTGGCAGATCTCCGAATGGTAACATGCTTGAATGTCTTAGGAAACATGAACTGATGTGCACTAGGTTTTATTGGTTGTATTTAATGCATGAGTAAATTCTAATGATCCCATTTTAGGAGCTTCTTAGCCGGCTCGACATAGGAGTGAAGTAGGCACTCATAGGATTGGGGAATTAAGTGCGCCACCCCATGAATGGTATTAAGGAATACAATCCGTCATCCACGCAACTATAACAAGTAATTAACGTGTAAAAGATATCTAGGGAGTAGTGAAATCTAAGTAAACACAATTTCTCCACTTATTGCTCACAACCTTAGTTTAATTTAGTTTTATTTTCATTTCTAGTATTTTATTTTGATTGCATCTTTAGTATTGGGTTAGTTGACTAGCAACTAATTCCGCCCAAATCCTTCAAACCCGAGATTTTTATTTACTTTCAAAAAAATATAAAAATACAAAAATAATCATCCATCATCTTTAGAACTAGTAATTAGGTTTTCTAATCCTAGCGACACTATTCCTAGCTGAACGATCAATCCCCCGGTACTTGTCACTATACTATACTACAACGATCAGGTACACTGCCTGGTGGGGGTTGTAAGCTTCTCGAGATCCCTTGAGAGGTAAATCCTGGTGCAATCCCTACGCATCACCTCACAACCTTGAAACCACTCAACCTCAACCAGATGCAGTGATATAATCATTTTATGTGTACTTGTGGAGCAGGGAATATAAAAAAAAGAACATCACATCAACCGGATACATTTGGATGGGAATATTATGCATGTCCTCTTTCGAAGCCAAGAGACAAAGGTCATGGATGTGGATATTTTATGTGGAAGAGTGAATTTGATGAACAATTACAAGTAATTTCATCTGCTTCAACATCTCATGGTTCTGGGTGCACAAACTACCATGAAAAAGATCTTAGGATAAATATGTTGGAGGCACAAAAACAGGTGCTAGAGACAAGAGTCAGGGTGCTCGAGGTAAGACTTGAAATGGCAACGAATCCCGACAACAATGACCACGCATGTCAGTCGGATGCAATACTCCATAACCTGTTAGGTGACATGGAAAATCTTTGTATGTAATTTTGTTGTTGTTGTTTGTTTGTTGTTTGTTGTGTTATTGTTGTTGTTGTTGTTTCTTGTGTTATTGTTGTTTAATAAAATGTTGTTGTTGTTGTGAAAACTGAAGTCCAAACACGATTAGATACACTCAAAACTGCGTAATCACTATAAATCGTAAGCTTCTATCCAAACACTCAAGAAACTAAGCAGTTTATAAAGCAATCCCAAACACCACACACTTAGCATTATTAACTTGTTCACATAGTTTCCTATATTAACAAAAAGATATTTTATTCAAACACGAAGGCAAACATTTTATTCAAACCACACAAGAGTTGTAAACCAGATACATTTTCATACAAACTCAAACTAAACAACTCGACAAGCAAACGAACCAGATCAAACGAAACAACTCAACAATCAAATGAAACAACTCAAACTAAACAACTCGACAGCCAAACAAAACAACTCAAACTAAACAACTCTACAACCAAACAAAACAACCCGTTTACTTTTTTTTGCGGCTACCTCCTGCTTTGCTTGAACTCGCACCATCTCTTCCTTTCCTTGCTCTCATTTCCTTGAGATGTGAAAACGTAGCTTCTAGATATGTTATTCTATTTTCCAGATTATTAACGTGCTTTTTGACATTAAAGGTGCTTTCAGATTCATTGTCACTTCCAACAGCAGTAGCTTGAGCTTCAGCAGCAGCTTGAGCATCAGCAGCAGCTTGAGCATCAGCAGCAGCAGCTTGAGCATGAGCAGCATTCATCTCTTCCAAATACTCTCTATAATACGGCTTTCGCCTCAACCATTCCAGAATCCGATCCCTCTGAAACAGTGCACAGTTCGCATAAGAACCATATTCATCAAAAATTTCCCAGCCCCAGTGATTTATAATTTTATTATACAGGAGCTCATGTGATAAAGCCTTTGACCACTCCTGTTCCGGCGTTAAATCGTCCATTATATTGTTGTTTAATTTATGTATCTGTAAAATGAGACGGGAATGATTTTGTGAGAATATTTATAAGAAAAAAATGTGGGGACATAATCCCGTCAACGAGAAAAAACAGGCGGGAAAAATCCCGCCACTTTATTGGCCAGTATTTTGTTATAAATAATTAAATAAACCTGTACTGTCGACATGTCGACGGGAATTTAAGACAACAAACCATAATTAACGTTAATTACACTTTTATTATTGATTAATATTGTCCCGTTGACATGTCGATGGGACCATATTGGCGGGACAATTTCCCGCTCAAGTTTTGGCAATTATTGAGGGTGAAAAGTTTGACCAATATGGTCCCGTCGACATGTCGACGAGATTATATTAACCCAAAAAATTCAACGCACTTGGCCTCAGTCAATCGGATTTTTTGTCGTTTTCTGCACGATCCCGTCGACATTATGTTGACGGGAATACCTTCGTCGCCTGTTCTCCTGTTTCTTGTAGTGTAGGGGTTCATTTCCAGTCCACTTTTGAAGGCTTTAAATGTTATACTAAAATCCACTTACATGAAATGCAGGTGTATTTTGCAGCAAACTTTGGATTTGCTGCAGCAAAAAAAAAACTGTATGGCTTATAATGCAGCCATATTTTGTAACCGATTTGATATTTGTGTTGGGTTGTTGTATACAGCTACCATAAGACAATTACTGAAATCCCTTATCTGATATACGAGCAGGAGATCAAAAATTTAGACCATGCACCAAAATAATCGTCTTCAATGTGTTGCGCTTGATTCTCCAATGTACTTAAGTCTTTAGCTTTACTTAAAGAGTTTTAGTTCCATTCCTTTTTTCTTTTATTTTTTTAACCTTCCTTTTTGCTATAACTTTTATTTTTTGTTTTGGAACAAACATGCTAATAAAAATAAAATGTTTTGAAAATCAACGAATGTTTCAACCCTAAAAACGAAACAAGAAAACTTATGAAACAAACTTAGCATTATTAATGCGTACAATTGAAGGCCGCTACAAAGTTAAGCTATAAGTAATCAAGTTCAATGGGGTTGAAATATCAATTAGTTTCTTTGAAGATTGTGTAGAGGAGGGTTGGGAGATAAAAAAATCAAAGGTATGTAAGAGAGGCGTGGATTCGTCGGAATCATAGATGGAATGGTCGGAAAAATATTTTTCTGGTGACGAGGCTGACGTGGATGGCCAGGGTGATGGTGACGGCGATAATGTACCGTTACGAGATTCCAATAATCAAGACGTCAGAAAAGATGATAGCAATTGGTCTACTTGTGGGGATAATGAGGTGTTATTTGCATATATGAATGGAGTCCAACACAAGATTCCCTGCAAAAAGTACACGATGATAACATTGAAAAGGTAAAGGAAAAGACTGTGAAAAAGATAAAGGAAAAGTCAAACAAAAGTCTGTGTGAAAAATTGATGGATATGGAAAATGATGAGGCGAAAAATGAACCACTTTTAAGGGGTCATTTAATCCCGGAATTGAATTTATTTGATCAAATATTGCCCTAAATCGTTCCTTTTGTGATTTTAGGTACTTTGGGAGTGAATTCTGGAAAAGAAGGCATTTTGAACGTTTTTGGAGCATAAAAGTGAAGAAAACAGCAAAGTCTCAATTTTCCTTGCTGGAACAGTACCTGACGGCGTCACCAAGGCCGTCACGTGTGTTGGTGACGGCCCAGAAACTTCATGAAGGCGTCACGTAGGCCATCACGTGTAAATTGTCACAACTTGCGCGCGCAGTAGCTGACACCGTTTTGGCCATAACTTTTGCATACGAACTCGGATTTGAGCGATTCAAAAAAGAAAACGATTGGGACGAAAAGATCTACGATTTAGTGAAGAAAGATTGTTCATGACGCCATCAAGGTTTGGCTGACGCCGTCATGATCGGGCCGGGCAGAAAATAGCCTATAAATATAACATCATAACTTCACTTTTTGTAAGCCCTAAACCCTAAGGTCAATTCTTGGGTTTAGGTAGGTGTTTTTCCAGCAACTTAGAGGGTTTTAATCACTCCATAAACGTCATGTATTGGTTTGTTGATTCTATCTTAATTATGTTTTCCATTATCATTGTTGATTGCTCTTCTTTGATGATGTTTTGCTAATTCACCTTGTGTCTACTTATGATTGTGTGAAACTTGTGTATAATTGATTAGATCTCATTGATTTCTTGTTGATGTTTGTGTCTCTCTCCGTCAATGAGGGGCTTGTTGATGTGTGTGTCTATCTCCATCAATTAAGGCGTGACAACTTCAATAGATCTAGTTGGTTTAGTTTATAATTCTTGTTTCCTATTGATTCTTGTTTTGATTGAATGTCTCATCAATGTTAGGCTTAAGAAAACTGGCAGACTTCCATAGGGTAACATGCTTGAACGTCTTAAGAAACATGAACCGATGTGTACTAGGTTTTTATGGTTGTATTTAATGCATGAGCGAATTCTAGTGATCCCATGTTAAGAGCTTCTTAGCCGGCTCGACATAAGAGTGAAGTAGGAGCTTATAGGATTGGGGAAGTAAGTACGCCACCCCATGAATGGTATTAAGGAATACAACCCGTCAATTAAAACAAGGTATGGCAATTCAATATGTAGAATTGGATAGCTAGCAAGGAGTAACATATCATAGGTAGACATGCTTCACTTATCTTGTAGAACCTTAGTTTATTTTCTTGTTTATTAGATTAATTAGTAGCTTTTGGCTTAGTTGATTAGCAACTAATTCCGCCCACTCTCCCAATACCCGAGATTTTTACTTGCTTTCCATAAAATATAAAAACATAAAAAGAATCATCCTTCACCTTTAGACCTAGTTAGATTAATTTCAATCCTAACGACACTATTCCTAGCTGAACGATCAATCCCCCGGTACTTGTCACTATACTATACTACAACGATCAGGTACACTGCCTGGTGGGGGTTGTAAGCTTCTCAAGATCCCTTGAGAGGTAAAGCTTGGTGCAATCCCCACGCTACCAGAAAATAATGGTAATATAAAAGATGGGCCAAACATGGACTATAAAAGCCCAAAAGAAACAAGTGTAGTGAAAAGTTTTACTGGTACTAATGCTGGAAGCTGTATGGCCCGTCAAGATAATATCATTGGACCTGAGACAAATATTCAAGTGAATAACATTGGTCAAACATCATCTCCTTTAGACACAAGTACAAACTCTTTGGTCAGTAGCAACTCAAAGAAGAAAAAAGAACAAGAAAAGGGGAAATCAAACCACATCTGTGGTAAAAGTAACTCGGGTTCAAGCATTGAATATGGATCTGACGGTGCAATAAACAAAAGGAGATTAAAGTCAAGAGGCAGTTCAATCGCAAAGAATAAAGGGTTACGTGGTCGAATGAGTCTCAACTTACTAAATAAGAGAGCTAGATCGAGGAAAACAAAAAATACCAAGGACACAAACTCTTTGAAACATGGAACGAATAAAACTGAGTCACTCTCTCAACGAGTTGAGGAAGGACTAGTGGCGACTGATAACTTGGTAGTGGAGGACAGTTCGAAAGAAAAGATAATGGAAGACACACTGGGTAATAATGATATAAATGATGCGGTTGGTTTGGAGTACGACGACTTGAAGCAAAACGATGGTCAGTCTCTAGGTTCAAAATCTTCCAACGAACATGAAAAGGTCAGGCAAATTGGTGATATTCTTGGTTTTAAGTGGTTTGATAATAATGTTAATTGTGTGAATGGCCAATCTGGTGGGGTTGGTTTTGGGGAGGTTACAGTAGAGGTTGTGAAGGAAGATTGATGGTTAGCAGGGGGTGTGTAGGTGTCTTATTAGTATGTATGCAATGAGGAACCTATATTTAAATGTTAGGGGTTTAGGGTCTAAAGATAAAATAGATTAGGTGAGAGACTTAATATATAAGGAAAAACCAATGATGGTAGGTATTCAAGAAACGAAGATGGATCATATAAAGGAAGAGGTAGTTAGATCGTTGTGGGGGAGTGATAATTACGGTTATGCTAAAGTTGATGCCATAGGTAGTGCGGGTGGGATTTTAACGTTTTGGGATGAGTCGTGGTTTTCCAACACTAGAGCAATGGGGGAAGAGGGTTTTCTAGCTGTAGTCGGTTCATGGAAAGGAAAGGATGGATTGGTTGGCTTCATAAATGTTTATGGTCCACATGATGTATTGGTTAAAAAATTGTTGTGGGAAAAAATTTCTAATACAATTAAGTCGGTTGACGCGGCATGGTGTATTTTTGGGGATTTTAATGAAGTTAGAAGTAGTGATGAAAAGAAAAACTGTATTTTTGATGCTAGAGGGGTGTCTTTATTTAATTCGTTCATTCTGGATGAGGGTTTAGTTCACATCCCTTTGGGTGGCAGAAGGTTTACGAGGATAAGTGATGATGGATTTAAGTTTAGCAAGATCGACCGGTTTCTTGTAAATAGTCATTTTTGTGAGTATTGGTCATCATTGGGGGTGGTGGCTAAGGAAAGAAAATTATCAAATCATTGCCCTTTAATTCTCAATGACAAAATCATTGATTTTGGTCCAAAACCGTTTCGATGTTTTGACACTTTGTTGAATGATACAAACTTTAAAAAGATAGTAAAGGAGTGTTGGGATAAGCCAGTGTTCTTTGTTAACCCTGATTCAAGATTTCAGGATAAACTAAAAAATGTAAAGGAGGGGTTAAGAGTTTGGAGCAAGGAAAAGTTTGGTGGTGTTGACCAAGAAATTGAAATTTTAAAGAATGAAGTGTTGAAGTGGGAACTTACGGCCGAGTCTAGAAATCTCAATGACAATGAAACGACGAGATGGAAGGAATTGAGAATTAATTGGATAGAAAAAGAAAACTGTAAAAATGCGATGTTGAAACAAAAGGCTAGATTTAAGTGGAATCTTGAAGAGGATGAGAATTCAAAGTTTTTTCACTCGTATATTCGGAGAAATAATAGAAAAACTAGCTTAAAAGGGTTGATGATTGATAGGGTCTGGTGTGATGATCCTTATATTATTAAAAACAAAGTGTTCAACTTCTATAAAGATATTTATAAGGAGAATACCGTTGAGAGACCTCTGATGGTAAATAATCTATTTAAAACAATTTTGGAGGCTGAGAAAGAAGATTTAGAAGCCGAGTTTGGGGAAGATGAGATCTGGAATGCAATTAAAAGTTGTGGTAGTAATAAAACGCCGTGTCCAAATGGCTTCAATTTTCTCTTTATAAAAAGATATTGGGACATTATTAAAGTAGATTTGATGATGGCCAGTGAGTGGTTTTGGAATTCGGGTGAGATTTCTAGAGGCTGCAATTCTTCCTTTGTAACAATTGTTCCGAAAATTCAAGATCCGTTGGGTCTCGGGGATTACAGACCCATAAGCTTGATTGGTTGCTATTATAAAATAATCGCAAAGATTTTAGCTGAGAGAATGAAGAAGGTGATTCATAAAGTCGTTGGGGAGGAGCAAAATGCGTTTATTCAAGGTAGACTCATTCTTGATGGGTGCTTGATCGCAAATGAAACGGTTGATTTTTTAAAAAAGACTAAAAGGAAAGCATTTTTAGTTAAAGTGGACTTTGAAAAGGCGTATGATTGTGTTAGCTGGAGTTTTATTCAACATACACTTAGGCAAATGGGGTTTGGAGATAAATGGTGTAAATGGATCGACTCTTGTCAAAAATCAGTGTTCGTCTCTGTCTTAGTAAATGGGTCTCCGACAAGTAAATTTAAGATGCAGAGGGGTGTAAGACAAGGTGACCTGCTTTCTCCTTTTTTGTTCCTCATCGTGGCAGAAGGTCTTAATGTCACTCTAAAGGCAGCGATTTCCAATAGTTTGTTTAGGGGTGTTTATGTGGGAAATGAGGGGGTTCCTATAACCCACTTACAATATGCGGATGACACTATGATATTCGGCGAATGGAATGTTCCAAATGCAAAGAACCTTATGAGGATTATGGAGTGTGTTCAACAAGCTTCGGGGTTGAAAATAAATTCAAGCAAGTCGAAAGTATATGAAATTGGGGTGAATAACTAGGAGGTCAATTTTATTGCTAACCGTATGAGGTGTTCGCCAGGCATAATGCCTTTTACTTATCTCGGAATTCCAATTGGGGTAAATATGAGGAGGATTACAAATTGGAATGGGATCATCGATAAGTTTAAGAAAAGATTGTCGAATTGGAAAGCTAGATCGATTTATTTTGGCGGGAGACTTACTTTGGTCAAGTCGGTTCTCGGTAGTATTTTTTTATACTACTTCTCGTTATTTTGGGCGCCAATGGAGGTTATAAAAAAGCTGGAGAGTTTAAGACAAAGATTTTTTTTGGGGAGGCACCGATGAAGTGAGAAAGATGGCTTGGGTGAAATGGGACAAAGTTCTGAATATAGAAAAAGTTGGAGGCCTAAATATAGGTAGTCTAAAAGCGATAAATTGGGCGCTTCTTGCTAAATGGTGGTGGAGATTTCGAGTGGAATCGAATAGACCTTGGGTTAAGATAATCAAAAGTATTCACGGTGAAGATGGAGGACTCACAAAGTATCTCAGTCCAGGTAAGGGTAATGGAGGGAAATGGATAGAGATAATAAAGATCGGAAAAGATATTGAAAAGACGGGTATTAATTTTTACAAGTCGTTTGGGAAAAAAAATGGGTAATGGGTATAATACATATTTTTGGTTGGATTCATGGGTAGGGGACGGGGTGATTCTTAGTGAAAAGTTTCCTAGATTACTTAGGTTGGAAGCTAATAAAAATGTTACAGTAGGGGAAATGCGTGAGTGGAGTGGACATAGAGATGGAGATGGGTTAGGACACCGAGAGGTAGAGGTGAGGGGGAACTTTTGCAATTGACGAGTTTAACTAACTTTTTTGTACCAAAAGTGTTAGTTGATGACTCCTGGAAATGGTTCCTCGATGACAAAGATGATCACTTTACTGTTAAGAGACTTAGGGAATTGATTGACAACAAGATTCTGGACTCTTCGAATGCTGCTCAAGAAACAAGGTGGAATAAAGCTATTCCAAGAAAGGTGTGTATCTTTATTTGGAGATGTCAATAGAAGAGACTTCCGGTTTAGTCATGGCTCCATCATATTGGTATAGATCTCAATTCTATTCTTTGCCCACATTGCGATAATGATATTGAAACATTGGATCATTGTATTATTCATTGCCCTCGGGTCTTCAACAATTGGAAAAAAGTGTTTAAATGGTGGAAGTTGGGGGTTTTTGAAGTTGATACAGTTGACGACATCCTAGCTCATAATGGTCGAAATAACTTTAGCAAGAAACAACAATTTATATGGCAAGCGGTGTGTTGGACGATGCTATATCTTGTGTGGTGTGCAAGAAACAAAAGAGCGTATGAGAATAAAGTTTCAAATCTTACGACTCTTTGTGACGAGCTACAAGTGGTTTCTTATAATTGGTTGTCGACAAGATTAAAAGGGGCAAGTGTATCGTGGCTGGATTGGTGCTCAGACCCAAGTACTGCTTGCAAAGTCTAAGTTGAGTTTGGTCAGAACAACATGTTCATCTTTTTTGTGTTAGCGTAGCGTTCTTGGTGTCTCATTTACATTAGTTGAGCTTTAGTTTTCTAGAGGTTTGTAGTTTATGAAGCTAGATCTCTTGTCTTGTAGATTCTAATGTGTAAGTTTAAGTTCATTGTATTTTTTCTATTTATTCTTTAAAAAAAAAATTCTGCCTTCCAAAAAAAAAAAAAAAAAAAAACGCAGAGGATGTGAATTACATGTGCAACAAAAACCCTGTGTCATTATATCTATGTAATTAATTAGCTCGAGTTAAGAGCACTTCTCAAATAGTTTTTGTTAGAATTTGGGGTTATGGTGATGATAATGTTGGATATCTTCACGAGCGGAACCCCAACAAGGGGCGCGGCTCCTTTGGCCCACGCATCTTTGTCTGGGCGAAAACATATTAGCTCAACGAGTGTGCACTTTATATTTCCCTAACTTTATCCGAGCTTAATATGAAATTCTACTGGTTAAAATCATCAATATTTTTGATGAGTTAGATTAGAGCTCATAATATTTTTGTGTCTTATATGGTTAAAACAGTTATTACTCCACCTCTTAACCTAAATGTGTAACTAACTTCCTATTTTTGGATTTCTAATTTTCTATGTGAAAGTGAATGCAATAACCTAAATTTTGCTAATTTTATATAGCCCGACAAAATGCTGTTAAACATTAAAATAATAATAATAATAATAAAAATAAATAAATAAATAAATAATAATAATAATATGACACGTTCCAATCCAAATCGAAGTGTATGGAAAGGGAAGGTCCACCATTGTAAGTGGTATAAGAATCATAATGTTGAAAATGAAGTTTGATGTGCCAATACTCCATCATAGTTTTTCATGCCCCAACCCAGTAACTTTAACTTTTGACCCATGATCATTCTCATCATTAGAAAGTGAATAATTCAATTTGTTTCTATTTGCTTTAAGAATGGTGGCAGTCATGTTTCCGAAATCATCCATACCTCTCAAATCTACCAATAATATAATTTCACCTCATTCATATTTTTTCCATACCTCTCAACCTCTTTTTAATGGCAGTCATGCCTTTTTCATACCTCCCAACTTTTTTTTTTTCATAAATTAAATTAAACTATTTAATTAAAACATAAATATTTCATTAATAACTAAAAGAAAATTACATAATACTTTAAAAAAAAAAAAAAAAAAAAAAAAAAAAAACATAATTAAAAGAAAATTACATTATTCTTAAAAAAAATGAAATAACTAATCATCGAGATATGTTAATTTTTGAGCCTCTACGTGGTCCGTAAGATCATATAGGAGTCGGTAATGCATTTATTCGTCGATTAACTCCGGTTATACACTATCGTCATAAACTGGCGCGACTGGCGGATCCATTATATGAACCGGTGATATTGCAACTCGATCGTCTTTTAAAATCATATTGTGAAATTTGATACACGTATAAACGAGTTCTCGAATCTTGTCAACCGACATTGCCCGGAGAGGACGAGCGAGAATCATCCATTTATTTTTAAGACGACCAAAAGCTCGCTCGATATCTTTTCTTGCAGACTCTTGTAGCTTCTTGAATCTCTTTTCCTTCAGTTCAACCGGATGCTTATATGCTTTAACAAACGTTGACCATGTATGATAGATTCCATCGGTAAGATAATATCCACGTTTGTAAAACCGTCCATTTACATGAAATGAACTGTTTGCCGCCGTTCCGTTTCGCTCCGTAAGATACAATGGTGACTGATTCAAAACATTGATATCGTTGTTTGCACCTGGAGGACCAAAAAACGAATGCCAAATCCACAAATCGTAAGAAGCGACGGATTCAAGCATAATAGTTGGGTGTTGATGATCACCTCGCTTATATTGACCTTTCAAATGTCTAGGACAATTACGCCATGGGAAATGTGTACAATCAATGCTACCAAGCATTCCAGGAATGTGATATTTATCTTCATGGTACTCGTATAAGCGTGCAATGTCATGGGATGTCGGCCTACGTAAGAACTCTCAACCATATAATTGAATAATCGCTTGGCAAAAATGATCAAGGCATTCTCCTATAAAAAAAAATTAATAACAATAACTTTAAAAAATATATATAACGATAACTTTATAAAAAATTAATAACAAGAACTTTAAAAATATATATAACGATAACTTTATAAAAAAATTAATAACAAGAACTTTAAAAAATATATATAACCTGACGTTCGGCGCGCCATGTTTAAATAGTCATCAAATCTATCTGGAGGTTCACCCGTTGCGAGTTGCCTAATGGCCAATGTGCATTTTTGTAATGCCGTGAAACTTTTTTTCCCCTCGCATCTAAGCCCTCTTGAAACCATTCGAAATTCGCTTCAACATCAGCAACAACTCTTAAAAACAAGCTTTTATTCATACGAAACCGTTCACGAAAACGTTCGTCGTTAAACTTTGGACGTTCAACGAAATAATCATTCATAAGGGTTCGTAAAGCTTCTTCACGAAAACGGGTTACATACTCCCGACTTTCGGTAGAGCTTGCCGTGTCGTCAATTGCATCGTACGCGACTAATAAGGTTTCTAAGGTGCTACCGGATGGCACTAGTTCGGACAATTCGCCGGGAGGACTCACTAACGATTCGGACGAAGAAAAAGATAAAACCATTGTAAAAATATGTGAATTGGTTATATATGTGAATTGTATTGTTTGTGTTAAAAATGTATGTGTTTTAGTTTAATATATATAGGGAATTTTTTTTTATTTTTTTTTTTATGGGTTTGCACCGCTCCTCCAACTCCAACGTTCCAAAAATTAATTACCAACGGTAACATTTTTGCATTGAAACTTCCAAACCGCGGAGGCAAAATATGCCGTTGGAGGCTTGCCGTTGGCCTTGCCGGCGAGGTGGCGGCGGTGTTCACCGCCGGCAATGCCATGCCGATGGTGATACCGCCCACCACTGCCACCCTCATAAGGTTTTGGTTACTTATGAAATTGCTTTCTGATCCAAAACAGACATTATCATGCATGTACAATTCTAGGTATAAGATATTGCTTATAAGCATCAACTCAACAAATTAGCAAATCCGATGATCCATATTGATGTGTTAGAAGATCTAGTGGTCATCAAAAACATCTCATCACTTACAACTACAAACTCATTTCGCAAAATCTTCTATGAACATTAATTTGTGTTATGAAACTAGCAAGAAGCTAAAGATATATGACATATAACATTAGGTGTGAATGGAACATGCCGATTATATGGACGAAAGCTATTCTGAAAAAAATCACACTACTTTGTTTGGTCATTCACTTACATATAAAAGACGTACAATCCAAGTAAAAATATGAAATAGTTGTACGTCAAACTCTACAATATATGAACAATGTGAAGTGTGTTTGATTAGACCCTAATAGATGTTGTAAATTCAAATCCATCAAATAAAATTTCTATACAAATAACTCACTCATATATAACTTGTGAGCTTTGAATAAAAAACCCGTTGTTTGTAAAAAAGCACATTAGATTTGCCTATGACTAGCTTGTTAGTTATCAGCTACAAAATGTAAAAAGAAAATCATATAAGATACGGAAATGAAATAATATCTTTGAAAAAAGTAATAAAAGTAAGTGACAAAAATCTCTCTTGGATCCATGGACTATTGTTTTCCCCAATCATAACTTTCTCTTTGGCATGAAATAATCATTTAAGTCGTCTTTGCGGCTGGTGACTAATTATTCATTACCTTTTCTAGAAATGATACCATTTAATTTTCAAAGTGGTGAGGTGACTTGGGGATAAACATGGTTTTTCATTGGAGAACAAACCCTCACCATTTACCTTCAAATATATCATCAACACCATTCACTCATAGACCTTGTTTCATTCAAAATGGACAATGTTGTTTGGTCTACTTGGACACAAGATGGTGAGATTTTTGATCAACTCAACAACTGGGATCATGCTTTACTAGCTCCAAGTGTTCATCAACTAAGTGATTCTAATTATGGTGGTGGTGGTGGTGGTAACAATTTTGGTGAATGGGAAGATAATAAAGGGGCTGGATCAAGTGCTTCCAAGAACCATAGTGAAGCCGAAAAGCGCCGTAGAGATAGGATTAATGCACATCTTGCTACTCTAAGGAAACTCGTCTCCAACTCGGATAAAGTTAATATTCTCTTTTTTCTTTTCTTGACAGTTTGGTTATGCCGAAATTTCAGTTTAAACGTGTTTTAACGGCAAAACTATAGTTTTTGGACACAAATTTTATTTTTGTGACCATGAAAAGACACCGCTATAAATGTTTCTCATTTATGTTGCCATATGCAGATGGACAAGGCAACATTATTAGGGAAGGTCGTTGAGCGTGTAAAAGATTTAAAGTTGGAAGCAATGGAATTAGGCAAAGTGTTTACAATACCGACAGATTTTGATGAAGTGACCATTGATCATGATTCCAAAACTGTAGGCCCTTGTAACAGTATTCTCATCAAGGCTTCTGTTTGTTGTGAAGATCGAGCAGAACTATTTTCGGAGATCAAGGACGCCCTAAATAGCCTCGGGTTAAACATGGTTGAAGCCGATATGACTTGTTTGGGTGGCAGGATTATTTGCAACTTCATCCTTTGTTTGACGAATAATACAAGTGAGAATGAAGTTACATCAATCAAACACTCTCTCAAGATATTACTAAATAGAATTGTTTCGACGTCTTCTTGGACAATGTCATCAAACTATCGCATCAAAAGCAAGAGGCAAAGGTTTTTCTGTTCTTCTAGCTATGACACCAATGGCCGTGAATAGAGATTTCACTTCTAGCTGCATTATAAACGTTGCAAAATATAATTTGTTGTTAAGAATTGCAACGGTAATCACAAGTAACTCATTCTATTTGCTTTCACTATTTGCTAGTGTTATAAGTTTATTATTTTATGTCTTCTTTGTTTCTCCAATTGTTTTGCTATGGGTGAGACAGTTTTTTGTGAAGGGTGACTATTGTAACGTGAGTACATGACAGTCAAAATGTATGCAAAATCATTTGTATAGTTAATTAATTATTCGATGTTATACTTTAGATCAAATAATTGGTCTACCTTAACTATATATAGCACTACTTTGTGATCTAACAGAAAACGACATATATAGAATTTCAAGTAACGTACGACAGTAACACATCGTTATTTATTTATTTATTATTTATTTTAAAATAACACATCGTTATTAGCTACATTATTTTGTGAACACAAACACTGCAATAATGTTGACTTTATTGTTACCGCACAGAAATTAATTAAGTCTATGGTGTTAGTCGACATATTTGTCTATTGAGCTCAAACCCGTTTCTAAAATTATCCATTTAGCCTATATAAGTTACCCGTTTGCTTGGAACCAACCCGGATTATAGTCTTTTGCTTACATTTGGGTGTTTATGTTACCCGCATCTACATACCAACCACAAACACGAACCACGTGCTAAATCATCCATACTTTTGGGTCATGCATCAAACCATCGTGGGTATCGTTGTCTTGACTTAAATACAAATTAAATTTTCATCTCAATACACGTTACTTTTGACGAAACTGTTTTCCCTTTTGGCTCTATGACAACCACCTCGCCTCCCTCGTATAGTTTTTTTTTTTTGGATGAATCGGTTAATACTATTACTAATGCTATACGCCACTCCCTTATTACACCTATTCAATACAATCAATCAAATATAACACCTAGTTCTTCAACCAGTTCTCCAACTAGTTATTCATCTACCACAACTGTGACCCAACAAAATAGTCCACCAGCAGCCCAACATTCCAGTCCTCCTCCAACAACAGCCTAACCTGAAACCACTGCCCAACCTCCAAACCCAAATCGTGTCTCTACTCAAGCATGGTCACACGCTTTCGTGTCGGGTGTAATCGCCCTCCTGAGCGTCTTAATCTTCATGTGTCTACCGTTTCTCCCTTAATCAAATCATATATTAAAGCCTTTAATGATTTTAATTGCAAAAATGTTGTGTGTGATGAATATAATGCGCTTATTAAGAATAATACTTGGTCACTTGTACCCCGAACAAAGGACGCGAACATATTTAGTTTCATGTGGTTGTTTAGGCATAAACAGTTAGCAGATGACACACTTAGTCGCTACAAGGCACACCTTGTGGCAAGTAACAACACACAGTTATCTAGCATTGATGTTGATGAGACCTTTATTCAGGTTGTTAAACAAACTACCATTCGGACAGTACTTAGTCTTGCTAATTCTCGACATTGTCCTGTTCATCAGAGACGGTTTACATGCATCAGCCTCATGGATTTCAAGATTATTTACATCCTAACTACGTTTGTTTATTGAAGCGTTCTCTTTATGGTCTTAAGCAGGCCCCTCAGGCCTGGTTTCAGCGATTTGCGACATATATTACACGTGTTGGGTTTACTCATAGTTGTTGTGACTCCTCTTTATTTATTTATAGATAGGGGAATAACACTGCTTATTTACTATTATATGTTGATGATATTATTCTGACTACTTCCTTTGAGGTCTTGTAATCTTGTTATAGCAGATTATTGCTTCATTGCATCAAGAGTTCTCTATGACGGATCTTGGTTCGCTAAATTATTTTCTAGGTATTTCAGTTGTGTGTAATTCCACAGGGGTGTTCTTATCTAAGCGTAAGTATGCCGCTGAGATTCTTGAGAGGGATCATATGGTTAATTGCAACCACAGTCGGACACCTATTGATACTGAGTCTGAACTTGGAGCTGATGGTGATTTGGTATCTGATCCGACGTTATACCATAATTTTGAAGGTGCTCTTCGGTATCTTACCTTTACTCGCCCAGATATTTCTTATGCAGTGCAACAGGTTTGTCTTTATATGCATGATCTACGGGAGCCTCATGTTTTGGCTCTTAAGCGCATTTTACGTTATGTTCGTGACACTTTAGATCATGGGTTACAATTATATTCGTATTCTACTACATCTTTAGTTACTTACTCGGGTTATTGTGTTCTTTTTGGCAACAACTTACTCTCTTGGTTATCTAAGCGTCAATTGATGCTCTCTCGATCCAGTGCTGAGGCAGAGTATTATGGTGTTGCTAATGTTATTGCTGAGACTTGTTGGTATCGGAATCTATTACATGAGTTGTATACTCCTTTATCTTCCGCTACACTTGTTTATTATGATAATGTTGGTGATGTTTATTTGTCATCTAATCCGGTTCAGCATCAACGTACGAAGCATATAGAGATAGACATTCATTTTGTTCATGATTTTATTACTGTTGGTCAGGTTCGAGTTCTTCATGTTATCTCGTTATCAGTATGCGGATATCTTCACAAAGGGTTTGCCATCACCTTTGTTTGAAGAGTTTCGTACCAGCTTGAGTGTTCAGTGTCCTCCCGCTCAAACTGTTGGAGAGTGTTAGTCTACATATTTGTCTAATGGGCTCAAGCCCACTTCTAGAATTATCTTTGGAACCTATATAATATACCGTACTGTATTTGATAATACAAGGAAGTTATTCCCTCTTTCATCTGGATATATTTTTCTTTAGATTTGCGCACCTTTTGAATTAGGATAAGGATCCTTTAATGTTTACCTTTTCATGTTGGTCATGTCGAACCAATCAATAATAAGAAGATGGTAAAATTGGACCACAACTAATTGAAACAAGGGACCCATTATGACTTTCTCTAACAATACACTAACATGATAAAACATGAGAGATTTAAACTTTAGGGGATTTGAATTCTTTGAATTATGATATAACATTCCATAATCAGTATATGATCATCTATAAACACTTTACCAAAGGACTTTAGTTAAGTTGGTACCCATCTCCGAATAACTCACGGGTTCACTTGGGTGATTTTGTGGATAAAAGATCATTCGTTCGAGTCTCGGCTTATACTCACTCTAGTTGGTCTCTCACTGAGCCAAGATGGTCGCCAGAGCTATTGTGTGGTGGACAATGACTGGTGCCAAAAAGCACCCGAAATTAAGGTGTTTCCGTTAATTCACATATTTTCTAGATCCGTAATCACTTTAATTTCCATGAAATACTAGCTATATGCGTAAAAACTATTTCTTTGAAAATAAACGTGTGTCAAAAACTTTGTCAATTTCATCTTTTATAAAGCTATTCAAACCTGTGGACACATAATATATTATATATCCAAAAATAGACTATAATATATCATGTATAGTAACGATAATTATTAACTGATGCCGTTATTATATTTGGCAAAACAAATTAAATTATAGGCGTCCATTCCATGCTTGAGCAGTTTACGGTGCATGCCAATAACTTGCTCTCTCACAAACAGTGGCGAAGCTTGGATTTTGTAAGTGGGGGGTCGGGATCTAAATTTTTTTTTTCCTAAGGCTATATTTCAGGTATACCGAAATTTTTGGGGGGTCGAAACCGAATATACCGAAATTTTTCTACACGAAAACTATATACCCCCTACATCGCAAAAAAAATTTCGGGGGGTCGGGCGCCCCCCCCGGCCCCTATGAAGCTTCGCCTCTGCTCACAAAACGGTTAAATCCCTCTACCGTTTCAACTTCACTTCTATTAAATAAACTCATCATTTTCATTAATGAAAATGGTTACAAACGACACAAATGGTGGAAATGAGGATGGTGGTTGCAGCAAAATCAAAGGTTCTTGGAGCCCACAAGAGGATGCCACGCTTCTAAAGCTCATGGAACAACATGGGCCCCGGAACTGGTCACTTATCAATTCCGGGGTTCCAGACCGTTCTGGCAAGTCATGTAGATTAAGATGGTGTAACCAGCTTAGGGGATGTTTCTTTTTTTTCTTAGCTAAGAAAATGGGTCCACAAATCAATTTAATATTATTTTTTTTAGTGGGACCCACTATTTCCCTTAATTAGTCTATATCCACAAGGCATAAATTGTAATACCCTCCCCAATAAGTGGCTTATATGGATGTGGAGTCAACACACTCTCTTAGCTAACAAAAAATAGAAACACCCCCTTAGTCCGGTTGTGGAACACAGCCTATTTACTCCCGAAGAGGATGAGGTGATCATTCGGGCCCATGAGGCCCATGGTAACAAATGGGCTACTATTTCTAGGTTACTACCTGGACGTACTGATAACGCAATAAAGAATCACTGGAATTCGACCCTAAGGCATTTGGGTGGGTCAAAGTCAGTTACTACTAAAACGTTCGTTCGCTGATGTGTCTAGTGACTCGGCCCAAAGGGACTCAAGGTCGAAAAGGCATAGTGCAGTTAGGACAGTGGGCTGTAATGGGCCTGAGATGCTGTTGAGTCTTATGCCACCCGGAGATATCAAAGAAGTTGAAGAAGTGAAGGAGAACAAGGTGGAAATGGTGGCGGAAGATGACGTGGAAGACAAGTGGATTGCGGGTGTGGATGACACGTGTCTTATGTCGATTATGAAGCAGAGGAGGTTCAGACATATATCAGCAGTTTATGGGCTAAAGAGAATCTCGGGTTTGCTTTTAAGCCCACTGCCTGTAAAACGCAAATAGCAAAACGTTCTCAATTTAGCATTTTGCAAATGTTTTGTTCCCTTTAGAAAATATCTAGGCTAATGGTCTAAAAATGTATCTCACTTAACATTTTCATTATTTTAACCATTTAATTTTTAATTTTCCTATTAAATTTAAAAGGTTCTTTAGGTAGTATTTGATAACAACTTAAAGCGTCTTAATTGAAAAATAGGTAAGTTAAATAAGTCACCAAATGGATGTTTGTTTAGCACTTAAAACTAACATATAACCTCCTAGAAAAATCCAGGGATATGAGGATCTCCAAATTAAGTCCTTCCCTTTTATCCTAATTTTACATATTTACCCTCCCACTTCTTAACCTTATTTATAATAAAATGGTATAACAATATTTTTTCTAATTCAGACATTTATTCAGCACACAAAACAAACAATCATTTATTTATCTACAAACAGACAACATATATCTAGACAGACACTTTAATTGAACACGACTTAATAAAAAACTAAACAAACATGCCCTCAATCTTCCTATTATAGGCATTGTTACGTAAAATGTTTGACGTGACAAAAGTTAATTACTTTTGTCCCATTTTTCTTTTGGTTAAAATTAGTTCCAAAGGATATTAAAAAAATAATAATAATAATAAATAAAAAATAAAAAAAAAAATGCTACAACTATACAAACAAAACTCTCAGAAAAATACACTAATCACTTTTGGTTCTCTCTCTAGAACCGAAGCTAACAAAACTAACACAAAAAAAGTGAAAAGCTATAAAACACCAACGTACTATTCATTTTGTATCGAAATGAGCCTCTTGCCTTTTTATTATCAAATATTGTAAACAACAAAACTTGTTGGGTGATGTGTTATTATGAAAAACATCACCGGATTAATATATTGAATATCCTATGTGGCATTAAAATTATTTTTATTCCTTTGTAACATAATACGTGGAAAACAAATACTAAAAGAATTATGAAAGAGAATATCTTAGCTATAATTTTTGTGCAGTCAATTAGCTACAAGTTTTGGAACCATATAGAAGTACTCCATGCCAAAGTTCTATCAGGGTAACGCTCAATTAAGAAGACTCATTGACGTAATCACACCCACTTGAGTCACCGGAGATACCAGTTTTCAACCAGACAGCCGTGATTGGACATTCAAGCTTCTCACATTCTGACACTATTTCAAGTTGATTGGGAAACACTGTCAAAAGTTTGCAAAGAGAGGAGTTCAGGTGAGTGCAGGGAGAATGGTTGGAGGATGGCACTCAAACAGCTGTGATGGTTGTGTTAACTACGATTAGCTTGATATTCATGTAATTTTGCATGATTCTTATCGTGTATCATCTCTTCTTCCAAAAAAACGTGTGCGTAAATGTTTTCAAATTTCATGATTGACCGTTTTTGTGACTAATTTTAATTCTGTTTGTGGAGCTTTTGAATTATTATTAATGAGTTGATTTCTTTGGGGGGGGGGGGGGGGGGGGTCAACTCTTTAGTTTGACAAAAACCAATCAGTAATCAACTACTACTTAAAAAAGCTGCTTTATCAAATCTAATCACATAATTACTCGTTCTAACAAGGCTGTATAAGGAAGTTTTAACTCTAAAATTACTCATAACGTTCACTAATGTTATTATAAACGCAAGTTAACTATCGAATATTAAGCAACCATGTCAGCCCAGGTGCACTTGCACTTATAACATTTGCAAGTGGAGCATTTAACACCACATCGATGAAAATGCAAAACTTACAAAATATACTAGGCAATACGTAGATGCAGAAGTGAACAAGAGAACAGTTAAAAAAGCGGTGACCGTTGAGGAACACATTTCCGTCCATGTAGCTTTCTGGAAATAGGTGCTGACCTCTTCTGGTCAGGCTGGTGCACTCCTTTCACAGAGTCAACGCACTCATAAACTGTTTCTTCACATGCTGTAGCAACTGCTGAGTTTTCTTCAACTGAACTTTCTGTAGATACAACACATTCAGAAACTGAACCAGGCACAAGTAAAAGCTCCTTTCAAGATAATTTGAACTATTGGCATATATTCTTTGACCACTTTGGGATGCGGTCACATTACTGAACTGTTATCAACAAATGATATGTTAGCCAACTGCAAGAATAACTCTACAATACAAAAGGAGTTGCACATGGTCGAAATTTAATATCGCACTGCATTTGGTGTTCTTTAAGAAATTAAAGCCCCAAAACTATACAAATGTTAAACATCCAGAAGGAATTGGAACAAAAGCCACTTCTGGGTTCTATAAGTCATCACACTGGATATTAAGCTAAAACAAAAATAAATTAGATGTTC
This sequence comes from Artemisia argyi, assembly GCA_030686995.1. Lineage (NCBI taxonomy): Eukaryota > Viridiplantae > Streptophyta > Magnoliopsida > Asterales > Asteraceae > Artemisia > Artemisia argyi. The sequence goes on from CM060693.1 coordinate 161,403,688, forward strand.
AAAACACATCAAGGGGTTGCAAATTTATTCTTATACTTTTTGATTTCCTTGATACCGGTCGATCTATTTACTTATTAGTTTCAAAACATACAACCATTATATTACTTTTCGTCGGTATTCATGGTTTTCGACCTTTTTGCTGACTAATCCACACTCAAACCAGGTAAAGCTCTTCCGTTTGAGGAGGTTGGTGCAGCCACGCCAGTGTTGTTTACACTAAGCAAGAATCGAACTTGTGACATCTCACAATTTAGTGATGATAGTCACAAGGTTTTACCAATTGGGCCACCCCTGAGTGGTTTACCTCTAGATTACTCGAGCAAAAATGTATATGCAATAGGTGAGTTTTGACACAAACCTTGCAAATCAGCGAGCAATAAACAAAGGATGACTTGATGTGCTGATCGCACACCAAACATGTGCATCGTGAATCTCTCGTTGTCAATGCCAGACGTTGCTTTGGGCGCAGCAATACGACTTTCTCACTGTTTGTTGAATATGGCTGAAAAATAAACAAACATACTTCAATGCTTGCAAGTTCATTTATCTTAGGACTTGAGACTAACTCAAGCATTTTTTATGTTGTATGAATTCAATTGATCACACAGACACACATTGGTAAAACTTATGGTCCTGTAATAGTGAATAATACTCCCTGTGTGACAGAGATTGCTTATCAACAGAGAAAAACCCGTCCATTTTGAATTATTGATTTACTTCGAGAGTTGGATATATAAAGTTCAAGCATACATAATTCACTGATTATTTAAATGCTACTGATTATTCAATATAGAGGATTAGATATCAAAACTGCAGCTTAAAAGTATGAACCAGGGACCAAATACATATAGGGAAGTTTGCTTTTCTGTTTCTTATGATACACTTGTTTCAATTACCTCTTTTCATACAATACAGAAAACAATACATTTTTTTTTTGGACGGCAGAAAACAATACATTTTGTTACACTCTTTTGTACTCCGTAACCAAATGGCTTATGAGAAGGGTGGCAGTGGCAGCGGTATCACCCAACGGCAAGGTGATGCCGGCGGTGAACACCGCTGCCACCTAGCCGGCATGGTGAACGGCAAGACTTGAACGGCAAATATTGCCTCGGAGGCATGGGCTTTTCAATGCAAAAAGTAACCGTTGGGCATTAATTTTTTGGGACGTTGGAGGAGATATAAGGTTGGTTGATTGACTTCTTGTTATTGCTTCAATGAGTAAAGGATGAAAACGTGGTTCGTGGATTGGTGTAGATGCGTTTGTGTTTAAGGAGATGAGGAGTGTAGCAGATTAATGGTGAGATAAGGAGATGGTGTATGTGGTAGGCGGAAGGTTAGGACAAATGGAGATTAGGGTTGTGATGAGTACTATTATGTTTTTATTCACATATTTTTACCATGGTTTCATCTTTTTCTTCGTCCGACTCGATATTTATTCCCTTCAAATCGTATGAACTATTGCCATCCGGTAGCACCCTACAAAACTTAACATTTCTCGATGATTAGTTATTTCATTTTTTTTAAGAATAATGTACTTTTCTTTTAATTGTGTTTTTTTTTTTTTTAAGTATTATGTAATTTTCTTTTAGTTATTAATGAAATATTTATGTTTTAATTAAATTGTTTAATTTAATTTTAAAAAAAAAAAAAAAGTTGGGAGGTATGAAAAAGGCATGGTTGCCACTAAAATGGGGTTGGGAGGTATGGAAAAAGTATGAATGAGGTGAAATGAGGTGGAATGATATTATTAAATTGTTTAATTTAATTTTAAAAAAAAAAAAAAGTTGGGAGGTATGAAAAAGGCATGGTTGCCACTAAAATGGGGTTGGGAGGTATGGAAAAAGTATGAATGAGGTGAAATGAGGTGGAATGATATTATTGGTGGATTTCGGAGGTATGAACGATTTCAGAATCATGACTGCCAGTGTCCTGAAAACTCTTTTTATTCTATCGAGTCTTCATTATGTATAAGGGTGGCTGAGCTTATTTATTATTAACTGATTTTTCAATGTCTATAAAATTTATCAAGATGATTAAGAAAACTAGATAAATATATAGCAAAAGTAGTCTCATATTAAAGATGAGTTAAAATTTGATTATATTTTAGGTAAATGTTTAATTTGTACATATTTTCTGAAACTACTAATGAAGTATTTGAGGCTTTCAAGTAAAGAAAGTAAAAAATTTATATTTAAAGCATAATTGATTCGTATAAGAAAAAGAAGAGGCGGGAGAACTTTCAAATCCTTGTGTTAGAAATGAAAAAATGTGAAATAAAGCCTTAATTATTTTTAGGGGCAGTTTGGTTGGTAGGTGTCGGATTGAGGTAATGGATTGAACTCTTAAATAAATTGTTTGGAAGCAATGTTGAGAATAAAAGAATGAATTCACAATGATAGAACCATTCAAGACTAGTGAGGTGGGTATATGCTCATTCCACTCACAATCATTTAATGTTGCCCCACTTTTTCATTTCTCTTACCGGAAAATACACAATTTGTGTCACTATATTATTTTTTTATTTTTATAATATATAAGCGGGCCCTACTTATTATATAATAATATTATATAAAATCTATTCTCAATTACATTTTACAAACAAACAATATTAATACTATCAATAATTTTTTATTTCTTTCAAACCAATTCAAAATCCAAATCAAATTCTAAACCCACTTACAAACCAAATGGGCCTTTAATGTTTTGACACAATGATACATGCATAATTTATGTGTATCTTACTAATAAACTACTCACTCATGAATTTAACTTCTCTTAACCAACAAAGCGCAGTACAATTACTTATGCATCTTTACGTTTCTTAAGTATAGCTCTTAGAGCCATGTTTAGCAAACTCTATTAATAATTTACATCAAGTAATTTTATTTGTAGTAGACATGAGAAGAAATAAATATTAAATAAATAAAAATGTGTCATGAGCCAAAAGATAAGAGAGGAATGTGTGTTAAGAGGAATATATATATATATATATATATATATATATATATATATATATATAACAAGAAAATGAATAAATTACTTCACTGGTCTTTTGACATGCCAAAAACACTTAGAAAAATATGTTGTTTTCTAATGTTCGTTAAAAATCTCATTAAGTACATGGTTGAGGTGGTCTTTCAAGCGTTTCACGCACAAACATCCATTTCTAATTCTATTTCTAACAAATGTTGTTTTACTAATTAATGTATAGTAAAATCACAATTAGTCTTTTAATTGCTTTTTGCTATCAGAGCGCAAGAGTTTTTCTAGCTAATAACTTGAGGATCTTCAAGTCATTGAGGTAAATGACTTTAGGAATTACTCACCGACACTACTTTATAATTTTTTTATTTAAGTGTACCAAAAAAGCTATACAATAACCTTTTTGCATTTAAGAAGTGTCGTAGCTGTGTTTGTTTCCATTTTAGAAGGTCTTTCGCAAAACTTACGTAGTAAGGGTATGGTTGGTGAAACGGGCTGGGGCTAGGGCTAGGGCTTATATTATAAGCCGAAATTAAAATTTGTATTTTTATAAACTTGTTTGGCAAATGGGCTGGGCTATGGCTAGGGCTTATTATTGCAAAATTACTAAAAAGGACATAATTAAATAAGTTTTTGTATATATGTTAGATATTTTTGTGGGTAAATAAGTAATTTATAGGGCTAGGGCTGGGGCTTATATTATAAGCTGAAATTAAATTTTGTATTTTTATAAAATTGTTTGGCAAATGGGCTTGGGCTTATTATTGCAAAATTACTAAAAAGTATATAATTAAATAAGTTTTTGTATATGTTAGATATTTTTGTGGGTAAATAAGTAATTTATTCTTCAAAAGCCTGGGCTAAAGTTTTTAGCCCCTTTTATGGGGCTAAAGTTTTTAGCCGACTTATTTTGTAAGCCTTTTCATAAGGCTCATGACAAACGAGACTTATTTTATTAGCCGACTTATTTAAAAAACCCAAGCTCCTATAAGCCCTTTGCCAAACACAATGATGATTCAAAACATAAAATGATGATTCAGAAGTTATACCATGTCAACTATTTTAATAAAAAATGTGGTATTCTAACAATCTAGCTTCGATTTGAACAAACATACAAAACATAAAATCATATATCATTAACATTATTTTTGTCCTAAGTAATTTTAAGGTCTTGAATATACAATGGGGTGTATACATTTTGAGGCCCTATGTGATTGCACACCTCGCACACTCTCATATATTGCTCTTCATTTGAGGTGTATTTGAAAAAATAAATTTTTTAATGACAAAAGCTTTTGAGATGAGTGTGTATTAGGGATGCTCTTAATTTACTAACACGTTATATTCAATAATAGTAAATAACACTATTAGTCTATGGTGGTTAGTTTCCTAAACGTTTCTCTGGATTTCATTTGTTAGTGACATTACGTGAGAGCGTATGTTACTTCATTTGAATTTATCACAAAGTAAAATAAAAGAAATTTAGGTATATATTATTAAAAAATTTATTTTATATTTACAGCAAACTTAAAAGTTGACTTGGACTAGAATTTCATGGCGATATTAAAAAAATGTAAAATTTTATATTCCGTTACAACGAGCAAGTAAAAAAATCTTCATTAAATCTACATACTGTTAGACAATGAAAACCCGTAGATATAATCTTATTATTGACCATTATTTATAATGGTGAAACCCCTAAATATCCTAAACCCACATACTGAACTTGGGCCTATGTATCCCTTAATACATACAACTCAAGTGATCATGAGACGATCTAACCTTGGAAGCGAAAGGCATTAAGCCCAATTTGTTGATTTATCAATCAGGTTTTTTTATTTTGGATTAGATAATATTTGAGGTAAACTTTTTATTTGTCCTTCACACATATTTAAACCTACCCACATTTTGGTACAAGTGTTTTACTAGCAACAACCCTACGAGTGTTGTTTAAGTTTTTGTTAGTTTAAAACGTTTTTAGATATGAACTAATCATTTCTATAAGAGTAAACTACAAAGATGGTCCCTGTGGTTTGGGTTGACCATCATTCTTGGTCCTTTGACTTTTTTTTTATCACTCACAGCCACCAACTCTGAAACTCTCTTCACTAATAGTCCCTTGACCAAACGTCCGTTAGGTCAAGGCGTTAAGTTATGACGTGTGCGCAATATTGGAGGGTAATTTCGTCCATTCAAGTACTCCCTATCTAAAACTCTCACATATAAGTCACACACTCTGAATTTCAGTCTCACTCTCTCTCTCACCACTCAAAGATCTCAAACCATCACCCAAAAATTGTCACCCATCACCACCACCATTAAATCTGTCACCCTACACCACCTGTCACCACCATCATTAAAACCTGTCAACACCCATCACCACCTCAAAAACTCCACCCACCACGACCACAAAACTACCACCCAGATCTGGTGTCGCGTTTTATCATCGGGTGTGCCACCACTCCACCATCTACCATCATCAAATCAAAAAGCTAATAGAACACCAAAAATCACTAATACCTTTCTTTTTGCTGTTATAAACCGAGTAGCAAACAAAAGCCCAAGGTCTCGATTTCAAGATCTTTGAAAGGAGGTCTCGGGTAGGTATTAATCTTGTTTTTGTTTTCATTTTTCAAGATCAATGATGTTTTTTTTTTTTTTTTTTTTTTTTTTTTTTTTTTTTTTCGAACACATAAGATCTTTAAAGATCTTTGAACGAATCTGAAATGGGTTAAGGTTGTGAAGTTGATGTTGTTTATTGAGTGTTGTTGTCGTGTGATGGGGGATTAAAGTTTGTGTGTTTTCTTTTAGCTTGTCAATTTATAGCAATTGATTTTCAAGAAAAGGCAAATAACAAAATGGTTCTTTTAATTGTTTATAGAATTTGTTAAGAATTTTGTTTATGGTGGGAGAGGTGAGAAGCCTGGTGTTTGGTTGGGTGTTCACCGGTAGTTGGTGATGGTTGGGTGAGATGGGGTAAGGTGGTGGATGAAGAAATGAAGATGGAGGATAAGATGCTGCTGTTGGATTTTATGTTTGACATGCTCATTGTTGCTGTATCTATGTACCATAAGTTTCATTTCATATTTTAATAGTCAAGATCCTTCAAATAATTGATACTCCGTATGTACTAGTAATATTTTCTTTACAAGACGATTTGTAAAATGTCACTTTTACTAGTAACATTTTCTTTACAGTTGGAAATAAAAAAGCATTTTCTTTACGTGTTTATTTTTGAACTCTTTATGTGTCTTGAAGTTTAAAATCAAGTGTCTTGAAGTTTAAAATCAAGTATACATTTAAAGGTAAATATACAAGGTATATGGGTGTTTGATTGAGGTGGTCGAATTTGATGGAGGTAGCCGGAAATATTGATCTGAAAATAATAGTGGTGGGAGGTGGGGTGTTTGTGGGTGAACATGAAAAAGAAAGAGAAGGGTAGTGGGTGGGAGAAGATGATAAAAAAAGAGATGGACTAAAATGACATTCTTACCCTCATGTGCAAGTCACATGAGGGGTGTTTAACAGTCAAACGTAACGTCATTTGGTCAAAGGACTATTAGTGAAGAGAGTTTCAGAGTTGGTGGCTGTGAGTGATAAAAAAAAAGTCAAAGGACCAAGAGTGATGGTCAACCCAAACCACAGGGACCATCTTTGTAGTTTACTCTTTCTATAAATCATGATTAAAACACGTATAATTAAGGTAAGTGAGTTTTAATAAGGTATGTATTACTACCTCCGTCCCATAATTATTGTGAGTGTCAACTTTTGAAGTTTTTATTCTGTAACTTTGACATTAAATATTTTTATTTGTGTAATTATATAATACTTGATGAAAATTATACTAATGAAAATACATTTAAAACTCAATTCATTTATGTATTTTTCATCAATAGTACTAGTTATAATACCTGTGCACGCACAGGGTTTTTTAAATTTCATTTTAAGTATGTATTATTATCGATTAATAAATGAACCACTTAACATGTTTCAAATGGTTGGACTAAAAAAATCATATGTATATGTTATAACCTACCTATTATTTTAGGAGAGTGCTTCTAAATTAAAAATTATATTTTATTATTCAAAGAAAATCACATGATGATACTTGACTTGCATGAGATGTTAGTGATATATGTTTTTAGTTTTGCAAACCCGTGTTATCAATTTACGGTGTGTTTTGTAATTGTGGTATTTCTTTTACTTATATATTCATGCTGAATAATTCTCATGTACATACTTTTAATTCGTTTACAACGACCAACTATTACGTTTTTTTTTATCACGTCAATGAATAAAGTTAGGTTATCACCTACGTAGTTTTTCTTATTTTTTATTTAGGAGATGATTGTTATCAAATAAGGATTGTGATGCGTGCATTTTTTTATATAATTAATGAAAAACATCTTTTATATTAAACAGTGACTATCTAACTCATGTGTTTGTTTGTTTGTTTTAATAATTAGCTTTGTATAACATTTTTAACTGACAGACATGTTGAGCTTGAGGTTGATTTTGTTATTTATTTTTAACTATTGATACCATGTTGTACAAAATGTGTGGATTTAGTAGCACATAGTGAGCGTTGAAGAAGTTAAAATATGCTCCGTAAAGTTTTTTAAAATGTTTTTATGGATATCCAAATACAAATTTTAAATAACAATTTCATGAGTCGTTGTTATAAGTAGAATCGCGTATATTTATTTTCATATCACAGTATCGTGCTTATCATTTGATATTTATATTCCCGTTACTAATAAATTACCCGTATTTGAAACTCGTGTACGCATAAATTAAACTTTTAAATAGTAACATGAGTCCTTATTTAAAAAATATTCTAATGGATGAAAGTTTAAAACTAACATTACTTTAAAAAAAAATATTTAACGTATATTAAAACTAATTCGCATATTTATCAAATTTTGTAATTTTAATGGATGAAAGTCTAAAAACTAATACTAATACTCATGTAATTTTAAACAAAGTTAATATTATAAAGTATAAGGGGTAGAAAGTGTAAGGGTTATTTGTGTTTTTTATAAAGTTATTAAAAAACATGGAAATTTGTAATTTTACACTTTACTCAATATAATTTATTTAAAATTCAATCACTAAAGTTTTATTAATTACTTCCTTTTTTTTAAAGTTTTTATTTTTATAAATTTGACACCTATATTTTTATGCATTTTTTTTCTTAACCAAATTTCTCCACCAAATTTATTAAGTTTGACCAAAATCAATTTAATTTTGACTTTCTATTGACCAATCACGTTGCTCGATTTCGCCTACGTAGCAAAATCGAGCTCTGCTATTGGTCCAATTTTTTTTTCAATGAGAAGGGATTTGCAAAATCACTCCAAAATGATGTAATTCTTTTATTATATAAAAGATATATAACACAAATAAAAATATTTAAAATAAAAGTTGAAAACTAAAGACTTCAAAAGTCAACTCCGGACAATAATTATGAGACGGGGGAGTAATATCAAGTAAGTCGATATTTGGAAATGTTTTCAATTAAAGAAAGCTTATACAACCTTCAAAAATATCCAAACATATTTTGGAATATCTGATTTTTTATTTGTTCCACGTGTGGGCTGCCACACCCCAACCAGTAAGTCTTACAATAATATACCATATGTATACACGAGTACTTGTATACTGTAATCAGCGGCCTTAAACTAGGGTTGTGTTATACAAAGTCTTCTTATATTGTCATATTAAGGGGTTTGATCAAACTGCACAACCCGCGATACATATCGTACAAACCGACGATGCGTGCAATCATTGAAGACCCTCCCTATCAATGTTCTGAAAGGCTCAAGGCGCACTAAGGCGCAAAGGGGGTAAAAGAGCCTCGAGTCGAGGCGCAAACCAAGGCGCGAGATTCATAAATATGAGGCGCACTATACATTTAGGTTTTTTTTATAACAGATGTGACAACTTATGTAGCTTAAATAACACAAAAATATCAATATTCAATGCATAATGCACTTAATAGTTATTACATCTAACAAAGATTGCATTTAAACCCAAAATATTAAGCATGCAACATATCAGAATCCATGAACTACCCTAAATTCCTGAATATACATTACAATATATGAGTTTATGACTTATAAAATTTAACAAATTACCATGTATCAAACTATCAACTATCAACAACAAAACAACAAAAAATTTATAGTTGTTTGGTAACACTTAACACTAAAGAAACAACATTTGTATCTGTTAATAAGCTACTATTCTTAGACATTAGATTACAAAAAAACATAGTTCTTTGTTGATTGTGTGTTTTAGTTATTTTCTAAAATATTAGGGTTATTAGATACTTTATAACTTAAAGGGCCAAATGTATATAACATGTAAGCCCAAAATGTATCTTACTATTAAGAAAAAAAAGGCCAAAACCCCGTTACATCTTCTAGGCGCACAAATCCCAAAGGCGCTAAAGCGCACAAATCCCCAAGGCGCTGCGATTTTTACGGGATTCATGCATGTCGTGAGCCTCGATCTAAAAAAATCCCAAAGCCTGGAGCCTCGTGGGATTTAAGGAGTAGGCGCGCCTTAGGCGCGATTTTTAAAACATTGCTCCCTATAGGATCTAAATAACTTGCCTTCTTGAACTATCATAACAAGTGTCGAAGCCACTAAATGATGAAGTGAAGACATTATTGGTTCTTTACTTCTACTAAAAGTTCTTCCTCTTAGGGCTCATTACCAATCCAACATTGTACTAAATTCTTGTGGCTTTTTCATGCAATCAACTTGAACTAGTTGTACCCAAGCAAATTCAAGTTTCTGTTAAATTATTTACTGTATATTCTTAACAGCACATACACACAAGTTGTTCCGTTGGGACTTTTTTTTTTTTTTTTTTGAACGGCAATCACTAACATCTCTCAATATGTAACTACATATTATCTCACATGTGCTAAGCAGGACTTGAGCACACAACCATTTTGTTGAGGAGCTTCTCACACAATAAGAAAAACCATTGAGATACAAGCCGCAAATGAATAGTCCAAGACCGACAACAATTATAATGCGAAGTTAACTAAAAAGATATTACTTACTTGAATATAGGAGCAATCAAATATCTTACGAGCATCTTTATAACGAAGTACATCATTGTACATGTATCTCCTTACCTGAAATAAGCAACACATACATACATACATATTTATGAAAAAAACAAAAACCAATAAAACTTAATTGTATATCAAAATAAATAACGACTGATCAACCAAACCTGTAAAATACTGTGATACTTGTGATGGGGCAGGCAATGTATGCACAAACGAAAACAACAATCCATACAGAAGCTATTTTCTTCATTCTTTTTAGCTTCTTGGTGAACTAAGCATGAACTAAAAAACCTTTCCTCAAGAAGGGTTCTTAGCTGGGAAAAAAAAAATTAATTGTGAAAAAAAGTAATCTAATACAAGCTGAGAATGTTAGTAAAAAAGATGTATACAGTACCATTGTTGCTACCTTGGACGTCATGAATGCCCTTTGTTATAGGATCAAATGTTGTAAACCACAAAATTTTGTTATGAGAAAGTATGTATAGATGAAAGTATGTAATTATAGATGATGTGTTCTAGCAATGTTGCAACTAGTTTCATTATGATCTCGTTGATTTATGATTGGACATGTAATGATGATATTTTAAAAGAAAATATTGGAAAAAAGATTTGTATAGGACTTCAAGTAATCTATGAATCCCATTTTATACAGGGAGTACCTTTTTTTTTACGTAGTCTTGATAAAACTTAGAGTTAATTGCAAAAATCGTCCATGCGATTTGAATAAATTATAGATTCGGTTCTTATCTTTTTAAAAGTGTACTCGGCATTTTTGTGAGGAATTTACAAATGTTTTTTTTGGTCAATGATCACAAGTATATTACTAAATTACTCTCACATTTTAGTAATTAACTTTAGGCAGGGATAAAATCTACATTGCAAGTTCTCACAAGAACGTTGAGTGCATTTTTAAAAATAAAAAAATTGAAGCTGCAATATAATCAAACCAAAAGGTGATTTGTGCAGTTTACTCTGAAACTTATTTTGAAAATTAATTGGACACTTACTTTAAAATATAAATAAAATAAAATTTTGAGTAAAAAATGAGTACTAGTAATACAATATCTCCATGTTTCATCTTTCTCTTCATTTTCTTACTCAATAGGTAATGTTATGTCTCTTCCACTAACTAAATATATCTCATAATCTTTTTAGAGTAGTTTTAGTGAAAAAACCAATATTGTTTTAAAGAAAGAAAACTAGTATAAAATTAATAATCTACAGTTTGATTTTTTTTTCATTTGTATAGATATATATGCAAAAAAACTATATATGCTCCGTAATCCGTATGCAGAAAACATTTAAGAACCATACATCATTCGTTTTTTTTACTAAAAGTGTAAATCTACTTTGAAAAGAGGGGCCAAAGTGGACTTGCTCAAAATGTAAATTGTTGGAAGAGAGGCCAAAAATGTCCAACTTGATTACAACTTTGCAAGAGGGACGTCAAATCAAAAGTTCTTGCAGGTGAATTATTGCTCTGACTTGACCCTAAATTAGACCTTCTAAAATCGTATCGCCACCATACTCTTTCAAGATCTTTTGCGGCTACTTCTTCCAAAATTTTGTTTTACACTTGCGACTAGGCTTAGCAACCACTACTACACAAAAATGTCATTTGGGTAGATTATAAAGGCCTTTTGGTACGGTTGTTGAACCGTACCAAATAGAGGCGTACCAAAAAATAAAAAGTTATTAGGTACGGTTTTAAAACCGTAGCAAAACACAATTTATTAGTACGGTTTTTTAAATAACCGTAGCAAATCTCTCTAGCCAAAATAATGTATATTTTTTGTTTTTTGGTACGGTTGTTGCATAAACTGTATCAAATGCTTGTTTTTTTGGAAAAAAAAAATTGTTTTAAATTTTCCAAAACCTATCCAAACACCCCAAACATAGAACCTGTAACTTTTTTTACATGATTTACAGCAAGATCCAAAATAATAAGTAAGATATTCAACAATTAACAAACCACACTATGGAGTAATAAGTAACAAACTTCATGTTTTATATAAACATCATCAACAAACACATCGATACATCATACAAGGGAAAATGGCATCTTTAGTTAAAAAAGTTATACATTATAACTAACGTCGTTAGATAAAAATAAAAACTTCAATCATCAACACCCCGATGTATATAGGAGGAGCAACCACGATAGAAAAACTCCTTCACCATTTCTTGTTAGTTTAGATGCCCTGTATATAAAAAAAACGCAGATATCATTGACTAAAAATATATATAACTTTTGCAAATAACCAACTAAAGAAATTAAGACAGTTTATATACTTACCTTATTAAAAAGCGGTCTTATTTGCTTACAATAAATCTTCTTTTATTGATGCAGAGCAGAATGCCACGTTATGCCATATGGGAGCACGGTACCGTGCTACCGTGCGGGAACACCGCCGCCATCCTCGCGGTACCGCACGGTAGCCTTTTGGCACGGGGAGTCTTCTGGCACAGGAAGGAGGAAAAAATTCGAACGTTTGAGTGATTTGACTGTTGTGATTTGACCATTTAGGGGAGAAATTTTTATTTTTTATTTTTTTTGACTGTTGCTATGTATGTGACTGTATATATGGAACCATAATGAAGAAGAAAACTCAACAACAACAGTCAACAAGTTTGGGTTGGGTTTTATTTTTTATTTTTTATTTTTTTTGGCTACACTTTTCAATTGGGCTGACAAAGTTTGGGTTGGGTTTTGTTTGGTCTACTAAAAACATTTGGGCTACATTTTTTAAACCGGTTAATATTTGTTATGTGAATATTGTTGTTCTTTTTAAATTTTTACATATTCTAAAAAATAAAGTTTGTTTTATTTAAAAAAAAAAAAGTTAAGTGAGGGATGGTGGTGTGGTGCCACAAGTGATGCCAAAAAAAAAAAAAAAAAAAAAAAAAAAGGTGAGGGGTGGAAAAATGGGTGCAGGGCTGGTCCTGAGATTTCGGATGCCCTGGGCGAGTCGAGTGAAATATGCCCCTTGTAAACAAACAACACATTTTTCTTTTAGGGGTTTGGAACATAGTCAAGCCATAGAACCTTGTAGAGGTCGCTAGAATTCTTATTGATTTTATTTTCATTTTCTATTTTTGGCACTTGGCGGTTGTGAACGACGCAACATGATAAAATTGACTATAAAACTGTAAATCATATAATATTCTACTAAATAAAGAATAGTAAGTATGGAACAATATCACCTGATCAAAAAGAGAAAAGATGACCGATTGATTTGTTTAATCCCCTAATTGTTTCCAATTCAACTCTTTGTTCCTGTAACCACAACATTATAACATGAGCATCATACATGTTACACAATTTATGTAACCTGCCTATTAAATGCTTTTTAGGTTGAATTGCGGAAAAGTATATAAGCATAAAATTAAAATAATATGAATGAATCAAGTCACCAAGTGTCCAAGTTATACTATGACATAAATTTTATTGCCATTAATTTCACCTTCTAGCAAACTGTGGAGTATAAAATATGTAAGTTTGTAACTTTGTATTATATACTTCATTAGTTTGTAACCAATGAAACAAGACAACTTCACAACTTATATATCTCAACAATCAACATTACACAACTTGTATATCTCAACACGTGGCTTTTGTAACATGTTGATCTAATAAAGTAACAATAAAGTCTTGTTTTAACATGCTATTAAACAATAAAATATCAAGCTAAATTAAAATTGTGTTTACTACTTTGTCTTTCCCTGATGAATGCAGCCTCCCAATTTCCAAAACCTACTCGTCACTTTTTGTCTCTTCGAACAATCGAACCAAAACAGCAGCCACCAAAAAGATATATATCAAATGAATAATGGGAATCCTTTGCTTTCAATCGTTGCCCCCCTTTTGACCGAGTGTGTCACTGTGTGATGAAATGATGGTGATCTTTAAAATTGTAAAAGTTCTATTCCTATTGTTTCGTTCTTTTTTTTACTGTTTCGTTCTTTTTTGATAACTGTAATGAATTAGTCTGCTTAGGTTTTAACTTCTAAATCGTATAAGTGTGATTTGTGAAGTGGTCAAGTGGGCTGGGTGCTAAAATGGACCAAGATGAATCTAGTATAACTACCCATGGACTAAAAATTTGATGCCCCCCTTCTTGTGCTGCCCTTGGGCCGTCGCCCACGTGGCCCATAGCCAAATCCGGGCCTGAATGGGTGAATGATGTGGCATAAAGAGATTGGTTGGGAGTGAGGGATTCTTTTCTTATCGGATTCTTTTCTTTAAGTAAAAGTGAATCGAATTCTTTTCTTTAAGTAAAAGTGAATCGAAACAAAAAGCAACAAATAATAACATAGTTATATGGAAGGAACCTTACACATATTATTGCAAAATCGACGCTAATAACAGATTATAAAACAATTAGGAATAAATAAAGAAACGAACCAGTAGATAGAGAGAAAAATGAAGGTTCAAAACAAGAGAAACATGTATGTCGGAGTCAGAGAAGCATGTTGCCGAGATGGGAATGGACCACTCTTATTAAGAATATATTTTGGAAAACCCATGAGAAAATGATAGAGTGAGATGTGAATGCGGGATTAGGTTATTGAAAATTTAAGTGAAAATATAGGAGGGAAATTGGCAATGTTTTGGGGGTGGGTGGGTGGGGGGGGGGGGGGGGGGGGGGGGATTGAGGAAATTGCACTTTTGCGTCTAAAAAAGAAAATGTATGAAAGTTAGTACATAAAAAAATAACTAAAAACTTTTATATGTTGGAGATAATGAAATAAAAATATGTGGATCACTTTTTATAAAATTCATTCCAAATTTATAAGCATATATGCGGGAGCGGAGCCAGAAATTTTTGCTCGAGGAGACACATTTTGATAAATTTTAGAAACTATACTATAAATTGGTTCGGAAGGGGGGAGGGATTACAAAAAACGTTAAATATTTTTAAAATTTTACACTATAATTTTTTTCGAGGTGCCCCCTCTTATCTCCGCCCATGCATATATGTTAAAGTTTTATAAATTGTTTCATACACTGATACACATAATTGGGGTTGTAAATAACTAAACGTTCAGTGGTGGTTCGGCACGAAGCTCACACTTCGCCCTACTCCACTCCTCGAGTACCACACCCGAGAGTTCACAATCACTATGTCAACACATTCCTTTTTGGCGGAGCAAAGCGTACACCAAAGCTTACACCAATTTAACGACACTAATCATAATGTCGAGTCCTAATCCTAGCTAGAACCGATCTACACAAAAGCACACGTGGCCACACGGACATCCACCCCGACCACTTGAATCCTCACCAATTCAAGTCTTCACGGACCTTCACCCGGTCCTAGTCTTCACAAACCTTCACCCGGTCCTAGTCTTCACACACGGACTTACACTTAAGTCCAAGTCTTCACAAATTGACACACGAAATTACACAAAGTCCTAATCTAGACAAACCACATCACGAACTTACATTTTGTCCGTATTAATCCTAACACGCCTAATCACAACTCACACACAAGTCGGATATATAAATATATACACAAGTCGGATACTCACACACAAGAAGAAAATCATAACACTAGTTACGTGTGTGTGATGACTCGACTCTAACACTTCATTTCTTGACGATTACGAGTATTCTTCTCCTGCACTTGAGATTGAGATAGAGGATGACGGGAACACTTATAAACACATATCGACACGTTATAGTGATCAAAGAAAGGAACAAGAAAGAACATAAGGTTTTTGTGTTATTCAAAGTTTCTAATAACTTCAAAAATCATTTAAAGTGTAAAAGTTTGCAACTTTCAAATAGTTTTAGTGTCATTAAGGTTAGTTGTACAAGAAAAACGTGTTTAGAAACAATCCTTGGTAGAATTAAAAAGATTGAAAATTCTGGCAAAGTTTATAGCAAGAATACAACGAATTGCGAAAACGTACACAGATAGATAACATATACAGATCGATAAAAGGCCTGACTCATGATTAAGTAGCTTGTCACTTATTTTATTGCTAGTTTTATATGATGAGTATCGTAAACTATTCTATCACGTTGGTATCTTAACTATAGGCGAGTAAACCCTTAATGATCACTTATGTCTAAGAATTATTTATCATTTTTACAGGCTTACACTAACTTATAATGCTAGTGAAGTAATTGTAGGAGGGGTATGGCGGCCTAAGCTTGCTACTGCTAGACACAGAATTTATATTGATCTCAAAATATCCAAAGTAAGGCCCAAATAGATTAAACATAGGTCCACAAATACATATAAGAGTTTGAGAAAATAGATCCTTAAACCAGGTTGCCAAGCCAAGCCTTCCAAACCAAGCATCCCAAGTCATCACTTAATTACCTGAGAAAACGCGCTAAAAGTCAGCTTTCGCTGGTGAGATCATAGGTTTAAATTCTTAATTCAATTAGTGGACATATACGCAAAACGCTTGCTAGCTAGACTAGGCTTCATTCCACTAAACCAACCCTATAAGTGCACACTATAGCCCAAAACCAAATCAAATCAATATGCATTCGCAAGGATGCGACATGCCCAACATTCGTAAGAATATGACATGTTCATGCATTCGTAAGGATACGACATGCGCTATAACCTACCTAGTTCTATAAGCATAGCAAGTTTTAAATAAACAACAATAATAGTCCACATAAAATAATTTGTACGTTTCTCACCCCAAGTAATGAAAACAAAGTTCAAAGTAAAAGCGGGGCTATGACTCACCTCAAGTCCAGATATCAACACAAAACCGGTAGAAAGTCAACGTGACTACAACTCGCACAACCATGAGTCCAAGGTAATATCGTCAATACCACATCTCCGTCATTTGTCCCATAACACAAACTACAACAATTAGGTCCGACTACAGCACCCGACTAATCTTATCTCCGTCAAACTAAATGACCGTCTCACAATCGGTCCTCGAATACCCTCGACAACAACTCCATAATATCAACAAGTCTATTGCCGAGACCACAAGGCCTCGGCCTTGCTACACCTCTCGGCCCAAGTAAAAACACAACAACGACAACAACAATAATACAACAAGGAGAACCACAAAAAAATAATAATACGGGTCAAGACCTCGAGTCAAACACGAACCGGAAGACCCGTTTGGGTCTCGGTTTACACTACGAGCCACGAAAGCCAACCCTGAGACCTTGAGAGAGGAGTGTGTGTGGAGTGTTTTGGTGGTGGCGGTATGTGGTGGTGACCGGCGGTGGTAATGGTGTTGGGGTTTGCAGGTAGCGGCAACAAAAGAGAAGAAAGGATAGGCTGTTTAGTGATGATATTATGAGTGAGGGTTAGGGTTAGGGGTTAATATACCCGAATTTTACAAACTTAGTCCCTCTAGTTCTCTTTTTCCAATTTAAGCCACGAAAACTTTAGTGTTTATGAAATATTATTAATCGGTTTTCCCGTAACACAATTACTCGTTCTCAAAAATATTACATGTCGCCAAAATATATTCTTACATGTCGCCATTAATTCCCAAAGACACTTTCGGTCTTTCCCGAAACATTTAAATATTAGAACGTTCGTTTAACGTATAAATGCGACCGTTATCCAAAAGTTTTTAAATTCGTTAGGTTTTCCTAGTGCCGGAGTCGATGTAGTGCAACAAAGACGTCTCAACAATAATTCACAATATAAATTCCATAACAAATCAACAATTTGAATTTAATACCACATAACATTTAATTAAAAATCAAACTTTTAACGTAATGCGGGTTTTAAAAGTCTCCCTGAATTGCCAGTTGTCACAACTTAAAGTTGTTTGCACATAGCAGGAATTGAACTTGAGATCTATCACATTTTATAGTTATAGTCACAACCCTTTTACTAGTAGGCCACCTAAAAGCAATTAGTAAATTTTATTTACCAATGAAAATAGGATGTCATAAAATTTTCCAACGGATATTGAGAACTTGGTAGATGCCTTTTTGGTACGGTTATTTTAAAACCGTATCAAAATAAAGAATTATTTGGTACGGTTTGCTAATAAAGCTTTTTTAGTACGGTTTTTTTAGAAACCGTGGCAAATGACTTATTTTTTGCATTTTGGTACGGTTTCTTCTATAACCGTATTAAAATAGCGTACCAAAAAATGTTTTATGTAGTAGTGAACGGTCAAATCCGAACCAAAGCGACGAAACCCGACCTAACCGAAAACCAATTTTAAGGAAAACTTGAACCAAGGACCGAGCCAAAATTAACCTAGCGAAACCGATTTAAATAGTTTAGGTGTATTTTTCTTGGTTTTGACCCGAACCGACCAAGTAAAACCGAAATCGAAAATCATAATTATATAAAACCAAAATTGATACGAATAAGGTTGGTTCGATTCGGCCTGATTCGGCTCAGTTTGTCGGTTTTGGTTCAGTTTTCGATCGATTTTGCTTAGCCCTACTTGCCACGTATGAAAACAGACGAAAACGTATAAAAACAAACGAAAAAACAAGAAAACGAACGAAAATGTATAAAAGCGGACGAAAACTTATGAAAACAACAAAAAACGTATGAAAACAGACGAAAACTATAAAATAGACGAAAACGTATAAAACACAAAAAAATATATTTTTATAGTGAGACAATTATTTTCTGTTTAAAAAAAATGTTTTTAGCATACGTGAATAAATAAGAAAGATAATAAAGACAAGAAAAACAAGTATTTACATTTTTTTTTTAATTTTAAATCTTGTCTTTTTAATCAAATAAAATAGATGATTTATATTTGTTTTTCAATTTATATCAAAATAAAAATTTGCAAAATAACTTGCCTATTTGATCGTCGGAGTTTTTGGATAAAATAAAATTATCTAAATAATCTAAATAGATAGTGGCTTTACTAATTCAAACCTTTTTTTTTATCTTTTACCAAAATGAACAAAATATATCACTATCATTCTTTTCTTTCGCCTACTTTACTCTCGCCCAAATATCACTCGCCTACTGTTATATGTGTTTCACAATTGTCTACTTTAACTAACAATATAAAATTGAACTATATATTGGTGTAGATAGATTGTAGAACAACATGAGGCTTTTGACCTTTGACTAATAAGCCACATGCGTTATCTTTGAACTGTACTCTTTAACTATTGGCTCATAGCCTCATACTAAATCAGTTTCTTCATACATTTGGTACATCATGCTCCTTCACCCCATCACATAAAATGAAAAACCTCACCTCGCCTAGCATAAAACTCTTTTATACGTTTCACCATTCGCCCCACATACATTTTGGTATATCTCGCCCAAACATTCGCCCCATTACTATATATAAAACAATTAAACTCGCCTAGCACTCGCCCCAGCACTCATCTTTCGCCCAACACTCACTACAAGAAAAAGTGCCTATAGTGACGACACGAATATAGTCACTAATAGTAGATATTTGGTCACTAAACTGATTTAGTGACCATATCAAAATGGTCACTCGTGGTCACTAAAAGTCAGTCACAAAAGGTAATAGTGATGACATATGAATATGGTCACTAAATAGTGACCACTTAAAAGTGGTCATTAAAATTTGTGACCACCTATTTGGTCACTTATTATGGTCATTAAAGTGATAAGTGGTCACTATTTGACCAAATTAGTGACCACTAAAGCAAAATTAATCACCAAAAATATAGTGGTCACCAATTTGTAAAATATGGCAAAAAAAAAAAAAAAAAAAAAGGAATTCTGCTTGTAATCACAATACAATTATTACAATTCGAAATGAAAAATAACTTATTCAAAACAGAAATCCAAAATTCATTACATCCACAAAATCTATATTTCTTTATTCAAAACTAAATACAAGAATCGCAATTACTGCGTAATTTGTCTATAAGGAACCTTACAAGGCTTTCCACCAGAAAGTGTGTTGCTCCTTGTAGGTTCTACACCAATGACCTGAAATCAACCAATATAAACCAAGAGTAATATTATCTACACATTACTTACTAGACAAGTTATTAATCCATCTGAAAAAGCGTTCTTGAAGTTTAAATCTTAGCCCACATATGTTGCATTGATGTGGAAGGTCATCAATGAGGTCACTGATCACAGAAGGATGTAACTCCCTAATGACATTGGCCTTAAATTGTCGATGGACAACCGAGGGTCTCTCTTTGAGCTAGTAGATGAGGTAGGATTCACCGAAACTGAAGTCACATCATCCCACATGTACTCCTCTTCTTCTGAGTTCTTCCAGCTCCTACTTAATAC
Source organism: Artemisia argyi (assembly GCA_030686995.1). Taxonomy (NCBI): domain Eukaryota; kingdom Viridiplantae; phylum Streptophyta; class Magnoliopsida; order Asterales; family Asteraceae; genus Artemisia; species Artemisia argyi. Next base: position 161,423,969 of record CM060693.1, read on the forward strand.
GTCAGGACCAAAATCAAAATTGTTGTATGATCCACCACTGTTCTCATGGGTCAGGTCACTCTCTACATCTCCTTGTGCCTGCTCAGTATTTTGCAAAGTAATGTTGTTGACCAGTATCGTCAAGTTATATAATTAAGAATAACACAAAACCTTAGTATCATACATGCAACTTTAGGCAGAGATCAGCCCGTTCCCCCAGAGGATTAATATTAGCAGCTGTTCCGGGTGACTGGAAACCAAGTTCTTTATCTATCAATTGAAGTGTCTCTAGAGTCTAGAGGAAATACTCCTTTCCAAGTTCCAAAAAGATGCCGCATACCAGAATGTAGTGCAGGATCAACTTGCCAGTTGGAGCGAGAAAATCATTGATCACCTGCAATAGTAGCAAAGAATACCTAAGTCCAAATAAGTACGCCTCGCAAGTCACAAACGACAAACAGTATGAGACAAAAAATCAAACTATATTATTGGCAGTAGAAGTATAAGTAAATACAAAGTGTACTTTGTTTTCTATTTATTTGCAAGCAGTCATATCAGTGGTGTTACTAACCTCATTGTAGATCTCAAGATATGACACATGCAACAAGAACTCCCTTCATGGAGTCTGCAACGTGAATACAAGAAGTTTATTAATCACAAACAGTACTCCTGAAGTCAATAATAAACCAGTTGTTACACAACTACATACGGAAGTATGCAATCACTATGCATTGCTTATATTAAGTATAAGGATCTAAGATTAAAGAAAACACTTACATCTTGATTAATGCTAAAAAAAATCCTTTATAGCCAACGGTATAATTCCAGGAGAAAGGTGATCACCCTGAACACATAACTGAAAGGAGAGTTTTGAACAAAATACGTGCACATAATGAGACACATAAAGAGAAAACACGCTTAACTAAAGAATTGACTAAAGGCATGAATCATAAGTAATATGGCCAGAATAATCGCAACATACTCTCACCATCCCAATTCCCAAACGATATCAGTCTTTCTCTTGGTTAATTTGTGATAAAGCAACTAATCTATAGTCCACCGAAACCGCCCAATATGTAAATAGACTACTCTACTATTAAGTCGGCTCATATTGTTCAAAATGTAGCTAATGCCTTTCTAAAAGGTCTTCCTACGCACCATCCCACTAGTCTCATAGTCTTCAAGATCAGACAAAGTACCATCTGCAGGTTCAGCTTAACTGATAGTGCACCTTTCAACCTCGTTAAACCAAAGAAATGAGAACAGAATCGACATTGGTGTGTGCGCCCTTACAATAAAAGAACCTTCAGGCACATCTGAAAGAAAAAGATAGGTCATAGGTCTATTATACGCAAATGATGAAATGGTATCTACAATATATACAGCTCAAAATAACAGTGTGGGGAAAAAACCATACTGCTAGCGAGGAGCTTTTGAGGATCCATTGGATTAAATCTTGTCAAGCCATCAGCCTCGTAAAAAACCTAAACCTGCAGAAATTTTGTACACCTAGCAAGGTTAATCTACATTTATGTACTCATAACATACGCAAAATAATTAATGGTTATATGCTCTAACTAATTTGAAGTGGGTAACAAGTTAGCAAAATTCACATGAAGTGGAGGTGGAATTGGATGAATAAGTTTAGGAATGATCTACCAAAACCATAAAAAACAAGACTGAATTTTGTAAAAAACCTCAAATCTCACCACAATAGTTCGTTGTAGAGGAAAGGGTAATTAGTTGCCCCTGAGAAAATCTTTCAAACCCATCCATTACACTCGTGTGCTCGTATAATGAGCTTAAGTTTGTTCTTTTTACAAAATCTGAGACCCTGTCAGGCTGCAAGTAGTTATAAACACATTAGTACAGAGACACAAAATTGGTAATTTCGACCCATTAAGACACAAAATGGGCTAGTTTTTTGAGTGAGGACAGTCGGTATAGGAACTTTGAGAAAGTGATATTACTTGTCGAACTTACAGTTCAACAACTTCTTAGCAGCAACAGAGTCTAACACCCATGTCGGTTTCACCACTGGGAGCCCACGACTGAATGACCTATAACAATGACTACCAAAAATAGCAAAACACACGAACTTTAATATTTGTTTTCAAATACCGAAAAGCCAGAATATATGCTTCAAGGAGAAGGTATGGACCTCAAATTCTTGACTTTGCTATTGGGAAGATTACTACATATTATTGGAGCTCTAAGGTCAGCCAACAAACAACTCAATCACACATTTGGTAAACAGAACAACACAATATGATGGTAATATTCTGAACTTGAATGAAACCGCCTAATTCAAAACAATAACTTGAATAATTAAATAGGCTTACCACGATGATTGGTACTTGATTTTTGAGGACTAGGTCTTTTCAAAACTCCTTTTCCAGGTCCTGAGCGGGAATAATCAATTTTGTGATCTCCTACCTAGCAAGTAAGAATAATGCTAATATGAGTGCAACCTTTTTATGTCATTATAATAAAAAAAAGAAAAAGAAAAGTAGTAATGATAATAGCAAAATATGTCAAAGACATAATGCAGGTCAAAAAATAATTATAACTGAAATTCAGTTAAAAAAGATTATACCTTTGGTCGAAAAATAGAGAAAAGTGCAGCTAACTATAGAACCAGCAACACACATACAAGCCATTATAGTCTAACTATAGATAAACTTCCAGGCCACTTTCAAATTGAGTCAAATGTCTAGAGCAATGGACCTGCATATAGAGTAGTCGAATAGTACAAAGTTATGTCAAAATTTAGCGTAACAGTCACTTAAAGCCTGAAATATGTTCCAAGAATATTCAAGGATGTACTATAAGTATCATTAACAATCATAACGAAACCGGTTAAAAACCTAAACTCTATAAGTCTCACTACAAATAAACAGTTGAGTCCTTCATTTTGTTAATTTGAGTAGCACAACAACAACACCTACTCACAGCCTTGATCAAATTACGAGTGTACGCTATTTCAGCATGAAATCTTATAGTCTACAATTTAAAATTTCATCTGACTATTTACAATCATTAACATGTCATATATTAAGCAGTGATATTTCTACTGATTTGAAAGCTTTGATTATAGGCTTATAGCTCTAATATTTGCAAAATGTACCATCCGTATCTCGATTTATATGACTATATACCTAAATGTCTTCACAAAACTATAACTATCATTCATTAATCATTACGCAGCGAATTTGAAAACTCACTAAAAATAAACATTTCGCCTAACAAACTGCTTCGTCTTATTAATTTCGGTAATACAAGAACTAGTCGAAAAATTAACCGAAGTGATAACACAACAACAAGTACTCATAGAATCCGTATCGCAATTTGAATAACTAGCAAAACCTAAAACAAAAATATTCAATAGCTTCATTTTGGTAGCATTACTGGTACAAAATAGATAACGTGATACATATATATAAGTAACTACCTGAAACCAACTGAAACTACATGTAAACTGGGAATATTCAACATCAACTGCTTAGATTTAAGCTTAATTAACAATTAACACATAACCTATTAGGCTAGCCACTAGCAAATTCATTTTTTCACATGAGCATTTCATCGAGCACCTTGTATTCACTTGCGCAAAACAATAACTTGAATAATTAAATAATAATCACAAAGAGAATAAGTTTGTACCGATCAAATACAATGAAACCACCTGAAACCACCTAATTCGGAACCCTAACAACCGCAAACCGTATTACCGATCAAACCGATCGGATTTTATTAGGGAGCCTCAGCCGATCGGATGAAATTGAGAAGAGTGTGTGAAATTGTTTGTTGAAACTGAGTAGAGTGTTTAGAAATCGAGTAGTGTGTTTTTAAGTTTAGCTGAGGAATTAATCGGGTCGGGTTGAAAGATCCGCGTGTATTATACGTAACAAATATATATATACTTTTAGCTGAGGAAGTAACCTATATTATATACAAGTATAATAAGTACTATCTTTGAAGGCATTAATTAAAGTAAAAAGTAAATTTTCATTTAAGTTTAAAATAAATATTTGTTCGACCTCTATTAATAAATATATATTACTTAATATTTATATCTATGTTAGTTGTTTATATGTCTATATCAATATAAAAAATTGTATCATACAGGCATTATAGGGGAGAGCATTGAGACTGGATCAGACCGGACTGGCCAAGACCAAGACCGAAATAGCTCAAAAACCTAGATCGAGGACTGGACCGAATGTTCGGTTCGGTCCGGCCCAACAAGGCATAATAGTCGTGTTTTACGTAAGACCGGTCTGGATCGGACCGGACCGAGACCGAAATAACGAAAAAATACGGACCGAGACCCTACCACTTGAGCAGTAATGTCGTCGCTTTTTATACCGAAAAATATCACACATGTACTTAGTGACGAAATTAGTGACCACTTTTGAACTTGGTAACTAATTGTTTATGGATGGCCAAATATTAGTGTCCATATACTATATGGTCACTATTTTGCCAAAATAGTGACCAAAAAAAAGTCGGCACTAAATTTTTGTCACTAAATCCACTTTTTCTTGTAGTGACTCGTCCCCACATCACTCAGCACTCGCCTAGCATTTTAATTCGCCTATCATTCTTCATTCGCCCAAGATCGAAAATAAGCCAAATTTCGCGTTTAAATATCGCCTTGGAGACACATGTATAGTGAAAAATTACTATATATATTAATTTGAATCAGATACTACGTCGTTTCGATGCCACTTCGCTACAATACTCTATTTTTGGGCCCAACTGATCCAACACCACTGGTCCATAATCGGTTTCTTTTGGCCCGCTACATCCCCGCGATAAGATACTACCGCTGGAACATTCTTGAGTTGTCGTTAGATACACCACCGACTCTCTCTCATTACCTGATTGATGAAGATACCAAGATCCATAAGAGTTGCTTATGGATGATCAGGTTAGGTTCTCGATAATGAAGAATTGGATAATGGAGAACTTGATCTACCGACTTCATCACCACGATCTGGTCAGGTTTACTTCAAAAAAGTTAAAGGGTTTCAATTTTTGGGGCTTCGTTTGGTTTCAATTTTTTGCCGAAAGATTAGTGTGAAAATCAACAAGGTATGTATTTTATATAAAGTGTTACATATATGTAGAGCTATACAAATGAGAGTGCGTATTTACTTTATAATTAGTTAATAACTTTGGAGGAGAAGGTTTTGAACAAAAGGTGCCTATTTAGTTTATAATTCGATAATTTGCGTATTAAGTTTGGAGGAAAATATATTGGGAAAAGGTATAAAGTTTGTTAGCTGAATATGGATCAACGAGGGAGGTAACTCAACTGACAAGTCATTAGCAAATCGGTGTAAAAATCTCGGATTATTTAGTTTAGAATTTGGGCATTAGTTGTTTTTATAGTGGGTAGTAAGTAGGCACCGTATGTTAGTTATTTGTGTTAGTTTTATTGTAGGATAGATGATTTGTTACATTTTGTGTATATCTTATGGAAATGATTTAGCTAAGTTTAATAATGGTAGTATGAGATTGAATCGATTATGTATGATTCGATAAGTTGCACATTAAGTTTGGGGAAAAGGTAATTACGTGAAAATGTTTACTACCATATTTTAAAATAGTGAGGAAGGTGAATGGGAAAGCATGTAGGCTTAAACTCACAAGTCATGTCGATCTAATCGAATTGTTAAGTTCACATCGGAAAATAGTTGGCAGCAAGTAGGTAGTGTATGCTGTTTTTAGTTCATTTTGTAGAGGATTGATATGAGTTTTTGTCTATCGAGTTTAACTTTGATGTCGTTTTTATGCTAATAGGGCACTCAAGTATTTAAGCTTCTGGAGGCCTAATATGTTTAAAGTAAACAAGCCGTCTTTTCTTCAGAAGTCATACTAAAATATATTATAGATATGACTTATGCTATTTATATTCATTTGGTCGAAGATTTGATTTTTTAGGTAGAAATTCTTGCCTTTCGAGTTTAACTTTAATGTGAAAATATTAGAAATATGATATAAGCGTTTAAGCTTTATATGCTTATAGAAATGAGCCAATATTGCTTTTTAGAAATCATCCTGAAGTTTGTTGTAGATATGAGCTGTGAGATCATTGAAAACTCTTTAGCTTTTGCCGAAGATTTTGCAATCAAACTGAAAGCCTTCCGTTATGTATTTGTATGCAGGCAAATAATTTAGCAGCCAAATTTATCTCAATTTGATGGTTGAATCTTAGTCGGGTTTTTGAGATTGCTTATGAAAAGTGTTGTTTAATCTTAACCTCCCCCGTTTATATACGTTCAAGCGATACCTGGAAAACTATTTCCGGGTTGGTTTACGTTCATTGTATTGAGTTAGTTTTATGTTATTTGCTTTAAATATGTTGTTGTCAGTTTCTGCAAATGCTTATAATTATTTCCGGTTAACATAGGACAAACTCCGCTCCTAGCCTGGTCATGAACATCGAACATAAGCTAAAGACAAAGACAAAGGTATCTTAGATTCCGCTTAGTTATTGAATACCCGTGGTTTAGAAACCGCGTCACCAAATGTTGACTTTGTTAAAGATTTGCAGCCAAAATCTGATCTAAAGCCTTTGACCAGCACCTTAGTCAAAACAAAGGATTTATATCCCCACAAGTATACTTAAATCATGTTGGAACCCAGGTAGATTACTTAGACAGTTCGTCTTCAGGAACTTCAGTTTGTGTTTCGCAAAATGATCATTTGGTACACCCGAACTCCATTCATCAGTCTTTTAATTGATTTTCATATCTTAATATTCAATAATAATTAAATAATTTGTGTAACTATATGCATTCTGTCTTCATATTATAAAATATTGTGTTTGATTTCATTTGTTTCTCTACATCTGTCTTCAGGAACTGCTAATGGCATGGGTCAATAATGAGTACATTTGGTATCACTTTATTGTTAACTTTAGATGTTTAGAAATGTTCATGCAATACCTCCGGAAACAAAACATCCCGCCGCATAATTGAAATACCAACTACGACGCCCCGCCGCAACGCGGCGGACCGGTGCCCGACTAGTTCATCTAGTAATCAATCTAACGGCTCATATTTAAAAGTTCATTTTGAAAAAAAGTAAGTACGAAGTTTAGATCGATAAAATACTAGCGTAAACAGTTCATTTAAAAAATTTACTCTTTTGGATAAATAGTAGTACATTTTGTTATCAGTCTTCTATTTTACTCTTTAAAAACTACAATAAATGAAAGGATGACAATGATAATAGATTTATTCAACAGCCATAATATAGTTTTGGTAGAAATATACAACAAAATTAATTACTTGAAAAAATAAACTTAAATTCACCATTAAAAAACCTATATAACTTAAAAATATGATATCCACTTCACATGGTCGAATCTTTTCGATCCCAATCGTATTGGACAACCAAAATAACTTAAATAATAAATTAAAAATACACGTCAAAAATAAAAATAAAAACAAAAAGAAAAACCTAGTCAAAGTGTCAAACAGGTGAGTCGGCGACTCGTACAGTAGTTCTGCATATAGGACAACTCGAATGTGTAGCTAACCACTTATCAACACACTCACAATGATACCTATGACAACAACGTGGTAACACTTTAACTTTAACACCATCATCAAAAACACCGAGACAAATACTACATTCCAATGTCTCTATATTCTCCATCGAACGGTGAACAGTGATAGGTATAGTATTAATCGTGGCCCCATCTAGACCTCGTTGCGGTTGAGACAATAACATTGTAGAAGATGTCCTAGAAACACCGGACGAGGAAGCAGTCGCGCGTGACCGAGCAATGCAACGAGCGTAAAGAAAGAAAAAGAATGTTATGATAACTATGATGCAAAATAAGATGGTTATGTAAATGAGTGTGCTTCCTTTGATTTCGAAGTTTTCATCGTCTAGATCTTCGTCTTGCCAGTGGAATGTTTGGGTTCCTTGGGTTGCCATTGGTGGAAGGTTGGTTGGTTGGTTGGAATGAGAGTTAAGTAGTGGTGTCAGGGAGGTGTTGTGAGGGAGATAGTGATGGTGATGGTTGTGACATTGGAGATGGAATGTAGTAAATATGTTATGTGATGATGAGATGAAATAGATCTATAACAAGCTTTGGAGTTAAGGGAAGGGGAACAAGTTGGAGAAAGGGACAACTAACGAGATTGTTTTATTTAAGGGAAGTATCAAGTGGCTACATTTGTTTCATTCTCTAATGAATTTTACATAAGAAATGTTTAGACAAAGTAATTGTTGCTCGAACTAACCGCATGTTTGGTAGAGGAAATTTAAAGAAATGAAATAAGTAAAAAAATTAAAATTCAGATAATTGAAATTAGTAGATAGTTAAGATTGATTTCATTGTTTTGTAACAATATAGACTTGAACCAAAAAACAAACAAAATTATTATTATTATTATTATTATTATTGATTTAATATATTATTTATTATTATTACTAGAATGGCGACAACCGGCCGCAACCCATTCATGCATATAGTGAAACATGACTTTATTACTAAATTGCAAAAACTATATTTTACAACTATTATGGTACAGGTACATTGACAAAACAATAAGTCCTAAACTAAGAAATTTCACGCAAAGTAACATCTTAAATATACGATGATCATGGTTCACCATAGGAAATTAGCTGTTATAACCAAAAAACACGTTCCGGAGGTCGAGATTGATAAAAATACATCATGGTTCTAGAGAGAGAAAATAGAGAGAAAAATGTGGAGAAAAGAGTTTATATTAAAATGACAATATGAAGTTTACACACACACTTTCCCACACCCCTCATGGAGAGTCATGAGGGGTATTTATAGGCTCCTAACTTTACTAGTTTGCCTATATTACAATAATAGTCCCTAAAGTACTATTTGTATGATATCTAGTCCATTTCTTTATGTGTGACGTTATCTTTTATAAAATAGCAAGGCTAACAATCTCCCTCCAAGATATCGTCACACATGAATGGATACAATGAGACCTATAAACACATAAACATGTAAATTACAACAATAGTAAACTATGTTGACGTTGTTGAAGCGCAGAGTCTCTGTAGTCTAGATACTGAGGCAGACTTGAAGTTCTCTCTTCCGACAATCTCGGCGTATGATCTTTGACACTGACGGCAAAGGTCTTTGTAGCTCTGAACTTCAACTGTAATGGTCTAGTTAGGTTATTACTCCCTCCTAACTAGTGAGCCTTTATTCTTTTTCATCTGCTACCTCCTGAACTGACAACTCTCTTCTCATCTCGCAGCGGATAAGGTAGATACTAATGAGTTTGCACCATGGTTGTCATTCTAGGAGTATCATAGCATAACTCACATAGTATTGCACAGAAGGTTGGTAATACGCTCCGATGTACATATCATTAGTACTTCTTCGGTTCTAGTGTAAGCACAATTCCCTCGATCAACCAACGTACTAGAGATGAAACACTCCTTCTTTTGGCATGTTCTTCTCCCTCCTGATGGTTGCGATGTATCGAAATCATCATACCATTGTGTGTACATGCCAAAATTAGCCGTACTTTACACTTCTGATGCAATGTAGATAGACCATGAAAGCATAATTTGTGAGAATATGCTGATAGGATATGACTCTCTTTATTCTACAATCTCTTCTCTTCTCTTCAACCTTTAAGCGACCTCTTCAAATTCCAACCAGCTAGTAAATGACCAATGACTATAGAAAGAACCCAATATAACAAATCTGACAATAAAGTAAACATCCCGTAGATATGTTACTTAATCTTGTACTATGGTGTGACTAAGAACGGTGTAGAGAGTTCGTACACCATCGAATCTCTGAGTACTCTATACTCTTCAACCAACCAACCATCAAGTATAAGACGTACATCACCTCTTGATTATCCACAACTTCGTGTGACACTGAGCACTACAACGTAACTCCTTTAAGTGATAGTTATCTAGGTCTTCGTCCATCCACCCCTTGACGTATGAAAACTAGATAACCAAGTCTTCGTCATCTTTAACATATGCCCAAACAAGTATCTTCGAAAGTCATGCATCCATCCTCCCCTAGACTTTGAGATAAATAAGTACACATGCCCTTGAAATGTACTTTAAACCCAGAAAAGTGATAAAGAATTGTTCCCATAATCACAAAAATCTGATACTAGCCGTTGTCATTTGATTGTGATTCTTGATCAGGATCGTTTAAGCAATTCGTGGTGTGTTTTGATGTGATATATTGGTATTTAGGTAATGAGACAATAAAATGAATCATGTTCTATAAAATGTTTACCAATAATATCATGTGTTTTAGGTGAAGTGGTAATTAGTGTTTAGGGTATTTAATGCTTAGGTGATTCGATGAGGTTAGGGTTTCGTTTATTTAATAATCTTTTGATGTTTCCTTACTCAAAATCCCATCTCGTTACTCGATATCCTAAGTCAATTTCGGCAGAGTTTCGTTTAGATTAGTCCAAAAGAAATCCTTACTCGATAAACGATAAGGTTGGACCAGCCTAACTAGGCAAACTATATGAAGCATACGCAAAACATGAAACCGTTGCACAAAAATCAACCCTAACTCGGTAATATGGCCCAAACTCGGTAGTTAGCATCTAACTCGGTAAAGTTGTCCATACTCGGTAACCAAACTCGGTAACATTGAAACTCATGACCCTAACTCACAAACTTTTCAAACTCGGTACCCTAACTCTATAAAATCTTTCAAACTCGGTACCCTAACTCTATAAACCTTTCAAACTCGGTACCCAAACTCTATAAACTTTCAAACTCGATACCCAAACTCTATATAATCTTTCAAACTCGGTACCCTAACTCTATAAACCTTTCAAACTCGGTACCCAAACTCTATAAACCTTTCAAACTCGGTACCCAAACTCTATATAATCTTTCAAACTCGGTACCCAAACTCGGTATACCACTCCAAACTCGATAAAAATTTTTCTAACTCGAAAAAATTTATTCTAACTCGACAAAATCAAATCCAAACTCGATAATCTCCCGATGAACAGTACTAGATCCGATTATTTTCAACCAAAAACGCGATTTTTCACCCAAAAACACGATTTTTCACCACAAAACACCACGATTCGCCCCGGGTTAGCTCTGATGCCACTTGTTATAACCAAAAAACACGTTCCGGTGGTCGAGGTTGATGGAAATACATCATGGTTCTAGAGAGAGAAAGTAGAGAGAGAAATGTGGAGAAAAGGGTTTATATTAAAATGACAATATGAAGTTTACACACACTTTCCCACACCCCTCATGGAGAGTCATGAAGGGTATTTATAGGCTCCTAACTTTACTAGTTTGCCTATATTACAATAATAGTCCCTAAAGTACTATTTGTATGATATCTAGTCCATTTCTTTATGTGTGACGTTATCTTTTATAAAATAGCAAGGCTAACATTAGCATACCCCGACAGCTGGCTTTGCAAGTAACTCTTAAACAGGTCCAAAAAAAACAACCGATGCTTCAAGATTTTAGAGCTGTTTCTTCAGTTTTTAGGCTCTTAAGCACTTTAGTTAGTTCCACTTTGTTACCATTCCTGAATGAATCAAAACAAATAATTCTTATTAAAATGTTACCATTTATTTCTTATAAAGGTATAGATAAGATAATATATTGTAAACTAACCTGTATAAATACTGTAGCTAAGCAGGTTTACAAAAGTAGAACATAAATCATTGTGGTTCTCATGTTTTTTTACAAAAGGTATGAGCACCAAGGGTCTAGTTTTGTTGCAAGTAAAATATTGACTGCCATGTATTTTTCTTTAACTTATAAAACTATGATTTGCAAGAAGGAAAGATATATCCTCTAAATTTGTCTGTATGGTTTATGTAATAGCTGTTAACGTATCAAAAAGGCAAAAACAGTTTAGCAGATCAGTTGCTTATGAGAGATAAATACTTCATTAACAAAGAAGGTAAGTCGTTTTGTTATTGTTTTTGTTTGTTTCATCAAATATCAAAGTCGGGTCTTGCAGCATACCTGATAATTAATGTCCTAGTCATATTCATCTTGCTGCACTTTTGGACAATGAATCAGGGCCGCTACTGGCAGCTACTAACTTCACAAATACAAACGCGAAAAAGAACCACTAACCATTTAGTAAAATATTGTAGTTTACCCTGAAAAACACAAAAATACACAAAATCAGACAACTTAGCAATACATAAGGGGAAAAAAATGAAGACCGAAAATGTTACCCAATAAATGTATATAAGATTATGTAGAATTAACCGCCAATAACACACCTTACCAATAAAAACATATCATTATTACAACAGAACTGAATAATTTTTCATATTAGGCTAATTAGGTCACAATTAAGGTAGTGTAAATTCGTAAACCAAAAGCGGTTGCAATGACGATTTGCTAGTGTTATTCTATACAGTGAGCTGGTGCAACCTAACGTTTAGTAACGTTAATGGAAAATAAGTCTATTGTCCATGGATGGATTACCCGTAAACGTAGTGTGAGAAATTAACCCATTCGTTGAGGTTGGTAAAATCAGAGGCATCTTTATTCGTTTCCCTTCCTGCTCCACAACTTGGTAAATAAGTAACACGATATCAAAGGTTAACACTCTAGAGAGTAATCCATGACTATTATAATGTAAAAACTTAAGCACTTGAAGCTTAATTAGTATAGTCATTACCTGCTTTTAAGAGAATAATCAATCTCAAACAGTGCAGCAGCCATTTCCTTCTATAACGGCTCACACCTGGCCTTAGCAGTAAAAAAGACAACCACCAAGAAATTAACACAGGGTAGCCTGAAATTTAGACAAATGTGGTTCAAAATAAATAATCAAATCACCTTAAGTGGCCGTACGCACATGCCTATTATTTTTGTGTAACGTGCTGATACCTATTCCTATTTGTGTGTCCGTACCTAAGATCATAATGACACGAAAAAAGGCTCTTTAATTCATTATTCCTTCTTGAGGATCTCTCTGTGAAGTTGAGGATGATCTGTGCATTGTATGTCCAGGTGGAATTGATATAAAGAGTGTCACAAACCTGTGCAAGACTGCATTGTTAATGGTTTGTGCAGTGTATGTCCTGCTGGAATTGATGTGCATGAAGTAGTAGCCGATCGCACATGCATGGCAGAGGGGGTTGCATCAGAGATTGTTGACACACCTGCAGCAAGCAAAACTAATGCAATTCTAGGATCCACAATTTATAATTAGAGAAACACCATTGGAAAGCCTTCGACTACAGAACATAAGAAATAGATGTGTTTTTTAGTATGTACCAATTATAATGGTAAGAAGTACATCCTACAAAAATAGTAAGAATACTTTCTACATTTCTATCTTAGTTGTCGATGCTAAAGTGATATAAAATTGTGGCAACAACTTAAAGTAGGGAAAATCTTTACCTTTGCCATTCTACCCACATTTATTTTGCTTACACAAATCAAAACTCGGTATAAACCTCATATTTACATTCTGAGTTTGACACTGCTATAGCAAAAGTAATAGGACGATTCTGTTTGCCGAGCCTGCAAATCATCATCAGTGATACATACTTAGCTAATCCGTTGAATGAGGCCAAATGTTTAGCCGTTTCGTAATAAAGACTCGTTTAAAACACAATGCCAGATACCATTAAGATCAATCTGATATAACCTGAGGCCAAAACTTATTCAAAAATCAATATGGACACACTTTTGACTGTTGGCCAATCGAGCACAAACAGAAGCCAAAAACTCATTTGTGAAAAGGCTAGAAAGTGGAATTTCATGTTAGGCATGGTAGTTTTTTTTTTTTTTTTTTTTTTTTTTTTTTTTTTTTTTTTTTTTGGCGGGGCGATTTGTAGAAAGAAATTTTTTCTTTGATCTATTGGTTGCATTTTAAATGGTAATGACATGTCGTTTATAATATGCTACCAACAAAAAAATGTAAATAATCATATTACAATACAGATTGCCAAATAAGATGGATACAACAGATTAGGTAACCGGATATGGCTAACCTTGGCGCGAAGCTCCTATTTCACTTTCCTTGCATCTTTTGTCGTTGGGAGGTGTGTGTGTGAATCATGGTTACCTAAAGCGACGATAAAATAAAATGTTTAATAAGAAGGCTAATGATAATATATCAATGTTTTAAAGTGTATGTATGTTAATATTAATAGCAACTTGTGCACCTGAATCAAATTAACCAAAGTTGGCTGTTGTATAGTGCTACATGGCGAAGCCACCCAACAGAAGACATGCCGACATGCCCGGCTGCAAAGAATAGAAACTTTAGTATGTATGCCAATTATCTAAATGAATATGTACAATAACCAAACATTTGAATCTGGATCATTTAACATGTTTATCTATTTTGACTCATATCGTTTTAACCCTTATTTTTTGAATTTAACCGTTTAACCTGTATCTAGATAAATCAAAAGCTGCCAGACATGGGTAGTATTACCTGCAACAGAAGTGCGTACTGAGTCAGTATTTGTTGCAGCTCTCTTTAGCTTCCTTTTAAAATCCGTCAATTCTTCTTTGAGTTTACTTGATTGACCTTCATGAATATCAGTTTTGTCGTTTAGAAAGACTTGCTTAGTTTTTACAGATTCCAGGCTTGATATATGCACCAGAATATGACAGTAAGCTAGTGACAGTTATCAAAGTAATCAAATGAGGATATGGTAACAAAAGAACGTAAGTTTCAATAACATTAGTCTGGGATCATGTTCGGGGTAATCGCTCGTTAAGAAAATTGGGTAAAACTGGAAAATGTCTTCATAAGCAGAAATCATTCAAACTTATATACACTGACTGCACGTAAAACATGAACGCAACTTTTCAAAATACCAAAGTGTTTTGCTACACATATAATCATTTGTTATTTGATCTCAACTAAAGAACTACTGATTTATGGCTGAAGAAACCAATGTAAAAAGCAACAATTAAAATAGAGGTGGTGAAATAGTTCGTTACCTGTTATAAAAAACGTAACATGTCTAATACTTACACTTGGGTAGCCAGTCCTGTCGTAATGAGTTGCATATCTTTTCAGCTCCGTCACTTAAAACCTGTAAATCAATCGATGACATATGTCACCAATCAATAAGCAAAACTGATTGAGAAATATGTAATAAGGTAAACTGAAGTTGTAGTACTTGCATAAATCGTAAACTACATATCCCTAATGACAGATTATTGTTGCAATGATATAGTTTTTAAAATCATACCTGATAAACATTCTCGATTAGTCACAGCAAACTATATTGACTCCGTGGTGTGAAAAAGCATGACAATACTTCTATTATAAGATTGAACATACTCTCTTAATAAGCATAATATAAGAAAGATAATGAAAGATCAGATAGTACCTATGCACGTAGTTTATGGGCTTCAATCATTATAAGCGAAGCTAACTTCCCACAAAGAATTTCTAAAGTAGCCCCATACTTGGCTTGCTATTCCAATAGCGAAGCAGCATCCACACTCCACCCTTGTTGCAATACATCTACAATTCAATCAACATAAATTTAGAATGAGTCAAAGCATCCACACTCCACCCTTGTTGCTATTAAAAAAAGGTTTTGCATCAAGGTTAAAAGGTATCCAGTTTTGGATGGAGGGTAGATGTGGGTTACATCTGTATTCCAAATGGGTCAAATGGTTAAGTAAGAAACAAATTAGATAGAAACTTAACGGGTTGAAAGTTGCCCAAAATGTAATTTTAAAGTCCACAACCTCGTAAATTGTTTTATTCAAATTAGATTAGCAGTGTACTAACTTAACTTTTGCAATCAATTTAGCTCATTAGTTATTTACTAAAGCATTAAACTTGAAAACATATGTGTATGGTTCATCAGTTCATCCCCACCAATCTATTGACCCATTACCCAACTTGTTCAAGTTGAGATCCATACAAAAAAAGTGCATAAAAAAATACATATGTAGTAGATATACTTACCATCTCTAGCCGATATTTTACTTTTAGTCCATCCTTTGACACTGGCTTGTAAAGGCCTATGAGCTCGAGGCGATTGCAAGCTTAGTTTGCCAGTGGAGGATGGCAGAGAATGCCGCCTCATGAAACCATTTTCATCCCCATCTTTTGCGGCCCTTGCTGCTGCCTGAGCTCTAAGCTTGGCCTTAGTTGATTCAGTTGCTGCCATATAGCTTGGCAAAGTGGGAGTGTTCTGCAAGACGCTGTCTGGAAGTTCTTGTTTTGCTGGAAATGATTTTCTTAGTCAAAGCCTTTTCTAACCCATTTCACCCAAATCCACAACTGCACATTCCAAAAGCCCCAAAATTGGAACCCTAATTCTCAAACACCCTCTTAAGCTGATAACCATCCAAACACCCCCTATGAAAACAACAAAACTACCCTAAGCGATAAGCAAAATCAAATAAGCTCATAAGCTGGGATAATAAGTTAATCTAAACAAACTCAAATAAGGTCGTAAACAACAAATCTAAACAACAAATCTAATTAAATAACTATAATTAAAAGGTCACATACCTTTGCATATCCGGCAACCAAAACCCCCAAAATTGAAACCCTAACTCTCATGGTCCGATCATCTGGTGTGTGTGCATGTGTGTGTTCTGGATATGAGTAAAACAAATAATATGTATTAACTATGTAGCTTAATAAGGGCTTCATCTCATAACAACCACAAACTCTCTTACTATAACTTATAATGATGTAAATCTCAAAGTTAGAAAGCTTACGACAAACGCAATCTTCTCAAGCAAATCATCAAACACATGGTAGGCACCAAATCTGCCAAAGATATTTATAACAAAACACAATAACAAAAGTCAATCCCAAAATCATAACGAAACCCCTAGATTCATATATTTTCACAAATCATCAAAAACCCACAAATCAATAATCAACACAATAAAATCAAAAAACTCCAACGATTTCGTACCTGTCTTCGAGTTCCCCAATCATCACCTGAATCAAGACGATTTATGACCCCTAACCGACCACCACAGCCTCACCACCGGATGGAGGTGATTTTATCATCACACTGGGAATGAAGAGGTCCGTCCACAAATATGTGTACCACATAAATCTTATCTATTTGAAGGTCGAGAAGCTTCAGTGGGCCAATTCTGTGGGAAACATAGCCAAACGGGACCAAAACAGGCAAGTGAGTTGGGCTTACACTCTGGGCCGAAAATTGGCGGGAAAAAAATCGGCATTTTTGACGCCAAAAACGGCGTCGTATGTTTTCTTATTTAAATAAACTTATTATTATTATTATTATTATTATTATTATTATTATTATTATTATTATTATTATTATTATCCGCTCAAAAATTGTTTTCCAATGTAAAGAATTGGTTTCCACTCATAAAGTAAAGGAATTCAATTCCTTGAGTTTGTACATAAATTAAACATCTCAAGAATTGCAAATCTCTACTTTTTTAGTTCATCGGCTACCAAACAAGGGAAATGAATTCATTTCCATTTCTTTGAGCTCATTTCCCCCGAAGAACTAAATATTGCTAGAGCATCCACAATGGTCAATGGATCAAATAGATAAAAAAAAACTTTTCATTATTCTAAACAGCTTTTTGAATGGGTTTTAGCATTGTATTAAACGCTTTTTGAAAAGCTTTTTTACAAAACTTGATAAACTAAGTCTTTTACAAAAACTTTAGCCATTAAATGTATCATGTATTAAATGCATTAAATACATCAATTTTTTAAAGACTTGATGCCGGGTACATGCTCTTATTATAAATTACATGAAATAACATTGTATTTTAAAGATTGCAAAAGATTATTTTACAAATATTGATTAACATCCCAATTATCCAAATACTAAAAAACAGATTTACATGAGACTACTAGTAGGTTGATGTCCAATATTCCTCGCATGCTCGACATATTTGGTACAAGACATTGGCTTTGTAAACGGATCAGCTAAGTTGTGACTTGTCTGAACTTTAAGAATACGAATCTCACCTTCTTTGATAACCTCTCGAATATAGTGAACTTTCCTTTGATAATGTTTGGTGCCTTTCTGAACTCCAGGTTCATTGCCTATGATAATTGCGCCAGAATTATCGCAGTACTCCATAGGTTTTTATTACTAGGAACAACACCAAGCCTAGAAATGAACTTCCTAATTCAAACAGCTTCCATTGCAGCTTCATAAGTATCTATGTATTCAGCTTCTGTAGAATACATCACAATAGGGCTTTGCTTAGCACTCTTCTAATAAAAACGCCTTCGTTCAGCATAGAAATGTATCCCGTTTAAGATTTTGTATCATATATGTCGGTCTCAAAACCAACATCAATGTAGCAAGTAATTCTGAGCTCTCTTTCGAGATCACCACCATAAACAAGAAACATATCTTTGTATTTCGCAGGTACTAAAGAATGTTCTTAACAGTGTCCAGTGACATTCTCTTGGATTTTGTTGGAACCTACTCATTAGGTTCTAAGCAACCGCTATATCAAGTCTAGTGTACCTCACCGCATACATGATAGATCCCACAACCGAATCATAAGGGACTCTCTGCATGTGTCTCAACTCGTAAGGTGTAAAGGCACCTTGAGTCTTGCTCAATGTAGGTTTCTCTTGCATTGGGATACTTCCACACTTGGAATTTTCCATCTTAAATTTCTTTAAGATTTTGTCAATGTATGAACTTTGACCTAGAACAATTAACCACTTTGATTTATCTCGGTAAATCTTGATTCCAATTATATATGCTACCTCTGATAAGTCTTTCATGGCAAAACACATTCCAAGCCAGGATTTTACATCTTGTTGTATTGAAATGTTATTTCCCATGAGTAATATGTCATTGACATATAAGATTAAGAATTAATACTCCCACTAGCTCTCAGATATATACATGCCTCATATGGGTTTTGTGTGAAACTATACTTTTTGATCTCCTCAACAAACCTATTATTTCAGCTTCTAGATGCTTGATTTAATCTATAAGTGAATCTTTGAAGCATGCATTCATAGCTTGATTGTCTTTCATGGATTGCATCTCCACATTCATAGCTTTGAGCCATTTTTCAGATTCAGGATTTGATAATGCATCTCGATAATTAGTGGGTTCACCATGACCTTAATTCACGATCCTCAACATCAACATAAAAACCATATCATTAAGGTGCTTTAGGTATCCTTGTGGATCTATGAATGGGAACTATATCACTCTGTAGTTAAAAATTTTCATGTTTAGCGTTAATGTGACGTTTACTAGTGTCACCAGAAGGTTGGGCATCATCACTTTGAATTTCATCAAAGTATACAGTGGTCCCACTTGCTTATTGTGAAAGACTACTCTCAAAAAAATCATTATAGTGAGCAACAAATATTTTGTTCTCAAGTGTGTAGGAGAAATAGTAACCCATTGTTTTCTTGGCTATCACACGAAGATACACTTGATAGATCTTGGTTCAAGTTTGTTTGGTGTGTCTCGTTTCATAAGAGCCTCACAATCCCGGACCCTCAAGTAAGACAAATTAGGGACTTTCCCATGCGATATTTTATATGGTGTCTTGTCGACCTTCTTGGTTAGAACCATATTGAATGTATGTGCAGCAAACTCTAGTGCATAGTCCCAAAAGGACATTGACAAAGTAGTTAGACTCATCATAGATCGAACCATGTTAAGCAAAGTTTAATTTCTCCTTTCAGATATACCATTGTGTTGTGGTGTGCATGGATCAGTGAATTGTGAAACAATCCCATATTTCTTTAGATGATCTAAAAACTCTTAATTCACATATTCGCCTCCTCAATCAGATTGAAGAGCCTTTAAAGTCTTCCCGAGTGGATTTTCTACTTCATTTTGATAGGCTTTAAATGTGTCAAAGACTTCATGTTTATGTTTAATCAAGTAAACATAACCATAACGACTGAAATCACTAGTGAAAGTAATGAAGTAATTAGCACATTCTCTAGACACAATTCTAAATGGGCCACATATGTCATTATGTATGAGTCCAAGTAGTTTTTTTAGCTCTTTCTTCTATATAGGGAAAATGCTTACGTACCATCTTTCCGGATATACAAGACACACATTTAACAAATGACTCAACGTTAGTTGACTCTAGAAGCCCATCGTGTTGCAGCTTTGTAATGCGTTTCTTGTTTATATGTCCAAGATGATAATGCCATAAAGTAGAATCTAAGTTTCGATTGGTTCTTTTATTGCTACATGTGTATACGATCATTTGATACAAGATTATGCATGTCAATTTCAAAAATACCATCATGAGGAATATCATTAAAATAAGTTACATTATCCTTAGAAACAGAAATACCATAATCCGTAAAAGCATGAATAAAACTGTAACACCCCCAAAATCATCATGTCAGCGGAAGACTTAAAATGTCAGCGGAAGACTTTTTGGGTGTTACTTCGAGGATCTTTGTCACAATCATAGAAAACGACACAAAAGTGACGCTTTAAAGTTTAATTCATTCAAAATACCAAATATTCGAGACATCAAGATGTTTCATAATTTAATCAACAAGTTTATTTGAAATATGTCAAAATTTTTATTTAAGCCCATGCCGGGTTACAAGCCCACTCCGTGCCTTCAAGTTCCTTCTTGTATAGTAACATGAGATAAACACATGCTAAAAAGTGTCAACACAAAGGTTGGTGAGTTCATAGAGTTTATAGTTTAAATCGTTAATTAGAAAAAAGAGTGATTTCCTTATCAATTTAACACAAATCAATCCGTTGGTTTGCCCTTCACCGGGTCAACATCAAAATAGTAATTGGTTTATAAATCCATTTAACACGAGTTTCAAATCACAAGTTAAGAATGTATTGTAATCACATACAATCAATAAGTTTAATTCAATGTTCCTGTTATTGCCTTAAGCTCATGATACTCAACGATTAACAGCCAATCATAATCTCAAGTTATGACGGTAAGTAGTAGGCCCTCAAGATAGGTATTTGCCAATAACCTATAATAAGAACAATAAAGTGCGCCTGGTGTTTTCTCTAACAACCAAACGAGGATTGTCAATCACTAATAGTACTATCCACATTTATTTACGTTCACCCTTCAAGTGATTAAGGTTCATGATCGAGGGACTTTTGGCAATAGTAACTTAAGCAAATAACATTGGCCTGACGGTATTTCAATACCCGGTATAAAAGACTTGTGTTCGAGTTTTAAGCATGTATCTCCCCCACGGGAAAATAGTTAAAGAGTACTTGTAAGAGTATAAAACAATAGTTAAGCATGTATCTCCCCCACGGGAAAATAGTTAAAGAGTACTTGTAAGAGTATAAAACAATAGTTAAGCATGTATCTCCCCCGAAAATGTTTATAAATCATTGTAAAACAAGTAAGAGTAGGGGCTATGACTCACCTTAGTAGTACAGTGGTAGTGGTAGTAACATAATCTCAACGATGCAAGGCAACGGCTTCACACACAACCTAAAATATAATGCAAGTTTCAGTTGATAGTCTAATCTGGTTTTATCGCGAATGTTAGATATTTAGTTATGAACTAATCTCGTGTTTGTTTAAATGCCTAAAGTTCAAAAATAAAGTTATATAATTATATAACTTGTAAGTAAAATGATCGATGACCGATGTAAATTCATTATTTATAAATCAAAGTTTTGTAACTTATAAAGGAAATGAAATAAACGTATCGTTTAAAAGAAATAAATAACGTATCGTAGTATCGTTTAATTATAGTCACGAATTATATAACGTATATATAAGTTAAACTTATCAAGTTTCTACATCAATTACGCTCACCTTTATGTATAAAACATTAATATTATTTTTATAAAATAATATTACGAAAAAGTCCTTTAAGTTTCACCAAAATTACATTTTTAACCCTAACGGTCAAACTTTACACCGTTAGTCCAAAGTTAACGATCGTTATAATTTAAGTTCCAATATCATCAATATTTACATTTTACAACTTCAACTTTCAATATTTACTGTTTTTAACTTAGAAAATCAGAAATTACAGTTTTGACCCTAAGTTTGCAACTTTTGCATTTTTAGTCCCTCGGTTAAGAAATTTTGCAAATTTAGTCCAAAAATTACCAAATGAAAAGTTTAACATTTTTACTTTTTCTATAAACTCAGGATGTTTAGAAAAAAAAAAACTTATTTCTACAGCTTATTAGCTTAAAAGTTCTTATTACAACTAAATGGGCTTAACGTGTACATATTAAAGGCCCATTAACACTTTTTGATCCGTTGGGCTTATGAGGGGTTTGGGCCTAGTTTTGGGCTTTTCTTAAGGTCATGAAAACATAACAAAAGAGCTTATTTGATCAGCTCATACGAATTGCTTAAAATCTGCTTATTGGGCTTATAAGTCCACTTGTTAACTTTATATGGTTTTTGAAAACAGTTTTTGGCTAAACAAAATGGCTTTTGAAATCAGCTTGTAAAAGCTTATGAAGTCGAACAAAAAGTGTTAATTGATTGTTAGACATGTAGACAATGAGTTCACGTTCAAAAATGTTATGGTTATATGTCTAGATTCGAAATAACGAGGTCAAACTAAATGTGTCAAATAAATTTTGAAACAGTCTTGAATACTCAAAAATATTCTAAGTCTGGAAAAAGATTTTGAATAGGTCATGGTCACTTTAAAACGTGGCCTAAACTAGATCAATATATTGATATTAGGGTCGAATCTTTGTGGAAACTAATTGTTGGTATATTGAACATCTTATACGTCCAAAAATATGTATAGGTTGTTAATCTTAATTTCAAAATAATCAACCCAAGATAATGGTCCTTATTCAGTTTTGCAAACTTTTAAAGTTATCAAAATTTTACCAAGTGTTGAAAATAAATTCGAGTGGGTCAAGGGACTACAAAACGTGTCGAATTCAATAAGTAAACGTTATCTTGAGATTCAAATCTTTGTGGCTCTTATTTGTTAGCGTATTAGACAAATAATATGTCAAATAAAAAGTATATATTGTTTATTTATTTTACGAGATAAAGAATCAAATGAAAAGTGCCATGTCGAGTTCAAATGAAATGAAATATAAAAGTTTTGTGTCGAGTGACTTACTACACCTCAAAAGGTGGGTAATATGGTTCGTATTGGATCGAATGGTACAAGATGAGAGTTGTGGTTCACTTCACGACCCATCAAGGTTCAAGACGAGCAAAACATGGTACTCTTGACTCCCTTCGACTCCTTGTACAATGGGCAAAAGGTTCGTCCCATTTCATTAGTAATACTTCACAAATTTAAAGATTTGGTACGTTTTTGTTTGTGTTCTCAACTGAGCTTGTTTTGGGTAGTTATATATTGAGTTTCGTGTGTTCAAATAGGTTGTGTTCACATGAGATGAGGTGTGGGATAAGAATGAATGCTTGTACCACCTCTTCCTTGTCCAATCGAGTTCATACAAACAAGGAAACGTGTAAGATGGTTCCTGGCATTCACTGACACTGAAAAGATGTATATTCGTTGGTTTTTGGTTATTGGAGGGCATGTGAGGCATGTAGAATACTTGTGCCACGTTTTTATAATGTTGGCAAAAATGAGTTTTGTGGTTTACTTAGGTTAGTTTTAAGGTAGTAAACATTCATTATATTTTGAGAAAATTGGCATTCGTGGACCCTTGTAGCAAGGTCAATCAGGACACGTATTTATATAATCGTGTTGTGTGTCAAAATCGTGAGAAAACGAGGCCTTGGTCGTGACTGGAAATGAAATGAAAACAAAGAAAATATAAACACGCTGGGCTGGATTTTGGCTTGGTGGGCTTCGTGGGTTACATAGGCCCAAACGAAAAGAATAAGAGAATTAGAAATCTGGTTGTGCTGTTGGGTTTATACGAGGCCCATTGGGTCACGTGGGCCCAGTTCGTGAGTTTCGAGAGTCGGGTTACGATCAAATAATATTAATGAGTGATCTCGGGAATTTTCGTAGGCTCCGGGAATATATAAATATTGTACCTTAAATATATGAAACGTATATTATAAAAATATAAACGTTTAAAAATATATATTCGCGATAATTAGACTATCTAGGTTTGTGTGCATGCAACGTTCCTGGGTAAATGGTCAATCACAAATATCGTAGTGGTTCACATAATAGGTCGTGCATAATAATAAAAAAAAAAATTGTTCCTGTAAAAATGGTTAATCTATGTTATGGTAACGTGTTAATCGTAGGAAAATTTACGGGGTGTTATAAAAACCATTATCCATCAAACGAGAAACTGAAACAACACCCCTAGTAATAGTAGGTGCAAAATGAGAATTGTCTAAAACAATACTCTCTCCGTCCAATATTAAATGTTCAGTTGGACTTTTTGAAGTCTTTCTTTAACTTTGACCTTAAATATTTTTGTTTGTATTATATAATGCTTTATGCAAAAAAAATATGAATGAATTGAGTTTTAAACGTATTTTCACTACGTATAATTTTTATCAAATACTATATAACACATGCAAAAATATTTAAGGTAAAAGTTAAAAAAAAAAAAAACTTAAAAAGTTAAAACTGGACATTTAATATGAGACGGAAGGAGTAACAAGTCTATTAGAGAGGATAAGATCAAAACTACCTATAGCTTCTCTTGAGATTCTCTAGGAACCTCGTTCTTAGTACGGTAAAATGATTGCAATAATTTTGGTTTGGAATAAAAGTAGAGAATTACACCGTAACATCAAATGTAGGACATTATGTGTGAAGATGACCGATCTCTTGCAAAGTACCCAAATTTTGTAAAGCCTAAAAAGAAATTTGGTGCTGCCACGTGTTCCTGCTCTTTTTCCCCCAAAGGATAGTTATGTAATTTTGTGTCTTCCCGCTAAATACTCTTTCTTGCCTTTTTTTTTCTCTTCTCAGTTCTCTATTTTCATTTTTATTCTTTCTTTGATTTCATGATGTCCTCATCCCCATTCATACCATCATCATCATCATCATCATCATCATCATCATCATCATCAGATCTAATACATCACCGTCTCCATCACCATCGCCGTCTTCACTCCATCAGCACCACCGTCTTCATGCCGTCACCATCAGGTACCAACTAATAAAACTCTTTTTTGTACTTTTCAAATTCATAATAATCGGGTAAACATACAAGATCTGTTGTTGAAATGTGAGCGATATAATGATGCACACCAAGTGCTCGATGAAATGCTTCAACCAAATTCAGGTCATAAATGTGATAGAAATCTGGTTTTATTGGCGATTGATGATCTTCAGGCGTTTAAGCAAGGAATTATTGATAATTTCTATTTTATTTTTATAAGTTTTATGTTTTGTTACATGCTTACTTTTATCCGAGGTTTATCAGTTTATGCTTTTTTGTTATATTTTTTTAGTAGATGAACATCTTAAATACTAGTTTATATGATTTTGTGTGTGTGTTCGTTAGTTATTACATTCTTTGTTATATG
Source organism: Artemisia argyi (assembly GCA_030686995.1). Classification (NCBI taxonomy): domain Eukaryota; kingdom Viridiplantae; phylum Streptophyta; class Magnoliopsida; order Asterales; family Asteraceae; genus Artemisia; species Artemisia argyi. The sequence goes on from CM060693.1 coordinate 161,449,343, forward strand.
CTTATTTTTTATGTTAGGTTCATCAATTTAAGCTTTTTTTTTGTTATTTTTTATTTAGTTGATGAACATATTAGCTTAGCTATTATGTTATATCTTAGGTTCATCATTTATTGTCCTGTGTTACCATAAGTTCATCAGTTATTATAGGTTCATCAGTTAGCTTATGTTTTTTAGTTGATTAACATTAGTTTTTCTGGTTCATCAGTTATTACTTTTAGCTATTATGTTATCATAGGTTCATCATTATGTTACCATAGGTTCATCATTTACTGCATTTTTTGTTATCAACTTATTTTTATTAGTTATCTGCTTATTTTTATTAGAGGTTCATCAGTTAGTCTATTTTTTGTTATCTGCTTATTTTTATCAGAGGTTCATCAATTAGTGATTTTTTTTGTTATCTACTTACTTTTATTAGAGGTTCATCAGTTAATGGATTTTTTGTTACATGCTTACTTTTATCTGAGGTTCATCAGTTTATGCTTTTTTGTTATATTTTTTTAGTAGATGAACAGATTAAAATATTAAATACTAGTTTATATGATTTTGTGTGTTCATTAGTTATTACATTCTTTGTTATATGCTTATTTTTTATCTTAGGTTCATCAATTTATGTTTTTTTTTGTTATTTTTTTTATTTAGTTGATTAACATATTAGCTTAGCTATTATGTTATATCTTAGGTTCGTCAGTTATTGTCCTGTGTTACCATATGTTCATCAGTTATTATAGGTTCATCAGTTATAATAGGTTCATCAGCTAGCTTATTCTTTTTTAGTTGATTAACATTAGTTTTTGTGGTTCACCAGTTATTAACTTTTAACTATTATGTTATCATAGGTTCACCATTATGTTATCCCAGGTTCATGATTTAGTGCATTTTTTGTTATCAACTTATTTTTATTAGTTATCTGCTTATTTTTATTAGAGGTTCATCAGTTAGTCTATTTTTTGTTATCTGCTTATTTTTATCAGAGGTTCATCAATTAGCAATTTTTTTGTTATCTGCTTACTTTTATCAGAGGTTCATCAGTTAGTGGATTTTTTTGTTACATGCTTACGTTTATCCGAGGTTCATCAGTTTATGCTTTTTTGTTATATTTTTTTAGTAGGTGAACAGATTAAATACTAGTTTATATGATTTTGTGTGTGTGTTCATTAGTTATTACATTATTTGTTATATGCTTATCTTTTATGTTAGGTTCATCAATTTATGCTTTTTTTGTTAATTTTTATTATTTAGTCGATGAACATATTAGCTTAGCTATTATGGTAAATCTTAGGTTCATTAGTTATTATAGGTTCATCAGTTATAATAGGTTCGTCAGTTAGCTTATTCTTTTTTAGTTGATTAACATTAATTTTTTTGGTTTATCAGTTATTAACTTTTAGCTATTATGTTATCATAGGTTCATCATTATGTTATCATAGGTTCATCATGTAGTGCATTTTTTGTTATCAACTTATTTTTATTAGAGGTTCATCAGTTAGTCTATTTTTTATTATCTGCTTATTTTTATCTGAGGTTCATCAATTAGTGATTTTTTTTGTTATCTGCTTACTTTTATCAAAGGTTCATCAGATGAAGTGCAATGCTATCGGAGCTCAAATTGCCGCTAAGAAGGCTAGTGATAAAGTTGCTTTAATGGAAAGCAAGCAAAAGGCGAGGTTGGCCGCTAAGAAGGCGAAGTTTTCTAAAAAGAATGCTTGTGTAGTTACTTAGTTACTATTTCACTTTTTTTGTACATCAATATAAAAGTATCATTCATCAATACAAAGTATCGTTCATCAATAAAAATATTTATTCATTTTTTCATCAACATAAAAGTATTGTTCATCAATAAAAAATGTTGTTCATTTGTCTGTCATTAAAGATAGTTGTTCATTTTTTTCATCAATATAAAAGTGATGTTCGTCAATATAAAAGTGATGTTCATCAGTAAAAGGAGTTGATGAACCACAAAATATCATAATGTTAATCAGTTCATCAATTTTCTAACAAAAAAACTATATTATTCATCAGTTATTATAGGTTCATCAGTTATCATACGTTCATCAGTTATTATAGGTTCATCAGTTATCATAGTGTTCATCAGTTGTCTAAAAGAAATCAAAATGTTCATCATTTAAAGTCACAATGTTCGTCAGTTAACACACTGATAGTTCTTTTAAACTAAAATAAAAAGTCCATACCAAACAACCAAAATCACCTATTATGATCTTAAAAAACTAATATTTATATAAAAACATCCATCAATTACATCAGATTGTTCTGGAAAACAAAAATCACTTGCCTGTTCCAACCAAGCAAGTAAATATTCTAAACATTCATCAATTAGATCAGATAACTACTTGAAACTTTTTAAACATAAATAAACTATTAGATCAGATTGTTTTCACTTCTCTCGAAGAAGAGCACTAGCTTCTCTATCGAAATACTTGGTGGCACGTTCCGAAATACTCTTTGCTGATATTTTTTTGAAGCATTCTCTTTTCCTTTCGACGAAGTCATCATCACTTGGAGAATAAGTTTTTAAAGTCATAGGTTTCTTTCCTCTTTTAGCACCTTTTCCTATCCAATAAAAAAACAACAACTGATAAACATTCTTTCAATGAAAAATAACTATAAACACTTTTTTCATCTAAAAACTAGAAGACCATGATAATTGATGAACCTCATTCTAATTTATTCTAACATCACATAACACAGGCCAAATAATTGATGAACCTCATTCTAATCTATTTTAACAACACAATACACATAACACAGGCCAAATAATTGATGAATCTCATTCTAATCGATTCAAACAAGATATTTTACCTATTCTACAACCTACTAAGTAAACCATGATAACAAGCAATAACTGATGAACCTCATTCTAATATATTCTAACAAGATATTTTACCGAATCCACAACCTACTAAGTAAACCATGATACAAGCAATAACTGATGAACCTTATTCTAATATATTCTAACAAGTTATTTAACTGAATCCACAACCTACTAAGTAAACCATGATAACAAAGAGTAACCGTTGAACCTTAATCTAATATATTCTAACAAGTTATTCTATCGAATTCGCAAGCTACTAAGTAAACCATGATACAAGAAATAAGTGAAGAACCTCATTCTATTCTATTCTAACAAGTTATTTTACTGAATCCGTAACGTACTAAGTAAACCATGATACAAGCAATAACTGATGAACCTTATTCTAATCTATTATAACAAGTTATTTAACCGAATCCACAACCTACTAAGTAAAGCATGATAACAATCAATAACTGCTGAACCTTAATCTAATATATTCTAACAAGTTATTCTATCGAATTCGCAAGCTTCTAAGTAAACCATGATACAAGAAATAAGTGAAGAACCTCATTCTATTCTATTCTAACAAGTTATTTTACTAAATCCGTAACCTACTAAGTAACATGATACAATAACTGATGAACCTTATTCTATCTATTCTAACAAGATATTTTACCGAATTCACAACCTACTAAGTAATCCATGACACAATAACTTATGAACCTTATTCTATCTATTCCAACAAGATATTTTACCGAATTCACAACCTACTAAGTAAACCATGATAACAATCAATAATTGCTGAACCTTAATCTATTATATTCTAACAAGTTATTCTATCGAATTCGCAAGTAAAGCATGATAACAAGCAATAACTGATGAATCTCATTCTAATCTATTCAAACAAGTTATTTTACCGAATCCGCAACCTAGTAAGTAAACCATGATACAAGCAATAACTAATGAACCTCATTCTAATATATTATAACAAGCAATAACTGAAGAATGCCAAAAAAATATACCTTGAAGAGCTGGTCGGTCTTCGAACCATTTCGATCTTCTTTCTTCATCATTTTCTAACCAAAAAAATTAAAAAAAAAATCAAAATCATTTTATACAAAAATAAACTAAACTAAACTGATAAAAAAAAATCTAATTCTTACGTATTTCCATTTCTTCATCATTTTCATTTGTTTTTTTAATTTCGAGTAGTCTATTACTTCTTCTACGATCTAAAAAATACGCATACAAAAAATAAAATTTAATCAAAATTAAAATAAAATTAAAACTTACTAGTTGGATTCATTTTTACGACTTTAATTTTATGTGTTTTAATCGAATATAGATGATCGGAAATTGAAACCCTAAAATTTCCCCTAAAATTTGATCGGAATAGAGAGTGAAAGTGAAATCATGTGTGTGAGATGAAGGGAAGTTGGTAGTCGATGGTTTTCTTTGTAAAATTAGTTTTCTATCCTTTTATTAGAATGAAAGTTATTTTTTTTCCCATTTAAATGACAGCCGTTGATTGGTTTTTGTCAAAGTTTTGACTGATCACAAGGCTAGAAACACTTTTTAGGCTTTTTAATTTTACTCCCCTTTGTAAGGATCACACCTCTATGTGTGAATGTGTGATATAAAAATCAGGAAAATAAGTTCTTTCATAAGCTGGGCTTTTGTCTAGTTTGGCCCATTACTTGATATGATCCATAAGTAGCATGTTTGGTTGTATGCAAATTGTGCCGTTGCTGTACTTTATCGATGTGTAAAACCATAAATTATTATTATTATTATTATTATTATTATTATTATTATTATTATTATGCGCAGAGAAAAACTAATATACGGTTTAACATATTCATACATGGAAATGGCTTCAAATGCTTGTATCAAGGGTGCGTTTGGTTTCCTCCTAAGGGAATCAAACTATCATTATAAAAGTGATAGTTTGTGTTTGTTTAGAATGCTTGGGCCCACAACTATGACTATCAAAGTCTAATATATTCCATACTCCATATACAACTCTTGAGGGGGGAATGGATCTTTCATAGTTGAGGGACCCACCACTACTATCAAACTCATACCCATTGTCATTCCTCGCAACATACCAAACGCACCCTATCTTGCCTTCTTAACAAACCATATTAGAAAAATGATTAACATCTTATGACCAAGTGTATTAAGGGGGTGTTTTCACGCATGAAATGCCATTACGGAGGTAAAATACCACACGTAGTAGAGGATAAAAAGTAAAAACAATGGGATTGGTGTGGCGACCACCAATTGAAATAAAGGTGGTCAGGGTGGTTTTCTGTATGCATACGAGTATGTTGTGAGGATTGTTTGTGTTTAAGTGGAGTATAAGTAATTTGTAAGAAAGTTGTGACAAAGAGTGTTCTTCGGTTCGGGTTATGGGTTTCTCGGGATATTATAGGGTTAAAGGTAGTGAGAAACTGGTAAAAAGGGGATGATGTAGCGCTAGCTACATTACACACATTCTAATAATGTACATAGTTTTTAATGGAAAAAGGTATCTCATTTTGACCCAAGTCCTTGATTCTCATATTTATCGAACCCATACTGCCCGTTAACCTCTTGAATTTTCTTCCACGTTTATGCACACTTAGCAAGTTAGCATGAAACCGTAAAAGATATGGCAGTCATAGTTTCCACAATGTTAGAACCAAGTTTATATTATATTATTTTCTGCACCAAAAAATAAACAATGGTAGAACCCAAGTCTTTCAAAGCCTTAGGAAGTAAGAAGTTCACTACTTCAGCAACTCTTAGAGTGCGTTTGGTATGCCGCCATCAATCATAATGGAAATGATTTTGATAGTAGTGGTGGGCCTCTCGGTATGAAAGATTCATACCTCATCCTTTTGAGGTATATGGAGTATGGAGCATTTCTATCATTCATTACCATAGTGTGGGCCCCCTCATCTTAAACAAACACCTTTAATCACTTTCATAGTCATAGTTTCATTCCCATAGTCGGATACCAAACGCACCCTAAAACTTGACAAAACAGTCACAAGATATCAGTGGTACAAAATCAAGATTATCCAAAAGAAACAAAGACACACACTAAGGCTAGACACAATGCATCAAAAAAGATCGGTTGGTCCGTGGTCGAGTGGGACGACCGATTTCCAAATAGGTTGTCGCCACTGTGGAGCCTAGCTTGTGCAAATATCGGTCGACGAGAACCAAAACACACAATTGGTTGTTTTTCCAACCGATATTAAATACACACTAAAATCTTAAAAATCAAACAAAATGTTACCGTTTGAATAAAAAAAAAAAAAAAAAAAAACAGAAAAAAAAACAAACAAACTTAAAAAAAAATTTACCACTTTACATCATATAAATACCAACATCAAACACACTTTTAAACACACAATTTCAAACACAATTCAACCAACTTCTCATCCATATTCACCATGTCAAAGAGAAATACTCCCCCCTCAAAAAACCGACGATCCCGAATACCCCAAAATGCACCGAATTTGAATTTCTCACCAGAAAACAACTTTGAATTAACCGACATAACACCACCACAAAATCGGGATATCCGCTTTCGTCCACCCGCTTTTGAACATACATCACGCCTACAACCACCCAATCAAAATCAAAACATGTTTTACCTTAATCGTCCATTTGTCCCACCGCAATGTCCTAATATGGATTATCACCAAGAAACAAGTGGGTCATCGTATCGTCCTAACATGGATTTCTTGCATTCTTCGCAACCGTATCAAGATTATTCCCCGATTTGTAGTGCTAATCTTGACATGAATTTGGATGATTGGGCAGAGTATCCGACTCAACAATACTCGACCCAAAACTATCCGAGTCAAGATGCTTCTATCGGGTAAGGTTCGGGTCACGGTTCATACCACGGTTCCATGCCTGTTAAAGACGATGACGATGTCGAAGAGACATCACCCATCGAATGAAAGAAGCCTTCGCGGCATGCTACAAAGGCGAAGGACAAAGGAAAACAACCCGAACCGGCCAAAAAGGTCGAAGCATGGTCAAAGGCGGAAGAGGTCGCGCTTTGTAGAGCTTTCATCTATGTTTCAGAAAATTCCGTGAAAGGAAACGCTATCAACAGGCACCGCTTTTGGGAGTTGATGATAGAGTACTTTAAAAATGAAACTGGTTCAGACCGAACATACGACTCGATCATGTCCAAATGGAAGACTAGGATTCGTAATAGGGTTGCGAATTTTTGTGCTATTATGGATAATATCAAGGATACTCATGGAAGTGGTAAGAGTGATGCAGACGATAAAGACAAAGCTCTTAGAGAGTATAGTGTGCTTTATGGTCATGATTTTAATTTGGAGGAGTGTTGTAAAATATTTAGGAATCATACTGCTTGGAAAAAGGAGATGCCTGCTTTCCAATCGAATAGTCGGAAGAAAACAAAGGGTTCTAGAACTACCTCAGGGTCAACACAAGGTCCCTTGAATTTACAAGACGTGGATGATTCTGATGATGAGGAAGAGACTAGAGAATCACGACCACAAGGTCGTGACACAGCCAGGAAAAAATCATCCTCTTCCTCTCGTGATCCACCAGCATAATGGACAAGTTCACTTGCCAAGACCTTTTTCAAGTTGTAGCAGTAAAACCGGCAAAAAGTAAGGACATTGAAGAGTCGTGGAAATCATTGAAGGAACAAAAGCTAGCGATGACAAGAGAGAAAATGCAACAAGAGGCAGCTATCAAAAGAGAGAAAATTAAACTCCAATGAAAGCAAGTGGAAATCATGGACCCAACAAAATGGGAGCAAGACTTGATTTTCTACATTTTAGCAATCGACCCTCATTTGCCCGAATGACAAGGAAATGAACTTTTGCGGATTAAGGCAGAAAACAAGCAACGTTACAACTTAGATTATTAGTTTAAGTTTTTAATAAGCATCGTCATGTTTAAGTTTTATTAGTTTAAGTTTTTAATTTAGTATTGTAATGTTTTTATTTTTAATGAGTTTTAAATTTGTTGTTTAAAATGTTTGAATTTAAAAAAAAAAAGTCGGTTACCACTGTGACACTTGGGTCATGATTGGTTGTTGAAGAGAGAAAGCTGATGTGGCACCTGGTGACTTAAGTCACCACCGTGTTTAGCCTAACGAATTCTCTCTCTCTCCCCTTCTAGAACAACCGATCTACCCTTAGCGGTACCCATGTGGTTTCTCATTACCATATAGATATAGATAGTGGCTTTTACAAATCTCTTCATCTTCTAATATTTTTACAATATTACTATCTTGTTGAAATATCTCTTCATTTCAAGATCCATTTTACCAAAAAATTTAGTTTTGCCCTCTTTGTATTATATTGTGTATCATAGATAATAGGTAATGGTTGGAGAATTAAGTGAGATGATGAGTAAGATCACCGTCAATGAAGCAGAAGACAAAGTGGTGGGTTATGAGGGAGAGAGTCACAATGGTGGCATCTGACATCGGTAGAGCTATAAAAAATCTGTTGGGACGGGTCTACACCAATCGCACATATAGTTTTCAAAGAATGAAGAAAGCTCTATCTATTGCATGCCTGCATAGAGACCTCGCCGATCAATAAATTTCAGAGCACTCGACTCGAATATGTTTCTGGTACAGTTTGATCATTATGTAGATTTTAAGAGGGTACTAGAAGATGGTCCGTGGTCTTTCGAGAGAAATCTGGTTATGCTAAAGTCAACTGAAAATGATGAACTACCTACAGAAAGCGACATGTCATAGGCTTATTTTTGGATTCGATTTTTAAATATGCCTTTAAGTAGGAGAAACAAATCTTCGGTGCGTCGTATTGTAGCTAAGTTAGGTGATGTTATAGATGTTGATGACGCATATTTCGAGAACCGGAGTAAACATATTAGAGCAAAGGTAATGATAAATACTTTGAATCCCTTGTGTAGGTTTATTAATTTTATAAATCTTCAAAACGAAAAGGTCCGGGTCTATATTCAGTATTCAATATGAAAAATTACCAAATTACAGTTATTGGGGTGGATTATTGGGTCATACTGAAAAAAAGTGTCTCACAAAGACTCTTGAATCGATGGAAAGACGTTTAAAGATTAGCCGTTTCAGGAGCATCTACGTGCTCTAATTCTTGGGAAGATGGTCAATCATGGGTGGCACAATCTCCAGTTTACGCCAACATATGCAATTCTCAAAATCATATCAAAAGTATAGGAGATAGACTTCACAGGCCACATATGAACTATGTTAGTGTTCTTGACGACAATGTCAAGCAAGACGAGAGTAACAACGGCATGATCAAAAGTTCTGATCATGAGAAATTCGAAAATGACAACATGGATCTAGGCAATATTGATGGTAACAATTATAACCCAGTTGATTTGGAATTTCATGGAAATAATGATACAGTAATCATGTGCTAAAGGTTCCGAAGTTAAATGAGACAGCTGTAAAACAGAGTAACCTCATATCCACATATCCTATAGTTCAAAATAACTCTTTCGGTAGAGCGATAATAGATGGAAATAATGGAAATGTTATCGCCCAAGAGAAACTCAAGACAATTCAAACAATTACTACACCACCATCTTAGTTGAAAGCTATGAGCCAAGACACGTTGAATAAAAACACTGGGATCATTATGGATCCATATTATGATACTAAAGAAAATCAAAGTGAGTTAAAGATGGCTCAAGTAGTGATGGGAAATAGCTTGAATAATGGTGCTACTTGTGATATTCATGGAGGTAAAAGATCACACGAGGACTGTAGTAGTGTGGGAAATATGGATGTTGATGTTGTCAAGAAATCGAAAGAGAGTCGGGACTCTATCGTAATGGCGAGTGTTGCTTTGCAACACCACCGAAACCAATGAGTATCTTAAGCTGGAATGACCAGGGCTGGGGGAACCCTTGGACTGTTAGACACCTTCGCACTTTAGTGAAGGATTTTAACCTGACTATCATGTTTCTCATGGAAACCCCGATGCGTCATAGTGAAGATACAGGTTTCAAGTTTAGTTTTCCGCAATATAATTTACTAGTTGTTAACTCCCTTGGAAGAGCAGGTGGCTTGTTACTTTTCTGGAAAAAGGAATGTGAAATTAATATTTCATATTGATTCAACTTTTAGAATTGTATGCTTTAGGTCCTTCCTCGTTCTTGCAATTTTTATCTTTAATCCTTAAGCATATATAGTCTTGACCGCTTTTAGCCCCTAGACATCTACTCCTTTGCACCCAAGGTAATAGTTACGGCGTAAGTCAATCGAACCCCTTATGCCATAACCCTTCATCAGCATATACTTTTCCACCGTTTGTAATCTTATTATGGCGTAACTAAATCACCAAGTTGCGCTGTAACCTTCACGCTTGGTCAACATGTTTGTCCACTACAGCGTATCCTCAAGAGCAGGTTACGCCCGTAGAACGCTCATAAATATTTTTACCGTTTCTGCGCCGTAACCACATTACTTGGTTATGGTGTAACCTTCATAGCTCTTGAATATGGCTAACTCCTTGGATAATTACAATGTAACCTCAATAACTAAGCTACGCTATAACTTTCTTGATACTTAGAAGATTCCTTGTCCTTTGTAATGTGTTATGGCATAAGTTAATCATGCCACTTATGCCATAACTATCTTTTGAACACGTTTTTGTACATGTTAGCTTTTTCTCGTATCTTTTTCATTCCAATGCCTCGATTAACCTGAAATGTAAATATAAATGAAGTAAGTATCATATTTTTTTTGAACGATAAATAAGTATCATAGTAACATAAAATGAGGCAATAAACATGGGAATTTGATACTAAAATATCAAAACTATTTGAGATTATCAAAAGGATACTAGTAACCCATTAATTCATGCTTATAAGGTCTCAAATGTCTTATATCCTATCAATGTGAGATGAGTTGTAACACTAAGTTTCGCCATATGGCAAGAATTATCCGTCATAGGAAAGGCTTCAAACATTTGAAATCACATGAACCATGCTCTTTCTTGAAGAAAATCAATTGCGAGAAGAGGAACATATGGATTCAGATCATGGTGACAGTTTTTTCATCTTTACTTAGTTTGTTTGTTTCCATCAATAATTCAAATCATTCGCTACAAAATTCAACATTTGTAATTCCACTAACAACTCTAATTCGAACACCAGCTCTTGTTGATGTTTTCAAAAGGGTAAATGTTGATTTAGGGGAAGTTGTTATTTTATCTGTGATGCAAGAGATGAGACTATGACTTCTCAACTTTTTAATCAAAATTTAAGTTCGCAACAAGTATGTATGGCTTCAAATTCGGGCCAAACCCCCTCATGGGCTCTCGGCGATACAACTCATTGCACACCGATCCCGGCACAACAATACCTAACCAATTTTCTTCCAGGCTCGTCCAAAAGCTTTTGGCATCAACTATAGGCAAAAACTATTTTAAGACTTTTTACCGCTATTAATAATAAAACAAAACATCAAATCACATGTATTTTTATTATTAGAAAAGGATATGTGTCGAGCAATTGGTGGAGTCGAGCAACCACATAGTCGATCATGATCATCATGATCAAAATTGAAAGAGAGTGTTAAGAGTCGACCATATCTTAGACCTACTTTGTATATTTGTGCTATTTTTGTCATTAGCTCTAAAATCAATTTCTTCGCCCATCGAATATTTTCTTTACCCATAAATTTTTTTCTCATATGCAAAGTGGATACCTAGTTTAAAACATCTTAAAATATAATGTACGTAAAGACTTATTTTGCAAATTGGACACTTATTTTGCAACGATATTCCATGGTAATCATCTATTAGGTTGATAGCACGTATTAAGCGATCATCAAGTGTTCCTCTTTCTTGTTGTAGTTTCTTGCTACAATTTCTGACGACTTTCATTCGTAGACCACTTCGCGTGTGTGTATGGATTTAGATAACACATCACAAGATTGAGGATTCACATCAAAAAGTACATATGGAGAACACGAGATAAATATCATTGTAATCTATCTTTAACATTCAATGGAACAAAAATTAACCACACATGGATTCAAAACTCCAAAGTGTAGAAATACCATCTATAAAAAGAAAAACTTGGTACTACTCTAGCTTAACATAATTGAATATGATCAATTACGACCTCTACAAAATTAAGTAACCTAAACTTCTAATATTCCTTACTAGTTTACTGCCAGTTTCAATGTAAATAAAAATCCTCACCTTCAAATATTTCTTCCTCACCTTCCCTGATCAATTCCATATCTCAAATTAATAACTACCATGCATGCAATATATCTAGCTTACCAATAGTAGTACTTAATTAACTCATAGGTAAAATTAATCCTTCAAAAATCAAATGAAGGATCTCCATAGTCCCAAATACTCGGCGGCGGATACTCGTCGTCGTTTGTATAAGACCATAACGATGGCGAAGCCGGACCGCCGACCACGGTGGGATCTGAAACAGCTTCGCTAATCCCAATTGGCGGCGAAGAATTCGAAACAAGCGAAAGGCTCGACCCCACCGAACCCGCTAATGTTCTTAACTCATGATCAATATTACTTTCGTGATTTGTTTGATAATCTTGACATTGTTGAGGAGGTACTAACTGTGTTTCATTTTCAATATTAATTCTAGGGTTAGGGTTAGGGTTAGGGTTAGGGTTTGGTTCATAGGATGTCAACGTCGTTGCTCCACGAAATGTAGGGTCCACAGTTTCTGCTAGATTCATGTGATTTGTGTTGATGAAAGGCAAGTACTGTTGCTGCTGTTGCTGTACTACTTGGAGTGGATATTGTACTATATTCCCGTACGGCACATAATTACCAAAACCCGGCGCGTTAGAAAACGTGAGATTAAAACCTGCGGGCCGAGGTAAAATCGGCCGGAGTGTTTGTGTGTTGGAAGAAGATGAGCCGCCGTTACCAGCGCGTGAAGATGACGAAGAGGAAGACTGTGAAGTGGAAGCTGACGTGGCATTGATTCCATCACTGCTAGGTTGTTGTAGGTTCAGTTGAGCTCGTGAACCGTAGAGTATAACAGCCGCACGGTCGTAGGCGCGAGCAGCATCTTCGGCAGTGGAAAACGTGCCGAGCCAACGACGCGTTCGTTTACGCGGTTCCCTTATCTCAGCAACCCATTTGCCCCAGCTACGTTGTCGAACACCTCTATACTTAAATTTACTATTATCCGGTCCACCTTTGCCTTTACCTTTTCTGTTGTTACCAGAATTAGGGGAGCGTTGGTTATCAATGTTTTTGTTTTCGGAAGAATTAGGTGAGAGTGTGTTGTTGGTTGTGTCATGTGTGAAATTTTGTTGAGGGGTGGCAGTGTCACCCATAATGAAATGTTATTCAAAGTTTAAAGATATTGATTGATTTTGGCGATAAAAACTAAGTAAGAAGAAATGGGAAATTAAGGTGGTAAATGGTGGACGAAGGCGGTGGTGTTTAAATAGTTATGACTGACTGACACCCTGCCACGCTTTTTCTTAGTGGTGGGAAGAAACTAGATTGTTGACCTAGTGAAGAAACATAGCTAAATATTTAAAAAATTGCCGCTATTTCATTTTTTATAGATTCTTTTTGGATATATATATTTACGTGTATTTGTAGATTGTAACGAACGAGGTGGATCACCCGCGCGTTGTCGCGAGATGTTTTGTCAAAAAAATAGTTAGTATACTTAACGACCATTAGTTATAAGGATTAAATTTGTAACGAACTTTTAAGATGAATGACCAATTGCAGGCGGAACTTAAAAAAGAAAAAAAAAAGTTAACGGTCGTTAGTATTAATGGCCGTTAAGTACTTAACGACCGTTAGTACTGTCATTTCACTATTCGATGTGAGTGCTTTACATTGTAGCGCTACAGTAGTTTTGCTACACTATTTTTGCTTTCTTGGTAAATGTATGTTTTAGTAATTGTTTGTAAAGTTCTAATTAAGTGTATCATATAAGGAACGAGAAATGTCACTCTGCGCTTCGCGGTGGGTGCTAGCGGGATATAATTTTTTTCTATTGAATCGATATTTGTTTACGCCAATAAAAAATATTTTGCACGTTTATACTAATTAATTAAGATATGAAATTTTTATTAGTGTGATTGCTTGTTGATTTTATAAAAATGGAGTTTCTTATTTGGGTAATCCAAAAATATCTTTGTTAGTATGATTTGTCTTTGAATAAAGAAAGACTAAGAAAATGACAATAGTTTTTTAGATTGTTGCAAAAGTTATACGATGTGATTATAAATAAAATAGACAAATGCATACAAGAGTGATTTTAAAACGATATATACATAATGAAATACGTCAAGAACTTATTGAAAACATATCTCATGGATGTATTAACTTTTGCATTACAAAAGTAATAAATTTACAAATGAACATACATTATCTTAAAAAGTTATAAAAGGCCAAGAGTTACAAAGTTGGGTCAAAGTAAGAAAAGTTGGCTAATAGAATTGTACCATGCACCTTAGAATTTACAACACTTATACTGATCACAAAGTTAATACTCCGTATAAGGATGTGCGCAACTTATTAGATGATACCTTCCTTCCTAAAGTTGTCTCAGTTACACGTTGGATCAAATCAGTCCCCATCAAAATTAATGTCTTTGCTTGGAGGGCATCGCAGGATCGGCTTCCTTCTAAGCTGAATTTATTGCGCCGTGGTGTTCAAGTTGATAATCTTATGTGTCCGATTTGCAATTTTGTCCAAGAAGACATTTCGCATGTCCTTTTTACCTGCGAGGTGGCTGCTGCTATTACTCGCCTTGTTTGTCGATTGTGGGATGTGGATCGGGAGTCCTTCTCTTCGTATATGGATTGGCTGTCGTGGTTCAAGAACATTCGGCTGGGATCCAAAATCAAGAGCTTGTTAGAAGGTGTTTTCTACACTGCTTGGTGGGCTCTATGGAATTTTAGAAATCAAGAGATTTTTGCATCCAAAAACCCTCGAAAGGAAGTCATTTTCGATGATATCGTTGCTTGCTCTTTTTCTTGGATTTCTTCTCGATGTAAGAGTAAGAGTTCTTTTAGTTGGACCTTGGTGTCAGCACTTATTTTTGATTTCGTTGTAATTCTCTAGCTTCTTGCTAGTTCTTTATAAAAGTTGCCGTTCATTTTTTTTTTTTTTTTTTTTTTTTTTTTTTTTTTTTTCTACAATAAAGTTGGAGATAGATGCCACCTAAGTAACAAATTACAATGTTTTACATTTAATTACAGAACACTAATTAAACTTTCGAGAAACATTAAAAGTAGAAAAACATAGTAAATAGCGAAATATTGAAGTGTGATGCAATATATATGCTTCCAATATTTATTTTTTTTCAGCGTATAATTTTATATTTATGACCTGCGGTCTTTGTTCCTTGTGTCATTGTGTGGCAGGTGTCCTCCAGTCCTGCATCAATTTTAAGTGTTTCTTTTGTTAGGGTTACGATTTAAAATACTTTTGCTTCGAATATAAGATACTTTTTATCATTTTTAAAAAGTTTGGACCCTTTTGATGCTTTGCAGATGTGTATTCAGGCACTAGTTCAAAAAAAAGGATGCGTATTTAGACTACATTAGGAATCCAACTAGATTGAGAAATGAGAATCACAAAGTCAATGATGCATAAATGAAAATCTCTTGGAAACCAACTACATATATCGGAAGTATTTGTTTTTTTAACAACTTTATTAATAGCATGTCCTAGCAACTTAATTAGCAAGAAGCTAGTAAAGAGTGGGGATTACAAGTATGATTATAGAGCTTTACAGAAGAAAACAATTGAATGGCTTTTCTTTTATTGATGAAACGAATCGAATGATTGAAGTGGGCGAGGCACTTGGATATAACGTTAAAAGGGTGTAAAAATCTCTTAGCCAGATGATTAATGGAATAGGTCATGTGTCTATTGTTAAATGAACATTCTATCTATTAACATTCGTGACTAAAAGAAGCGAGGAAAGCGTGTTTGAATCAAAGATTTGTGTTTTAAACATAACGTGCATATCCTTGGAGTTCAAGAGACAAAGATGATCAAGTTGGGGCTTTTTCAATTAAGATATATGTCGGGTAATTTCACGTACGGGGATCCCAATGTATGTAGTATGTCGAGAGGGAGATCTGGTGGTTTGGTTACTACGTGGGATCCCAATGTCTTTGTTAAAAAGCATATGTGGTGTGGCAACAATTACTTCATCGTTGAAGGAAAGTGGAAGAACTCGGTAGAGGACTTCTATATTACTAACGTGTATGGCCTACAAAATCTAACTATCTAATTAAATTAAGTAACATAAAGGGAGGTTTAGCTTAAAAGACTAGTACGAGTTTTATTTTCTAATTAAACTAATAAAGCAATTAAATAAATTAAATAACGCAAGACAAACGATAGAGGTAAAAAGGCACTAAATAAAGATAGGAAGAACGTGTAAGCCAAGTCTATTCCAATTAAGCATTATTAATATATTTTACTAGTGCAATGATTCTAGTTAGGTACCGTCTCTCGTTGGTGATTTGCTAATGTACACAAGGTGGGGGTTCTCCCTTAATCCGAGGCTCTAACTTAGGTTAATGATGTCACCATTAACAAAGTTCGCATAAAGTCCTTCAACTATCATTTATAATCTATCTAGGTGACATAATGCAACTTAAACTACTAACGAGTTTTACTAACTTATTTTGACTCATTCTTGTAATCATCTACCTAGCAGTATTACACGTACTAGTCACAATAAAAGAACCTACTTAGGAAATCTTCCTACAATGCAGTTGGTATCCTACATTCAATTATCATGATTCAGATGTATAGTTTATAATTCAATAACCACTATGTGTCGTAGTTAAGTTACAGAATTTTATGGCATAATCCATAGATCTAGTTACAAGACAACCAAGAACAAGTAAATAAACGAGCATAAGCGATAAACATAAATAATATCCAACGAAGTAAACTAGTAATCAGTGTAAAACATATAAAAAAAACACATAATCTTCATATACTTGGCTAACACTTAAGGGTGTTAGCCCATAATCCCAGTAACAAAGTAAGAAAACATAATCACAACGTAAATTGTATGAAACATAGTAAATACGATACGCTAACCGAATGATTATATGATGAAACTAGGTTACAAAGAGTTCTCCTAATCAATGATTGAGTTTGCAGAACCTTCTTACCTTTTAAAATCGTCTGGGAACCGAGTCTTGTGGTATAAAGTTGTGTAGAATTCTTAATAAGGATATTCTATATATTATAACAACCGTGATTTTAGTAGGTTAGTTTAACTATTAGTCTCTACCCATTTAACTTTTAGTTGGTGTGCCTTATGTGTTTTGTGTGGTATATGTGTGATATAAGTGAGTTTTAGCACTAAATCCCTTTGTGTGATTGTATCGTTGTAAGTTAAGTATTATTGATTTTGGGATAAGTTCATTTTGATCACCTTGGTGGTGTAGAAATAACTTGTGTAGCTTTGGTGTTTTATGTTTTTTTCGTAACAAGTTTTCGTTCAAGCATTTGAGCGTTAGTAAGTTACGTGGAATTTGGTTTTGTGGGTTATATTTATAAAGAGTGTGAAATTCTATATTTGGAAAGTTTGTTTTGAAATGATAATTTTTCCGAGTTGTCGTAAAAACGAAAGTTTATCGCGTAAGACGTTAGGTTTCGATATAAGTTCATATAAAATATCAAAAGTACAAGGTTTTAAATGTAATAATTAATATATATATATATATACATATATATATATATATATATATATATATATATATATATATATATATATGTATGTATATATATATGTATATATATATATATATGTGTGTATATATATATATATATATATATATATATATATATATATATATATATATATATATATATATATATATATATACCAATTACAATTCCTAATAATAAGGATCATCTAGAATAATCCTAAGGTAATATAAATACAAAGCAAAAGTCCCTCACCCCTCTCTTTTGCTGATACAGTCGAACAAGAGGAGAAACAAGAAGGAAAAAAATTAGGGTTTTATTATTGAAGCCTAAAAATCAAGATCAAGGTATAAGTTTCAATACATGTGTTCAATTAGTTATTAAAATTCATGTAACAAAGATATGATGGATAAGGGTTTATTATTACTTCTGTAAATTAGTAATATAAAACATGTTGGGATCAATAATTAGTAATATTATGATGATTGGTGAAGAGATTAGGGCATAAAACGTGTTAGATAATGAGTTAGGGTTTTGACAGATTCATAAGGCTGTAAAGATACGAAGTTATTTAATAGATGGTGATGAGTTATTACATGAATTTTGAGTCTAAATTGTAGTCCAGAGAACTTACTTTCCAAAAAGTCCAGCCACGATCAATTTCGAGGTTGGGAGTTCAATCAAACGATTTTTGTGAGTAAATGTGTCAAAGTTGTTAAGCCGGGACAGATTTAGGTTAAAAGTTTTGAGCTCAAAAGTGGTCTTGAAAGTATAATTAGGGTTATCCCTTCTGGAGAAGTTGAGTTCTATATTCCCTTTGACTTCCCTGGGAAGGGTATGTGTTAAAAAGTTGTACAAGTATGATTCTTAGGTCAAAATATTTTGGTGTACGCTAAGATCCGAATCTGGATAGTTTTTGTGTTTGATTTTTCAAAGAGTAATTGTGTGTATTTTTAGTGCATGGCCTTCTGGGAGAAGCTTGTATGATCATGAAGGACCATGGTGAATTCTTGGTGTAAGTTGTGGAGTCTATTTCATCGTGATTTTATGTAGTGAAGTACCACAAAAATCTGCATTTTTTGATAAAATGTATACAAGGGATTTAGTGAATAGAAGTGGTTAGTAGCATTGGGTATGGAGTCGGGGTGACCCATGGTGGGTTATATGAACCTTAGACATTCATCATATGTGTGTTACATGAACTATAGCTTTTAGCTTGGTCGCGTATAATGTAATTCTATTATGTTGTATAGATTTGTGATTGTTAATTTGGAAGCTGCAAAGACTGAGGTGAGTTTCATAGTCCCATTTTTTACTTTGTTTTAAACTTGGTATGGGAATGATGCTTGTGTTGAAATAATTTTTAAGTTACTATTATTATGTGGTCTTGTAAATGCATGGACTTGTAAGGGTTGTTGTATGTATATTGCATGCTATGATATTATTGTGTGATTATTCTGTGTGGTTCAATTAGAGGGTAGCTATGCTCCCATTGCTCTTTTGGGCAATCCAATTGGAGGGTAGTAGCCCTACCCATTAAGATTCTGTGTGGTCTGATAAGAGGGTAACGATTACCCATTATTGTTTACTTGGATCGTGGGCACGTTCCATCCCTTATGTTACCTATGTTGGTTGGTTGATTGAGATTGCATGCTAGCTTGTATGATAACTAGTCTTACTGTCCTGCTATGTTTTATAATCACAACGAACTGGTTGCCTGAGATATATTGTGTGTCTTAAACCTATGAACCTCACCAACATTATGTTGACATTTTTAAGCATCATTTTCAGGTGAGCTTTCTAAGGCTAAGGTAGAAGGGAGCGACTAGATGAGACTTTAGTTGCATTGAGAATGATTTATCTTTATATTTGAATTATGAATTTGTTATATTTGAATTATTAATTTGTTTGATTTCGATTATGATACTTTAATGTTTTTCGAATAGTACTTTATGTTTTATTGAAGATACCTTTGGAGTTTTGTTTTGGTTATTTTCTTTTGAGATTTTGTTACGACACTTTGTGTCTGTACTTTGCTTTATATATGTGCATGTAGAAATATTCTATTTAGATACCATGTGTTGTGATGATATCCATAAAGTTACACTCGCGTTTCCGCCTTGGCGAGGTGTGACATATATAGTTGATACGTGGGAATCACACCAGGATTTACCTCTCGAGGGATCTCGAGAAGCTTACAACCCCCACCAGACAGTGTACCTCATCGTTGTAGTATAGTATAGTGACAAGTACCGGGGGATTGATCGTTCAACTCAGGAATAGTGTTGCTAGGATTAGAAAGCCTAATAACTAGGTCCAGAGATGAGGGATGATTCCTTTTGTATTTTTTATATTTTATAGAAAGCAATTAAAATCTCGGGTTTTGGAAGAGTGGGCGGAATTAGTTGCTAGCCAACTAACCCAAATAACTAAGATGCAATCAAAATAAAATGACAGAAATGAAAATTAAACTAATTATACTATTGTGGTGTAAACAATGATGAGGAAAGTTGTGTTTACTTAGGTTTCATTACTCCCTAGATATCTTTTACAGGTTGATAGCTTGTTACAATTGCATGGATGACGGGTCATATTCCATAATACTAGTCGTAGGGCCGTGTACAATATTCCCTAACTCTATAGGATCCTACTTCACTCCTATGTCGAGACGTTAGAAGCTTCTAACATGGGATCATTAGAATTCTCCTACGCATTAAATACAACCAAATATCGTAGTACACCTCCGATCATGTTTCTTAAGACGTTCAAGCAAGTTACCAATGGAAGTCTGCCAGTTTTCTTAATTCTAACATCGAATACAATCATCCGTAACAACTATAAACAAACAATCAACCCATAATTAACCTCTAAGTTTCACTACATCTAAGCAAACACAAAGGAAATCTAGCCTAGCATGTTAAATAAAAGACAAGCGTAAGATATATTCAAACAATACATAGACATATTGAATGAATTGAAAGAGTACTTATCTTTAATTAAACATGAAAGATTCAAAAGGTTGAAACCCTTGAAAAGGCTGGAAAATTCAACCTAGGGTTTTCCTCAAAGTTGCACCCTCCAAAGTTACACACTAATGAATGAAATTTGGAAAACTATATATTGATTACAATGGGTGACGGCGTCATGTATTGGGTTGTGACGCTGATACGTGGGAATCGCACCAGGCTTTACCTCTCGAGGGATCTCCAGAAGCTTACAACTCCCACCAGGCAGTGTACCTGATCGTTGTAGTATAGTATAGTGACAAGTACTGGGGGGTTGATCGTTCAACTCAGGAATAGTGTCGCTAGGATTAGAAAGCCTAAAAACTAGGTTTAGAGGTGAGAGATGATTCTTTTTGTATTTTTATATTTTAAAAAAAGCAATTAAAAATCTCGGTTTTTGGAGGAGTGGGCGGAATTAGTTGCTAATCAACTAACCCAATAACTAAGATGCAATCAAAATAAAACAACAAAAATGAAAATAAATCTAATTCAACTAGTGGTGTGAACAATAATAGGGAAAGTTGTGTTTACTTAGGTTTCATTACTCCCTAGATATCTTTTACAGGTTGATAGTTTGTTACAATTGCATGGATGACGGGTCGTATTCCTTAATACCAGTCGTAGGGCCGTGTACAATATTCCCTAACTCTATAGGATCCTACTTCACTCCTATGTCGAGCCGTTAGAAGCTCCTAACATGGGATCATTAGAATTCTCCTACGCATTAAATACAACCAAAAATCATAGTACACCTCTGATCATGTTTCTTAAGACGTTTAAGCAAGTTACCAATGGAAGTCTGCCAGTTTTCTTAAGCCTAACATTGAATACAATTATTCGTAACAACTATAAACAAGCAATCAACCAATAATTAACATCTAGGTTTCACTACATCTAAGCAAACACACAAGAGATCTAGCCTAGCATGTTAAATTCAAGACAAGCGTAAGATATATTCAAACAACACATAGACATATTGAATGAATTGAAAGAGTACTTATCTCAATTGAACATGAAAGGTTTCAGAGGGTAAAAACCCTTGAAAAAGCAGTAATATTCATGCTAGGGTTTCTCCAAAGTTACACCCTGCTTGTTCCTCTTTAATGAATAAAAATTGTAAAACTATATATAGATTTTACAGGGGGACGGCGTCAAGAAGGAGTATCTGACGCCGTCAACTCGCCGCCCATAATGAAATCAGATTGCCTAGATCCAGTTTTGACGTCGTCATGTGCACTTCTACTCAGGGCCGTCACTTGTATTTGGACCATGATGGCCTATGGTGACGCCATCATGTCCATTGTGTAAATCTCTTCTGGATCGTCACGTGTATCATCCACTTCCACCTTTTGTATTACTCTTGACGCCGTCATTAAGGTTCATGTGACGCCGTCAGGTACTGTTCCCAGCAAAGAAAATTAAGACTTTGCCGTTTTCTTCACTTTTGTGCTCCAAAAACGTCCAAAATGCTTCCTTTTCCAGAATTCACTCCAAAAGTACCTAAAATGACAAAAGGAACGATTTAGGGCAATATTTTATCAAATAAATTCGAATTCGGGCTTAAATGACCCCCTAAAAACGGTTCATTTTTCGCCTTATCATATACCCTTACACTTGAGATTTGCTTTTCCTCAAGCAAATGCGTTTTTATTCTAATCAAAATACCAGTTAGGGGTCATTTAACACTAATATAAAAGTAATTACAAAAAATATTTGTTCCACTAAAGACTAAAGACAAGCACGGAGGTCATATACTAGCACCTCACAAATAGTGTTTAGATACCCACATCTCTCGGGTGTAATAAAGTATATATCACAATATGGAAATGAAAAACATCTCTCACTACCTGTCATAACAAAATAGATTACCATAGGCTTGGGAAAGGATCAAACCTCCACCACATGGCGTAAGCACCTAGGATAAACTATCAAAGAGGTCTTTCAAAGGGTTATAATGTTAGGTGTAGGGATATGGAATACACTGTTTTGGTGGATATAGGCAATATTTACTGGTGGCGAGTTAATCATCTTGGTTAATTACATGTACAATATGGTGTTGCTAAGCCAAGACTAGACTCGACCTAAGTTAATAAATAAAAAATAATAAAACATAAAACAAACATAGAATGAAATGGGATGGTAGTCCGTATGTTTTTTTCTCTTTTCTTTTTTTATTTTTTTAAAATTTTTTTTTCAACTTTTTTTTTCAACTTTTTTTTTTTTTTTTTTTTTTTTTTTTTTTTTTTTTTTTTTTTTTTGCATACACTCTTACCCTATCATCCAAAATATTACATCATAGGGAATGAACATTCCCCCTTACACTTGAATTTTTACATACTTTACAATAAACTACTCTAATGACTCGAATCAAGATAATCAAAATACTTGGAGTACTTTTAAGATTAATGCACATATGGGGGTAATAAATGATGTTCTTCCCCATTACTCCATAACACAAGTACTTTACCCATGAGTCCCAATCGTCCCAAAACAATATGTACAAGATATGACTCGACTTAGCAACCATGTAATCAATTAGATAATTAACTAAGGGTTTAAACAAATAACAATAATGCACTAAAGATGAGTGCATACACGGTAAGGCGATTTGGGTGTACATTTAAGTGGGTTGTAACAAATTCTTCCTTTAAGTAAGATGCTTAAAGTTAGAAATGAAAAGATAGGCTCGGAGGGGTGTACTAGGGGTTTCGTGTACTAAAAATGAGTACAACGCTAAGGTGTGGGAAAAATTAGTTGACTTTACTAGACAAGTAATATGACTTAAATGGTCAAGTAATTATGATACGGGTTTAACACAAGGGTGATCCTAATGCCTCTTATCATGTAGTAAATCCTACTACACGAATGTAGTCTTACTAGCGGTCTCGGGATGCATCACTAACCCAAGTTCTAGAATCTAAATGCTACCGGTACACTCATAAGCACCAATAATGAATGCTTTTCCTATCAAATATAAAGGCGAACCTCACATATTTAGGTGGAAAATTTTTCTGAATAGTACGGTTTTGTGCTAGTCATACGACTCCTATCCATGAGACGCTTGCTAAGGCTAAAGTTTCATTCCTAAGTGTTGTAAAAAATTTTAAATTTGGCGCTAAAATTACACTAACAAGTATTTCTCTTAGTTTTATTACACACCTACCATCAAACAAACAAACTCAAGTGCAAGTGTATCCTATAAGGTATCATCATTTACCCTCCCCTTACACTTAGGATGAACATTGTCACCAATGTTCAATTAAAGAATGTAAAAGTGAAAAAGGTAAAAGAATGAAATCAAATACTCCCCTGATTCGTTCGGTGTGGATAGTGTTGTAACAAGGTTAGATCTTCCTCCAAGAAAAATGAACATTTAAAGCTTCCCTTCCAGAAATATAAATCATCTTCTTGTCATATGTAACCTGTTAAACCTGAGAAAACAAACAAGGCAACCTCGCATAAAATCGGCGGCAATCTATATATACTAACAAGTCCTAGAAAAAAAATTAAGATATAATGCTTGTGGAATGAATGTTTGCAGATTTCCTGGAGTTTATAAAATTAAAGAATTAACAAAAACTTCAAGACTCCGTTAGAAAAATAAAATTAGCAAAATTCCAGAATTTTACGCATGACGCCGTCAGGAGTTAACTCCTGACGCCGTCAGAATTGACCTGCAGAAATCTTTACGTTAAGTTTCTGAAAAATTTCTGGAAAAACTTATGTCCTACTTCCTAGAAAATCCTGAAAAACATCATTATGACTCGATACAAGCATTTGACTCTAATAATTACTAATACACATGTTCATTTATTATTGTGGAGAATCATGATCAATTTCGTTCTTAAAAACAAATTTGGGGTTTCCCTTTACACTTATCTTTTGCAAAATACCTTTATATGAAGTTAAGACGAAGTCAAATGACAAAATAAAGTATTTTCACCATTTTATTTTGAAACATGATCTACCAACAATAAAAAATAAAGCATGCATACGGAAGCAAATAACAATCAAACAAAATAAAATCACACAAAACATGGGTTGCCTCCCAATAAGCGCTTTTCTTTATTTTATGAGTCTTGTAGCTAGACTCAAGGTCATGGGTGATTACGTGACTTCATCGTTGGTCTCATTCTCAAGGTCATCCTCTATCTCGGTATCACTTTCATAGTGCAGGTATTTTGGGTCTTCGAACTCAAAGACATCTTCCCGATACTTGGATCCAAGTTTACTAACATCCTTAAAGAATCCACATGATAAATCAGAAGTGTTCTTACATCCTCTCCGAACATCTTCATCACATAAGATAAGTTCGGAACCTAGGTTATCAAGCCCGTCACAATCAATTCCTATGAGGTCCTTCCTCTTGTATAGCGTTTGGTATGACACCCTCCTAATTCCATCAGTAAAAGTCATGATTCCGTTCTGGTCGTCAACCATTAAGTTAGTGATTTCACAAAAGGGCACTCCGAAAACAACTTGTGACAACCTTGGGTCGACATAGTCCTCAATGTTGTCCACGATCGTAAAGTCCATTGTGAATGCCATATTTCCTACGAACACCTGGATTTCATGATCTCTACCAACAACATTTTCTTCTTTATAAATCATTCCCCATCTGCAGATATTGTTATAGTGGAATAGGGACATAAAATTCTTAGGTAGGAACACGTTAATGTAGACATTATCGAAATACTTGTGACCGATCATACAAGGGATTTTGAGGTTATTCAGATCACGCTGCTTTATCCTCTCCGATCTCCCATCCTTTGATCCATATATATTCCCTTCTAGTGACGGACGGTACTCGTACACCTGCTCATTACCCTTCCGAAAAATCACCTTCTTGACACCATTGGTGAATAAGGCACTACCATCCTTCTCATCAAGGATTTCTCCCGATTCATCGACAAATGGTTTCCCGAGAACAAGGTTGGTTAATGTTAGATTAGTCACAGAGTCTATGTCATCGGCCACGGTGAGGTCAATGTCATAGACGAATCTTCCAATCATAACTGATAAATTTTTTATAATTCTGGTGTTATTGATTCTTTCATACGATGTACGTTTAGGGAAGGATTCGTTGTAAAGGGAAAGGGGGATTATGTTGATAGGGAGGTTAGGATCTATATGAGTATCGGTTATGAGCTTCTTCCTAGTAGTGCAGGAAATCTTGAAAACTTCAGAGTCGCTTCCCTTAATCCTATCACTACTCCCTATAGTCATATCCACCAAATTTTTCTCGGGTTCCTCTATAATAGATATACCCAAAATTGCTGGATTCTTCGTATTCCCTTTTGGTCTCTTTTTCGCTTTATCCAATTTGCCTGACTCTTGTGTGACGGATTCCTCAAATGAGTTGGCAGGGCTCTTGGCCAATTCGTGGTCCAGCTCTGAGGTATCATCCTTAACTTCATGACCCTTATTCCCGGTTGGTTGTTGGCTCTGGTAGGTGTAGGAGCAGATATTGTGGTGATAGTATTCACAAAATGGATTGGTCCTAGGGGATTAACAGGATCCCTCACGTCCTTTACCTTTGGTGACAGATGTTTAAAGAGTTTACAAGGACTTTTTATTTTCACAGGAGAGGTTGGCTGATTCATGACGGTAACAGATTTGTCCCCTTCAACCTGAATCGGTTTATTAACAGCGTGCTCTTTAATAGCGGTTAACAGATTACAAATCTTGTCATTCATATCGGCTTGCTGTTGTCGAAATCTGGTCTCGAGTGTGGATAGCTGTAGTTCTTGAGAGAGAATGAACTTTCGCAAGGCATCTTCATAGCTTTGCCTAGGAGTGCTCTATGATGGAAAGTGCTCGGATCATTCGAGTGGAGGGGAACCATTGAAGGATACGCTCCGAGTTTGGTATCCTCTGAAATTAGGTTTATCCTTCCATGCCTCATAGGCCTTGTCAAAGTTTCAAGGACCTCGCTCAACGTGCGATGATGTGAATTCCTTAAAAGCATGTTTTGGAAGCTCCATGCAATTATGAGTTTCGTGAGGGCCATTACACAATTTACACGAAGAAGTGATTTTGTTCACTTGGCTTGAAGGCTTAGGAACTTCGTAAGATTTCATGAGAAACTTAACTTGGTCCTCAAGTTCCATGATCCTACGGTCGGGAGTGCTAGAATTGTTTGAAGGCAAAGATATTGCCTTGACCGTTTTGTTCAAATCACGGGGATCGTTCCAACTTTCGTTGTCATAGAGAGCAAGATCTTCTATGAGTTCCCATGATTCTTCCCCACTTAGATCATGTAGCTTACCACCAGCCGATTGGTCAATGGTTCACCTTATGGAGAGATCGATATGGTCATAGAAGATTTGGACTTGGAGCCAAAGATCTATGCCATGATGAGGGACTTTCTGGAGTAAGTCCTTGAAACGAGTCCATGCTTCATATAGAGTTTCACCTTGACGTTGTTGGAACATCAAGATATCATTTCTAAGCTTAGTAGTTCTCCTCGGTGGGAAAAATTGAGCAAGGAAACGAGTGGTGAGATCATCCCATGAGGTGATGGATCCCGCGGGTAAATATTCAAGCCATTGACTAGCTTGATCTCGTAGAGAGAAATGGAATAGGCGTAATCGGGTCGACTCTCTAGTTGTAACATCAAGGTCTATAGAATCTACGATTTTAAGGAAATCCTTGAGATGTTGATTAGGATCTTTGGAACGAAGTCCATGGAATGCACATCCGCTTTGCACCAACCGGATGGTGTCGGATCGCAAGGGGGACACATTGGCTCCTTGAGTGAGCTCAATGGTGTTTCGATAGCCTTGGTGACTAGGACGAGAATACTCTCCTAGGGTTCAGGGCCTAAGAGGTTGGTTTGCTATGGTGGGTTTTGTGGGTGGTTTTGTTGTGGTGGGTTGATGGGTTCAAAGATGTTACCACCTTCCATGATGTCGGATGGTAAAGGTTACGAACAAAGACACGAAGAAATAAGATAGACTAAAGAAAACCTAAAAATAAAAATAAAATCATACTAGAAAGGAATCTAGCAAGTAGACCTAATAAAAAGAAATCCTAAACTAGACAATAATTATTCCCCGGCTGCGGCGCCAAAAACTTGATACGTGGGAATCGCACCAGGCTCTACCTCTCGAGGGATCTCGAGTAGCTTACAACCCCCACCAGGCAGTGTACCTGATCGTTGTAGTATAGTATAGTGACAAGTACCGGGGGATTGATCGTTCAACTCAAGAATAGTGTCGCTAGGATTAGAAAGCCTAATAACTAGGTCTAGAGGTGAGAGATGATTCTTTTTGTATTTTTTATATTTTATAGCAAGCAATTAAAATCTCGGGTTTTGGAAGAGTGGGCGGAATTAGTTGCTAGCCAACTAACCCAAATAACTAAGATGCAATCAAAATAAAATAACAAAAATGAAAATAAATCTAATTCAACTAGTAGTGTGAACAATAATAGGGAAAGTTGTATTTACTTAGGTTTCATTACTCCCTAGATATCTTTTACAGGTTGATAGTTTGTTACAATTGCATGGATGACGGGTCGTATTCCTTAATACCAATCGTAGGGCCGTGTACACTATTCCCTAACTCTATAGGATCCTACTTCACTCCTATGTCGAGCCGTTAGAAGCTCCTAACATAGGATCATTAGAATTCTCCTACGCATTAAATACAACCAAAAATCATAGTACACCTCTGATCATGTTTCTTAAGATGTTCAAGCAAGTTACCAATGGAAGTCTGCCAGTTTTCTTAAGCCTAACATTGAATACAATCATCCGTAACAACTATAAACAAGTAATTAACCCATAATTAACATCTAGGTTTCACTACATCTAAGCAAACACACAAGAGATCTAGCCTAGCATGTTAAATTCAAGACAAGCGTAAGATATATTCAAACAACACATAGACATATTGAATGAATTGAAAGAGTACTTATTTCAATTGAACATGAAAGGTTTCAAAGGGTAAAAACCCTTGAAAAAGCAGTAATATTCGTGCTACGGTTTCTCCAAAGTTTCACCCTGCTTGTTCCTCTTTAATGAATAAAAATTGCAAAACTATATATAGATTTTACAGGGTGACGACGTCAAGAAGGAATATCTGACGCCGTCAACTCGCCGCCCATAATGAAATCGGATTACCTAGATCTAGTTTTGGTGCCGTCATGTGCACTTCTACTCTGGGCCGTCACTTGTATTTGGACCATGACGGCCTATGGTGACGCCGTCATGTCCATAGTGTAAATCTCTTCTGGATCGTTACGTGTATCATCCACTTCCACCTCTTGTATTACTCTTGACGCCGTCATTAAGGATCATGTGACGCCGTCAGGTGCTATTCCCAGCAAGGAAAATTAAGACTTTGCCGTTTTCTTCACTTTTATGCTCCAAAAACGTCCAAAATGCTTCCTTTTCCAGAATTCACTCCAAAAGTACCTAAAATGAAAAAAGGAACGATTTAGGGCAATATTTGATCAAATAAATTCGAATTTGGGCTTAAATGACCCCTTAAAAACGGTTCATTTTTCGCCTTATCAGACGCCGTCAACTCTCCGCCATAACAGAAATCGTATTGCCTAGATCTGATTTTGACGCCGTCATGTGTAAATTTCTTCTGGGCCATCACTAATACTTGGGCCATGACGGCCTTGGGTGACTCCGTCATGTCCAATGCACAAAACTTTCTGGATCGTCACATGTATTTTCCACATCCACCTCTTTTGTTACTCTTGATGCCGTCATTAAGGAAGTTGTGACACCGTCAGGTACTGTTCCCAGCAAGGAAAATTAAGACTTTGTCATTTTCTTCACTTTTATGCTCCAAAAACGTCCAAAATGCTTCCTTTTCCAGATTTCTCTCTAAAAGTACTTAAAATGACAAAAGGAACGATTTAGGGCAATATTTGATCAAATAATCTCGAATTCGGGCTTAAATGACCCCCTAAAAACGGTTCATTATTCGCCTCATCAAATACCCTTACACTTGAGATTTGCTTGTCCTCAAGCAAATGCGCTTTTTTTCTAATCAAAATACAAGTTCAGGGTCATTTAACACTAATATAAAAGTAATTAAAACAAATAATTGTTCCACTAAAAACCAAAGACAAGCACGGAGGTCATATACTAGCACCTCACAAATAGTGCTTAGATACTCACATCTCTCGGGTGTAATAAAGTATATATCACAATAAGGAAATGGAAAACATCTCTCACTACCTATCATAGCAAAATAGATTACCATAGGCTTGGGAAAGGATCAAACCTCCACCACTTGGCGTAGGCACCTAGGATAAACTATCAAAGAGGTCTTTTAAAGGGTTATAACGTTAGGTTTAGGGATATGGAATACACGGTTTTGTCGGATAAAGGCAATATTTACTGGTGGCAAGTTAATCATCTTGGTTAATTACATGTACAATATGGCGCTGCTAAGCCAAGACTAGACTCGACTTAAGCTAATAAATCAAAAATAACAAAAACATAAAATAAACATATAAAGAAACGGGATGGTAGTCCGTGTGTTTTTTCTCTTTTCTTTTTCTATTTTTTTTATTTTTCTTAATTTTTTTTTCTATTTTTTTTCTTCATACACTCTTACCCTACCATCCAAAATAATACATCATAGGGAATGTACATTCCCCTTACACTTGAATTTTTACATACTTTATAATAAACTAATCTAATGACTCGAATCAAGATATCAAAACACTTGGAGTACTTTTTAAGATTAAAGCACATATGGGGGTAATATATGATGTTCTTCCCCATTACTCTATAACACAAGTACTTCACCCATGAGTTCTAATAGTCCCAAAACAATATGTACAAGATATGAATCGACTTAGCAACCATGTAATCAATTAAATAATTAACTAAGGGTTTAAACATGTAACAATAATGCACTAAAGATGAGTGCATACACGGAAGGCTAAGGCGATTTGGGTGTACATTTGGGTGGGTTGTAACAAATTATTCCTTTAAGTAAGATGCTTAAAGTTAGAAACGAAAAAGATAGGCTCGGAGGGGTGTACTAGGGGTTTCGTGTACTAAAAATGAGTACAACGCTAAGGTATGGGGAAAATTAATTGACTTTACTAGCCAAGTAATATGACTTAATGGTCAAGTAATTATGATACGGGTTCAACACAAGGGTGATCCTAATGCCTCTTATCATGTAGTAAATCCTACTACACGAATGTAGTCTCACTAGCGGTCTCGGGATGCATCACTAACGCAAATCTAGAATCTAAATGCTACCGGTACACTCATAAGCACTAAGAATGAATGCTTTTCCTATCAAATCTAAAGGCGAACCTCACATATTTGGGTGGAAATTTTTTTTGAATGGCACGGTTTTGTGCTAGTCATACAACTCCTATCCATGAGGTGCTTGCTATGGCTTAAGTTTCACTCCTAAATGTTGTAAAAAATTTTAAATTTGGTGCTAAAATTACACTAACAAGTATTTCTCTTAGTTTTATTACACACCTACCATCAAACAAACAAACTCAAGTGCAAGTGTATCCTATAAGGTATCATCATTTACCCTCCTCTTACACTTAGAATGAACATTGTCCCCAATGTTCAATTAAAGAATGTAAAAGTGAAAAAGGTAAAAGAATGAAATCAAATACTCCCCTGATTCGTTCGGTGTGGATAGTGTGGTAACAAGGTTAGATCTTCCTCCAAGAAAATGAACATTCATAGCTTCCCTTCCAGAAAAATAAATCATCTTCTTGTCATATATAACCTGTTTAACCTGAGAAAACAAACAAGGCAACCTCACGTAAAATCGGCGGCAATCTATATATACTAACAAGTCCTAGAAAACAAATTAAGATATAATGCTTGTGGAATGAATGTTTGCAGATTTCCTGGAGTTTATAAAACTAAAGAATTAACAAAAACTTTAAGACTCTGTTAGAAAAATAAAACTCGCAAAATTTCCAGAATTTTACACATGACGCTGTCAGGAGTTAACTCCTGACGCCGTCAGAAGTGACCTGCAAAAATCTTTACGTTAAGTTTCCGGAAAATTTCTGGAAAAACTTATGTCCTACTTCCTGGAAAATCCTGCAAAACATCATTATGACTCGATACAAGCATTTGACTCTAACAAGTACTAATATACATGTTCATTTAATACTGTGGAGAATCATGATCAATTTTGTTCTTAAAAACAAATTTGGGGTTTCCCCTTACACTTAGCTTTTGCAAAATACCTTTATATGAAGTTAAGACGAAGTTAAACAACAAAATAAAGCATTTTCACAATTTTATTTTGAAACATGATCTACCAACAATTAAAATAAAGCATGCATATGGAAGCAAATAACAATCAAACAAATAAAAATCACACAAAACATGGGTTGCCTCCCAAGAAGCGCTTTTCTTTATTTTACGAGTCTTGTAGCTAGACTCAAGGTCATGGGAAATTACGTGACCTCATTGTTGGTCTCATTCTCTAGGTCATCTCCAATCTTAGTTTTGTATTTCGGACCTAGTTGCAAACATTCCTTGTAGAAACCAAGTATTCTATTCATGACATAATCAACTCCTCTACGTCTATCCTCATAATTCCTATAATAAACCGCTTGCTTGTGTTCCTTTTCTATGTTTGATAGAAGACGGTATTGTTCAATCCTATAGGGCATTTGGTAAGCAATCTCATCATTCTCTCCCTTGAATCTAACTATCCCTAGGGTCGGGTCATAACTCATCTTAGAGGCCTCAACAAATGGTTTTCCGAACACTACTTGACTTAGGCAATCATCTATTACCGAACGAGTATCCTCTACTATCACAAAGTTGGTGACATAAGTGAAGTTTCTTACAAAGACATGCAATCCTTTCACTCTTCCTACAAAGTTGTTCATCCAATTTGTGTTGGGCATCATCCTATAACCAAGTTGCTTCTTCATTACCCAATTATAATAGGTCCTAGTCATGATGTTTATAGGAGACCTAAGATCGATGTAAGCTTTCCACACATGCATATGGCCAATGTTGCATGGTATGTTGATGTTAGAGGGATCACCTACTTTAATAAGGGGTGAACCAAGGATGTATGGTGTCTCGGGGTCATCGAATAAATCCTTGTGATATTCTTGTTCTTCCTTGGTGGGTAACTTGTCAAAGTACCCTTCTACATTTTCTACTTCCTCTAACTTTTCTCCCTTATTATCCTCAACTTCCTTAATCTCATCCCTAGTCCCGGTTTCTATTCCAACTTCATCCATGTCACTTTCTTCCATATTCTTATCTATTGGCTTAATGGTGACAACATTGACAAAGTGGACGTGTTTGGATGATGAGGGGTCCTTAATTTGGATTCCGTTATTAGTGTCCCTAGTGTCCTTCCTAGGTGTAGTTAGCACTTGGTTGTTGAGGGCTTTCAACAAGTTGTCAATCTTGTTGGTCATCTCCGTTCGTTGTTGATTGAATTCGGTTTCAAACTTAGCTATGCGAGCTTCTTGAGATGCCATGAACTTGGACATCAACCCTTCAAGATTGTTGGTACTACCATAGTTGTTAGAAGGATTGTTGTTGAAAGTACGGTTAGCAGGTGGACCGTTTGGTTGGTAACGATTAGGTAGATTGGAAGAATTGTTTTGGCGCATGTTTTGGTTTTGTTTCCACCCAAGGTTCGTGTGATTTTTCCAAGAAGGGTTGTAGGAATCACCGTAAGGGTTTGGCTCGGGTTTGAAAGTGTACCACTTATCTCCCGCTTCGTTGGTACGCGAGGATGCGTAGTCCTCAAAAGCTTGTCCGGGGAGTTCCACGCAATCACGAGTTTCATGGGGACCACTACATAATTCGCATGAAGAAGTGATTTTGTTCACTTGGCTTGAGGGCTTAGGAGCTTCGTAAGATTTCATGAGAAACTTGACTTGGTCCTCAAGTTCCATGATCCTACGGTCGGGAGTGCTAGGATTGTTCGAAGGCAAAGATATTGCCTTGACCATTTTGTTTAAATCACGGGGATCATTACAACTTTCGTTGTCATAGGGAGCAAGATCTTCTATGTGTTCTCATGATTCTTCCGCACTTAGATCACGTAGGTTGCCACTGGCCGATTGGTCAATGGTTCGTCTTGTGGAGAGGTCGATATGGTCATAGAAGATTTGGACTTGGAGCCAAAGATCTATGCCATGATGAGGGACTTTTTAGAGTAAGTCCTTGAAACGAGTCCGTGCTTCATATAGAGTTTCACCTTGACGTTGTTGGAACATCAAGATATCATTTCTAAGCTTGGTAGTTCTCCCCGGTGGGAAAAATTGAGAAAGGAAACGAGTGGTGAGATCATCCCATGAGGTGATGGATCCCGCGGGTAGACGTTCAAGCCATTGACTAGCTTGATAACATAGAGAGAATTGGAATAGGCGTAATCGGGTCGACTCTCTAGTTATAACATCAAGGTCTATAGAATCAACGATTTTAAGGAAATCCTTGAGATGTTGATTAGGATCTTCGGAATGAAGTCCATGGAATGCACATCCGCTTTGCACCAACTGGATGGTGTCGGATCGCAAGGGGGACACATTGGCTCCTTGAGTGAGCTCAATAGCATTTCGATAGCCTTGGTGGCTAGGACGGGAATACTCTCCTAAAGTTCGGGGCCTAGGAGGTGGGTTTGGTAGTGGGTTGATGGGTTCAAAGATGTTACCACCTTCCATGATGTCGAATGGTAAAGGTTACGAACAAAGACATGAATAAATAAGATAGACTAAAGAAGACCTAGAAATAAAAATAAAATCTTACCAGAAAGGATTCTAGCAAGTAGACCTAATAAAAAGAAATCCTAACCTAGACAATAACTATTCCCCGGGCCGCGGCGCCAAAAACTTGATACGTGGGAATCGCACCAGGCTTTACCTCTCGAGGGATCTCGAGAAGCTTACAACCCCCACCAGGCAGTGTACCTCATCGTTGTAGTATAGTATAGTGACAAGTACCGGGGGATTGATCGTTCAACTCAGGAATAGTGTCGCTAGGATTAGAAAGCCTAATAACTAGGTCTAGATGTGAGAGATGATTCTTTTTGTATTTTTTATATTTTATAGAAAGCAATTAAAATCTCGGGTTTTGGAAGAGTGGGCGGAATCAGTTGCTAGCCAACTAACCCAAATAACTAAGATGTAATCAAAATAAAATGACAGAAATGAAAATTAAACTAATTATACTATTGTGGTGTAAACAATGATGAGGAAAGTTGTGTTTACTTAGGTTTCATTACTCCCTAGATATCTTTTACAGTTTGATAGCTTGTTACAATTGCATGGATGACGGGTCATATTCCTTAATACTAGTCGTAGGGCCGTGTACAATATTCTCTAACTCTATAGGATCCTACTTCACTCCTATGTCGAGCCGTTAGAAGCTCCTAACATGGGATCATTAGAATTCTCCTATGCATTAAATACAACCAAATATCGTAGTACACCTCCGATCATGTTTCTTAAGACGTTCAAGCAAGTTACCAATGGAAGTCTGTCAGTTTTCTTAAGCCTAACATCGAATACAATCATCCGTAACAACTATAAACAAACAATCAACCCATAATTAACATCTAAGTTTCACTACATCTAAGCAAACACAAAGGAAATCTAGCCTAGCATGTTAAATAAAAGACAAGCGTAAGATATATTCAAACAAGACATAGACATATTGAATGAATTGAAAGAGTACTTATCTTTAATTAAACATGAAAGATTCAAAGGGTTGAAACCCTTGAAAAGGCTGGAAAATTCGACCTAGGGTTTTTCTCAAAGTTGCACCCTCCAAAGTTACACACTAATGAATGAAATTTGGAAAACTATATATAGATTACAATGGGTGACGGCATCATGTATTGGGCTGTGACGCTGTCAACTCACCGCCATGATAGAAATCGTATTGCCTAGATCTTATTTTGACGCCGTCATGTGTAAATTTCTTCTAGGCCGTCACTAATACTTGGACCATGACGTCCTTGGGTGACGCCGTCATGTCCAATGCATAAAACTCTCTAGATCGTCATGTGTATTTTCCACATCCACCTCTTTTGTTACTCTTGACGCTGTCATTAAGGAAGTTGTGACGCCGTCAGGTACAGTTCCCAGCAAGGAAAATTAAGACTTTGCCGTTTTCTTCACTTTTATGCTCCAAAAATGTCCAAAATGCTTCCTTTTCCAGATTTCTCTCCAAAAGTACCTAAAATGACAAAAGGAACGATTTAGGGCAATATTTGATCAAATAATCTTGAATTCGGGCTTAAATAACCCCCTAAAAACTGTTCATTTTTTGCCTCTTCAATAGTCTTTGAAATTTGGTCGATACGGCTTATTGGACTCCTCCAATACGGCGTATCGACCATTAACCGTAGGCCATTCAATTAAAATATTATAGAATCTGTACAAACCGCCTGTAGATACGACATATTAGCCATTTTGGATATGTCATATTGATGCCCTTCACGACTTGTGGATTTGATAAAGTCTTGAATTGTATACGATGTGTTACATAAGATGAATACGGCGTATTGAACCTCTGTAAAGTAGACTTTGCTTAATTTCTATTTTAGGTCCAAATCATGTCCATTTCCTTCAGTTTCATCATTTTCTCCGTTATTTACTGAAAGTAACAAAAGTAAGCAATTAAATACCAATTCTCATGTAAATAACAAAAAATAGACAATATAAATAGGATAAATGTTGCATATAATTAGTCCTTATTTGATGTCATCAAATATCCCTCCCCTTGGATTGTACTTGTCCTCAAGTAGACTCTAGATTTTTACCTATGAAAACATATCCCAAACAAAAGTTTAAGAATAATCTTTTAAGTTATTTACTCAATCAAAAGTGCACAACCAAACATGTTACAAAATAGAAAATGAAAACAATCAAATCACTCAACTAATTTATGTGGTAACATTTAGTAATTTGCTCAATTGCTCGGTCGTGATGAGTATTTTATCATAAGCTTGGCAAAGATACACATCTCAACCACTAACGTTGTGTTTTCAACAATTATTTTGGGAAGAAAGGAATTGATTTGGAAAGAAAATAAAGTTTATATGTGTTCTCAAGATCCTTTAACAAGAGAAAAGTAAAGAAGAAAAAGGATGATACCAAGCTTTTTGGCTCCCAAGTTTTATCCCACTTTTGGGATGATTGTGTTTCTATTCTCTTCTCTTATCTTTACTTCTTTTCTTTTTATCCTAGAAAAATCTGGGGAACACTGTGTAAAGTCTAGGAGTAACAAATCTAAAAAGGTAAATGGGTTAAATTGATGAAGGCTTAACGCTGTGTTCTCGAGTGGTGTTTATAAAGAAAAAGAAAAGAAGGGATAAGAGAAAAAGAAAGGAAGAAAATCTCTCTTCCTCCCTAAAGGGGAAGAAGCATTTATACTAGAAAAAAGCCTGCATCTTCCTTCCTCTTATTTCCGGTTCTTTTCCTTTCTTCCCCATAAAAGCTCTTGACAACACAATTTTTTACAGTTTCTTTCTTTTTCTTTTCCTTTCTCTTGTATATGAATCTCAAGAACACAATGTAAGGGTTGATCATTCTGTTTAATCTCTATCAATAACAATATTCTATAAAAGGCGACAAAACCACAAATGTACGCCCAAATCCATGACCGCGACACTTGTGATTACTCACTCCCTAACTCAAATAAGCTAAAGAATAGGATAAATAATATTTTCCAATAATATTCCACCAACGAAGGCGACAAAACCAATTATACACATTTAAATCCATGAATGAGCCATATGTGATTGCTCAATTACCTCATTCGAGTAATGTAAAGGTTAAGATGAAGAACAATATAGGTAGGAAATAAGCATGGGAAACATTATTGGTGTAAAATAAAAATAATAAAATGAATATATTAAGTCCACACAACAAATGCTACTAGTTATTTATCAAACTACAAACTTGAAAAAGACACAAATCATGGACTAACTTATGCTTAAACACAGAAAATGTGTGCTTTGTTTCGTAAACATGAATTAGACTCAAAGATGTCTTGTTTAACATCTGATGAGGCAAAAAGTGTAGCGCTTTTAAGGGGTCATTTAAGCCCGAATTCGTGATTATTTGCTCAATTAATGCCCTAAATCGTTCCTTTTGTCATTTTAGGTACTTTTGAGGAGAAATCTGGAAAAGGAAGCGTTTTGGGCGTTTTTGGAGCATAAAAGTGAAGAAAATGGCAAAGTCTCAAATTCCTTGCTGGGAACAGTACCTGACGATGTCAAGCCTTAACACATGACGGCGTCAAGAGTGACAAAAGAGGTGGATGTGGAACTTATAACGTGACGGCCCAGGACATTTTCTTTATTAATGGCCTGACGGCGTCACCAAAGCCGTCAGGTTCCAGATACTAGTGACGGCACAGAGCTTATTTCTACATGACGACGTCAGAAGTGGATCTAGGCAATACGAATTTCAACTTGGCGGCGAGTTAACGGCGTTAGAGGCTAATACATGACGCCATCAGGATGCTATGTCTATATATATTTTTTCAATTTTTCATTGTAAAGTGTGGAACAAGTTGTGCATAAACTGTAGGTCAAATTTCCTGCATATTGAAGGGGTTTCAAACCCTCCATTCTTCCATGTTTTAATAGAGATAAGTTCTCCAATAATCATTCAATATGTCTATGTATTGTTTGATTCTATCTTATGTTTATCTTTCTTTTAACATGTTAGGCTAGGCTTTATTGTGTTTGCTTAGATGTAGAGAAACCTAGATGTTGATTATTGGTTGATTGTTTGTCTATAATTGTTACGGATGATTGTATTAGATGTTAGGCTTAATAAAACTGGCAGACTTCCATGGGTAACTTGCTTGAACGTCTTAAGAAACATGATCGGAGGTGTACTACAATTTTTGTTGTATTTAATGCATAAGTGAATTCTAATGATCCCATGTAAGGAGCTTTTAATCGGCTCGACATAGGAGTGAAGTAGGATCTTATAGAGTTAGGGAATATTGTACACGGCCCTACGACTGGTATTAAGGAATATAACCCGTCATCCATGCAATTGTAACAAGCTAATCAACCGGTAAAAGATATCTATGGAGTAATGAAATCTAAGTAAACAAAAATTTTCTCATTATTGTTTCCACCACATTAGCATATTAGTTTAATTTTCATTTCTTTTATTTTATTTTGATTGCATCTTAGTTAATTGGGTTAGTTGGCATGCAACTAATTCCGCCCACTCCTTCAAAACCCGAGATTTTACTTGCTTTCATAAAATATAAAAAATACAAAAAGAATCATCCCTCACCTCTAGACCTAGTTTAGTAGGCTTTCTAATCCTAGCGACACTATTCCTGAGTTGAACGATCAATCCCCCGGTACTTCTCACTATACTATACTACAACGATCAGGTACACTGCCTGGTGGGGGTTGTTAGCTTCTCAAGTTCCCTTGAGAGGTAAAACTTGTTGCGAGGGTGCAATTCCCACGTATCAAGTTTTTGGCGCCGCAGCCCGAGGAATAGTTATTGTCTAGGTTAGAATTTCTTTTTATTAGGTCCACTTGCTAGATTCCTTTCTAGTAAGGTTTTATTTTTATTTTTAGGTTTTCTTTAGTCTATCTTATTTCTTCATTTCTTTGTTCGTAACCATTACCATCCAACATCATGGAAGGTGGTAATATCTTTGATCCCATCAACCCACCACAACAAAACCACCCACAAAACCCACCATTATCAAACCAACCTCCTAGACCCCGAACTTTAGGAGAGTATTCCCGTCCTAGCCACCAAGGCTATCGAAACACCATTGAGCTCACTCAAGGAGCCAATGTGTCCCCATTGCGATCCGACACCATCCGGTTGGTGCAAAGCGGATGTGCATTCCATGGACTTCGTTCCGAAGATCCTAATCAACATCTCAAGGATTTCCTAAAAATCGTAGATTCCATAGACCTTGATGTTGCAACTAGAGAGTCGACCCAATTACGTCTATTCCAATTCTCTCTACGTGACCAAGCTAGTCAATGGCTTGAACGTTTACCCGCGGGATCCATCACCTCTTGGGATGATCTCACTTCTCGTTTCCTTGCTCAATTTTTCCAACCAGGGAGAACTACCAAGCTTAGAAATGAAATCTTGATGTTCCAACAACGTCAAGACGAAACTCTATATGAAGCATGGACTCATTTCAAGGACTTACTCCAAAAAGTCCCTCATCATGGCATAGATCTTTGGCTCCAAGTCCAAATCTTCTATGACCACATCGATCTCTCCACTAGGCGAACCATTGACCAATCGGCCAGTGGCAAGCTACGTGATCTAAGTGCAGAAGAATCATGGGAACTCATAGAAGATCTTGCTCTCTATGACAACAAAAGTTGGAATGAACCCCGTGATTTGAACAAAATGGTCAAGGCAATATCTTTGCCTTCGAACAATTCTAGCACTCCCGACCATAGGATCATGGAACTTGAGGACCAAGTCAAGTTTCTCATGAAATCCTACGAAGCTCCTAAGCCTTCAAGCCAAGTGAACAAAATCACTTCTTCATGCAAATTATGTAGTGGTCCCCATCACACTCGTGATTGCGTGGAACTCCTAGGACAAGCTTTTACGGATTACGCATCCTCACATACCGACGAAACGGGAGACAAATGGTACACTTTCAAACCCAAGCCAAACCCTTACGGTGATTCCTACAACCCTTCTTGGAAAAATCACCCGAACCTTAGGTGGAAACAAAACCAAAACATGCCCCAAAACAATTCTTCCAATCCACCTAATCGTTACCAACCAAACGGTCCCCCCTCTAACCGTACTTTCAACAACAATCCTTCCATTAACTATGGTAGTATCAATAATCTTGAAGGATTGATGTCCAAATTTATGGCATCTCAAGAAGCTAGCATAACTAAGTTTGAAACCGAATTCAATCAACAACAAACGGAGATGACCAATAAGATTGACAACTTGTTGAAAGCCCTCAACAACTAAGTGCTTACCACACCTAGGAAGGACACTAGGGACACGAGTAGAGGAATCCAAATTAAGGACCCCTCATCATCCAAACACGTCCACTTTGTCAATGTTGTCACCATTAAGCCAATAGATAAGAATATAGAAGAAAGTGACAAGGATGAAGTTGGAATAGAAACCGGGACTAAGGATGAGATTAAGGAAGTTGACGATATTAAGGAAGAAAAGTTAGAGGAAGTAGAAAACGTAGAGGAATACTTTGATATGTTACCCACCAAGGAAGAATGGGAATATAATAAGGATCTATTCGATGACCCCGAGACACCATATGTCCTTGGTTCACCACTCATCAAAGCGGGTGATCCCTCTAACATCAACATACCATGCAACGTTGGGCATATGCATGTGTGGAAAGCTTACATCAATCTTAGGTCTCCTATAAACATTATGACTATGACCTATTACAATTGGGTAATGAAGAAACAACTTGAATATAGGATGATGCCTAACACGAATTGGATGAGCAACTTTGTAGGAAGAGTGAAAGGATTACATGTCTTTGTAGGAAACTTCACTTATGTTACCTACTTTGTGATTGTAGAAGATATTCGTCCGGTAATAGATGGTTGCCTAAGTCAAGTAGTATTCGGAAAACCGTTTGTTGAGGCCTCTAAGATGAATTATGACCCGTCCTTAAGGATAGTTAGATTCAAGGATGAGAACGATGAAATTTCTTACCAAATGCCCTATAAGATTGAACAATTCCATCTTCTATTAAACCTTGAAAAGGAACACAAGCAAGTGGTTTACTATAGGAATGATGAGGATAGACGTAGAGGAATAGATTATGTCATGAGTAGAATACTCGGTTTCTACAAGGAATGTTTGCAACTGGGTCTGGAATACAAAACTAAGATTGAGGATGACCAAGAGAATGAGACCAATGATGAGGTCACGTAATTGCCCATGACCTTGAGTCTAGCTACAAGACTCGTAAATAAAGAAAAGCGCTTCTTGGGAGGCAACCCATGCTTTGTGTATTTTTTTTTATTTGTTTGATGTTATTTGTTTCCGTATGCATATTCTATTTTCATTGTTGGTAAATCATGTTTCAAACTAAATTGTGAAAATGCTTTATTTTGTTTTTAAGTTCGTCTTAATTACATATAAAGGTATTTTGCAAAAGCTAAGTGTAAGGGAGACCCAAATCGCTCCTTTTGTCATTTTAGGTACTTTTGAAGAGAAATCTAGAAAAGGAAGCGTTTTGGACGTTTTTGGAGCATAAAAGTGAAGAAAATGGCAAAGTCTCAAATTCCTTGCTGGGAACAGTACCTGACGACGTCAAGCCTTAACACATGACAGCGTCAAGAGTGACAAAAGAGGTGGATGTGGAACTTATAACGTGACAGCCCAGAACATTTTCTTTGTTAATGGCCTGACGGCGTCACCAAGGCCGTCAGGGTCCAGATACTAGTGACGGCCCAGAGCTTATTTCTACATGACGGCATCAGAAGTGGATCTACGCAATACGAATTTCAACTTGGCGGCGAGTTAATGGCGTAAGAGGCTAATACATGACGCCGTCAGGATGCTATGTCTATATATATTTTTCCAATTTTTCATTGTAAAGTGTGGAACAAGTTGTGCATAAACCCTAGGTCGAATTTCCAGCATATTGAAGGGGTTTCAAACCCTTCTTTCTTCCATGTTTTAATAAATATAAATTCACTAATAATCATTCAATATGTCTATGTATTGTTTGATTCTATCTTATGTTTGTCTTTCTTTTAACATGTTAGGCTAGGCGTTTATTGTGTTTGCTTAGATGTAGTGAAACCTAGATGTTGATTATTGGCTGATTGTTTGTCTATAATTGTTACGGATGATTGTATTCGATGTTTGTCTTAAGAAAACTGGCAGACTTCCATGGGTAACTTGCTTGAACGTCTTAAGAAACATGATCGGAGGTGTACTACGATTTTTGGTTGTATTTAATGCATAAGTGAATTCTAATCACTGGTACAAAAAGTTGTATTGATCACGCCAAAAATGTGTGATGATATGCCTATAGTCACACACGTTTTTTTCGTTGTGTGTCACTAAAGGTCACGCCACCGTAGGTGGCATAT
Organism: Artemisia argyi; assembly: GCA_030686995.1. Classification (NCBI taxonomy): domain Eukaryota; kingdom Viridiplantae; phylum Streptophyta; class Magnoliopsida; order Asterales; family Asteraceae; genus Artemisia; species Artemisia argyi. The sequence goes on from CM060693.1 coordinate 161,491,923, forward strand.
GGTCACATTATTGACTTCGTGGCCTTTTCCATCGAAAAAGAGTGACCAAAACCCGAATATGTGTGACAAATTAGGCACAAGTTTTGTTGGATTAGTCATTATCAGTGACCGTAAATACTTTATAGTCACGCGAATGTTTTTTGAGAGTAACTATTTTTCAGCCTTTGGCCACATAAATATATAATGTATGTGACATTTGAGATGATATATTCAAGTAAATGTGTATTTTGTGTGACTATTTCCCGTCCTGTGGCCACATGAATATACAATAAATATGATGTTTGTGATGATTTAGTCACACAATGGGTGCTATTTTTTTGGAGTTAGTCACATACAATTTAACATAAAGTGGCCAAAAGTGTGAATAAGTGTGACCATATGCTGTTTAAAGTGAAGAAATGTGTATTTTGTGTGACTATTGATCATCCAATGGCCACATGAAGTTTATGTTTGCGTGACCTTTTATAATATTTAGTCACACAAAGCATGTTTGTTTTGGGTATTTAGTCACATACCATTAAGCAAACAGTGGTCAAAAGTGTTAATAAGTGTGACCATATGTTGTTTAAAGTGAAGAAATGTGTATTTTGTGTGACTATTGATCATCCAATGGCCACATGAATTTTACGTTTGTGTGGCCTTTTGTAATATTTAGTCACACAAAGCATGTTTGTTTTGGGTATTTAGTCACATACCATTAAGCAAACAATGGCCAAAAGTGTTAATAAGTGTGACCATATGCTGTTTAAAGTGAGGAAATGTGTATTTTGTGTGACTATTGATCATCCAATGGCCACGTGAATTTTATGTTTGTGTGGCCTTTTGTAATATTTAGTCACACAAAGCATGTTTGTTTTGGGTATTTAGTCACATACCATTTATCAAACAGTGGCCAAAAGTGTAAATAAGTGTGACCATATGCTGTTTAAAGTGAAGAAATGTGTATTTTGTGTGACTATAGATCATCCAATGGCCACGTGAATTTTATGTTTGTGTGGCTTTCGGTAATATTTAGTCACACAACGACTAAAGCAAACAGTGACCAAAAGTGTTAATAAGTGTGACTATATGCATCTTTTAGTCACATTTAAAAAATTAATATATATATCAAAACAATTCAAATATATATCAAAACAAATTCAAATAAAATAAAATTGGAATGTAAATAACTGAACAAAATATAAAATTGGACATCCTTTTATACACCAAGGAGTCCTAGTTGGCTTACAATAGTTTCTTTATAAGTATCAATAATATTTTCCATAAGCAAGTAGCAACTTCGAGCGGTCTTAATCTCTGAGCAGTACCAACATTAACTAGCAGTAGTAAATACTTGGCCACATTTTCTTTGAAGTTCATGAGCTACGCTAAATCCATCTAAGCAATATTAACACAAACATGATCAGCAGTAATTCAAACAACATCATGAAGACTTTTAATCCAAAACAATGAACATACTAATAAAATTTGCAGTTAAACTTACAAGTTTTTCTCCCATTGATCTAATCTCATCATCTGGATATAAAAGCCTTGAAAATGTAGGTTGCTACATATCAACACATCAGGATGAGAGCAAAACTAGAACATGTCAAAGCTCACAACATAACAGAACTAGATGAGCCACTGGTTCAACTATCTGCACAAACATGATAGGAGAGTTAATACTAGTACCACGTTAGTACTGCTGGAGCAGAGTTACTATTGCTAGTATATATATATATATATATATATATATATATATATATATATATATATATATATATATATATATATATATATATATATATATATATATATATATATATATATATAAAATAGAATGTATATAAATGAAGCAAATATATACACAATTGTATTTCAAATTCAATAAAAATTGAATGTATATAAATGAAGCAAATATATATATAATTGTAATGTCGTATATAATCAAATTCTCAACTATCATAAGTTAAAACCTGTTGACTCTTCGCCGCCTTAGCTTGCTTTTGCAAGGTTTCACTAGAGACCAAATATTTTCACTTCGTTGGTACTAATTTTAGTCCTGTATTTTGTTCACTATTATTTGGTATCATAGTTGGTGGTGTAACCTGTAGAACCGGTTTGTCGTGGCTCAAGCGTTTTCGTATGTCCGATAGTTTTAACAGGTTCCTATATGTATATATAAAACACGGTACATTAGTCATGTACGTAAAACTAAAAAAATCAAAGGTGGATGTTTTATTACTTACCACTGTTTCCATTACTGGTACGTTTTCCAAAGTTTCAATGGCCATTGGAGTGGTCACCTGCAATATAAATTAAGAAATACAATGGTGTTTTCATTAGAAAATGAAATTGTTAACAACATAAAAAGTGGCTTACATCTGAGTCAATGCTAGTTTCTTTCTGCAAAAAAAAAAATATGGGAAATGTAAGAAACTAAGGCACTAATAACGCTGCACAATATAAGATCGATCTGCCAACCATGAAACCGTAAAAATATACATGGGTTGGCTTTGGTGACTGAGATGGAGCATACCCACGCCTCGAAAATGAAGTGTTCCAGAAAATCCATCTGAGGGAATTTTTAGCCAGGCATCCCATGTATCATCCTCACCCGTGAAAATAACATGTAGCCCTTGCAAGAAACAAGTAACGTGATTAATGCTAACATAAAAGACGACAACATTAGATGTCCCAAATATAAGTTTAGCCTAAAAAACAAACATACGGGTTGCATATCGAATCGGGCAACAAATAATATACAATTGGTTGCAATTTTATGCAGTGCCAAACGTGGAACGAATAAATGTCAAACACATTACCAAGCAAGCAAATCACTAACATTTTCTACAAATGAAACAGTTTGACAAAAAGCAACCATATTTGAGTTAATTTCCTATATAACAGATGTTATGTTAATCTTTTGATAGATAACTTACGCAACTGCGATAAGCAAACTCCAACTGTTCAGCAACATCCTCTCGGAGTGGAAACCAATCAAGACTCCCTTTACGAGCAAAAAAGTGGCCTCTTAGAACACGTCGATTGTCTCCATTCCAATAAACAGGAAAACTATTTCGTCTTAATAAGTCTACCTGCAACGATTACCACCACACGAATTTATAATCAAAAACATGTTTTAGGCTAGTTTAATCCACGTAAATTAATTTAAATTGTTTTATATTCGATTACACATTTAAGAAAATATAAATTAAATATGTGTTTAAGCATACCCATGAACAGAGTAGGATAGGTGAGATGAGGGTGATGGTGGCTCGACTGTGATGCTGGTGGTTATCTCGAACCAAACAACCGAAGCAAACAAAGTCTCCCATATAGTTCCCTTGTCTTGATGACGTTGATGGCGTGGAGGAGCGATGGTTGGTGGAACCATGGCGAGATAAGGCGGTGAAGTGTGGCGGTGGTGTGAGTCGGTTCTAGAGAGAAGGAGAAGAGATGAATAGAGAGAAGATAGATCTGACTAGTGTAAGTGTTATTGTTTTGATTTTGGGGGAAAAAGGGAGGGATCTTGAGCGGGAGATTGAAATTTTTGGGGAAAAATTAGGGGCGGGATCAGTGTAAGTGTTAGTGTTTTGATTTATGGGAAAAATGAGCTTGAAATGTTTAATGAGTTGAGCTCAATCTTATATAAGTTTGACTCGAGTTATTGTTGAGTTCTCGAGCTTATAAGTAATATATATATATATATATATATATATATATATATATATATATATATATATATATATATATATATATATATATATTAAGTGTAGTAAGTGTAAATACTTATTTATGAATATATCAAGCTTTTCGAGCTGAAGTCGAATCGAATTCAATTCTTAGGTTATATTATATTTCAATTTTAATTTGTGTCAGAAAACACATCTTTACAGATAAATCAAGCTTTTCGAGTCAAGTTCAATCCGAGTTCAAACTTTCTCGATCCCGGATAACATGATTGAGAGGGTGATGGAGGCTTGACTGTGATGGTGGTGGATGTGGTGGTTATCTCGAACCAAACAACCGAAGCAAACAAACTCTCCCATATATAGTTCCCTTGTCATGATGACGGTGATGGCGTGGAGGATCGATGGTTGGTGGAACCACGACGAGATAAGGCGGCGAAGTTTGGCGGTGGTGTGAGTCGGTTCTAGAGAGAAGGAGAATAGATGAATAGATAGAAGATAGATCTGACTAGTGTAAGTGTTAGTGTTTTGATTTTGGGGAAAAAGGGGCGGGATCTTGAGCGGGAGATTGAGATTTTTGGGGAAAAATTAGAGGCGGATGTTGAGATCTTGAGCGCCTGATTAAAATTTTAGAGTTGAGCTCAATCTTATATAAGTTCGACTCGAGTTATTGTTGAGTTCTCGAGCTTGTAAGTAATATAATATATATATATATATATATATATATATATATATATATATATATATATATATATATATTTTTAAAGTGTAGTAAGTGTGAATATTTATTTATGAATGTATCAAGCTTTTCGAGCTGAAGTCGAACCGAATTCAATTCTTAGGTTATATTATATCTCAATTTTAATTTGTGTCAGAAAACACATCTTTACAGATAAATCGAGCTTTTCGAGTCAAGCTCAAGCCGAGTTCAAACTTTCTTGATCCCGGATAACTTGATCGCGAGGGTGATGGAGGCTTGACTGTGATGGTGGTGGATGTGGTGGTTATCTCGAACCAAAAAACCGAAGCAAACAAACTCTCCCATACAGTTCCCTTGTCTTGATGACGGTGATGGTGTGGAGGATCGATGGTTGGTGAAACCACGGCGAGATAAGGCTGTGAAGTTTGGCGGTGGTGTGAGTCGGTTCTAGAGAGAAGGAGAATAGATGAATAGATAGAAGATAGATCTGACTAGTGTAAGTACTAATTAGTATAGTACTAATGAGTTAATGAGTTTGCCGGTGGTGTAACTCATCCTAAAAATCCCGCAAAACATTCATTCTGACTCGATACACGCATTTGACTCAAACAAGTACTAATGAGTTAAGGTAGGCATGCATGCAAGTTCATGTATCCGATTTGACAAGGAAACTGCATGTTAAAGAGAGCGAGACTATTAAGAAAATGACATTATAGCTAGTAGGATCTTACGATCCCGATCCGATCATACGATCATGATCTTGCAAAGACGAAAACGATCCTGGTAGGATCTGATCATCCCGATCTTGAAACTTTTAATACTTTTAGTTTTTATACTTTTAATCATTTTAAACTTATCTGTACATCTTATAAAGCATCTTTGACTCTCTCTTCCAATTTTTTAAGATTTTCATTTATACATTTTAAGTAAATACAACAAATTAAGTTATATGTACAATCAATTTAAGCATTAGCACCTACACACATTGACTGGTCAACACTTATAATTAATATATATAACATTTAAAATACCTTTTCAATTAAAAGTATCATTTATAAACCACAATGTACAAACAAATCAAGCTGCTAAACACTCTTTTCATAAAATTTGTAAGACATTTTCTCATAACTTCAACAGTTTATCATGCATCTAAAAATATTTTCGCTAGTAATATATAACATATGCAAAGCTTATCAAACACACATCACTTATAATATATATTATTTACAAAGCTTCTCAAACACACTTCACACACTCCAAGATATACTTAATACTATATCCGACAATCATACACAGCTGCCTTATTCTTTCTTTCTCTCTCTCACAACTACACCCTAAGTTTGACCCTAAGTTAGATCGGAAGCATATGGTAACATACTTAGATTGCTTCTATATTGACCCTAAGTTTGACAGATGATTTGGTTTATCTGATTATTTAGTTGTTTTTTTGGTTTATCTGATTATTTCATTGTTTGTGGCTATTTAATTAGTGTTATTTAGCGTTAGGGTTTATGTATGATCTGTATATCTGTGTTTTTTATTGTTAGGGTTTATGGTTGTTTTTTAGTTTTAGTGCGAATATTTAGGCTAAAACATCCAAGTATCAAAGATGGAAGAAGTATCAAGGATGGGTGAACTGACGCCACTTTCAAGTATGAACATAAGCTTGTTCTGGTGTTGTTCATCCATTATTGATTCATCTTTGTTCTTTGTCAAGGATGGGTGAACCGATACCACTTTCAAGTATGAACATAATATGTATCTGTATCAAAGATGGAAGAAGTATCAGTGATGGATGAAAAGACACCACTTTCAAGTATGAACATAAACTTGTTCTGGTGTTTCATCCATTACTGATACATCTTTCCTCTTTGCCAAAATACAGAAACAATGAAAATATTTTATCTTAGGATTAGGTTGAAGTACAATAAACATATCAAGAACTTAAAGAGTTTTTTCATGTATTTAGTTACAATGAAAATATTTTCATTGCATTATTGATATAAATTTAATATGATTTCATTGATTCATGATTAGCTCTCTAATGTCGTAGGACCTACATAACTAATATGTATGTTCGTCACATTTAAGTGAGCAATATAAATGATAGTAAGAATTTGGTTGCTAAGGACTTAAAGCTCAATTATCAGGGCAGATCTATCTAACGATGTTGATGGGTTCCATCGCTTTAACTGGACCCCATTTTCTAACGATGTTTAATGGTTCTTTCAATAATCAAGATTAAACATCGTTAGAAAACGGGGTCCAATTAAAGTGATGGAACCCATCTACATCATTAGATAGATCTGGCCTGATCATTGAGACATCTTAAATGCGATGATGATATAGTGTGTATTGTTCATGACAGGTCACACTCCTTCATCATCGCATTCAAGATGAGTGATGTTACTTAGACTCTATTCTTTACTCAACATTTGTAGATTGTTTGTATCACTCTGTTTGCTTTATATATATGTATGATGTATTTTTGATATAAGAATTATGCTGCATTTGTATTGAGAGTATAATGAAGATAAGTGGCGGATGTGTGTGTGAATATTTAGGCTAAAACATCCAAGTATCAAAGATGGAAGAAGTATCAACATTGGATGAACAGACACCACTTTCAAGTATGAGCATAAACTTGTTTTGGTGTTGTTCATCCATTGTTGATTCATCTTTGCTCTTTGTCAAAATCCAGAAACAATTATCAAGTATAATTTGTAGGTTCGATACTTGAATTTAGCGTCTTCGTCTTCAATGAATGTTGGTAGGTTAGAGATTCAAGGCTGAATAATATGTTGTTGTTGGCTAGGGTAGAAAGGATGGTAGTTCATTGCTGTAACACCCCAACCCGACAAGGGTAAAAATGTCACAATAATATGGTGTTACATCAGAACAAACAGAACAGATCAAAAGCGGAAGTCTTAAATAAGTAACTTACTTTAAATTACTATGGTCAAAATCTTCAATTCAACTCTACTCTCAATCCCAGAAAGCTATCCCAAAAACTATCTTGAGTACCTGTCGCGGAGAAAAGAAATGCGGCTGAGCTACAAAAGCTCAATGAACGGATATAACAAAAGAAAACTGAAATCACTGATGAAATACAGAAGATATAATTTTGGGAAGCATATTTTGGTATAACAGATAATATGGAGATGTAAAGTGTAGGTTAAGTAAGGAATCTATACAGTCACCTGTATAAACAGAATCAGAATATACCATGAGCTCAGGAACATATCATTATCATATCACCGTCAAATCATAAATTGTACAAGGAGTAGCTAGGTCCAATGTACCGGAAGTGAAAGGAGTACATTGCACATACAACCAGTCACTAAACAGAATCATATCATATCTTAACAGAAAACAAATCTAGGATGCATCCATACGTCCCTGAAAATTAGTGCACATTCATATATAACGGAAGGGATGTGGCAGAACATCACTCTACTGCCCTAGAGTCATGCCATAGGTGCATCTATGACACGGACATGGAACCCCCATGCCTAGTGAAGCTCATGTAATAAAAGGTTCATAAAGGTTCAAATCATAGTTGTCATATCAAAAGGTTCAAACAGAAAGGTTTATCATAGCAAAAGTTCAAATCAGAAAGTTCATATCAAAGGTTCATATAAGAGGTTCATATCACAAAGGAAACCTTAAGGATAAGGTCAGAATATCCGTACCTCGAATAAAAGCAAAGCTGACAGAAGTAAAAAGATCAAATAACAGAATAGTACTCTTCTTTAGAAATCTACACACGATGTGTTACTCATTAATGTCTTATTCAATCATTTACTTTTTCACTTTCCATATTAGTTCTAGGATTTACATAAATATTTAGGTTTAATATTTAATAACTTGTTAATATGGTTTTATGGTTTAAAGTGTACTTATATTAAAGTCTAGGGTTTTAATTATAAATATCACAAGTTTACATATTATCCAAGTTAGTCCCTTAACTTCCATAATTACAAGTTTAACCCCTTAATTTTAATTAATTACAAATTGGATTATATAAATAACCATTTAAACCTTTTTGTTACATAATTTACACATGATACCCTCATGTTATAATTTATACAGTTCACCCCTGGTCTTACACAGTCTACAAAATAACCCTCAAGTTTATTTAATTATAAAACCTACCCTTATACTTTAAAAACATAATCGATTTATATAATAATCCTCCAAACCCTAACCCTAAATTACCCAATCATTACCACATTAATTATATCCTTAAAACATCATTAATGACCAGATCTCATACCAAAAACCCTAACCCTAACCCTAACCCTAATTCGATTCCTTTTCTTTTATTATCTTTTTATTTAATAAACTCGATTACAAATTGATTCCAAACTAATTCTCCAAGTCTCAAAAATTATAAAACTTATTTTTTTGATGTTATATGACACTCATAGGACCAGAGAAAAATATATACAAAGCCTCAAAAATCGCATGGCTGATTTCTTGTTTTCTTGTTCGATTTAGGGTTTTTAGTTTCCATAAATTCGTACAAGCTACAAAACATGCATGATTTGATTCTACCTTTTTATACAGATAATATATGATATATATGATGATATAAAAATACTAGAAAGAGATTTGAACGTGTAAACAAGCATTAATGGATTTTTACCTCTCGGTTTGAACTAATTTGAGCAAACCAATTCCAAACGATTGATCCAAACTTTATCAGCCTTAATTATGAATTTTCTCCACTTCTTTGACTTCTAAATCGTCCAGGAAAAATAACCCAAGACTTCTAGAAAACTTGTGTCGACCCAAGGGATTTTAGGGAATCGATTTTGGGTTTAAAAGATCGACTTAGGGATTTTCTAAAAATATAAAACGTGTATGGGTATATATATATGACAGAATACTTATCTTGGGCTAGATTATTATGGGATAAGTCCAAATTAAATTATTATATAAGTCTCTTTTTTTATTTAGGATTAATTTCCTTTTTAAATAATTAAATATATATATATATATATATATATATATATATATATATATATAACTATTTAAATATGTATATTCGATCCATAAAATATTTATACAGAATTTATATTTTTTTCATCTTTACAAAAGTAACATATTTTATCATTCATAATTTATTTTGATCATATATTGCCGAGTTCCAAATTTCTATGATTTTCTTTGTATTAAATAAGTGTTATTACAAATTTTAAAACATAAGGGAATTTTAGTCATTTTACATGTTTTAGAATTTGAGGTATTACAATTGCATTGTTATTATAAGTTTAATATGATTTCATTCATGCACGATTAGCTTTCTAATGTCGTAGAATCTACATAATTAATATGTATGTTCGTCACATCTAAGGGAGCAATATAAACGATAGTAAGAATCTGTTTTCTAATAACTTAAAGCTCAATGTTAGGTCAAATCTATCTAAAGTTGTAGAATGGTTCCATTACTTAATTTGGAAAACCTCTACTACCATTATTAGACGGTGTCCAAAAAACAAAGCAATGGAACCTTTCTTCAACTTTAGATAGATCTGGCCTGATCAATGAGACGTCTTCAATGCGATGATGATATAGTGTGTATTGTTCATGATAGGCCACACTCTTTCATCATCGCATTCAAGATGAGTGATGTTACTTAGACTTTATTCTTTACTTAACATTTCTAGATTGTTTGTATCACTCTGTTTGCATTCAAATCTCTTTATGATCTAAATGAGTCTGTAATTTCAACACACCTTTCCATTCTCAGTTCCTATACAGTTCCTTTTATTTTTTCAACAATCTAGCAATGCGGCTAGTGCAGTCCTTTGCTCAAAGGGAGTTGAAACGATAAAAGGAGTTGTATCGGGAACTTAGAAGGGTTACGTATGTTGGTTTATTGCATTTCATTCTTTTTTATGATCTAAAACCAACCATCCACCAAGTAATGTGGCCATTGGAGTTCCAAGAACAAAGGTTGTTTCAAATACACCCTGAATTGCAACATTATCTTTTATTTCATTTACACTATATTTTTTAAAATTTTAATATATTTTTTTATTTTTTTGCAGAAATCATACATTGACAGCAGTGACTCAAGTTCATTTCAACATACCTTTCCATTCTGAGTTCCCATACAGTTCTTTTTGTTTTTTCAACAATCTAGCAATGCGGCTGGTGCAGTCCTTTGCTCAAAGGGAGTTGAAACGACAAAAGGAGCTGTATCGGGAACTTAGAAGGGTTACGTATGTTGGCCGCAGTGACTCAAGTTCATTTCACATATCAAGCAGTTCTGAAGGTCCTCCAAATACATGGACAGACTACTTTCCAAAGGGATATTCTGGATTAGGCACAAAAAAGGAAGTTGCTAGGAAGGTTAAAACTCCAAAAAAGACTGCCAAAGAGCTTTTTGATGAGAGGGTTCAGGTGCTAGGCCTGCCCAATGCTAAGACTTGTGAAGACAAGGGTATAAAACCATGGGAACCAAAAAGGCCCAAAGTTTGTTCAAAAGGGAAGGGTAAAAAGAAAATGTATTAGTTGAGTTAGGAAGTAATTTGAATAAACCTGTGTAATCCATTTGTACTACTTTATTTGACTTTATGAATAAACATGTTGTCATTGCTCAATTTTCTCATTAATGAACTGAATATGAATCGGTTAATTTTTGTGGCATTTTATTTTTATCCCTAGCAGCATTAAGTTATGCCAAGCAGCATTAAGTTCTGAGTTACTAGCATTCACCCAAATTCCAATCCAAACCCGGAGTTGCCCATAAGATAAGTTTGACAATCTTTGACTTTTGCAAATGACAATCAAGTTTGACAATCTTTGTTTGACTTTTAACAAAGCATCATAACATAGTCAACAAAGCAACATAACATAATTAATCAACAAAAAAATAACTTGATCATATAGTAATATAATCGATAACTTGATTAACAAAGAAACATAAGATAAGTTTTCTTTGAACACAAAAACATTAAACTTCAAAGAAATAACATAATAATGATTAATATCATCTTACATCAGGGTTAGTTTAATGAAAATTATACAAACTATTTTGAATGCCTTTGTAAATATCAACAATGTTTCCACGGATTTGTTCTATTTCTTGATTACGAACATTAACTTTGTTCTGATGCACCAGTATGATATCTTGGTCTTTTTTGTTTCGTTCTTCCAACAGCGCGATTCGTTTGTTGTAAAGTTCAACCAACTGTCGTTCAATACCATATTGGCATTGAGAATGGCATTTGTCCCAGCACTCTTAGGTTAGGCCGTGGATTTTATATTTTTATGGCATTGGAGGAGGAGGAGGAGGAGGAGGAGAAGTATCCCTTGAACGTTTTGTTTTCTTTGAAGCAGGATTTGAAGATGATGAAGCCATTGCAATTCCAAACAAAAATTGAATACGTAATGAAAAGATGAAGGAAGTTGGTTGTAATTCCTTTGTATTTATAGGCACACAAGAGTCGCAATGTCACAACGTTTAAGTGTCACAACGGTTTACAGTTACTTTTTTACAGTTACACCAGTTCACAGTAATTTATGCCTAGCAGCATTAAGTTATGCCTAGCAGCATTAAGTTGTGCCTAGCAGCATAAAGTTCTTTATTAATCAGGTCATAACAGTGTTGAAGTAAGTTTGCCAATTCAGGGAGTAAACACTGTCACAAACACAAATTTTACACAACTAATAACTAGATTAATACCATTATGTTTATTCTTACTATATTTTCAAACATTTGAAACCACTTACAATGCTTATTACCATTTAAAGTTTAAAAATAAAATTATAGAATGTTTAGGAGCACGCATTTAATGTGTAAAATTAAAATGATTACAATTAGGCACGAGTAATTAGTGCATTTCACATGCTAATGTGACGTTAAACTTGGTAAATTGCAATAATCTTTAATGTTGAGACTTTCAAAATTCCCTAGGCGTATAGTATGTCGCATCCCTTTTTAAGGCCATCACTTAGCTTTTCAACACACACTTTTTAAAACAATCTAAGATCGAAGTTATGGCTGGAAACAAGAAAAGGTGCATTTCATCAAAGAAGAAGCGTTCAAAGTAAGTACTACTAATTAAACTTTTGTACACGTAAACATTCAAAGTTTGTAAAGATGTTATGTACGTACATGTTGACATGGTTTTTTTTTCTAGTAGACGTTAGTTAATTCATAATAATTTTGGTGTATTAAGCTTTTATGAATTTATAAAAATGGTTATCAATTGGTAGTTCATTAGGTAATTAGTTATGAAATTGTGTTAGAATGTTACATTATATACATCATATAATTAAGAATACTAAATTAAAAGGATAATCTGTAAATTTATCATCTAATGCTTATTTGATTTCAGGAAACCAGAGAAGGTATTTAACATTGAAGAGTGGTATGAGTCGTGGAGTTCTCGAAGAAACAAGGCAAGACGCAAAGCAAGTTTGCTTCAAATTAAGAAAGATGAGAAGAAATACGAGCGATCAAAGCCGCGGGTTGGTTCAGTGGAAGAGGATGCGGCTGATGTTGGATTTTTGAGTGAGGAAGAGAGATTCGACTCCATTGACTACGATAATGTGCATTTGTCGTTTGATCCGGAGAAATCTCCAAAATTTAATTGTTAAACTTTTTATATGTATGAACTGCTTTATTTTACTTTTGTTATATATGGATACTAATGTTTTTTTTGGGTTTATTATATATGAATTTTAACTTTCTTGCTTCATTAAAGCTTCATTAAGCTTGATTTTTCATCTATTCATTAAGCTTGATTTACTCCTAGCAACATTAATTTATGCCTAGCAGCATTAACTTATGCCTAGCAACATTAATTTTGAATGTGTTGCACATATTTTGAATTTTCGTTACACTTAAATATCACATTTTGCTATAAATAATAGTCACATAAATATCACAATGTGACTATTTTGAATGTATTGCACATATGATACCCTTATATTGTGGCACTAAATATAATTTAGATACGCATTTGTGATATGGTGTGACTATTGTAAAACCTATAGTCACATGATCATGCTACAATTAAATGTGCCTGTTGACATAAATAATGTCTAAAAACATTATTAACATATTATCAATATCTCTATGTTTTAATTATTACAAAACATAAACCCATTGAACTAAAATTTATGATATAAACAAGTATTTAGTGATTAAGATTCTCTTTACATCCAAATCACTTAAGGTATGAGTAAACAAAGTGTTTATTGTAATCTATGATCAGAGGGGTATTTAATTAATTATTACAAAGTTTATTTTTATATATAAACATATTATATATTTTTGAAAAAACACTTTTGGCAATAAAGAAAAATGTTTTAATCATACTAAATATATGAATTCAAATTTTTAACCAAAATCAGTTAGTTTTTCACCAAATAAACTTTCCCCACTAAAAGACAGAATTTTTGGCCGTTACAGCTGGGCGGCCCCCTTAATTATAAGGGGCAGTCCCCTTAATTTTAAGGGGACCGGCCATGATTTAAGGGGACCGGCACGCTCTAGTTGTCAGAAATTTTTGCCTATAAATACTGGTTCATTTAAGCAATTTTGCCTTACCTTTTGCACTCCTAAACTTTCTGTTCTAGATCTCCATTTCCATTCTCTTAATCCTTTGATCATACATTCATAAATCTTTGTTTGAAAGTGATCCAAACATCATCCTCTCAAGTGCAAGAGAAGAATACTTCTATCCCTCAAGACAAGAAGTATTACGGCTTGTTGTGACCTCCACATCCAAGTTGTTAGAGCATCATTCATTGTATCTATCTCTTTATGTAATTAGTTGTGAATATTTGATAGAAGATAGTTTAGCTAGGTATATAACTAGTGTGATTGGTTAGTAGTTTGTTGTGAAGAAGAAGTGTTAGGAAGTAGAAAGGTGTGAAGAAGATTGGTGTGAAGTACATAGGTCTGAAGTAGAAAGGTGTGAAGAAGATTGGTGTGAAGTAGATAGGTGTGAAATAGAAAGGTGTGAAGTAGATTGGTGTGAAGAAGTTGTGTAGAAGTTGTGATCAAGTTGTTACGAAGTTGTGGTGTGTAAATTGGTGTGTAAGGTTTTCTCCGCCATAAGGGAGCTTGTTGACATAGTGAAGAAAACTCTCGAGTTAGGTGCTCGGGGAGTGAAGTAGGGCAAGGAAGGTGACCTTGTAGCCGAACCACTATAAATCTCTTGTCTCGTGGTTCGATATTTCCATCTCTCATTTATTTCTTTACTTACATTATTATTGCTATATCGTACATATTTATTGTTTTTCATATTGTGCAAGACTTGAAATCACATATTATCGAATCTAAATTTTTAAAAAACAAAGAAAACATTCAAACAATCTTTTGTAACAAATTAAAAAGACATAAAACTATTCAACCCCCCTTCTAGTTTTCCACAATTGGTATCAAGAGCCACGTCTAGCAAGATTTTTTAAAATATATTGTATTTTAAAACTTGTAACGATGTATGGAATCTGAAAAATATTTAGAAGGGCAATCTATGCAAAACCACCACTATTTGAAAGTGATGGATTTTTATATTGGAAAAATAGATTTGAAACTTATGTGAAATCAAACGATCTTGATCTTTGGCATGTTATTACCTTTGGTGATTTTCCCCCCACTCAACAAAATCCGAAAACTAAAAAGGTTGAAATTGTATCTTTTGAAAAACAAAATGATGATTTGAAAAAGAAACTAGCTAAAAACAATGAAGCTAAAATGGTAATTTATAATGCGTTACCACGTAAAGAATATGAAAGAATTTTTATGTGTAAAACCGCCAAAGAAATTTGGGAATCACTACTTATTACTCACCAAGGTAATAGTCAAGTCAAAGATAATAAAATAGATCTTCTTGTACAACAATATGAACAATTTACGATTCCGGAAGAGGAATCAATTGATAATGCTTTGCTAAATTTAACACTATTATCACAAGTTTAAAAGCACTTGATGAGACATTTTCTAGTAAAAATTGTGTTAGGAAATTTCTTAGGGCATTGCATCCAAAATGGCGAGCTAAGGTCACGGCAATTGAAGAGTCAAAGAATTTGATGACGTTATCACTTGATGAACTTATTGGCAACTAGAAGGTCCATGAAGAAATTATAAGAAGAGATTCGGAAACGGTCAAAGTCAAGAAAGAACAAACCAAATCTATTGCTCTAAAAGCCAAAAAGGAACCTAGTGACGATGATGACTCAAGTGACGAAAGTGAAGACGAAGAATATGCAATGGCCGTAAGAGAATTCAAGAAATTCTTCAAGAGACGAGGAAGATTCACTAGATCACCACGAGACGAAAGAAATCCGTTCCAAAGAAACAGAAGTGATAACTACGGGAAAAGAAAGTGCTTTAGATGTGGAAGTCCAAATCATCTCATTGGCGAATGTCTAAAGCCGCCGGGTTATGAAAATCAAGGCGCCTTTGTTAGTGGAACATGGAGTGATAGTGACAAAGAAGAAGTGGAAAAACCAAGAGACGAAAAGTGTTTTGTGGCAAAAGGAACCGACGAAATATGTTTAGGAATTGACTTGGAGCCTGACGAATGGATCAAGGATAGCGGATGTTTGAGGCACATGACGGGGAACCGCAAACTATTTTCTACGTACAAGGCAAACAATGGAGGTAACGTTATTTTCGGTAGTGACTTACGTGGAAAAATCATTGGCAAAGGTACGATTTCTCAAGACTCACTTACTATTGAAAATGTAGAGCATGTAGATAATTTAACATATAACTTGTTTAATATAGGACAAATATGCGATAATAAATGTAGAGTTACCTTTACCGAAGAAGATAGTGAAATAGTTAAGAATGGAAAAATTATAGTTAGAGGAATTAGGAAAGGAGGCATATATGTTATGAAACTAGGAAACAAACCTGAGGATAGGATATGCCTAACGACCCTAGATGAAAACTCCACATTGTGGCATAGGAGATTAGGACATGCTAACATGCAACAAATACAATATTTGGCCTCTAAAGAACTAGTTAGAAACTTGCCTAATCTAAAATATGACAAGCATTTTTGTGATGCATGTAAAATTGGAAAACAAGTTCATGCTAGTCACAAAGCTAAGAATATAGTATCCACTATTAGGTGCCTAAAACTATTACATATGGATCTTTTTGGTCCATTGATTGGTTCCAAAGTAGTCAGATATTATTGACCAAGGTCAACAAGTCAAAGACAACCTCGTTCCAATACTCCGGTGATAGTATAGTGTGTCCCCGGGTCGTTATGTCCCAGCGAGATTGAAATGGTGTCGTTTGAAATCGTTTATGAGTGAGTAGCACTGAGGACAGTAGCCCAGATGATGTGGAATTGATATTGCTACTGTTATTTTGGTATTTATACACAGATATAATATTCACAAAAATCAGATACTCAGATATATGCACGTATTCACAATCAGGATTCACGTAACAGACTGGAAACGTGGGATTTGGTGAATTACAACTACAGGGGGTGCTTTTGAAACTTAAAATTAAAAAGAAAAATGAAAATGAAAATGAAATTATAAAATTGAATATTATAATATTTAAATATTACTTAATTAATTAAACTAATTAAAATCTAATTTTAAATCTAATTTAAATTAACTAATAATTATAAATATTACAAATTAAACTAAAAACTTGCAAAAATAATTTCTAAACTTAAATTAGAACTTGAAGAAAGTATAAAAAATAAAAATAAATATTTTTGTCTTTTTATGAGTTTTTTATTAATTAAAAACTATTTATCTTAATTATACTAATTTAACTATTTTAAATTACTATTAATACTAAATTAACTTAGAAAATTATAAGAAAATTTATAAAACTATTTTATAACATTTAGAAGCTAGAAAAAATATAACAACTAGGTTTTACTTTATAAAAACTAAATATGCTATTTAAAACTTAATATTAATTAATAATTAATAAAACTAAAATTAAATCTAATAAATACTAAATGATAATATAAAAATCTGAAAATTTTACTAAAATTACTTTACTATATAAGGTAATTAATAAAAATATAAAAAAGCTAAGTACTTAAAAAAAAATATAAAACTGAAAATTAAAATTAAATTACATTAAATAGAAACTATCACTTAATTTAAAATTGAATTTTCTTGGTTTTTCTTTTACAAACTTGTTTTATACCTAAAAACAAAAACTTTTAATGAAAACAACTTTTTTGTAAATGAAAAATAAGCACTTGAGAGCTTATTTGGCTTGACAGTTGACCATAGTTGACTTTTTAAGCAAATAAGCTCAATTGAGCTTGAGTGGGACCCACTATGGTGAAAACTGGTTCAAACTAGTTAAGTGGACATGTGTGAGCAAGAAGAAACAAATATGGGACACTGAATAAGCAAATAAGCCACACATAAGCACTTCCAAAATCCAAATTTCACACAGAATAGGGACAAAGTTTAGGCTCTGATTTAGGTGGGGTCCACAGGTCTAGGGGTCAAACAATTGGTCAAAAACCCAAGCCTACCAGGAGGGGGGTTGGGAGGAACCAAGATTAGGTGTTGGGACCCAATAGGATGGCCACAAACCACCACCAAAGTGGTGGTGGTGGAGTGGATAACTGCTGCACAGAGTAGTGGGTTGCCTTGCAGTCCTCTTTGGAGGGTTGTGGGGCCCACAACAAAATTCCTAAAAATGAAGGAAAGTTGGGATTTTGTAGATGAGGTGGGGGGCAACTAAACCTCAAAATATCAAAGCCTAATTCCTAAAACTAAATTCTCTAAAAATCTTGGAGTTTTTGGAAAAATTTGAAGATATGCAATTTGACTTTTGATGAAATTGTGAAAAGTTGACTTAAATGGATTTTAAACTGAATCTAATGGCCAAACATGTTAACATAAGCTATAATAATACTTAAGTAAACTAAATTAACTACATGTGAAGGGTTTTGAAAGGATTTGGAGTCACAAATCCTAACAGTTGGCTGTGTGGGGTGTGTGAGGGGTGATTTTGACTTTTGGGTGAAAGACTTCTGGTTTTTCTTCCTTAACAACACTCAATAGACCTAAAGAGACCTACCTTAACTAAAAATAACACCACACTCAGCCTAAAGCTCAGGGTATCAACCTGAGCCAAACACCCCTTAATACCAGGACTGATTTGACTTTTCAAAAGAAACTAAGGGTTTTTGGTCTATAATTAAGCAAATAAGGTTGAAATGAGTCCAATGTCAATTTATGGGCAATAACAAAACAACAAATAGCATTCTAATTAAACAGAACATACATAAGCAAAAATGACTAAGGAAATGGTGAGAATTGAGCTTACATGTGATTCAAACTGAGAAATGGATACACAAACCAATAGAACACAACCTACTGCCTCCCTTGAGGTTCTAAACCCATGGAAATCCAAAGTACACCAGTATCCTTGCTTCTTTCTTCTTCTTCCTTGATTTTCTATTTTCTTTTTATTTTTTCTTTGTTTTCTTGGAATTAAGTAAAGCTGAATTAACAGACTCTCAAACTTTTCAATGATGATGAGCAAACTTAATTGAGCTTAAATTACCATGAACAAACAGTTTTTAACAATTTTAAGTTTGAAATTAAATTTTCATGAAAAATAATAAAAACTGAATTTGCACTAATAGCTTGAAATCAAACTAAAATTAACTTGATATTACATTTAAATGATGGATTACAGATCTTTTTAACTAAGGCTTACATTTAGAAAATGAGATTACATTAATACGACTAAAACTACAACTAAGCTACACTACTTGCTCTTCACCATGGCTTCTTTCTTCTCTTTATAGCACCCAATTGTATTGTGTAGGTCCCACTGGTCAAATCCCACCACTCTTATCAGCCATTGGATGAGTCTTGTTTTATCTTGGCCATTTGTGATTTTTGGCGGGAAATAAAGGTTTGCAAATTGCACTGTTGAGTAGCCATAGGGGGGGGGGGGTGTGGCATTAAATGACCTTGGGATGTGGAAGGGATAAGGGTGTAGTGGCAGAGGTGTAAGTGGTGATGGTGGAGGTGGTATTGCAGGGGAGGAATGGTGGTTTGCGGGGGAAGATGGTGGTTTTGACCACATTTGACTGAGGTCAAATGGTTGACCAAAGGGACGGGGTATAATATATTTTTGGGTGTGGGCTTGGTGGTGGGCTGGTGAAACAGATGGGCCAAGGTGAGTATTTGTTGGATTTGGACTTAATAAATTAACAAGGGTCCGTATGGTTTGTTTGAAATTTGCACAAGGACCACATTTGTAATTTACTGAAATTGAGGGGCTGGAATTGACAACTTCTTCAAAATATTCCAAGGATCATTCTTGCAAATTTAAATAACCAAAGGACCATAGTTGCAAATTTCCACTTTTGAAAATCCCGGGGACTATTTTTGCCAAATTGCAAAGTACAGGGACCAAACATGTAATTTTCCAAACTTTATACCCAGTGACCAATTATGATAAATTTTGAATTCCCAAGGAACATATTGACTCTCTTTCACAAATATTTCACCAGGGACTGGTTTTGTCAAGTTCTGAAAGTTCAGGGACCTTTTATGCCCATTTTGGATTTTGAGGGGTAAAAATTGCCAGTTTGTGTAAACTTTCATCCAGGGACTATTTGTGAACATGTTTGACTTCCCATGGACTAAAGTTGACTTTTTATTAATTTTAAACCTTCAGGGACTAGTTTTGCCAATTTATGAAACTTGAGGGACTGAAACTGCCAATTATGCAAACTTTGTGCGTTTTTCATCTGTTTTTTGATTGTTTTGCATTTGAAACATATAAAACACATTCCTGGGATATTTTTACTATTTTGATACAATATTGAGTGTTTTTAGATGTTTTGGCAGTTCAGATACGATAAAAATGATGAGTATTTACACACTCATCAATCCCCCACACTAAAACATTGCTAGTCCCTAGCAATCTTTTGAGAAAAACTTGATGGATTTGAGAATCTCTTTACTAAAAGCCATCACTTCTGGAGTAGCCAGGTGTAAGAACTGTGGTACACCTGATAACCGTGTGATTTTAAGCAAACCACCAGCTGTCAACGGATTTGATTAGTCTTTACCAAAAGCCGTTTGCTTCTGGACTAGCCAACTCTTGATGGAATAGTCAACATCTTGGTGAGCTGATTACCAATTATGGATTTTCCACGGCCTTTACCACAAGCCATAATCTTGCGGGCTAGCCAACTCATTTGCTTTATGGGATATGGGGAGTTGAGGAACCATACAATTTTTGGCAAATTGCAAGCCATCAACGGGTTTGAGATGTCTTTACCAAGAGCCGTTTGCTCCTGGACTAGCCAATCCCTTTTGTCGGTTAGACAAGGCGGACTGACTACCACAAAAATTTTGAACTTTAGTGAAATTTTTTTTGAAAATTTTGGTCAAAAACGGGGGTATTAGATAGTAAAATGTGATAAAATTCGCTAGAATAGCGAATACCCCCCCCCCCCCCCCCCCCCCCGCACTTAGCATGAATATTGTCCTCAATATTCAAAGTCCCGGCTATTATGCCAACTCTTTGAACGTAAAAGGGCAATATTACAAGTTAAACGTGGAAACACAATTTTGTTTTTCACTTTTGTAATCATAGCATGGGGGACTCCCCCACACTTAGGGTGAAAACCCTATAAGCATGCTACTGTTTTTGTTTACCGAGTCGCTAGCTTGACTCGACCCCGAATTCATTAGTCCTTGGGGAAGCATGATGTGGAAGAAACAACCTCGATCGAACTTTCATTCAAGATGTTTGGACAAACATTTGAAGCACGTGAAAGTTCCACACCGATGAGATATAATCCCGGCTCAAGATAATGATACATGAAAATGCCGGGGTCAAATATAGTGTCTTCATTCCCGAAGGAGTGAAGAACAGGAGAAGTCACCCTGTAGGTGAAGAAAAGGAAGAAAACCATGATGAAAATCATGATAAGATCTTCCTCCTCGAAGGCAGGCTCATTAGCCTGATTTTGGATTTCAAAGGTTAAGCTCGAAAACATCCCGGAAGGGTGGGTGGGAATTTGGAAATTCTCATGATCGAGTGCATCTCCCCCCGGGTCATCATACTCTAGAGGAGTCATGATATGAGTGAGTTCACATGAGAACTCATCAAATGTGAATGAATCATATTTTGGATTGATGTGCGTGAGTTCACAGGAGAACTCATCGAAGGTAAATGATTCATAATCGGGGAGAGAATTATGAGAATGAGAAGTGGTACTGCCACTAATCTTCTCTCCCATAGGATCAAAAGTAAAGGCTTCAAACTCCGGAATAGGATCATCGGAGAAAATGTCACTATCCTTTATGGGGATAGGAGATGAAATAGGTTTCATTTTGAAAGCCTCGATTTTAGAAATGAGGAGATTTACTTTCACTAATGTTGCACGAAGTGCTTCATCCTTGATTTCAGTGTCAATCTCATCATTCTCTTCTTCTAAGCTAACTAGCTGAGAAGGTAAATCTTCCACATAACTAATGTCTCCACAAGATAACGAATCGTCATCATTTGAATCGGAGAACATCTCAACATCATCATTCGGGAAGACAAGAGGAGGAGGGATATCACACATAGGATCAAAAGTTCCCTGTGACTCTCCTGGGATTGGGACAAGGTTCTCAGCACTAGACTTTATTAATTCATCCGATTCCTTATTAGGAACAGTGCTAAGATGCTCATTCCCCATGATCAGAGAGTGAGTGTGAACTTCGGGTGTGATAACAGCAGACTGAGGGAGTTGAGAAGGACTAGCAGTCATGGTTTCTACAAGTTCCATGATTTCTACTGCTAGTGATTCAATCATATACTTTTCTCCCTGTATTTCTACTGAAGCAGTTTCAACTGAGGTTGAATCAAGAGGTTTCTCAGATACCTTTGGGATTGGAACAAGGTCATCAATTTCCTCAAGAGGATTGATTTTGACTTCCTTGTCCCCCATTGGCAAGATATCTGAAGTTTCCTTAGGGTTTTCCTCTTGAAATGGCTCATCCTCATCACTTTCATCCTCAAAATAAAATGAGTTAACAGGAGGCTTTTGTTTTCTAAGAATCAAATCCTTAAGACAGTTTATACTATCTTGAATGGTCTTGTTGACTTGCGTTTGATTCATAATCATTTTAGTAATCAATTCAGCTCTAGCTAACTCGTCCTGAGGCGGTGGGTGAGGGTTTGTGTATTGTGAGGGCTGGTTAAAACCAAATTCATGATTGTTACAAGGAACCTGTTCATAGACAAACTGATCCCTAATTTGACAATCAGAGATGTAGTGAGGGCCTCCACAATACTCACAACAGTAAAACTGTTGAGTCTGGTTTGGTGTATTTTGATACGAAGCATTATTGAGATTAGGATAATATGATTCTTGCTCGTATGAATGTGATGGGTAGTTGGAAAAAATTGAGGAGTTGTTGAATGAGTTCTGATTAGGATTATAAGCAAATGAATTCCTCAAACCACAAAACAAACAACTCCCGTCTCGAATATCGTTACCACATTGTACACATGTACACCAACGACATGGAAAACCAAAAAGTGGTTCACCACAACCTACACAAGGAACAAAAGCCGGAGGTGGGACAAGTGGTGTGCTCTTAGAGCTAGGAATTTCCACCACTTCCATTATGGTCTCGGGTTTTTGAATGTGAAGATTAGGCAAGTCGTTCTTTTCAGTCATAGCTCTAAGCTCTTGGTTTTTGCTTATAAGCGTATATCGTGAAAGATTAGGAGCAATTGTGAGCTTAGATTTTTGGACAACCGTAGGTTGGACGTATTTAGCACTTCCATAGTCAGAGGAAAGTACAGGGTCCTTTGTCACCCCGGTTTCTCGTTCCATTTCCCTCACTGGAGAGGGAATATGAATCGATGGTCCATCATAATCAACACGACATCTCGATATCTTTGACAAGGCCATAAGTTTTTCAATGTTGCTCTCATAGGCCCTTTGTTCAAAGAAATCGTCATCGAGAGATGCCATTAGAATCAATTATGGGACAAGTGGAAGAGGGTAGAATCAAAAGGATAGAGGGTAAAGGGATGAAGAATCAAACAGGTGAGAGGGTAAAGGTGAATATTTTTGGTATTTTTGAGAAACATGTTTAGTGCACATGCACCAAAAACAACTTTTCATAACAAAATCGAGACAAAACCACAGGGAACTTAAACCAATAATCACAAGTGAATGGCTTCTTTGAAAAAGGTACACCACTCACAGGGATACAAAGGCAAGTTTTAATCTTTAAGTTTGGGAACTTATTATGGGTTTGTATTTATTAATTTAAAAAACTGCTTTAGGCTTATGGGTGTGTGTGCAGAAAACTTGGGAAATATTTTTGGAACTGATTCGTTAACCGAAATCGTCCCTTTAAGATTACTCGCAGGCTGGCGGGAGGAAGTAAATAGGTTTCCTCTTCAGTTCGCAATTTAATGTCAGAACTTACCTTAAACCAACTGTTTCAGGTTGTAATCTTAAAGAAAACGAAGTAATTTAACTTCACAGTTTGTTTTGTTGTTTTTGATTTTTTTGGTGTTGTTAACACTTCAGGAAAAGTGTTAATGAACTTTTTTTTGATATGATAATGTTTTTACAAAAACTTTTTACAAATTTGTGTGAAATTTGTACAGGGAGGGTTTTGAAAACCACTAAACTTAAAACGATTTTTAAAAACACGCAACAACCTCCCCGGCAGCGGCGCCAAATTTTGATTGGTCCCAAAGCAGTCAGATATTATTGACCAAGGTCAACAAGTCAAAGACAACCTTGTTCCAATACTACGGTGATAGTATAGTGTGTCCCCGGGTCGTTATGTCCCAGCGAGATTGAAATGGTGTCGTTTGAAATCGTTTATGAGTGAGTGGCACTGAGGACAGTAGCTCAGATGATGTGGAATTGATATTGCTACTGTTATTTTGGTATTTGTACACAGATATAATATTCACAAAAATCAGATACTCAGATATATGCACGTATTCACAATCAGGATTCACGTAACAGACTGGAAAAGTGGGATTTGGTGAATTACAACTACAGGGGGTGCTTTTGAAACTTTTGAAACTTAAAATTAAAAAGAAAAATGAAAATGAAAATGAAATTATAAAAGTGAATATTATAATATTTAAATATTACTTAATTAATTAAACTAATTAAAATCTAATTTAAATTAACTAATAATTATAAATATTACAAACTAAACTAAAAACTTGCAAAAATAATTTCTAAACTTAAATTAGAACTTGAAGAAAGTATAAAAAATAAAAATAAATATTTTTGTCTTTTTATGAGTTTTTTATTAATTAAAAACTATTTATCTTAATTATACTAATTTAACTATTTTAAATTACTATTAATAATAAATTAACTTAGAAAATTATAAGAAAAGTTATAAAACTATTTTATAACATTTAGAAGCTAGGAAAAATATAACAACTAGGTTTTACTTTATAAAAACTAAATATGCTATTTAAAACTTAATATTAATTAATAATTAATAAAACTAAAATTAAATCTAATAAATACTAAATGATAATATAAAAATCTGAAAATTTTACTAAAATTACTTTACTATATAAGGTAATTAATAAAAATATAAAAAAGCTAAGTACTTAATAAAAATATAAAAATGAAAATTAAAATTAAATTACATTAAATAGAAACTATCACTTAATTTAAAATTGAATTTTCTTGGTTTTTCTTTTACAAACTTGTTTTATACCTAAAAACAAAAACTTTTAATGAAAACAACTTTTTTGTAAATGAAAAATAAGCACTTGAGAGCTTATTTGGCTTGACAGTTGACCATAGTTGACTTTTTAAGCAAATAAGCTTAATTGAGCTTGAGTGGGACCCACTATGGTGAAAACTGGTTCAAACTAGTTAAGTGGACATGTGTGAGCAAGAAGAAACAAATATGGACCACTGAATAAGTAAATAAGCCACACATAAGCACTTCCAAAATCCAAATTTCAAACAGAATAGGGACAAAGTTTAGGCTCTGATTTAGGTGGGGTCCACAGGTCTAGGGTCAAACAATTGGTCAAAAACCCAAGCCTACCAGGAGGGGGGTTGGGAGGAACCAAGATTAGGTGTTGGGACCCAATAGGATGGCCACAAACCACCACCAAAGTGGTGGTGGTGGAGTGGATAAATGCTACACAGAGCAGTGGGTTGCCCTGCATTCCTCTTTGGAGGGTTGTGGGGCCCACAACAAAATTCCTAAAAATGAAGGAAAGTTGGGATTTTGTAGATGAGTTGGGGGGCAACTAAACCTCAAAAGATCAAAGCCAAATTCTTAAAACTAAATTCTCTAAAAATCTTGGAGTTTTAGGAAAAATCTGAAGATATGCAATTTGACTTTTGATGAAATTGTGAAAAGTTGACTTAAATGGATTTTAAACTGAATCTAATGGCCAAACATGTTAACATAAGCTATAATAATACTTAAGTAAACTAAATTAACTACATGTGAAGGGTTTTGAAAGGATTTGGAGTCACAAATCCTAACAGTTGGCTGTGTGGGGTGTGTGAGGGGTGATTTTGACTTTTGGGTGAAAGACTTATGGTTTTTCTTCCTTAACAACACTCAATAGACCTAAAGAGACCTACCTTAACTAAAAATAACAACACACTCAGCCTAAAGCTCAGGGTATCAACCTGAGCCAAACACCCCTTAATACTAGGACTGATTTGACTTTTCAAAAGAAACTAAGGGATTTTGGTGTATAATTAAGCAAATAAGGTTGAAATGAGTCCAATGTCACTTTATGGGCAATAACTAAACAACAAATAGCATTCTAATTAAATAGAACATACATAAGCAAAACTGACTAAGGAAATGGTGAGAATTGAGCTTACATGTGATTCAAACTGAGAAATGGATACACAGACCAATAGAACACAACCTACTGCCTCCCTTGAGGTTCTAAACCCATGGAAATCCAAAGTACACCAGTATGCTTGCTTCTTTCTTCTTCTTCCTTGATTTTCTATTTTCTTTTTCTTTTTTCTTTGATTTACTTGGAATTAAGTAAAGCTGAATTAACAGACTCTCAAACTTTTCAATGATGATGAGCAAACTTAATTGAGCTTAAATTACCATGAACAAACAATTTTTAAAAAATTTTAAGTTTGAAATTAAATTTTCATGAAAAATAATAAAAACTAAATTTGCACTAATAGCTTGAAATCAAACTGAAATTAACTTGATATTACATTTAAATGATGGATTACAGAGCTTTTTAACTAAGGCTTACATTTAGAAAATGAGATTACATTAATACGACTAAAACTACAACTAAGCTACACTACTTGCTCTTCACCATGGCTTCTTTCTTCTCTTAATAGCACCCAATTGTATTGTGTAGGTCCCACTGGTCAAATCCCACCACTCTTATCAGCCATTGGATGAGTCTTGTTTTATCTTGGCCATTTGTGATTTTTGGTGGGAAATAAAGGTTTGCAAATTGCACTGTTGAGTAGCCATAGGGGGGGTGGCATTAAATGACCTTGGGATGTGGAAGGGATAAGGGTGTAGTGGCAGAGGTGCAAGTGGTGATGGTGGAGGTGGTATTGCAGGGGAGGAATGGTGGTTTGAGGGGGAAGATGGTGGTTTTGACCACATTTGACTGAGGTCAAATGGTTGACCAAAGGGACGGGGTATAATATATTTTTGGGTGTGGGCTTGGTGGTGGGCTGGTGAAACAGATGGGCCAAGGTGAGTATTTGTTGGATTTGGACTTAATAAATTAACAAGGGTCCGTATGGTTTGTTTGAAATTTGCACAAGGACCACATTTGTAATTTATTGAAATTGAGGGGCTGGAATTGACAACTTCTTCAAAATATTCCAAGGATCATTCTTGCAAAGTTAAATAACCAAAGGACCATAGTTGCAAATTTCCACTTTTGAAAATCCCGGGGACTATTTTTGCCAAATTGCAAAGTACAGGGACCAAACATGTAATTTTCCAAACTTTATACCCAGGGACCAATTATGATAAATTTTGAATTCCCAAGGAACATATTGACTCTCTTTCACAAATATTTCACCAGGGACTGGTTTTGTCAAGTTCTGAAAGTTCAGGGACCTTTTATGCCCATTTTGGATTTTGAGGGGTAAAAATTGCCAGTTTGTGTAAACTTTCATCCAGGGACTATTTGTGAACATGTTTGACTTCCCATGGACTAAACTTGACTTTTTAGTAATTTTAAACCTTCAGGGACTAGTTTTGCCAATTTATGAAACTTGAGGGACTGAAACTGCCAATTATGCAAACTTTGTGCGTTTTTCATCTGTTTTTTGATTGTTTTGCATTTGAAACATATAAAACACATTCCTGGGATATTTTTACTATTTTGATACAATATTGAGTGTTTTTAGATGTTTTGGCAGTTCAGATACGATAAAAATGATGAGTATTTACACACTCATCATCCATCCGCTGTGCGGAGCTATGGAGGAAACAAATATACCTTAGTAATAGTAGATGACTACTCACGATACACGTGGGCTAGGTTTTTAAGTTACAAGACCCAAGCCTTTGAAAAATTCGAAATATTTAGTAAAATGATTCAAAATAAATTAGGATGCACAATAGTAGCCATTAGGACGGACCATGGTAGGGAATTTGACAACGAAGTACAATTCGGAAAATATTGTGATTTAAATGGAATATCTCACAATTTCTCCGCTCCTCGTACTCCTCAATCAAATGGCGTAGTAGAAAAAAAATAGGTCACTACAAGAAATGAGTAGAACAATGTTAAATGAACAATCCATCCCACAAAAATTTTGGTGTCACGCTATAGATACATCAACATATATTATTAATAGGGTATCAATTAGGAGAATTCTAGGAAAAACTCCTTATGAGTTACTAAGAGGTAGAAAACCAAACTTAAGCTACTTTAGGGTATTTGAAAGTAAATGTTATATTCTAAACACTAAGGATTACCTCACTAAGTTTGATCAAAAATCATATGAAGGAATATTTTTAGGATACTCACAAAATAGTAAAGAATCTAGGTCACATCCATTAGATAATATAATAGGACATCTTAACCAAAGAACCCTTAGGTCACAAGCCCAAGATAAAAACAATTTCTTTGTTTCCTCTCAGCAATAGAACCTAAGAATATTAATGAGGCTTTAAAAGATGAAAGTTGGGTTATAGCTATGCAAGAAGAATTAAATCAATTTAAGGCAAATGATGTTTGGGAATTAGTCCCAAATCCAATGAATATGACCATCATAGGAACTAAATGGGTATATAGGAATAAGTTAGATGAAAATGGAATAGTAACTAGGAATAAAGCTAGGTTAGTTGCCCAAGGTTATAATCAACAAGAAGGAATTGATTATGACGAAACTTATGCCCCCGTAGCTAGACTAGAACCTATTAGGATATTACTTGTCTATGCCTGCGCCCTAGATTTTAAGTTATTCCAAATGGACGTGAAAAGTGCATTCCTTAACGGTTTTATCAATGAGGAGGTATATGTGGCACAACCTCCAGGATTCATTGACTTCGCAAAACCTGATTATGTTTATAAGTTAAAGAAAGCTTTGTATGGACTCAAACAAGCTGCCAAAGCTTGGTATGATCGATTAAAAGCTTTCCTTATTAAACATGATTATTCCATGGGAATGGTAGATAACACTCTTTTCACAAAAAGGAAAGTCCCAAATCTCATCATTGTTCAAATATATGTTGATGACATTATATTTGGATCAACTTGTCAAGACATGTGTGATGAATTTGCCAAAATCATGCATGAAGAGTTTGAGATGAGTATGATGGGTGAACTTATCTTCTTCCTAGGATTACAAATTAAACAATTAGAAGATGGAATATTTTTTAACCAATCTAAGTACATTAAGGAAATGCTTAAGAAATTTGGCCTAGAAGACTCAAAACCCATAAAAACTCCCATGTCTACGGAAGTGAAACTCACAAAGGATGATGAAGGTGAGTTCGTAGATAAAACCAAGTATAGAGGAATGATAGGTAGATTATTATACTTGACGGCAAGTAGACCCGATATCATGTTTAGTGTTTGCTTTTGTGCCCGTTTTCAAGAGGATCCCAAAACCTCTCACCTAGAAGCGGTTAAGCGTATCTTCCGATACATTAAAGGCACTATACACTTAGGATTATGGTATCCTAAGGGATCCGGCATAGAAACCATCGTCTATACGGATTCGGATTATGCGGGAGACTACGTAGATAGAAAAAGCACTAGCGGTATTTGCACGTTTATTGGATGTTGTCTAACATCTTGGTTTTCGAAGAAGCAAACCGCTCTTGCTATTTCTACCACCGAAGCCGAGTATGTAAGCGCTGGAAAGGCATGTCAAGAAGCACTATGGATGAAACAAGCTCTCATAGACTATGGCATTAGGTTAGAAAATGTTCCCATTATGTGCGATAACAAAGGTGCGATAGATTTAAGTAAAAATCCGGTGCAACACTCTAGGACTAAACACATAGAAATACGCCACCACTTCCTTAGGGATAATGTACAAAAAGGAAACATATCTATAGAAAAAGTTGCATCGGAAGATAACATTGCGGATATATTCACTAAACCCCTTAAGCGTGAATTATTCAATCACTTGCGTTTAGGATTAGGAATGATGGAACAAGTTGACTAAATTCTATGGCATTTAGACAATTTTTTCTTTTTTTTTTTTTATTTTTTTTTTATTTATTTATTTTTTTTTTTATAAAATTTGCATAAAATTTACCTTTCTTCCACTTCTCCATTTCTGAGTCTAGGAATCTATTTCGCACAAAATTAAAGATTGGGAAATATTATTTTCTTTGCATATACTCTTTTGTAAAACCCAATCAATTTTTTTAAACTATTCTCACATCTAGGAATTACATGAACATCATTTTCCTTGCATTGTTGACAAATGCTAAAAACCTTTTCTGAAATCATGCATAAACTCTCACATAAATTGTCAAGGTATATAATCTAATATATATCTTTGACATTCATGATTGAGCAAAAATCGAATCAAGGAGATTTTGGATTGTTTCTTAAGAATTTTTTTTTTCTTTGCATTTAGGAGTCGAAACAATCACAACTCCACATTTGTTGCATATAGGCACACACTAGGACAAAATCACTCATAATGTTGTCATCTTGTTTCATCACTAGATTTTTGACTCACTAGTTACCTTTGCATTTTATCTAAGATAGTTGCCTTAGGAAGATTAAGTACCCTTGCCTTTATTTGTCTCCTCTAGCTTATTATTTGTTGCATGTTTGTTCTTTTACTAAAGTGTTTTTGCATGCATGCTATATCATGATTAGATTAGATGCTATATTGCCTAAAACAATTGAACTTGCTTGAATCCAAATCTAAAAACACAACCTTTCTGCAAATTTTCTGCCAAAAATCCAATTCTGGCAATTTGGAAATCACCAGATGGGCGGCCCCCTTAATTATGTAAGGCGGCCCCCTTAATTATTAAGGGGACTGGCCATCTGTTGGTTGGGCTTACATAATCTTTTCTGCTTTTTAGCCCATTTCAACCTACATTTCCCAATTTTCACCAACATATTTTGTCCTAATCTCCCAAACAAATTTTATCCATCCATAAACACACAAATCATACACCATAAATATCCCCAATCTTCAACACTCTCCATTCATCCCTTCATGACTTCTCCAAACAAACCAAAAAAAAAGCCTCAAAGCTAGCAAGGATGACGGAAAAACCCGTTTGGCCAAGAAAAAGCCCTCGAAACAAATCCATCATAACCAATGAAGTTGGAAATCACTCAACACCTCCAACCACTTACTTCCCAAACTTTACACCAAATCCACAAGGAAATTCGTTTGATCCTCTTTACAAACCATACAACCTTGGCCAAACATCTTCTTTCATGCTAAAATACACATCTCATCCTCCAACCACTTACAATGATCCATACAAGTTTGATCAACCATCAAACTACAATTCCAACTACACAAACCCAATTCATCCATATCAACACAATGATTCTCTCCACATTGCCATGGAAAAGCAAAAGTTCCGTGATGAAATAACCCAAATCCATGATCTTAGTGATCTCCTTGCTATGTATCGTGCACAACGCAATAAAGGGCAACCTCCATCATCACCCTATGCAAATTTCCTACCCCACTCTCTCAACTTGGATCAAGTTACAAACCACACTCACTATTGCCCTTGTTGCATCTTTCTTCAAAAACAAATTCCCTACTTGAGTGAAGATATTTCTTGGATTGAATATCTTCTCACACGTCCTCATCCAATACCAACCTTAACTCGATACAACATCGTAAGATCCACCTCTTCCGTTCCATACCCTACTCCATATCCCTCTCCATCTAACAACTAAGCTCTATGCTTATGTTCCCATTCAAGCAAATAAAACACTCAACCGTGGGTTGCAAGCAAGTCCAAGTGCTCTCTTAGGCTATATAGGACTATGTATTTTCTTTTGTGTTATTGTAATCAATATGCTTCAAGCATATTGAATGTTGTAATGCTAATCATTTCTATGATTATATCATATATGCTTGAATGAATCTATTTTTATTTGCATGATTGTTGCTTTGCGTATATATGTCTTGTTCCCTTCACATATTTTTTGTAGCCAAGCTTTCCATAGCTCGTTTCCTTGGTGCTTTCAAATGAGAGGGAGCATACATCAAGGGGGAGCATTCTACCCGTTTAACTTCTTCTATGTTGCTTACTCGGTTTAACCTTTTTGATTTTACAAAAAGGGGGATAAGAGAATATTAAACTCTAAAATACTTGTCTAAAAATAAATTTTAGACCTATTGAGTTTAAGGTTTTGTAATAATCAAAAAGGGGGAGATTGTTGACATAAATAATGCCTAAAAACATTATTAACATATTATCAATATCTCTATGTTTTAATTATTATAAAACATAAACCCATTGAACTAAAATTTATGACATAAACAAGTATTTAGTGATTAACATTCTCTTTACATCCAAATCACTTAAGGTATGAATAAACAAAGTGTTTATTGTAATCTATGATCAAATGAGTATTTAATTAAGTATTACAAAGTTTATTTTTATATATAAACATATTATATATTTTTGAAAAAACACTTTTGGTAATAAAGAAAAATGTTTTAATCATACTAAATATATGAATTCAAATTTTTAACCAAAATCAGTTAGTTTTTCACCAAATAAACTTTCCCCACTAAAAGACAGAATTTCTGGCCGTTACAGCTGGGCGGCCCCCTTAATTATAAGGGGCGGTCCCCTTAATTTTAAGGGGACTGGCCATGATTTAAGTGGACCGGCACGCTCCAGTTGTCATAAATTTTTGCCTATAAATACTGGTTCATTTCTGCAATTTTGCCTTACCTTTTGCACTCCTAAACTTTCTGTTCTAGATCTCCATTTCCATTCTCTTAATCCTTTAATCATACATTCATAAATCTTTGTTTCAAAGTGATCCAAACATCATCCTCTCAAGTACAAGAGAAGAATATTTCTATCCCTCAAGACAAGAAGTATTACAACTTGTTGTGACCTCCACATCCAAGTTGTTAGATCATCATTCATTGTATCTATCTCTTTGTGTAATTAGTTGTGAATATTTGATAGAAGATAGTTTAGCTAGGTATATAAGTAGTGTGATTGGTTAGTAGTTTGTTGTGAAGAAGAAGTGTTAGGAAGTAGAAAGGTGTGAAGAAGATTGGTGTGAAGTACATAGGTGTGAAGTAGAAAGGTGTGAAGAAGATTGGTGTGAAGTAGATAGGTGTGATGTAGAAAGGTGTGAAGTAGATTGGTGTGAAGAAGTTGTGTAGAAGTTGTGGTGTGTAAATTGGTGTGTAAGGTTTTCTCCGCCATAAGGGAGCTTGTTGACATAGTGAAGAAAACTCTCGAGTTAGGTGCTCGGGGAGTGGAGTAGGGCAAGGAAGGTGACCTTGTAGCCGAACCACTCTAAATCTCTTGTCTCGCGGTTCGATCTTTCCATCTCTCATTTATTTCTTTACTTACATTATTATTGCTATATCGTACATATTTATTGTTGTTCATATTGTTGAAGACTTGAAATCACATAGTATCGAATCTAAAATTTTAAAATACAAAGAAAACATTCAAACAATCTTTTGTAACAAATCAAAAAGACGTAAAACTATTCAACCCCCCCTTCTAGTTTTCCACAGTGACTATACACATTAGGTTGTGGCAAGCAAACACACACTAAACTTTAGACACACATATTTCCTTATGTGACCATATGTATCGAATTTTCGTTACACTCATGTTTCTATGGTTTCGTGTGACCATATATGACATTTGGTCACACTCTTCAAGTGTGTGACATATATATTTGTCACTATTAAATGCATATCGTGACTAACGCTTCAAACTTACTTTTTAGTTGTCACACATTTCAAACGTTATGTGGCTAAATATTCAGCAAAGAATAGCAGTCACGTTTAAATAATGTGTGACAAACTTGACTATATAATTTAGTCACATACACAATTACTTCATGTGACCATATATCTATTTTGGTCACACTCTTCAATTGTGTGACATATATTTGTCACATATGTATATCTGTAGTGTGACTAATGCTTAAAGCTGATTTGTATCGGCCATACGTCCCAAATTAAACATGACTAAATGATCGAAAAATATTTACCAGCTACCCTCTAGTCACATAAATACACAAATGTGTGAGATATATCTTCCGAAATGGTCACATAAGTCGGATCGAGTGTGGCTGTTTATTTTATTTTCATACATTTAGTCATGTAAATATGTTACAGTGTGACCATTTGAAATCGACCATGTGTGACGAAAGGCCGTTTTTGTACCAGTGAATGATCCCATGTTAGGAGCTTTTAATCGGCTCGACATAGGAGTGAAGTAGGATCTTATAGAGTTAGGTAATATTGTACACGGCCCTACGACTGGTATTAAGGAATAACCTGTCATCCATGCAATTGTAACAAGCTAATAAACCGGTAAAAGATATCTAGGGAGTAATGAAATCTAAGTAAACACAACTTTTCTCATTATTGTTTCCACCACATTAGCATATTAGTTTAATTTTCATTTCTTTTATTTTATTTTGATTGCATCTTAGTTAATTGGGTTAGTTGGCTAGCAACTAATTCCGCCCACTCCTTCAAAACCCGAGATTTTACTTGCTTTCATAAAATATAAAAAAAATACAAAAAGAATCATCCCTCACCTCTAGAACTTGTTTAGTAGGCTTTCTAATCCTAGCAACACTATTCCTGAGTTGAACGATCAATCCCCCAGTACTTGTCACTATACTATACTACAACGATCACACTGCCTGGTGGGGGTTGTAAGCTTCTCAAGATCCCTTGAAAGGCAAAACCTGTTGCGAGGGCACAATTCCCACGTATCAACATCCCACATAAAAACAATCCCATGTTGGCGTTCCCATAACAACCAACTCCTAATCATTCCATAAAAAACAAAAAATAGTGGCGATATCTACCACTAATACATAGTTGATTAAATTACGACCAACTTAACTAATATACAACAATAATTTACATCGTTGGTTTATAACACGTACCAACGAATAACCAATTAGCTTTTAAAGAATAAAATCAATTAAGTTTAGACGAACTGATTATCACACAATCATCTCCTTTTCTTCCCTCTTAAATTTTTTGTATTTTGTATTTTCTTAATTTTTTGGTATTTTTTTAACATAAACTTGCAATACTAATAAAGGTGTAAAATTTCACCATCTCGCGATCATAATAAATCTGGAAAATAATCTTTTAACGTCTGGATCTCAGAAATAAAAATAATAGTGAAAGTAGTAAATACACGAAAAATAAAATAACTAAATTTCACACTCCCATTGTACCTGCTTTAACCAACTTGATCGTAAAATAGAGGAATGCAAGTATGATAAATTGTCGTATGAGCGTGCTCACAAGGACATGCAAGAGCCAATTGATTTTTTGAAAGCTCAACTGGAAAACCAAAAAAGGAAGGGTGTGGATAGTACATGTGAAAAACCATTGACTTTAGAGAAACAAAATTCTTTAAAATCGGTTGTAAAACCAAAAATGTCATATCAAAGTTTGCTCCGGTAGTCAATGAGAAAAATGCTTTACCAAAAACAGTCACTCCACTACCTTTACCCGTTCAAATAGGAAAAAAAAAAAAACGGTACGTTTGCCTCCACATCTAAACCATATGGGTCAAACGAAATGAGCTTACACAAGAACCCTAAAGTGTTTACAAAAGCTTATATTAAGTCTTATAACAACAATGTGAATTCTAATGCGTGTGTCTTACCTTATACAAGACTAGAACGCTCCTCTAGGAGCAGCAAACTACAGCCTAGGAGCAATAGAATCTTGCCCGTCTCTAAAAGTAGATGCATAAGTAAAGTTGAAAAAGCAGAAGAACACCGTAGGAATTTACCGCTTTATAATAAGAGACGTATTTCATATGAATGTCATGTCAATCTTACTATTTTAAATACATGTAATGACTAGGTTTGTTTAATATGCAAGAAATTCTTACTTAATGATGCTCATGATAATTGTGTCTACATATTTAAATGGTAAGTCAGAACAGAAAGATGCTCCAAAAGGAACTAGTGCTAAATCAATAGGACGTTTAGTTGCACGATCTAGGTCAATTAGTAGTGATACGTCGACTAGTACTTGCCTTAGCTGGAAACCACTGGCAAAATCTTTACATTGTCTCACAATCTTTTTTGTGGATTTCCTCTAGAAATCCTTCTTGTAATCTTAGCTAGATAGGTTTGTTGAAAAACCCCATTGCTTCTATAACTTCTATGTAATTTTTTCTAGCTTTTGCTAGGTTTTTATATCATCTGCCATTTAAAAAAAAGTGTAGAGGAAAGAGGATTTTTTGGGTAAAGGGTTTAACCCCAGTAAATATATAACCAAACAAATATTAAATACAAATGGAATGTGACAGAGGTACCATATTAAGCTCAAGCAAAATAGCTTGATATACTAGTGTTTATAACAGGTCATAAGCACAAAAAACCTAGCTACATTACAATTCGCCTAACTAAGTAAAATAACAAAAAATAAACTTGTAACCAGTAAGCATCCCGCCTTCCACCTAGAAGCACAAAGGGAGCAAACAAACCAGGTAAGCTTGCCTCCTTAAAACCCTTTCGAAGAAAAAACCCAGTGGAAAAACCTTTGAGAAGGGAGAAAGAGTACAACCCGTACCTGGTACTCCCCTCATGAATAAGACAAATGCTTGGAATCTTCCATTAATCTAATAGTAGACGAGACCGAGAGGTTATCTTCTTGAACTTGAAGGTAACCAGCTTCAAACAAATGGTAGAGACAATTACTTGAACCACTTGAGCAATATTAGACTTCTTCTACTTGAAATAATGCTAATAACCGAACGCCACTTGAGCAATATGTAGTAGCAGCAAGTAATAACCGAGAGATAATGCTAATGACCAAATGCCCCTTAGATAAAGTAATGAGGAATGTTATAACATCATCCAATATAGAAGGGACAACATCCATACCAGATAAAACCCGAATCTGAGACCACACCTGCAAAAAAAACTGGCACTCAAAAAACAAATGAGGGTGAGAGTCAGGAACTGCGTCATACATTGGGCATCTAAGAATGTTTAAATCGATATTAGGACCAACATCCCTTTGCTGCAACCTATCTTATGTGTTAATACAAATAAACCTTCAAAACGTTTATTTATATTTTACGATCTTTCAATGTTTTTCAATAACAAACGTAAAATCATTTTAAGAAAATAAATAAAATACATAATGCTTTAAGCCAATAGTTTACTAACTCATTTCACTAAAGAAATATATTAACATGAAACTAAAACTATTTTATAAAAACATTTTAGTAACATTTGTTACATTGTATAAAATACATGTTAAGAAAAATACTTGTAAACACTTGGACTATCCATGACCCAAAAACAAGTTCATAACCCATAACCCATGGAGCTTTGATCCATAACCCATGATCCATTGCATGACATCATGCATGACATCCATAATGGGTAAAAACCATGACCTATGACCCAAAGTCCATAACCCATAACCCAAAGTCCTGACCCATGACCCAAGATGTCTTTGACATCAGGCATGACATCATCTATCCATGGACCATAACCCATAACCCATAACCTGGTTTGTAACCTAAAATCCGGAATAGTTTACCCAGTGTGCCGGATCCCCGGATTTACACTGGCCGGATACCTTTGGGGAGGGAACCGGCAGAACCAGGTGAATAGTAGGCAAAATTGCCTATAAATAGTGAGCCATTTCTTACTTGTTTCTCACACCTTTTAGAGTATACTTCTCTCTACACTCTAAACTCTCTAACCTCCAATCCAAGGATTTTTCTATGTAGTTTCTCTTTGTGTTTCTCTTAGGTTCCTTCAAAAGGCGAGAACACAACTTCTCGAAGACTAGCAAGCTCGGGTGATGAGTTGCTTAGGATCTTCTTTTCCAAGATCACAAAAGTGATACTTGTTCTTTCTTTCTTCTCTAAACGTGTTGGGTCATTAGGTGTAAAAAGGAAGTGAAATCCTTTAGTTGAGTTATATTGGTTGTGTTGGTTTGGTCCACCGTGCTAAGGACCCGGTATCTAGCTTTTTACCGGAAAAAGTGAGAGCTATAGTGTGAAGGCTTCTCCGCTGTGTGAAAGGAGATTTGGTGTTGTGATTACGATCTCTCGAGTAGGTGACTCGAGGAGTGGAGTAGGGCAAGGAAGGTATCCTTGTAGCCGAACCACTATAAATACTTGTGTTGTGGTTGTGTCTCTCTAACTCTATCTCGTAGTTTAGTTGTATGCTCTTGTTTCTATTAATATCCAACACGTCAAAACTAGATTGACATAAGTCGATCTAAAAGTTTTAATAAGTAATTTTAATTGGTAACACTATTCAACCCCCCTCTAGTTTTCTAGATTATGTCTTCAACTTCTGCTTTAAAAACCCCGAAATATGAAACCAATCAACAACATCAGCACTTAATCAATGTGAATCGCAAGTACATGCAACCGAGAAAGGTCTCAAGTTGCCATCCATATCACGCCACAGTAAAACATCATCAGTATCATCAACTAAATAGGGACCGTGAGAGTAACGAAGTCCGAAAACCTAGAAATCCAATCTAGAGGCCACCTCTAATTACCATTGTCAATAACATCACTAACCGAATTAGATAAGCTTAAACCAGACTGAACAATATCTCTAGCAGTTAGCATATCTCGAATGGGGCTTAGATCACACCACTTATCAAACCACATGGAGGTAGACTTACCATTATTAATCTTATGCCATATGAATCGGCATACCTTGGATCTAATAGCAAGAAGCTTACGCCAACTGGTGTGTGCTTATTCACACACCTTTTTCTGGCCAAATTAAGACGAAAACAGACACAAACTAACCATAATTTCCAAAGATATTGCGTTTGTGATCGTGTAGGAACAGATATTTCAGAAATTGGCATAAATCAGGCCAAAAAGAACAAAAACAAGCACGAGTTTGGAAAATGTGTCAAAAGCCAAAGCCGGGGAAGCAAATTACCATTTTTGAGCTCATATTGTCAAAATGTACCTTGGGGAATCACAGAATGCCAGAAATAGTCCTTGGAGCAAAAGTTTGCAAAAATGGCAGAAATGGTCCCTCAAATTTGAAAAATGACAGAATTGGCCCCTGAGCATTTGTTTTGGAAGAAAAGTCAAAAAAGGTCCTTTAAAACTCACAAGTTGTCATAATTGGTCCCTTGGTTATAATTTTTGAAGATTTGGCAAGTTTGGTCCCTATACTTTCACATTTAGCAGTTTTAGTCCCTGGGTGTTTAAAATGGAAAATTATCATTTATGGTCCTTGGATAATTCAAACATGGCAAGATAAACCCCTGTGATAACTTTGGAATGTTGGCAAATCAGGTCCTTAAATTTTCAGCTTTTGCAAATTTGGTCCTTGTGTTAACTACTAAACCAAACGGATCCATTTTATTCTTATTACCCAAAACACAAAGCAAGTCCAAACCAAAATACAAAACAAACCCAACACCACCCAAGCCCATATCCCTGAGCCCAACCCAAACTTAAAAACCGTTCTAAATAATCCCCCCATTCAAACCCCCGGTCAAACAACACTCCTTCCCTCCCTCACACTCACCACTTGCCTTTAAAAACATCACCTCACCACCCCCACCTTCTCCATCACATCCACCGCCCAACCCACCAAATTGCACTCCCAAATAACCACAATAAATGCCACCACCCCCTTGTAAATTATCAGACAATTGGTCAAAACCAATTTTCCCGCCAAAATCACTTCAATGGCTAGGATTGCTTCCAGTGATCCAATGGTCAATTTTATTGAGGGAAATGATCAGAGGACCATGGGAAACCTTAAAAAGTCATTATAAAAGGAGAAAGAAGTAGAAGAGAAGAGCAGTAGTTAATAGTTTAAAATTTTCATGTCGTTTGAATATAAACTTAGCTCTTAATTTGTTAAATCTGCTTTCTAAAGCTCGTACTCAGTTCCAACATTGTAATTTAAGCTTTATGTAATCTTAATTCCAAGTTTCATCAGTTTAATTCAAGATTTCCATTTTTAGTTGAAATTTCTCTTTTTACCTTAATCATGCTATAATCCATGTTTTTTTTGTTTCATAAGCTCACTTTAGCTCTGGAAGTACCAAAAAAAACATAAAAAAAAATTATAGAACTAAAGACACCACAGGGTACCTTTGCAATGGACAGGAATGCTATGGAAGTTGACAGTTATGGATATGGCAAGAGGGGCTCATACTAGCTTGTTCTAAAACAAGCTAGAGCTTGTAGCAGTTTCAAGGAACCCTAGTTTAGCTAGTGGTCAAGGTTTCGCATTCTTGTTTTTAATTTTTAAGTTTTTAGTGTAATTTTAGCATATTTTGTTATCATTAGTTTTATTTGTGACTTGTTGCTTATTTATGCTTAATTATGTTCATATAAGCTCAGTATAAGCCTATCTTCTAGTTTCATGGTTTAAATTATTCATTTACTTCAGTAATCAAAAAATCAGTTTTTTTTAAAAGGTATGTTTGGCTTAACTAGTTTATCTGTGGTAGAGATAGTTTCAGTTGTTGTTTGTGGTCAAAACAAGTTTCTCTAGGTTCTAATAGTTCAGTAGAGTCATAAAATTTAGAGGTTATTAGCAAGAAAGTCAAAATCTCTTTAATCCTTCCATACTTATTCACTGACTAATAGTTAGGATCCCTTATCATCATTATCAGTTCATTAGGTGTTAGGATAGCCTAAAATCATCTCACATCAGCTTAATATAACCTAATCAATCACTTAGGATCATTAGAAGTTCATAAAAGTCAACTGAGCTCATAAACTAAAAAAGTCAAATTGCATACTTGTACAGAAAATCCATTTATGATAAGATTTTTCATGCTCTCATTTCTCAACCATTTGACCTGAAACTTTTTGGAAAATCAAGTCTAGAAGCTCAACTTTCAAGCCCTTATTTTTGCTTATTTTTATGATTTTGTTAAACTACTTATTGAGCCCTTTCTTTTGACCTGTTTGCACAAACCCTCCCCTGCACCAGGGGTGTTGTAGTTTTAAGCCATTTTGATTAGCTTCTCATTTGATCACTAGAGTAGTAAAGCCTGAGCTTTTTGGCAATTTGGAAAGCTCACCAGCCTAGCTTTTAGGATCAGAGCTCATTTTGGGTTTAGGAGCTTTTGCCCCTAGCTTAATCAGGTTTGCTATTTCCCTCACCAACTATGCATACTAAGAATCTGTGGTGATTAAGCCATTTTCACAAGCTCATTCCAAGCTCATTAGTGGACCCCTCTCCTTGATTTTTGGCTTATTAGAAAGCTCATTAGGTTGGCTTATTGGATTAGCCCTCACCTCAGGCCCCTGAGCTTGTTTGGTGGGTCCCATATAGGCTTGCAGTTACCCTTATGGCTTGCTTGGTTCTCAGTTGGATTTGGAATTGCTTATTTTGGCTTTCTAACTTATTTTTTGTATTCTCTTGTGTGTTTTAGCTTATTCTATGTACATTTAATCTTTTTCTAGCTTATTTTGTTATTGAGCTCAGCTGTGTAGCTTAATTAGTGCTAGTTCAAACTTAAAATCTCAATTTCAAGTTAATAAGCCCACTGTCAAGCTTATAAGTTTGCACAGTGCTTATTTTTTAAGTTTCAAAAAGTTTGGTTTCATTAAAGTTGCTTATAATCAGTTGTATAGAAGTTTTGCAAAAAAATAAAAAATAAAAAAAACAAAACAGAAAAAAGGGCTTAGTGGGAATTGAACCCTGGACCTCTCTATGTGTTTTAATTCCCTACTCTTTTAAATATAGTGATAGCCAACACAGAGCACCATCTCCCTATGTGATACTTTGTGTTTTAATTCCCTACTCTTTTAAATATAGTGATAGCTTATATTTAATTAGATTTAGCTTATTTGCTTATTTTCTCTGCATTTTTTATTAAGCACTTGTATGTTTTTATATTTTTCTTAAGTTCCTGTTATATTAAAGTTTTTGTATAAAATTTTTCATAATTTTCTGTTTTGATTTGGTATTTTTAATAATTAATTTTATTTTAACTAGTTTTAATTAAAAAATAAAAAATAAAATCCATTTCTGCTTATTAATAATCACTAGTACCTTTTTATATTTTTCCTCAGTTTGTATTATTATAAAGTATTTTTAGAAAAAATTTCATAATTTTTACTGTTCAGTTGCTATTTTCTATAATTAAATTAGTTTAAATAGTTTTTAATTAATAATTAAGTAAATAATATCTAAATTAGTTTATTTATAATTTTTATAAACTTTTTATAATTTTATAGGATTCCTGTGATGGTTAATTAGTTTTAGAAAAATTTTCATAATTTTCTAAGTCATTTTAGTATTTTTTATAATTTCAATTATTCATTAAATAGTTTTTAATTAATATTAAATAATTAAACAATCAAAAAAATAATTTTTCTTTTTTATAAAATTTTCTTTTAATATTAAGTTTGTAAAAAAATCATTTTCACCCCATTAAGATTTTTCTGTGTTATTTTCCTTTTTATCTGTACGCAGTTACGTTTAATTTAATTTTAATTTACGTTTTAGGTTTAAATACGTATCTGATTTACTGTAATTGTTAATATTTGTAATTTATCTTATTTCCATTAGTGTAATCAATCCAAATCATCTCTTTGTCACATTTCTCAAATCACTCATTCCAATAAACGTTCAAAAATACAATTTCATACCTCGTTGGGACATAACGACCTGGGAAAATACTGTGCTTACACCGGATCATAAATTGACCACTTTCTCCCACATAGGTTTGACCTGTTGGCCAAACTCACTTGGTTGACTTAAGGACTGACTATCTGGGAGGAGTTAAATTTTGGCGCCGCTGCCGAAGAGGTTGTTGCGTATTTAAAAACGTTTAGTAATTTAGTGATTTTTCAAAACCCTCCTTGTAAAAGTTTCACCACTTTGTAAATTTTTGTAAAAATCAAAATCAATAAAAAAAAGTCATTAATACTTTTCCTAAAGTGTTAAAAAAAATAAAAAACAACAAAACAAATCGTGAAGTTAAATTACTTCGTATTCTTTAAGATTACAACCTATACAGGTGGTATAAGGCAAGTTCTGACATTAAATTGCAAACTGAAAAGAGATCCATTCTTCTCTTCCGCCACCCTGTGAGTAGTCTTAAAGGAAACGATTTCGGTTAATGAATCGATCCCAAATATTTCCTAGAAGTTTTTTTCACACACCTACAAAAGGCGAAAAACTTTTTGTTTTTTTGTTAATAATTATATAAAATACATTATCGAGAAACATTCGACAGAATACCTACCGACTGGGGGTATGACCATTAATAAGTTCCCAAACTAAAGATAAAAGCTTGCCTTTGTATCCTTGTGAATTGGTGTACGTTTTTCAAAGAAGCCATTCATATTGTGATTATTGGTTTAAGTTCTCTGTTGTTCTGCCCCAGTCTTGTTTTCATTGGTTTTGTTTTTAGTGCATGCGCACTCATTCACAAACAAGGAGTAATCGTCAAAGAAATGTAACTGAGTTATGTACAGTTATTAAAGAACCCGTCATTAAAATGGACGACGAGCCCCACCACCCCCACCAAACCCTCCCAAAGATGAAACAGCTCCCGATCTCCGAACGATGGAGGAGTTGTTGTTGGGATATTAAAGTTCAAGGTACTTCTGTATTTCAAAGTACTGTTGTGTCAAGGTGCTGCTTGAAGATTAAAGTCAAAGTACTGCTGCATATTGAAGATAATTCAAAGTACTTCGAAGAATATAAGGACTTAAGTGCAATATTGATTAAAGGATTAATATGTAATATTGTATGAATATTCTAGAATTAGTTAGGAATAATTACTTGTTGTTCAAGTAGATGATGTAAACCGACTTAAGGTTATCTATATAAGGAGCCTTATGATGGTATTAGGGATATAAGTTTTTAGTCGAAGTTCTAAGAGTCTTAGAAGCTTTACAAGTCGATAATAGTTAGGGATTGTTAGTGAATCTGTGTAACAAAGCACGTTCAAGTTTGGTTTAATATAAAAGTTCTTCTTAAGCTTTGTATTAGTAGATTCCGCATACTTTACAAGGTCAAAACAGTGTTTCAATATTAATAGTGTTGAGTTTACTCAATATTGTTAAACCTTTACAAGCTACAAAGTAGTTTGGTCAAAGTATATCGATCCAACAAGTGGTATCAGAGCTTGTCTTGGAAACTCTGATTAAGAATATCTTTTAAACCGATTCTACTACAAACCCTTCAAGATGTCGACAGAGGCTGCACCTGCTCCATCCATCACTGCTGTTAGAATTCCTATTGTCAAGAAGGGAGAATATGACTTATGGGCCATGAAGATGAGGCAGTACATTGCCATCACAGACCATGCTTTATGGGATGTGATTTTCAATGGCAATATGGTACTTGAAGAACAAGTTGAGCTCCCAGGACAACCTAAACCACCTAAACCAACCATCCCAGCTGCTACAAAGAGAAATCAAGACAAAGCTCTCAACATATTACTGTCTGCTATTCCTGATGGACACCTATTGAAGTTTCATGATGCTCAGGATGCAAAACAACTATGGCTGCAATTAAGAAAAATTTTGGAGGTAATGATGCTTCCAAGAAGATGCACAGGAACCTGTTGAAGCAACAATTTGAAACTTTCGCTATTGGTGAAAGAGAAGGTCTTGATTCTGCTTATGAAAGATTCCAAAATCTTCTGAGTATGCTAGAACTATATGGAGCTGAGGCATCAGTTGAAGATGTTAACTTGAAGTTCTTAAGAAGCTTGCCATCAGCATGGCATTTGCTACTATGATCAGAGGACAACCAGGTTTGGACACAATGGACTTTGATGATCTCTACAACAATCTGAAGGTGTATGAGCATGAGATGAATGGTACTACAGGTTCAAGCACACATCAGAAACACCAAAACATTGCTTTTGTATCTTCTGAAAGTAGAAGCAGTACTTCCAATAAAGGTACTGCTTATCCTGTCCAAAGTACTGTGACTGAAACTCAACTTCCATGTACAACTATGGTCAATACC
The DNA here is from genome assembly GCA_030686995.1 of Artemisia argyi. Lineage (NCBI taxonomy): Eukaryota > Viridiplantae > Streptophyta > Magnoliopsida > Asterales > Asteraceae > Artemisia > Artemisia argyi. The sequence goes on from CM060693.1 coordinate 161,536,915, forward strand.
ACTTCATCACCATCAAACACCCCCACCTCAGATGATGTTCTATGTTAATTCTTTGCTCAAAAGCATCTCTACCTGTAACCTATCAAGAAGATGTCTTGCAAATAGATGATGATGCTATGGAAGAGATTGATTTCAGATGGCAAGTTGCCATGATCACTGCAAGGATCAAAAAGTTTATGAATAAGACAGGAAGAGGCATTAACTTCACAGCTAAGCAGGGAATAACATTTGATAAGTCCAAAATTGAGTGCTTCAATTGTCAAAGGACTGGTCACTTTGCAAGGGAATGCAAATTTGCAAAGTATCAAGCAAACAAGATGATTGAACAACCCAAGACTGAAAGAAAAGAGGTTCCTATTACTGAACCAAAACCAAAAGCTTTGGTTGCTCAAGAAAATCTATCAGAGATTGATTGGTCTAATGAGTTTGATGATGAACCTGTAACCTACTCAATGGTTGCATTGGAAGATTGGAGCACAGATTTTGATGAAGAGCCTGGATATGCTGCTTTGGAGTCAAGAGATGGTCTAGGAAGCTTTGATTGGAGCATGGAGTTTGAAGAAGATCCTGTCCAGCTTGCTATGGTAGCTACTTCACCAAGTTCATCCACTATCTCTGAGGTATGCTCTAAGTGCAATGATATGTATCAAAAGTTACTTAGTGAATATGTAGCTGAAAGAGATAAATTTCAAAGGGCTAGGTCTGAGATAGCTGGTTACCAATTGACTTTAGAGTCAATGGAAGCCAAAATAATAACTCATGAAAACAATGAAGTAGCATGGGCTGAAAGATATAAGCAACAAGAGTACCAAGTAAAATTGAGTGAATGGAAACTAGGATGTAAAGTGTCTGAACTAGAGAAAGTTACTAATGAGAGAGATAAGTTGTTAGAAAAACTTGCTGTTTGGAATGAATCAGGTCTGTCACATGTTCAATTTGTTGAAAAACAAAGAACAACAAACATTTAAATTGGCCTAGGTTATGATAATGATAGCACAGAAAGTATTCCAGTTAAGAGTAAGGAACTAAATCTTACAGTAGATACCTCAACTAGTGATAAAGAGTTCATAAGTTTGGATGAAAACACTTCTAGTGATGAGGAATCCCCTAGTCCAACTCCTCCTGAATATAAGAATGACAAGGGATACCATGCAGTTCCTAATCCCCCAGGTAGTTTTCAACCACCTAGAAAAGATGTCTCTTGTTATGGGGTAGATAACCTAGAGTTTAGGAAAAAGCTTAAAGGTCAATCAAATCCTGAAACTTTAGGAGAATCTGTTGAAGCAACTAGGGTTGATGAGAAAAAGTTTTCAAAACAAGCAGTACCTTCAAACACTTCTCAAAGTACTTCTGATCACTCAGCAGTACCTCCAAGAAAATATTTTCAAAATACTACTAATTTTAGAAAACCCTTTGGAAAGGGATTTGGGAATAATTGTCCAAAGGTCTGTTATGTATGTTATAGTCCTCATCATTTGATTAAGGACTGTGATTATCACTCTGAATACTTAAGCAAATACCCAAAGACCAGATCTGCAAATCAAAGTCACAGAGAGAATAAGCCAAGGGATAACAAACCAGTTTGAAATTACACAAATAGGGTTAACCATAGTAATTTCTCTAAAGACTATAGGTATCCTCACCAGAAAAGATCATTCTCCAAATCCACAGTACCTTCTCAAAGTAATGATAGAAAGTCCCCTACCCAAGGTGCTGCTAGCAGAAACTCAAGTGTAAGACCTAGGAGATTCAATTACTATAAACCTAGAAGGCCTTAAAACACAAGAAAAGATGCTAAAACAAAGAACCCAACTCCAAAAGTTACAACTAAATGGGTTAAGAAAGAAAGTACTGCTAGGGAAGAACCAGTACTTTCAGAGGCTAAGGGTGAAAAAGGGAAAATTGATAAGAATGAACCAAAAGTTTTGGAAACAAAAACATTAATTCTTGATCATGTTTTTAAAGAAAGTGGTGATTACGTACTCAAAGAATTTGAGTATGTCACTCCACAAGGGGAACACAAGTCAGTAATGGCTTGGGTTCCTAAAAGAAACTAACCATTTTCATGTGTATGCAGGGCAACCCAGAAGAGGAGCTTAAAGATCATCTTATTGTTGATAGTGGTTGCTCTGGGAGTATGACAGGAGAAAAGGAGCTCTTGTCAGATTTTAAAGCTTATTTTGGAGGAAAAGTTGCATTTGGGAATGATCCTGATGGAGGAAGAATCACTGGCAAAGGAACTATTAAGGCTGGAAACATTGATTTTGAGAATGTTAGATATGTGAAGGAGCTTAAATTCAATCTTTTGTCAGTTTCTCCGATTTGTGATAAGAAGTATCCTGTGTTATTCTGTGACATATAATGTCTTATTCTTTCTCCTGATTTTAAGTTAGAAGATAGAAACTTGATGATGCTGAGAGCACCAAGAACTAATGATGTGTATAGCATAGACTTGAAGAACATCAATTCTGCTGAAAGAGCAACATGCTTGATTGCAAGAGCAACAATGGAGGAAGCACATAAATGGCACAGAAGATTGGGGCATGTAAATTTCAAGAACATCAACAAGCTGGTCAAAGGAAATTTAGTTAGAGGTTTACCTTCTAAAACATTCAAGAATGATCACTCATGTCTTGCTTGCAAAAATGGTAAACAGCACAAGGCTTTCTGTAAGAAGATTGAAGAGAAAACCATTAGAGAGCCTTTGGAATTGCTGCATATGGATCTGTTTGGACTTGTTTCAGTTGTTAGTTTGAACAAAAAGAAGTATTGTTTGGTTGTGACAGATGGCTGTAGCAGATTTAGTTGGGTCTTTTTCTTATGTTTCAAGGATGAAACTTTTGATGCTATTCATGATCTTATAATAGCACTTGAAAACCAGTTAAGACTTAAAGTTAGAGGCATTAGATGTGATAATGGGACTGAGTTCAAGAATCAGCTAATGGATGACTTTTGTGCCAAGAAAGGAATTAAAAGAGAATTCAGTATTGCCAGAACTCCTCAGCAAAATGGAGTTGCAGAAAGAAAGAATAGAACACTAATAGAAGCAGCAAGGACAATGCTTGCAGATTCCCAATTACCTATTCCATTCTGGGCTGAAGCTATAAGTGCTGCTTGTTATGTGTTGAACAGAGTATCAGTGACAAAACCTCAAATGAAGACACCTTATGAGTTGCTCATGGGAAAGAAACCTAGCATCAAGTTTATGAAACCTTTTGGATGTCCCCTGACTATTTTGAGCACTGCTGATAATTTAGGCAAATTTGATGGAAAATAAGATGAAGGATACTTATTGAGATATCGTACCAATAGCAAAGGATTCATTGTATACAACAGGGCTACTAAGAAGGTTCAAGAATGTCTTCATGTTGAATTTCTAGAAGAGCAAGAAAATCATAAAGGTAAAGGTCCTGATTGGATGTTTGATCTTGATTTGATGTCTTCATCCATGAACTATTTACCTATTAGGGAAGAAAATCAAGTTGCTCCCTCTGAAGAAGAAACACAGTACATTGTTCATGATGTTAATCTAAGATCTGAAGATAAGTCTAATGATAAAGTCAATGATGAGAAGAAAAGTACTTTTGAGCCTCAAAGTACTGTTGAACCTCAAAGTACTATTGATCCTCAAAGTACTGCTCCACCAAAGACCACAGTATCTGATGAAGACCAAGCCATCCAAGATGAACTTAGTAGGATGCTTATTCAAGAAACAATGGCTAAGTCCTATGAAGATGATCAAAGGAGAGGTTATGAAGCAGAAAAGAAGAAGGCTAAAGGCACTGACAGTACTATACCTCAAAGTACTGATGATCCATTTGAAAGTACTTTCCAACCTTTAAATACTTCAAATTGGATAAATACTGATGATATGAATGATCCAAACATGCCTGCCTTAGTAGATCCTGATGATGATCCAAACAAGCCTGACTTAGAAGACACTGATGATGAATTGGATCAAGAAGGCATTTCCTCAGATTCTAATGAAGATCCCGATCTCACCAATTTGGAAGATAATCTTAAAGTCTCACCAACTCCTACTCTAAGAATTCACAAAAATCATCCAGTCAGCAAGATTATTGGACCCTCAACTTCAGGAGTGCTCATAAGAACTAAAGCTAAGAATATGTCACAACAACATATTTCTTTACTTAGCTTTATTTACAAGCAAAACAGGGTGAATCACAAGGATCAGAAATTGTGTTTATTTGCTTGTTTTCTGTCTCAAGAAGAGCCTAAGAATATAAAACAAGCATTAGCCAAGGAGAGTTGGGTTGAAGCTATGCAAGAAGAACTCTTACAGTTTAAACTTCAAGAAGTATGGGTATTATGTGATCTACCTGATGGTAAGAGACTGATTGGAACAAAATGGGTCTTCAGGGTAAAAAGAGATGAAAGAGGGAATGCTATTAAGAATAAAGCAAGGTTAGTGACTCAAGGATATAGACAGGAAGAAGGAGTAGACTATGATGAAGTTTTTGCTCTTGTGGTAAGGATTGAAGCCATAAGGCTATTTTTGGCTTTTGCATCTTATATGGGATTTCCTGTATACCAAATGGATGTTAAAAGTGCCTTTCTGTATGGCACTATCACAGAAGAAGTTTATGTTAAACAGCCTCCCGGTTTTGAAGATCGTGCACACCCAAACAAAGTCTACAAGGTTATCAAGGATATGTATGGCCTTCATCAAGCTCCAAGAGCATGGTATGAAAGACTCTCAAATTTCTTATTACAACATGGTTATAGGAGAGGAGCAATTGACAAGACTTTGTTCATCAAGAGAGATAAGAAGGATATCATGCTTGTCCAAGTTTATGTAGATGATATTATTTTTGGTGCTACTAAGCAATCTATGGTGAAGGAATTTGAAGATCTTATGCAAAAAGAGTTTCAGATGAGTTCAATGGGAGAATTAACATTCTTCTTGGGTCTTCAAGCGCAACAATCAAGCAGTGGAATTTTTATTAGTCAAGATAAGTATGTTGCAGATATTCTTAAGAGATTCAATTTCACAACTGTTAAGCCAACATCTACACCTGTGGATACTAACAAACCTTTGGGAAAAGATGAAGAAGGAGAAGAAGTTGATGTCAAATTATATAGGTCTATGATTGGATGTCTCATGTATTTAACTGCATCTAGGCCTGACATTACTTTTGCTGTATGTTTATGTGCAAGACATCAAGTTCACCCTAAGGTATCACACTTGAATGCTATCAAAAGGATTTTTAGATACCTTAGGCAACAACCTAAGCTAGGATTATGGTATCCTAGGGAGTCCCCTTTTCATCTACAAGCCTTTTCAGATAGTGATTATGCTGGAGATAACTATGACAGAAGATCCACAACTGGAGGGTGTCAGTACCTTGGAAGTAGGTTAGTCTCATGGCAATGCAAAAAGCAAACAATTGCAGCAACATCTTCCACAGAAGCAGAGTATGTAGCTGCTGCAAGTTGTTGTGCACAAGTACTTTGGTTGCAAAATCAGCTTTTGGATTATGGATTCAACTTCAAGAATACTCCTATCAACATTGATAATGAGAGTACTATTTGTATTGTGAAGAATCCAGTCTACCATTCCAAAACCAAGCACATTCAAATCAGACATCATTTTATTAGAGACTGCTATGAGCATAGGCTTATCAATGTGGTTAAAGTTCATACAGATGATAATGTAGCAGATTTACTCACAAAGGGCTTTGATGTTTCAAGATTTACTTTTTTAGTTGTGAGTATAGGTATGATAAATAATTAACCTACTTTTGAGGGGAGGCATTAGTAGTTAGTCATTATTTGAGGGAAGGCTACATGTATCATTCAAAGATAAAGTTTTTATTCATCATGCTTCAAAGAGTTACATACTTCCAACAAACACAGTCAACCATGACACAGATGAACAACAGACACAAAAAGACACAAAGAAAACTACAACAACCTATTCATCCTACCCAACACAACCTACTCCATTGGCCTTTTTCCTTTGCCCTCATAGCTCTGCTTTCCCTTTTGAGCAGTCTTTCTTTTGTCATCAAAAGAAGCTTGCTTCCTTGGGCAAGCCAGGCCAAGAACTTGCTTGGGAGGTCTCTCTTTTCTTGGAGCAGGCCACTTCATATTTTGTATTGCTGATTCCAGGGGTTGGGTCAAAGCATGTGGAAGTTCATTAGCCAGAGATGAACCAGGGACAAACTTTTTCTTCTTGGGCTTTGGATTGGTAGTGCTTGCTGCAACAGTAATGGTAGAGTTTGCTACACTCATTGATGAGGATGATACATTAGGAGGAAAGTACCCTATCCATACAGGATCCTCAAAGTCAGAGTCAGAATAGTAGCTGATCTCTGAGTCTGTGGAACCATCTGAGTCAGAGGATATGTATATCAATGGGAAGTGACTCATGGTTATAACTAGGGTTTTTGTATGTTGAAGGTGTTGATGAAAGAAGATATGAATGAAGTATGTTGGTGGAAAAATTGCTTTTATAGGCAAGAAAAGGTATTAAGGTAATAAATGAAGTTCATTGAATTCTACTTGCCTTGGTAGCTTTGGGAATTAATTTGGGAAGGTATTAATTACCTCGGGTTGACTTTCAAAGATATTTTGGTCAAATAGTCAACTATCAAGATATTTTGCTTGGAAAGTACTTTGGTCAATGTACTGCTTTCAACTTTTCTTACATGATCCTTGATGGTATGATCACCCATATTAAGGCTGGTTCACTTTTTCTGATGTATCCTAGATTTGTTCAACTTCTCTTAGAGAATCCATTAGATGGGATACAAAAACCTCAGGATTATGTACCCACTGTTAGGATGCCACCTAAGGTGTTTACCTTTATGTCTCACAAGGGAGTTAATTTTTCTGGTAGAAATACACCTCTCAATGCTTACATGTTAGAGGTAGCATAGGCTGTTAGGGATGATGTTGACAATAGTGGTTCTGTTAATTATGATGATGCTGATCAAACTAATACTTCTGAGCATTCTGCATCAGTCCATACACCTACACCACCTATTGTTTCCCCTCTGCATGATGATTTAAGTGAAAGAACTCCCTCAGTGTCAGCTTCTTTGGAAAAACCTATATCTGCTGAAGGTACTTCTCCACAAAGTACTTCTTCAAAAGGTACTGCTTCAGAGCATGCTTTAGTACCTTCTCCCAATGATTATACTCCCACAAGTGGGCTTCAAACACCTAGAGGAGATGAGGGAGTTGGAGGTTCTTTAAATAATTATGCTTTGACTAGAGAGTTGGAGAGGATGAAGAAAACTATGGATGATCAAGTTGCAGAAATTAAGAGCTTAAGGAAGAAGTTCAGAAGGTTAAAGAAGTTTGTCTGGCCTCTTGTACAAAATTTTAGGCTTTATGTGAAGGAAAAGAAACAATCTCTGAAGCAAAAGTCTAAATCATCCAAGAAGACTTCTAAATCCAGAAAGAGGCATAAGAAGTCATCATCTATCAAATTGGGGAGGAATCAAGATGATAATTTGAATAGAGATGATGCTGAGATTCAATATTCAGAAGATGCTCACCTTTGGCACTATCCAGAAGATCCAAAGACTTTTGTGCCAGAGAAAAAGGTTGAAGAAGATGTGAATATTGCACAAGAAGAAGCTGTTGAGCAAGGTGCTGATGCACAAAATCAAAATACTGATGTTGTTGATGAAAGTACTGGTCTGCAAGGTACTGCTGAACAAGGTACTGCTGCTATGAATGTTGATGAAATTGGAACTTCTACAGCTGGATTAACAAAGAATTTTGAAGATGAAGATGGTCCTTCCAATCCCATGCAGTAAGAAGAAGTTAAGGTGCATACAACAAGTGATGATGAAACTATAGCTCAGATTATGATTAATTTGAATAGACCTTCAGGAGGTATACATATTTCTGAGCCTGCACAACAAGTTTCTGAAAGTACTTCTGAATCTGAAGAGTTAGATCCCAAAGATAAAGGGAAAGGGATCATGAAGCAGAAGGATATTAAGAAGAAAAAGAAGAAATTTACTCTTGCACAGGTTAGAGAAACTATTATAGCAGAGGATGCAGAGGTTGCTAGAAAGCAACAAGCTGAGTATGATGCAGAGTATTTGGCAGAAATAAGTAAGCCAATTACAAGAAAGCCAATGACAATTGCTCAGGAAAGAAACTGGATGATTAGTTTCTTGAAGGGAAGAGGATACAAGAATTTACAGAAATTGAGGTATCCAGAAGTGAAAGCTCTATGGGAACAAGTACAAGAGTCTATCAATAAAGAGTTAGCAAGTTTTGTACCCACGGATGCTGATAAGGAGAAGAAGTTAGAAGATGTAAGGAAGGAACAAGCTGAGAAAAGAAAATTGAAGAGAAAGAAAGCAATTCAAGATGATCAATTGTCAAAGAGACTTAAGATGATACATGAAGATACAATTGATGAACTGAGAAACTATTTCAGAGTGGTTGATTTTGAGAATAAGAAGACAGAAGACTCTGGAAAGAAATCCAAGATTATCTCATTCTCTGTGGTTGAATCAAAAGAAGGGAACTATCTTATGTTCAACAGAGAAGATGAAAGCTTCACAGTATTTAATATGTTATGGGATGTTCTGCATTTTATTACCAGAGAAGATCTATATGATTTATACATGCAAGTGCAGACATACTATGAGGAGATTGAAGCATCAGGAGTGGGATTAATCTTGCTTGGAGATTTAATAACCATATGGGAAACAGAAGAAACAAGTGTTGATACTCTGTGGAATGATCAAGAAAATTGGGAAATTACAAGATGGAGATTCTTTGAGTCATCAGGAATTCATTCACTTGAGATGGAAGATGGTACCATGATTCACATGCTTGCTGAGAGAAGATATCCATTGATAAGAGAAATTATGCTCAGAATGTTGGATCATGGAATGGAACTTGAAGATGAATCTGATGTAGCTTTGGATGTGATTAAGCTATTTATCAGATGGGCTAAATCTGAAGAATAATATTGCAAAGTACTGGTATGTTTTGTTTTGTATAATAAGTATTTTTTCAAAATACTGCAAAGACAAACAGTACTTTATCAAAGTACTGCTTGCTGCATAAAACCAGTATAAGTCCTTTGTAAAATAAAATAAAAAGTTTTTGATGTTTAAAAGTGAAGTCAATAAAAGGATTTGAAGAAAAACACATGGTGTTAGTATTTATAGTGCACAACAAATGGTAATCAACTCACCATGTTTAACAGACAAGAAAGAGTTTGACTCATCATGAGGGTACGGCTCTGATGTGATAATCAAATCCGTTTTTAGTTGACAATTTACTAAAAATTGTATGGTTTTCAACTCACCATATCTGTAAAAGTGAAGAGTTGGCTAGCCCACAAGGAAAAATGGCTTGTGGTAAAGGCTGTGGAAAATCCATTTATGGTAATTAGTTCACCATGGTTGAGATCAAAGAACTAACTAGTCCAAAAGCAAACGGCTCTTGGTAAAGACTACTCAAATCCGTTGATAGCTGATTATTTGCTAAAAATCATATGGTTATCAATGTACCATGGTTGTTCTAACCTAAACATTGGCTACTCCAGAGTTAATGGCTTTGGTAAAGAGACATCAAAATCCATTAATTTTCAATGATTCACCTCTCACATGAGTTTACACACCTGGAAGTGATGAGAATAGTATGAAAGTTTAAAAGATTTGATGAACACTGTACCAAAATGTTGCTGAGTAGCTGTGGAGATTTATTGCAGAGAAGATATCAACTGATGCTGATAAAAAGTACTTTGACATATGACAGATAAAGGATAAAGAGATAAAGAAACAATCTTTCTAAATGATTAAAGATTTTGAAGATCAAAGATAACAAAGAAACTTGAAATCAAGCAAGTGGAGTTCAAGTTTGGGGAGGATTGTTGGGATACTAAAGTTCAAGGTACTTCTGTATTTCAATGTACTGTTGTGTCAAGGTGCTGCTTGAAGATTAAAGTCAAAGTACTGCTACATATTGAAGATAATTCAAAGTACTTCGAAGAATATAAGGACTTAAGTGCAATATTGATTAAAGGATTAATAAGTAATATTGTATGAATATTCTAGAATTAGTTAGGGATAATTACTTGTCGTTCAAGTAGATGATGTAAACCGACTTAAGGTTATCTATATAAGGAGCCTTATGATGGTATTAGGGATATAAGTTTTTAGTCGAAGTTCTAAGAGTCTTAGAAGCTTTACAAGTCGATAATAGTTAGGGATTGTTAGTGAATCTGTGTAACAAAGCAGGTTCAAGTTTGGTTTAATATAAAATTTCTTCTTAAGATTTGTGTTAGTAGATTCCGCATACTTTACAAGGTCAAAACAGTGTTTCAATATTAATAGTGTTGAGTTTACTCAATATTGTTAAACCTTTACAAGCTACAAAGTAGTTTGGTCAAAGTATATCGATCCAACAGTTGTGTCAGCCAACCATGCACGGGAGGGGTGGACCTATTGCACCACTCACAATTGTAGCCACGGAATTTGGACTCAAGTACCACATGATCCAGCAAATCCAAAATTCATGCCAGTTCCACGGTTTACCCGGTGACGATGCAAACAAGTATCTCGATAAATTTCTTACTGTCACCCAGAGTATGAAGCAGAATGGTGTCACGGAAGATAGCCTTCGCTTATATCTCTTTTCGTATTCTCTCACTCATCATGCTACTGCCTGGTTTGATTGTCTCCCGAAGAATTCGATCCATAGTTTTGATGAAATGGTTTCAAAATTTCTAGCAAAATATTTTCCACCATCCATGGTGACGAAATTGAGAAACGATATCAGCAACTTCCGAGAGCGTCCTGACGAGTCCTTATTTGAGGCATGGGAACGTTATAAGCTTGCAATTGATCGTTGTCCTAATCACAATATGCTCCTTGTCACCATCATAGATACTTTCTATAATGGTTTGACACTTCGACACTGTGACACGATCAATGCTGCTGCCGGTGGGACCTTCATGAAAAGGACCCCGGAGGAGTGCTATGATCTGATTGAGAACATGACTGCCCACCACAATTTTTGGGATTCCTCAGCTGAGAGGAATGATTCATGTAAATCTGTCACTCTAGCATCCAATGAAATAGCTGCTCTCACCAAGAAACTTGGTGATTTATACACTGCAATTTTACAGATTCACCAGAAAAATCAAAATCATCATCAGAGCTGATAGTCAAAGTTGTGAAACATGTGGTGGTCCACACCCATATACTTAGTGCACAGCCTCCGGTGGCTTCACTCATGAGAACGTATTTGCTGCTCAAGGTTCCTACAACATAGGGGTCACACTTACCAACCACAGGGGGACCATAATCTCTTGAGCTATTGTTCCAACAATTATCTGGGACCAACCGGTTTTAATCAGTCTCAAAACCCCAATGCTCAAAACCGGAACAAAAATTTCAATCAAAATCAGAACCAAAATCGAATGAACCAAGGTTTCCATAACCAAGGGAATTTCATTTTTGGTCAAAACCAGGGTTTTCAAAACAAAGGAAATTTTAACCGTAATCAAGGTCATGGTAATTTCAATCAGGGTAACAATTTCCATCAGGGTAATAATTTTCATCAGGGAAACAATTTTCAGGGTAATAACAACCAACCTCAAGGAAATTTTCAAAACAACAGTGTTCAAAATAAAAATCAAGCTGTTGTTGAAACCCAATCCTCTTCTGATGAGTTGTTGAAAAAATTCATGAAATCAAAAGAGGAGACAAATCGGGTATTGGTCAGCCAAATCTCTGAACTTAAAAAGTCTTTAAATGAACGACCCTCGGGCTCATGTACACTTCCTAGCAACACGATCGCTAACTCGAGGGGTGATCTTACGTTGATCAAAACTCGAAGCGGAGTCGCATAAAATGGACCAGAACGTGAACCTGAGGATACTATGGACACAGTACTTCCCACTAACAATGGAGGTCCCAAAGACGTCTATCCTCAAGTTGTCCTGGTCCCGAACCCCAAAACAAAATTCGTATTTGAGACTCCAAAGAATCCCGTTGAAATTCCAAAACCCAACCCTAAGCCTTCAATTCCATATCCTTCACGTTTACAAGACCAAAAGCTCTGTGAAAAAGCTAATCATCAAATGGAAAAAAATTTCCAAAATTTTCAAGATTTACATTTTGATATCAGCTTCGCGGATGTTATTCGTGTGATGCCCAAGTTTTCATCAACAATCAAGAACTTGTTAAGTAACAAGGAAAAAATCTTTGAGATGGCAAAAACTCCACTGAATGGGAACTGAACTGTTCTGTAGTTCTATTGAAACACCTTCCCGAGAAGCTGGGAGATCCTGAGAAATTCCTCATTCCGTGTATTTTCTCAGGGATGGTTGAATGTTTTGCCTTGGCCAATCTTGGTGCAAAAATCAACCTGATGCCTCACTCAGTCTAGAAGAAACTCTCTCTTCCTGAACTCACTCCTACCTGCATGACTTTCGAGCTTGCAGACTGTTCCATATCTCATCCCTTCGGCATTGCTGAGGACGTATTTGTGAAAGTAGGAAAGTTCTATTTTCCTGCAGACTTTGTGATTGTTGATTTCGATGCAGATCCGAGGGTTCCTCTCATTCTAGGGAGGGGATTCCTAAGAACGGTCTGTGCTTTAATCGATGTATTCGATGAAGAAATCACTTTACGTGTTGGTAATGAAGCCATCACCTTCAACCTTGATTAAACTTCGAGGTACTCTTCCAATTACGAGTCAGTGTCAATCAACAGAATCAATGTTAAATATGTTGCTTCGGAAGAGTATTCTCAAGAAATTCTTGGTTTCACTGATAATTCTCCGAGTGGCAATCCACTCCCTCCTCTCAACCTATCATTGCTAATTCTTCTCCTTCCCTCACTCCGTTTGAGGGAAGTGACTTCGTCTTAGAGGAAATAGGCCTTTCTCAAAATTGATTCAATTCCCGAGGGAATTGATAACCAAGAGATAGACCAGGAAATGGATATCCTTCTCCTTGAGAAGTTGCTAAATGAAGATACCTCTCCTCCTCCCATTCTTCCACAAAAACTTCATAAAGAGGAAATCAAATATGTTAAGAAAACTGATGAATATCCCGAGGTCGAACTTAAGGACTTACCACCTCATCTCGAATACGCATATTTGGAGGGTAATGACAAATTACCCGTCATAATTGCAAAAGACTTGAGTAATGAGGAAAAGGCTGCCCTCATAAAAGGTTTTAAAATCACACAAGCAAGCCCTTGCTTGGAAACTCTCCGACATCAAGGGTATTAACCTAGAATTTTGTACACACAAGATTTTAATGGAGGATGACTTTAAACCAGCAGTTCAACAACAAAGAAGGGTTAATCCTATAATTCACGAGGTTATCGAACAAGAAGTTCTCAAACTTCTTGATGCCGGATTGATTTACCCTATCCCTGATAGTCCTTGGGTTAGTCTCATTCACTGTGTTACAAAAAAGGGTGGCATTACTGTTGTCACAAATGATGAAAATGAGTTGATTCCAACTCGATTGGTTATGGGATGGCGTGTGTGCATTGACAATAGAAAGTTAAAAGACGCCACCCATAAAGACCACTTTCCTTTACCCTTCATGGACCAAATGCTCGAGAGATTAGTGGGAAACGAGTACTATTGTTTCCTAGACGGTTTCTCGGGTTACTTTCATATTCCCATTGATCCGCAACATCAAGAAAAGACCGCATTCACATGCCCCTACAGGACTTTTGCCTATCGACGTATGTCTTTTGGTTTATGAAATGCTCCAGGCACGTTCCAAAGGTGTATGATGGCCATATTCAACGACATGATCGGGAAAACAATGGAGGTCTTTATGGATGATTTCTCGTTCATTGGGGATTCTTTCCAATCATGTCTCTCCTATTTAGAAAACATGCTTAAACGTTGTGAAGATACAAATTTGAGTCTAAATTAGGAGAAGGTTCATTTTATGGTCAAAGTGGGCATTGTTCTCAGCCATAAGATTTCCAAAAGCGGGATTGAGGTTGACAGAGCGAAAGTTGATGTTATTGCCAAACTGCCTCATCCTACCACTGTCAAAGGTGTCAGGAGTTTTCTCGGGCATGCCGGTTTCTATCGGAGATTTATTCAGGATTTCTCAAAAATAGCCTGGCCTATGACCCATCTTTTTGAGAAAGATGCTCCTTTAATCTTCTCTCCCGAGTGCATTGAAGCTTGTCAAACATTGCAGAAAAAGCTTACTGAAGCAACCATTCTAGTTGCCCGCGATTGGGACCTGCCTTTTGAACTCATGTGCGATGCAAGTGATTTTGCTATAGGTGCGGTATTGGGGCAATGAAAAACAAAACATTTCCAGCTTATACATTATGCAAGTAAAACCATAACCGAAGCTCAGACTCATTAAACTACAACGGAAAAAGAATTATTAGCCGTGGTGTATGCTTTTGAGAAGTTCCGGCCATACTTAATCTTGACCAAATGCATAGTGTATACGGATCACTCGGCTCTAAAATATCTTTTTGCCAAACAGGATGCAAAGCTGAGATTGCTCCGATAGGTTCTCCTCCTGCAAGAATTTGATATCATCATCTGTGATAAAAAAGGAGCTGAGAACCTAGCAGCTGATCATCTATCCGGATTAGAGAACCCTCACCAAGATGTCCTCGAGAAAAAAGAAATAAATGAAACCTTTCCTCTCGAAACACTCAATGTGATCTCTTCTCGTGGTGACTCTACTACCCCACGGTTTGCAGACTTTGCTAACTACGATGCGGGTAACTTCATTGTAAAAGGGATGTCGTCCCAACAGAAGAAAAAATTCTTCAAAGATGTAAACCACTACTTCTGGGATGACCCCTATTTGTTCAAAATCGGTGTGGATCAAGTCATCCGGCGGTGTGTCCGTGGCCAAGAAGCCATGTATATTCTTAAATCTTGTTATGATGGACCCACGGGGGGACATCATAGCCCAAACTACACCGCTAAAAAGGTGTTTGATTCCAGTTTCTATTGGCCCACAATCTATAAGGATACCCACGACCTAGTCAAAACTTGTGACGCTTGTCAGCGTAACGGGAATATTTCAAAGAAGGATGGGATGCCACAAAATGCCATCCAAGTGTGAAATCTTTGACATCTGGGACATTGACTTTATGGGGCCATTCCCGTCTTCATGAGGGAATAAGTTTATACTCGTGGCTGTTGATTATTTATCTAAATGGGTTAAAGCAAAAGCTCTACCCACCAACGACGCCCAAGTTGTTGTAAAATTCTTGAAATCTCTTTTTGCTAGGTTCTGAACTCCATGTGCCATCATTAGTGATCGCGGCACACACTTTTGCAATGATCAATTCGCAAAAGTCATGCTCAAGTATGGTGTCACTCACCGTCTTTCCACCGCATATCACCCCAAACAAGTGGGCAAGTGGAGGTTTCCAGCCGTGGTATCAAAAGGATTCTAGAGAGGACCATAGGTGAAAACCGTACCTCTTAGTCGGATAAACTAGATGATGCACTCTAAGCCTTCCGTACAGCTTACAAAATATCCATCGGGTGTACTCCTTACAAGCTTGTTAACGGAAAGGTGTGTCATTTACCAATCGAACTTGAGCACAAAGCCTAATAGGCCTTGAAACATGCCAAATTCGATCTCTAGACAGTGGGTGATCACTGCAAGGTTCAGCTAAATGAATTAAACGAACTTCGTGATCAGGCATATGAGAACTCTTTGATCTACAAAGAAAAGACAAAGAAGATTCGCGACTCAAAGATTAAGAACCGCGTTTTCAACGTTGGTGATCAAGTCTTTCTTTTCAATTCCATATTGAAGATTTTCTAGGGCAAACTCAAAACCCGTTGGTCTGGACCTTTCACTATCACCAAAGTATTTCCTTATGGTACCGTTGAGTTGTCTCAACCCGATGGTCCCAACTTGAAAGTGAATGGTCATAGGTTCAAGCACTACTTTGGAGGGGACATACCACCCATGGTTGTCCTGGATCTCAAAACTTTCCCCATGAACGAAATTGGGGATTAAGTCAAGCTAGTGACTCGGTGAACAAAAAAATTAGCAATCACATGGGTGACAACCCATGTCTCTGTCTTCTCTCTTCTTTTTAAACAAAGTGACAAGAAGAGGGCAACCTCATCTGAATCTTTTGTTTGGTTATTGTTGTGTTTGTACATGTAATTTTTCCAGAAGCATGAAGGCTCTCGTGCTCGTGTTTTGTCCTTACTCCACTCAAGTCTCATACTTCATTGTTCAAGAATTCTGATATCCTTAACTAACGTTATCTTTTGGCGTAATTAATAAACGGCCTTAGATACAAAGTAGGATGACCCTCACCTTTGAAACATTGAGGACAATGTTTAAATTTAGTGTGTGTGGGGGGGGGGGGTATCTTCGATTTGACTTGCACCTTTCATGTGCCGTTTTCTCATGCAACCCCGTTTTTCTCGAAAAATCCAAAAAATTGAAAAAAATTCATCAAAAAAGTACAAAAAAATTGAAAAAATTTGAAATTTTTTGCAAAAATATAATAAGTTTTGACACTTTGTTTGACTTTTTGCTGGGTAGAGTAAGAATAGAAATTTTCACCTGACCGGGCGTGTTGAGCCGTAGCTTGTTCCCTTAACTTTTTAGGCTAAGCATCCGCGGATCTCATTACTTGAGATTTTAAATTTGTGGAGAACGAGGAATGATAGTAAAGTCATAAGTGTGATTAGATGCTAAACGTGGGATAGTTGGATTTCTTTAGAGCTCATAACAGTTACTTGTAATTCCTTGCTCCCGCAAGATTGAAAACCAAAAAAAAAAATTATAATTACGCGTTTGTAAAAGTTGTCTAAATTTCCGCTCACTTTACGTGTGGCATAAGCATTAAATGGGCCTTGGATTCTTTATTCTGAAAGGCGTTTAGGTCTTGGAACTCCTCGTTTTGTTCTATACCACATGAGGTTCATAAATAACACCATCAATATGTAATAAATGCCAAAAATAGCTGCGGTTCGACAAGCGGATCCTTGCATCCTTTGTTTTGAAAGGCGCTTAGGTCTGGGAGTTTAACCGTGAAGCTCCGTATGCTTGAGGCAAAGTAATTAAGTCATAAGTACCAAAAATAATTGCGGTTCGACAAGCGGATCCTTGCATCCTTTGTTCTGAAAGGCGCTTAGGTCTGGGAGATTCACCGTGAAGCTCCGTATATTTGAGGTACAAGTTATATATGTAAAACCAAGTAAAAAAATGAATGAAAATGAAAATATAATAAATGTGGTGTGAACATGTGAGCCTTTTGAGTTAGAATTTAAAAGATTTTTAAATCCGCCTAAATCTATCAGACTTTAAAACTATCAGAACAAAAATGAGCAATCATTTCTTTAACAAAGTCTAGATACAATAAGACTTGGGAGCAGGAATTTACAATTAGCATTTATGAGTAGTGTTAGCATCTAATGATATTTTTGGCTATGATTTCGTTTTTACGCTTAGCTTGGAAACTCGTGAAATATCAGGGACGATGAATTCTATCCGTATGGACACTTTTCTCTGAGATGTGTTTCTTACTCTGTAACCCTAAACGTTACTGAAAACTGATGAAAGTCAACATCTCGTCACATAATAAGTGTAAAAAGTACATAAATAGTAGTGTAGGAAATAAAGTTGAAAAACAGGGCGTTCTCAGGAATAAATGATTTTGTACTCTCTTTTGAACATATTTTTACTTCTTCAACATTAGTAAAAAGAGTTATGAAAATTATATATCTTGTAGGGCGTGAATTGATCACATTACGTGAGGACACGACAATACCTTAGTCTGGGGGGGGGGGGGGGGGTTTGGTGTATGCTTATTCACACACCTTTTTCTGACCAAATTAAGACCAAAACAGACACAAACTAACCATAATTGCCAAAGATATTGTGTTTTTGTGTTTGTGATCGTGCAGGAACGGATATTTCAGAAATTGGCATAAATCAGGCCAAAAAGCACAAAAACGAGCACGAGTATGGAAAACATGTCAAAAGCCAAAGCCGAGGAAGCAAGATAAACCCTTGTGATAACTTTGGAATGTTGGAAAATCAGGTCCCTAAATTTTTAGCTTTTGCAAATTTGGTCCTTGTGTTAACTACTAAACCAAACAGATCCATTTTATTCTTATTAGCCAAAACACAAACCAAGTACAAACCAAAATACAAAACAAACCAAACACCACCCAAGCCCATCTCCCTGAACCCAACCCAAACTTAAAAACTGTTCTAAATAATCCCCCCATTCAAACCCCCGGTCAAACAACAATCCTTCCCTCCCTCACCCTCACCACTTGCTTGTAAAAACATCACCTCACCACCCCCACCTTCTCCATCACATTCGCCACCCAACCCACCAAATTTAACTCCCAAATAACCACAATAAAAGCCACCACCGCCTCTTGTAAATTATCAGACAATTGGTCAAAACCAATTTTCCCACCAAAATCATTTCAATTGCTAGGATTGCTTCCAGTTATCCAATGGTCAATTTTATTGATGGGAAATGATCAGAGGACCATGGGAAACCCTAAAAAGTCATTATAAAAGGAGAAAGAAGCAGAAAAGAAGAGCAGTAGTTAATAGTTTAAAATTTTCATGTTGTTTCAATATAAAGTTAGCTCTTAGTTGTTAAATCTGCTTTCTAAAGCTTGTACTCAGTTCCAACATTGTAGTTTAAGCTTTATTTAATCTTAATTCTAAGTTTCAACAGTTTAATTCAAGATTTGCATTTTTAGTTAAAATTTCTCTTTTTACCTTAATCATACTATAATCCATGTTTTTTAGTTTCATAAGCTCACTTTAGCTCTGGAAATACCAAAGAAAACATAAAAAAAAAATATAGAACTAAAGACACCACATGGTACCTTTGCAATGAAAAGGAATGCTATGGAAGTTGCCAGTTATGGATATGGCAAGAGGGACTCATACTAGCTTGTTGTAAAACAAGCTAGAGCTTGTAGCAGTTTCAAGAAACCCTAGTTTAGCTAGTGGTCAAGGTGTCACATTCTTCTTTTTAATTTTTAAGTTTTTAGTGTAATTTTAGCATATTTTGTTATCATTAGTTTTAGTTGTGACTTGTTGCTTATTTATGCTTAATTATGTTATCCATTTATGATAAGATTTTTCTTGCTCTCATTTCTAAACCATTTGACTGAAACTTTTTGGAAAATCAAGTCTAGATGCTCAGCTTTCAAGCCCTTATTTTTGCTTATTTTTATGATTTTGTTAAACAGCTTATTGTGCCCTTTCTTTTGACCTGTTTGCACAAACCCTCCCCTGTACCAAGGGTGTTGTAGTTTTAAGCCATTTTCATTAGCTTCTCATTTGACCACTAGAGTACTAAAGCCTGAGCTTTTTGGCAATTTGGAAAGCTCACCAGCCTAGCTTTTAGGATCAGAGCTCATTTTGGGTTTAGGAGCTTTTGCCCCTAACTTAATTTGCTATTTGCCTCACCAACTCTGCATACTAAGAATCTGTGGTGATTAAGCCATTTTCACAAGCTCATTAGTGGACACCACTCCCTGATTTTTGGCTTATTAGAAAGCTCATTAGGTTGGCTTATTGGATTAGCCCTCACCTCAGGCCCCTGAGCTTATTTGGTGGGTCCCACATAGGCCTGCAGTTACCCTTGTGGCCTGCTTGGTTCTCAGTTGGATTTGAATTTGCTTATTTTGGCTTTCTAGCTTATTTTGTGTATTCTCTTGTGTGTTTTAGTTTATTCTAAGTATATTTAATCTTTTTCTAGCTTATTTTGTTATTGAGTTCAACTATGTAGCTTAATTAGTGCTAATTCAAACTTAAAATCTCATTTTCAAGTTAATAAGCCCACTGTCAAGATTATAAGTTTGCACAATGCTTATTTTTTAAGTTTCATAAATTTTGGTTTCATTAAAGTTGCTTATAATCAGTTGTGTAAAAGTTTTGTAAAAGAAAAATCAAAAAAATAAAACAGAACAAAAAAAGGGCTTAGTGGGAATTGAACCCTGGCCCTCTTGGTTCCCTGGGTCAAAACTAAACCAACACAGAGCACCATCTCCCCTATGTGATACTTAGTGTTTTAATTCCCCACTCTTTTAAATATAGTGATAGCTTCTATTTAATTAGATTTAGCTTATTTGTTTATTTTCTATGCTTTTCTAATAAGCACGTGTATGTTTTTATATTTTTCTTAAGTTCCTGTTATATTAAAGTAATTGTATTAAAATTTTCATAATTTTCTGTTTTGATTTGGTATTTTTAATAATTAGTTTTAGTTTAATTAGTTTTAACTAAAAAATCAAAAATAGAATCCATTTCTGCTTATTATTAAGCACTAGTACCATTTTATATTTTTTCTAGGTTTGTATTGTTATAAAGTGTTTTTAGAAAAAAATTCATAATTTTTACTGTAAATTTGCTATTTTTTATAATTAAATTAGTTTAAATAGCTTTTAATTAATAATTAAATAAATAATATCTAAATTAGTTTATTTATAATTTTTATAAACTTTTCATAATTTTATAGGATTCCTGTGATGGTTATTTAGTTATAAATTTTTTTTCATAATTTTCTAAGTCATGTTAGTATTTTTCATAATTTAAATTAGTCATTAAATAGTTTTTAATTAATATTAAATAATTAAAAAATCAAAAAAATAATTTTCTTTTTTATAAAATTTTCTTTTAATATTAAGTTTGTAAAAAAGTCATTTTCACCCCTTTAAGATTATTTATGCGTTATTTTCCTTTTTTCCAATATGCAGTTACGTTTAATTTAATTTTAATTTACGTTTTAGGTTTAAATACGTATCTGATTTACTGTAATTGTTAATATTTGTAACTTATCTTATTTCCATTAGTGTAATCAATAAAATCATCTCTTTGTTACTTTCCTCAAATCACTCATTCCAATAAACGTTCAAAAATACATTTTCATACCTCGCTGGGACATAACGACTCGGGAAAACACTGTGCTTACACCGAATCATAAATTGATCACTTTCTCCCACTCAGGTTTGACCTGTTGGCCAAACTCACTTGGTTGACTTAAGGACTGACTGTCTGGGAGAGTCACCAACACCAGCTAACATCACCCAAGCAAGGAATATCCTAAAAGCTTCGACCTCTAAGTTTGTACAAATGAATCCATTTAACCCATAAGAATCTTTACTGGTTAAAATACACCAAATATGAGTAGCCATAAAAGCAACATAAAATCCTCCAGTCTACGGATACCAAGACCACCCTCATGCTTAGGCTTACAAACCGACTCCTAAGCAACTTTGGCCTTACCCCGCTTCATTTCACCTTGGCAACATAGGAAACCTCTCATGAGTTTCTCCAACTCATGAACGATACGAGCAGGGAGGATAAAAACAAAAGCCTAATATATATGCATAGAAGATAATATAGACCTTTTAGTCCCTATATAGCAGTTTTGAAGAGATAAGATGGACACTATGGTACCTTACAGGAAGGGATCTTTCTACTAGTGGCATATAATGAAGAATATTATCTTACAAGGCATTTGGGACATTACAAAAGAAAGTTGTGCTCTTGGGTGTACTTGGGAGAAGATACGACATATTCTTGAAATCCTCCAAGGCTTGCATAATAACGTTAACAGAAGAAGGGTGGCCTCTAGAAAACAAGAAAAGATCATCTACAAAACAAATGTTAATAATTCTTTGCTGCTCACATAGATGATGAAATTGAAATTCCACCGAGTTAGCAACCTTTTTCTGCAAAATAAGGATTAAGACCCCATAACCAAAGTAAACAAGTAAGGAGATAACGGATCTCCCTGCTGTGGAAAACTAGAAGGGGGGGGGTTTAATAGTTTTACGTCCTTTTAATTTTATAAAAACTTTGTTTCAAAAAGGTTGATTCGAGATTATATGAAATCTACTCTTGTACAATAAAAACAAGTATGTATAAACTAAATAGCAAAGTAGCAAAGTAAGTAAAGAAGTAAATGAGAGATGGAAAGATCGAACAGCGAGACAAGAGATTTATAGTGGTTCGGCTACAAGGACACCTTCCTTGTCCTACTCCACTCCCCGAGCACCTAACTCGAGAATTTTCTTCACTATGTCAACAAGCTCCCTTATGGTGGAGAAAACCTTACACACCACAACACAACTTCTTCACACCTATTTCACAACTTCTTCACACCTAGTCACTCCTTAATTACACTATTTCTTCTTCACACCTATATTTCTTTCATACCTAGATTACTTCACAACTTCTATATCTACACACCTTGCTAACCTAACTTCTTATACTAGCTTCTATCTACTATTCACAACTAATACACAAAATAGATATATATGTGATGATGTACAAACAACTTGGATGTGAAGGTCACAACATGTTGTAATACTTCTTGTCTTGATGAGTTGAAGTATTCTTCTCTTGCACTAGAAGTGTTGAAGATTGAATCACTTGGAAACAAAATCTTATGATTATATGATCAAAGGATTTTAGAGAATGGAAATGGAGATTTAGATCAGAAAGTTTTTAGTGCAAAAGGTGAGGAAAAAGTCCAGGAATAGCCAGTATTTATAGGGGAAAAATTACTGTGCAGGAGCGTGGCCGGTCCCCTTAATTAGGGGTCGGTCCCTTTAATAATTATGGGGGCCGCATAGTGAATTAAGGGGGCCGCCCACTATATCCATTGGGTATTTTTGTCCTTTTCTGGGGAAGGTTTTTCTGAAGGAAATTTGCCCTTTTTTGTTGGAAATTTGAAATCAGATGTTTATGGTTTAATTAAACAATTTTGTTAAATACCAAAAATGATTTTCTAAAAGATATAAAATGTTTATGTCATTTTATAAAAATACTAGAGATTAAGAAAATGTTCCTTTGATTATATAATGCATTAGTCACTTTGTTTATTCATATCTTAAGTTATTAGGTTGTTGAAATGAACATTTATGACTAAATACTTGTTTATGTGATAATCTCTAGTTTAATGAGTTTATATTTTGTAATTATCAAAACTTAGAGATATCTAAAAATATGTATAACGTTTTTAGGCATTATTTATATATCAACAATCTTCCCCTTTTTGATGATTACAAAACATAAACTCATTAAGATTAAAAATTAGTTTATAGACAAGTATTTAGTGAGTTAATGTTCACTTCTCCCCCTTTTTGTAGAATCAAAAAGGTTATGCCGACTAGCTTCATGAATGAAGTTAGATGGATAGAAACCTTCCCCTTGACGTGTGCTCCCCTCATTTGAGAGCACCAAGGAACCGAGCTAAGGAATGCCTGGCTACACGAAATATGTGAAGAGTACAAGACATATATATGCAAAGCAATAATATGTATAGATTCATTCGAGCATTTAAGATGGTCACAGAATGAACATCATTACAACATTCAATATGCTTGAAGCATATTGATTACAATAAAATAAAAGAAACAATAGTCCTTAATTGCCAAAGAGAGCTCTTGGACTTGCTTACAACCCATGGTTGAGTGTTTTATTTGGTTGAGGGGAACATAAGCATAAAGCTTAGTTGTTTAATGGTGAAGGTTATGGTGTAGGGTATGGAGCGGAAGAGATGGATCTCACGATGTTGTATCGTGTCATTGGTGGTATTGGATGAGGACAAGTAAGAAGATACTCGATCCAAGAAATATCTTCACTCAAGTAGAGGATTTATTTTTGGAGGAATATGCAACAAGGGCAAAAATGAGTGTGGTTTGTAACTTGATCCAAGTTGAGAGAGTGGGGTAAGCAATTTGCATAGGGTGATGATGGAGGTTGCCCTTTGTTGCGTTGTGGAAGATGCATAGCAAGAAGATCACTTAGGTCATGAATTTGGTTTATTTCTTCATAGAACTTTTGCTTTTCCGTGGCAATGTGGAGTGAATCATTTGGTTGATATGGATGAATTGGGGTTGTGTAGTTGGAATTGAAATTGTTGGAAGTATAGTTTGATGGTTGATCAAACTTATAGGGATCATTGAAGATGGTTTGAGGTTGAGATGTGTAGTTTGGGATGAAGATGGATGTTTGGCGAATGTTGTATGGTTTGTAAAGAGGATCAAAGGAATGTCCTTGTGGGTTTGGAGTAAAGTTTGGGAAGTAAGTAGTTGGAGGTGTTGATTAATTACCAATTTCATTGGTTATGATGGATTTGTTTCAAGGGCTTTTTCTTCGCCAAATGGGTTTTTTCGTCATCCTTGCTAGCCTTGAGGCTTTTGGTTTTGGTTTGTTTGGAGAGGTCATGATGAGATGAATGGAGAGTTTGAAGAATAGGGTATTTATAGTGTGAGACTTGTGTGATTATGGATGGATAATGTTTGTTTGGGAGATTTGAACAAAATATGTTTGTGAATTTTGGGAAGTGTATGATAAAATGGGCTGAAAAGTAGAAAAGATTCTGTAAACCCGACCATCAGATGGCCGGTCCCCTTAATTGGTGGCCGGTCCCCTTAATAATTAAGGGGGCCGCCTTACATAATTAAGGGGGTCGCCCATCTGGTGGTTTCCAGGTTGCCAGAAATGGGTTTTTGGCAGAAAATTGCAGAAAGGTTGTGTTTTTGGGTTTGGTTTCAAGCAAGTTCAACTTTTTGAGGCAATTTAGTATCTAATATATTCATAATTTAGCATGCATGCAAAAACACTTAAGTGATAGAACAATCAAGCAAGCAATTCTACCTAGTGGAATTATCTTAGAGCAAGGGCAAATGCAACTAGTGAGCAAGAAACTATTGATGGAACAAAATTGACAATATTGTTTGTGACTTTGTCCTAGTGTCTGCCTATATGCAACAAATGTGGTGTAGGTCTGAAAATATGTATGATTTATGTGGTTCGAGAGGTCGAGGTTGATCAAAGATGATGAAAGTATTCATCTTTCTAGTGAGAGAAAGTAGAGTGAGGGTGAAGAAAAAGGATAATATTAATATGAAAGTAAAGGTTACACAATTTCTCACACCCCTCATGGAGAGTCATGAGGGGTATTTATAGGCTCTACACATCTCAAGTTTGCCTAGTTAACATAAGTAGCCCCTATTGGCACAACTTGCTACATATCTAGTCCATTTCATGTATGTGACGTTATCTTTATAAAAGAGCGAGGCTAACAATCTCCCTCCAAGATATCGTCACACGTGAATGGTTACAATGAGACCTATAAATACATAAACAATGTAAATTACAACAATAGTAAACTATGTTGATGTTGTTGAAGCGCAGAGTCTTTGTAGTCTAGATACTGAGGCAGACTTGAAGTTCTCCCTTCCGACGATCTCGGCGTACTGACGACAAAGGTCTTTGTAGCTCTGAACTTCAACTATAATGGTCTAGTTAGGTTATTACTCCCTCCTAACTGGTGAGCCTTTATTACTTTTACCTGCTCCCTCCTGAACCAACAACTCTCTTTTCATCACGCAGCGGACAAAGTAGATTCAAAAGTGTAGGTACATGGTTGTAGTTCAGGGAGCATCATTACAACATAACTCACATAGTATTGCACAGAAGGTTGGTAATACGCTCCGATGTACACATCATTAGTACTACTTCAGTTCCAGTGTAAGCACAATTCCCTCGAACAACCAACGTACTAGAGATGAAACACTACTTCTTTTGGCATGTTCTTCTCCCTCCTGATGGTTGCGATTTATCAAAATCATCGTACTTTTTTGTGTACATGCCATAATTACCCGTACTTTACACTTCTGATGCAATATAGATAGACCATGAAAGCATAATTTTGTGAGTATATGTCGCATAAACACTCTCAATACTTTTTTCTCAAATCAACCTTTAAACGAACCTCCTTAGAATTCACTGGCTAATAGTAATGACCACATCTGGAGACAGCCCAGTATGACCAGCTTGAAAAAGAAGTAATCATCCCATCTTGTGACTTAATGCTTATACGATAGATGTGACTTAATACCTATACTGAGCACTACAATGTAACTCCTTTAAGTATGAGGTTGCACGAAATATTCGCCACTTGAACAATCCACTACTTCGTGTGACACTGAGTACTACAACGTAACTCCTTTAAGTGATAGCTATACTGTGAGCACTACAACGTAACTCCTTACATCAGTAATAACTAGATTGTCAGGACTGAATTTTTTTTTTAATTTGCGCAGACAAGTTATCTTCAAAATTCGTGCATCCAACCACCCTAGACTTTGAGATAAATAAATACACTTGTTGAAATGCCACTTCAAAGTCAAATCAATAATACCGTGCAAGAATCCCGTAGTCATTTTTGTTAAACATAGCAATTCTAGCCGTGAAACTATGTATCCCCGTGAAAGATATAATACCAAAATACCACTCAATCAATCAAATTTTATCAAAATGCGCATCCAAAAAATAAAATAAATTTTGTATAACACATTTTATAGTTCAATTATATTCAGCCACAGTCCATATCCATTTACGAATTGAATGAAACTTTCAGCCCAAATAATTTCGTATATAGACAAACCATTCCATTAGCAGCCCATTATTCTCGGCCCATCATCAAACACGATCCAAACAAAAGACTGTATAACTTGTGACAACTTGAATCTTGTGATAATCCTAATTCACACTTCAAAAATATAACGCCTACCATACATACGCTCCTCTCTCTCCCATCAGATAATACTCATCCATTTTCAATCAAATCTTTATGTAATCTCAGTCTATAATCATCTTACCACCATCAAAATACACGAACACAAAACTGAAACACCCTTCTTTCTATTGGGGTAGAACGGATCAAGAACACAAGAGATTGTTGCTTCAAGATCTATAATTAAAGGTCTCGGGTAAAGTTTGTTGTTGTGTTATTGTTTTGAATGAACCAAGAATGGATTATAACATGTTTGTTATAAATCTTTTCTTTTTAGTTCGGATATAATTGAAGCTATGCTTCATAAATTTGATCGATGATGGTATGTTTCTTTCGTGTGGTTGACCTCTCGTCTTGATATACTTTTGTATCACACGAAAAGAAATAAGCTGAGATCAATAATAATTCTACCATTATGTTTGAGTCATGGTTGAGATCTATGGAAATAGGATACTGTTGGGTTTAGATTTTGTTTGGTTATGATGTTGGTCGAGGCTGTGATAGTCTTCATCATTTATTGCATTTCCTTTTCTTTTCATTTGACTTACGGACTGATGATGTTTAACTGAGGTTCATAAGAGTTTGGTATTATATTTTGTGTATGGTCAAGTGGTCTTGTGTCTTCATCTTGAATTTGAAGAATTTTCGAAACTTTTCAATCTTGTATTTTCGAAACTTTTCAAATATTTCGAAAACTTTGACACTTATCGAGAATACTTAGTTATCGAGAACGTGATTTTCGAGAACATGTTTATCGAGAACATATTTTCGATAAATAGGGTATTGTGTTCTCGAAAACCACATGTGTTCTTGAAAACAAGTACATATCAAGAACTTCTTATACAAGAAATTCCGATCTGATTCCGGCGACCCATTTTGCAGATTCTGATGAGTTTTCGGATGAGTATTCCGACCTTGTAGACCACTTTTCACGATTATGGTACAAACCAATCACAAAATATGAGTTGTACAAAACTGCTTATTATGACTTAACCAAAACGACCACAAAAGTAGTTTGTAAACTTGTATAAATCGGATAGGGACTGTTTTGACCACAAGAATACAACTAATACATGTATAGAAAACTGTTATCAATAAAGATAAGGAAATTTTTTTTTCCAGATCCGTAAAAAAGTGGGTACAGAAACAGCTTCAAAATAGTATTCGAATCCACACAAATCATGAAAAACAAACACCATAGCTCTGATGCCAATTTTATGATTTTAGATAACATAACTTTATCATAACAATAGAAGTAAAGATGAAGTAGAGATGCAAAGATGGTGACTTGTATGTGGCGTTAGTATGTATAGAAAGAGAGATGAAATATGGAACTTTTATTCATGAGAAACCACACACACTTACACACACAAGCACACACCTCAAATGAGCCTTTGAGGTGTTTATATAGTAAGATACCAGATATGCCCTAAGGCTTTCTACGGGTTTGGGCTTGGACTTGGTTACATGATTAGATAACAAGGCTTATGTAACATAGCACATAACATATTAGCTTGCGAAGTCCAAAGCCCAATGACTAAACTATTACTAATCTTAACAAACGACACAAAGTTATAATATGAGAATGACCATCACTTCTATATATATATTTAATGCTAACATGTGGAGTTGTGATTGTTTCGACTCCTAAAAGCAAATAAGAAAACTTCCTAAGAAACAATCCAATATCTCCTTGATTCGATTCTTCTCTATTCATAAATGTCAAAGATATACATTAGATTTTATATTTTGACAATTTTTATGAGATTTAATGCATGGTTTTTAAAGAATGTTTTTAGCACTATTCAACAATGCAAGTAAGGATAATTTTTATGTGTTTTCTAGATGTGAGAATAGTTTTAAAGAAACTTTGATTGAGTTTTATAGATATGTTTATGCAATAAAATGTAGTTTCCCAGTCTCTAATTTTGTGCAAAATAGATTCCTAGACTCAGATATGAAGAGATGGAAGGAAAATAAATTATATGCAATGAATAAGTAGTGTAAATGCAATAAAATTTAGTCAATTTGTTCCATCATTCCTAATCCTAGACGCAAGTGATTAAATAGTTCGCGTTTAAGGGGTTTAGTGAATATATCCACAATGTTATTGTTGGTCCCGTTCACTAAGTTAATAGTTAACTTAAGAGTTAACCTAACCAAGTTTCATGGCTTTTTATCTCAGATATAAAAGATTAAGAACAAAGATAAACGTAAAGAAAAGAGACACAATATTTTCAACGTTTAATTCTTATTAGAAGTTAATCAAAAGAATTATACCCAAGTGTTTGCGGAATAACACTTGGGATTGAAATGACAAGTATGGTATGGACTCCTCACTAAACTCAAACTAAGTTGAGTGACAACTAAAAGGTCACACTGAGATATCTCAGGGATTGCGTTGTTCTTTGGAGGAGTAAAAGTGGTTTGTGAATGCTTAGCATTGAATGCACAAACTTGTCAACTTTTACTCCTCGCTTATGCTACCTATTTATACACAAGTAAATTACAATGTTACTGATAAAGACAAAAAGATGACCTAACTAGTAGAGACAAAATACTTACATATTTTCTCTCTGTTACAATAGACTATATTGGG
Source organism: Artemisia argyi (assembly GCA_030686995.1). NCBI lineage: Eukaryota > Viridiplantae > Streptophyta > Magnoliopsida > Asterales > Asteraceae > Artemisia > Artemisia argyi. The sequence goes on from CM060693.1 coordinate 161,566,075, forward strand.
TAAAAGACAATGTGCCTTTCTGATGTACAGTGATGACACCATCCTGACGTTATGTCATTCAGGGAAAGTTTGACTTCAGGTTGATAAGGACACCTGTTGATTCATTCAAACTTTCCCGCCTTGTCCCGCCCCATACTTTAGTCTTCAGTCTTTAATATATTAATAGTTGTTGAGGAGTCTTGGGGTTCAGTGAGTTATTTTCATCCTCACTGAACCCATCACCTTCTTCTTGGCTTAGATGACACTCACTGTGTTCCGCCTCACTGAATGGTGAACCTTTCTTTATAGACTCGTTCTAAGCATCCTGAAGATGACTCACTGAGATACTGTTCACTCAGTGACTTGTTAGTGTTTACGGATCTTAAGCACTTAGGTTATTTTATGTTCATATCCTAGTTAGAGGAAGATTGGGGAATTCAGTGACCCAACAGTCTCCCCCTATTTGGATATACAAATAGCCTAAGTGTTTCATGATTCAGCGTGAGTTGGCATGGGTCTTCATCTCTCACTGAGTGTTAATGTAATTAGAGTAGGACATTGATAACTTAAAAGAACTTCAATGTTTATTAATAGTTATTACAGATTCTACTAATAATATAAAAACATAAAAAAGAGATAGTTGTTGTAGATTCAGATATTCAGTTGATAACCAAGTGCATCAAGCTTTTCCTTCTTAGATCTCAGGAGGTGTTTCTCAGGGTGCTCCTCAATCTTAGATTTAAGGTCCTGGCAGAACCTCTTGTTTTTTGCACACCTGACAGGAGAAGCCAACATCAGGTACACAAGCATCGCCTTAATCCCTGCTCTGTCTATGTCTGACCATCTTTGGAAAGCAAGGTTTCCATACTCATCAGTAAAGCACATACCTCTTTCAGGAACCTCACACACCACATTGTTTATAAAGGTGTTTCCTTCAGGGAGAGACCTGTCATAATCCAATCCTGGGACCTTGATCTCAGGCTCCAACTGAGTTTGCTTCCTCTTCCTTTTAGAGGCCTTTGGTGGAGCAGTTTGAGTAGATGGAGCAGGAAGGAGAGAGGGAATTCCAAGAGCTTCAGGCATGCTCATTAGTCTTTCATACCTTAGCTTCAGTGATTTCAAGAGACTAGGAACCACCGCATTCTACTTCTTGGAGATGATTTGTCAGAGCTCATCCAACTCAGAGATGCCAAAGTCAGCGAACCTGAATGAATCATGGATATCCATTATTCTTTGACTTGGTTCCCTGAAGACAGTGACAACTGCAGGCTTGGTGTTGCGATGGATTTGGATGTCAGTGACGGTTTCAGGTTTCAGTCTTTCATTCATCACCCATGTGTACCTCTCAATCCTGGTCTGTCTAATCTGAGCGTCCTTCCTGAGCTTTTCTTCTCTTTGCTTTTTCAGGGTACTCATCTCTTCATCCTGAGCCTTTTTGAAGCCAGCACCAGCTTGTCCAGTAGCCAGTTGCTCAGTGTCCAACCCAATTTTCTCAGCCTTTTCATGAACAACCTTTATGAGTTCAGGTTTTGATGAGTGCTCAAACACTCATCATTTTTGGTCAAATCTGAGCTGCAAAACATTTAAAAACACTCAAATAATGCATAAAAATACTAAAAATATCCCAAAGATTGTGTTTTATATATTTCAGATGCAAAATGAGTAAAAACAGATGAAAAACGAACAAAGTTTGCATAATTGGCAGTTTCAGTCTCCCAACTTTCAAAAATTGGCAAAAAGAGTCCCTGAGCACTTATTTAAAAAGAAAAGTCACCAAAGGTCCTTTTGAAATCATAAGTTGGCATATTTAGTCCTTTGGTGAAAAATTTCAAAAGTTTTGAGAAATTATAAGTTTAGTCCCTGGAGTTTCACTTTTGGCAGATTTGGTCCCTGGTGGGAATATTTTTGGAAAATTATTCAACATTGATCCTTGGGAAATCACAAATTGACAATATTGGTCCTTGGAATGAAAGATTGGAGAAATTACAGTTTTGGTCCCTCAAGTTTCAATTTTCGCAGAAATGGTCCTCGGGTACTTAATTTTTGAAATTTATCTTTTATGGTCCCTGGATTATTGAAGTTTGGCAAGAAAAGACCTTATGAGTACTTTGGGGAAATTACACTTTCAGTCCTTGGATTTTCAGCTTTTTACAAAAATGGTCATTGTGAAACAACACCACCAAACCGGAGCCTTTGTATTAGTACTACCCCTTTTATATTTAACCCAAGTCCAAACCACCCTATCCTACCCAATTCCATGGCCCAAGTCCAAAAGCCCAACACCTTTATAATATTAAACCAGGGTCAACACTCCCAGTCAAACCCAACACCACCACTATTCACCCATCCCCAACCTCCCTGTTTTCTGCTTCCATGTCCCCTCCAACTCCACACCGTTCCACCAATTCCTCACCTTCCTCCATTAATATAACCCTCCCCCTCAATTAATGTTCTCACCTACACCTCACCAAACCCACTAATCTTGCAATTTTGCTTTTTCCCCGCCAAAACAACTTCCATGGCTAGGATCGAAATAAGCTAATCCAATGGTTCAAAAAGAAAGTGGGAAAGCACCAAGAACCCACAAGGAGTCTATAAAAGAAAGAATGAAGCAAGAGTGGAGGGAGTTACCTAGTAGTAGTTGTAGTGTAACTGAGTGTAGTTTTAGGGTTGAATATCTGTTTAAGATAATTAGTTTATAGATTTTGTAATATCAGACTTCTAATGTTGTGATCAAGCTTTTTATTAATGAAATACTAGTTTCCTGTTCGTATAATCCAAATTTGGTTAGTTCCTTTGAATTCTCAAATTACTTAATGGTTGTTGTTAAAGCTTATTTTTTGTTTTTTCATCTTTAGTTAGGCATATCCAGCTTATCTAAACCTTTAAATCTCATTTTGTTCAACTTATATCAAAAATCATAAAAATAAGAAAAATCTTTGAAAAATAAAAAAATACAATAAGTTGAGGGTGTATAAGCTTGTATAAGTTAAAACACCCTCTGGATAAGCTCATTAAGCTGTTCCATAGCTTTACTGAGCCTATCTCATTCTCAGTAGCCTTTAGCTAATTCCATTTGCAATTTTATCTCAAGTAAGTCCTCTAAGTTATTGCATCTTTCTTATAGCTTATTTGTTTGAGTTTAATGCTTATTCATGTTTAACTCTGCTTATTGGAACTACTTCAGTGCTTGTGAATTGCTTCCTTGGGCTTTAGTATAAACTTGCATGTTTACTGTCTTTATTTAGCCTAATCTGCCATAATTCGTTCTTGTTGTTATTTCTGTGTTGTCTTTACTCATTTGGCTTTTAAGATGTCCCTAGATTCTGTTTTAAGTAGAAAATTTGTAGGTTAAAAGCTTAATATCTCAGTTGTAGTTTTAATACAAATTTTAAGGGGTGTTTGGTTTAAGCTGCAAGTGTGGCTTCCAATTAGTTTTAGGAGTAGTATTTGGTTTAAACAGCTTCATTTAGGTCCATGTAGAGTAAATTAAACATAAAACCCAGAGGTGTTAGTGTAAAATGTCAAAATCACTTCAAATCTCACCTTAGTACTTCACTGTTAGGATTTTTAGGTTATAATCTAATCAAACTTGTTCATAAGTTGTTAAGATAGCCTAAATTAGTCTCATTTCAGCTTATAACATCATCTTAAGTTATTAGGAAGCAATCAAAAGTTCAACAAAGTCAAATTCCAAGTTTTTCATAAAAATTCAAATTCACCCTTGGTGCAGAAATCCCAAACTTGCAAGAATTTTAGTGATTTTTGTGCTGTGATTCAGGCCTCAATTTTTTTACATGTTATAACCTACCAGTTAATCTTTGGAATCCTACCACTGGCTTATTTTTATGAATTTTTTAAGTGTTTATTTATTTGGCTTGAAATGGGCTGCAGGGCAAGGGCATGCCCTGCACCAGGGTACTATTGTTTTCACCCATTTTCATTGTGCCTTATCTTGTTCATTTGTGGACCCCACAAGGAGCTTATTGGCTTTTTGAAAAGCCAATAAGCCCTTCTTTTAGTACTAGTGCTTATTTTCTAGATTAGACCTCATTTGCTAGGACTGCAAGTGCCTTGTACTTTGCCCCATTCCACTAGTATGCTGAGCATTCAGCATTTGAGCCCAACATCCAAGCCTTCCATAGTGCTTATTTGTGGGCCTTACTGAGTGCTTATTGGCTTTTTGAATAGCCCTTCTGGTCAGTTTGTTGGTTCAAGTTTCATTTCAGATCCTTGTTTACTCCCGTGGGCCCCACAAGGCCTGTAAGAATGGCCATTTTGGCCTGTGATTGGTGATCAGAATTTTTGATTTGCTTATTCCTAGTTTCTGCCTAATCCCATGTGCTTATCTATTTGTTTTGGCTTATTTCAAGTTATTCTAATCTAATTGTAGCTTATTTTCTTCTGTGGATCCTTATTATAGCTTTTTATGTAGCTTTTTCAAAGTTTCAAAGTCCTACTAAGCTTTAACATAAGCTGTTAAGCTTTTCAACTTGCAATCTGCTTATTTTTAAGCACCAATCATTTTGTCTTTGTAAAAGTTCATTATTTTCAGTATTTAGATAGATTTGTAAAAGAAAATTTCAGAAAAGTCAAAAATTCCAAAAGTGATAGCTTCTATTTAAGTTTTTAGCTTATTTTCAGCTTATTTAAAAAGCTATACTCATTTTTATAATTTTCAAAGGTTCTTATAGTTATAAAATAATTTTAGAAAAAGTTTTATACTTTTCACTATTCATTTGCTATTTTTCTTAATTTAATTTAGTTTTAATTAATTAATAATTAGTTTTTAATTTGTAATAATTATTTAAAAAGTCTAAAAAATATATTTCCAGTTTGAAAATTAGTTTTATAATATTTTAGATTTTTCAGAAGTAAAATTTCATTTTTCTAAGTTATTTTCCTATTTTCTTATAATTTAGTGTATTATTAAATAGTTAAATATAGTAATTAATTAATAATAATTAATTAAATAGTTGTAAAAATTAATTTTCTTTTTCCAAAATTTTCTTTTATTATTAGGATTGTAAAAATATAATTTTCATATCTGTAAGTATCTTATTTCACCAAAACTCGCATTTTATTTCGTACGTCTACGTAAATTTAAATCAGACGTACGCGTTTTTAGGTTTTAAACGTTTCTGGGTTTTCTGAATTTACAGTCTTGTTAATATATCTTATTCAAGCTATTTCCTTGTATAAATCAGTAGTATAATCATTCACAACCCCTTTCTGTCCAAATTCACCCGATCACAAACCCGTTTGAATACAATTCACACCTCGTCGGGACATAACGACCCGGGGGAACCCCTTACTTCCACGGAGATTGACTCTAGGAAGTCTGACCTTGTTGAACATTCACTTGGTTGATTTAGGTTGACCGTTTGGAGCCTGTCAAATTTTGGCGCCGCTGCCGGGGAGGTTGTGCGCGTTATTATAAACGGTGTGCAGATTAGTGAATCTGGATATACACTCTTTGTATATTTAGCCATCCTTGTTCATATTTTATTATTATTATCATCTAAAAACAAAACGGTTCACGAAAACATTTTAAACTTAATTTTCAACGAACACAAAAAAACCCAAAAAGATTTTTTTTTTTTTTTTTTTTTTTTTTTTTTTTTTTTTTTTATAAAATGTTTCTCAAAAAGCCCAAAAATATTCTTCTTATCCCTCCTACCTTTTTGATTCTTCATTCCTTACCCTCCCAAACCTTTTGATTCTTTCTACGTCTCATCCACACCTTCTGATTTTTCAATGGTGTGGTAATCCTAATAATGGTGGTAATTGCCCCAGTTGTGGCATGAGTCAGGAAACAGGTCTGTCTATAACCAAGATCCCTATTCCTACCTTGACACGACTGATTTATTCCATCAGCTTCCACACCATGAGACTCAGCAGTTTTACTGTTGTGAGTACTGTGGTGTGTTGATATAAATAAATGACTAAAAACGTTATTCATATCTTTCGATATCTCTATGTTTTTATAATCACAAAACGAAAACTCATCAAACCAAAGATCATGACATAAACAAGTATTTAGTAGTAAATACTCACCTTTACCATCTAATCACTTAAGGTATGACCAAACAAAGTGTCTAATGAATTATAAGATCAAAGGAACACTTTTGTTAATCACTAGATATTTATAAAATGTCACAAAACATTTTATATCTTTTATAAAACATTTTTGGCATTAAAAGAATATGTTTAATTCATTACAAAATTATGAATTCAAATTTTCAACCAAAAATGGCAAATCTAATCTAGAAAAATTTCCCTCACAAAAGGACAAGAAAATACAACGTTCAGGAGGGTGGCCCCCTTAATTTTACTAGGCGGCCCCCTTAATCATTAAGGGGACCGCCCACTAATTAAGGAGACCGGCACGATCCAGAACAGTATTTTCTGGCCCTTTAAATACTGGATCATGCCACATATATTTCTCACCTTTTTGCACTAAAAACTTTCTGATCTAAACATCCATTTCTATCCTCTAAAAATCCTTTGATCCATTATACATTGATCTTTGTTTCAAAGTGATTCAAGCCTCAACACTCAAGTGCAAAGAGAAGAATACTTCCATTAGAAGTATTACAATTTAGTATCATCTTGCTATCTAAGTTGTTTGTTTATTTCATCTTGTCAATCCTTCATATTTTGGTGAATAAGGTGTATGTATTAGTTAGCTAGATTGTGTTATAAAATCTAGAATTGTTGTAAGTGTGAAGTGGAACTTGAAGTGAAGAAGTAGTGTTGCATAGTAGTGGTGATAGGAGATAGTAGCAATAGTGACTAGTAGTGAAGAAATTAAAGCTTCCAAGTGGAGAAGACTAGAAGACTTTACTAGATCGAAGTTGTGAAGACATTAGTGGCTTGAAGTTGTGAAGACATTAGTGACTTGAAGTTGTGAAGACCTTAGTGCCTTAAAGTTGTTAAGTTGCAAGACATTGAAGTTGTGAAGTATTTGTGAAGGCGTGAAGATACGTGTGGTGTGAAGAAGTATAGAAGAAGTGAAAAGGTGTGAAGAAGGTGTGGTGTGATATTTGGTGTGAGATTGGTTCTAGCTACGATTAGAACTCGACATTTTGCTTTGTGTCGTAAATTGGTGTAAGACTTTGGTGTGTACGGTTTTCTCCGCCATAAGGGAGGTTATTAACTTAGTGAAGAAAACTCTCGAGTTCGGTGCTCGGGGAGTGGAGTAGGGCAAGGAAGGTGTCCTTGTAGCCGAACCACTATCATTTGAACAACATCAAAGGTTTTTACAATTACAATTACAAGATCTCAACAAACACCATCATTTGAACAACATCAAAACCCTCAATCAACAAATCCTACTTCTAATCCACCACCTACAAGTTCCACATCTCCAAACTCACCAACATCCATGCAACCAAAATTTTATCTCCACTAAACCACCAAGCATTTTATATGCTTATGTTTCTCATTTTCAAATAACACTCTTCAACCATTTTGGGATTCAAGAAAGTTTGGTGACACTCCTTGTTGGCACATTAGGATGCTCTACTTAGTTTAGTATTCTATATTTATGGCTTTTGTAACAATGATTATGGGTTGACATAATCATTTTCTATTAATGAATGACTTAATATGTGTTTCTAATTATCTTTTGCCATGCTTATTATTTGTTGGTATTATGATATATGTGTTTGCTTGTGCCATGCTTGTGCTTCTAATATTTTTCTTGCAAGAATTCCAATACTCGAACCCTTGGTGCCCTCAAACGAGGGGGATCATAAATCAAGGGGGGGCTTCCTTCTATTTGCTTAAACCTTTTTGATTTTACAAAAAAGGAGAGAAGTGAATATAAACTCACTAAATACTTGTCTAAAAATTAATTTTTGGATTTAATGAGTTTAGGTTTTGTAATCATCAAAAAGGGGGTGATTTTTTATATAAATAAATGACCAAAAACGTTATTCATATCTTTCGATATCTCTATATTTTGATAATCACAAAACGAAAACTCATCAAACCAAAGATCATAACATAAACAAGTATTTAGTAGTAAATACTCACTTTTACCATCTAATCACTTAAGGTATGAACAAACAAAGTGTCTAATGCGTTATAAGATCAAAGGAACACTTTTGTTAATCACTAGATATTTATAAAATGTCACAAAACATTTTATATCTTTTATAAAACATTTTTGGCATTAAAAGAATATGTTTAATTCATTACAAAATTATGAATTCAAATTTTCAACAAAAAATGGCAAATCTAATCCAGAAAAATTTCACTCACAAAAGGACATATATATATATATATATATATATATATATATATATATATATATATATATATATATATATATATATATATATATATATATATATATATATATATATATATATATATATATATATATATATATATATATATTCAGGAGGGCGGCCCCTTTAATTTTACTAGGCGGCCCCCTTAATCATTAAGGGGACCGCCCACTAATTAAGGGGACCGGCACGCTCCAGAACAGTATTTTCTGGCCCTTTAAATACTAGATCATGCCACATATTTTCTCACCTTTTTGCACTAAAAACTTTCTGATCTAAACATCCATTTCCATCCTCTAAAAATCCTTTGATCCATTATACATTGATCTTTGCTTCAAAGTGATTTAAGCCTCAACACTCAAGTGCAAAGAGAAGAATACTTCCATTAGAAGTATTACAACTTAGTATCATCTTGCTATCTAAGTTGTTTGTTTATTTCATCTTGTTAATCCTTCATATTTTGGTGAATAAGGTGTATGTATTAGTTAGCTAGATTGTGTTATAAAATCTAGAATTGTTGTAAGTGTGAAGTGGAACTTGAAGTGAAGAAGTAGTGTTGGATAGTAGTGGTGATAGTAGATAGTGGCAATAGTGACTAGTAGTGAAGAAATTGAAGCTTCCAAGTGGAGAAGACTAGAAGACTTTACTAGATTGTAGTTGTGAAGACATTAGTGGCTTGAAGTTGTGAAGACATTAGTGACTTGAAGTTGTGAAGACCTTAGTGCCTTAAAGTTGTTAAGTTGCAAGACATTGAAGTTGTGAAGTATTTGTAAAGGCGTGAAGATACGTGTGGTGTGAAGAAGTATAGAAGAAGTGAAAAGGTGTGAAGAAGGTGTGGTGTGGTATCTGGTGTGAGATTGGTTCTAGCTACGATTAGAACTCGACATTTTGCTTTGTGTCGTAAATTGGTGTATGCCTTTGGTGTGTACGGTTTTCTCCGCCATAAGGGAGGTTATTAACTTAGTGAAGAAAACTCTCGAGTTCGGTGCTCAGGAAGTGGAGTAGGGCAAGGAAGGTGTGCTTGTAGCCGAACCACTATAAATCCTTTGTCTCTCGGTTTGATCTTTCCATCGCTCACTCTTTGCTTGCTTACTTATTAGCTTTTCGTATATTGTTATAAATATGTGTTGTGCATATATTGATTTCACATAAAGATCAAACTAGGTTCCATTTACAACATTAATTGTACATTAGTAAAATATAAGTATATACAATTATTAAAACACATATACATATATAAATACAAACTTATATTTAAGTGATATATATTCTATTCAACACTTTAAATAAGTAGTGTCTATATGATGTATGTGAATTAATTTGTATCTATACTTTAGCTTCAAAGGTTTTTACAATTAACATCAATTCTTTAAAACCAAACTTTTATTAAACGAAAAAGACGGAAAACTATTCAACCCCCCCCCCCCCCCCTTCTAGCTTTCCACAATTGGTATAGGAGCCACGTCTAGCAAGATTTTTAAAATAGATTGTATTTTAAAACTTGTAACGATCTATGGAATTTGAAAAATATTTAGAAGGCGAATTTACGCAACAACCACCATTATTTGAAAATGATCATTTTCTTGAATGGAAAAATAAATTTGAAAATTATGTGAAATCAATAGATCATGATCTTTGGCATATCATTTCAATTGGTGATCTTAAACCAACCAAAATGGATTTTCAAAATCAATATAATAATCTTCAAACCAAAATTGATAAAAATACTAAAGCCGAATTACTTATCTTCAAAACTCTACCAAGAGTTGAATATGAAAGATTATTTCTTTATAAAACGGCAAATGATATTTGGAAATGTCTTTTAAAGTTTCACCAAGAGAAATGTAAAACCAAAGATAATAAACTTGATATTGCACAAGAAATAGTTACTCTAGAAAATTTAATAGATAAATATTTAGTTGAAATAAATACATGTACTACTAGTTCAAATGTGATCATTGAAGGTATCAATAACGAAGAATACATGAGCCAAATCCGAAGAAAGAATGCTAATAAATCATGGTGCAACAAGTACAAAGAAGACGATGATAATACGGCTTGTGAGAATATTCAAACAAATGGGAATACAAGTATTGAGGCAAGGACTACATGCCTCTCGATCTAAGAGAAACTACAAGTAAAACATGGAGCGACATGGACGATGGAATTGATCAACATATAGCATGTGAAGATTATACAACTACTTATAAGGTACAATCAGAAACCGAACATTTTTACTATGATCAATTTATATTAGAATTTTCAAAATTGGAAAACAACTTCAAACACTTTTGCAACATTGACTCAAAAATGCTTCCTAAAAATAAATCTTCAATATTCATTGAAAATAATTTTAAAAAGGAAATAATTTTAGAAGATAAAATGTCTAGACTTGAAAGCAATATTGAAATTGATCTTAAATGTAAATATTGTCAAGACTATAAACATGAAATTAAAATGGAAAATGAAAAAGCAAAAATATTAGCAAAATTTGAAAATAGCTCTAGATCTTTAAAATATTTACTTAACATTCAAAAGCCATTTTATGATAAAACCGGCTTAGGATTTACCGTAAATGATCCTTCAACAAATGTATCAAAACAAATAAATTTTTTTAAACCTAGTGAATAAATTGAGAACTAATACTATTTACACTTATTATTTATTACTCTAGTCAAGAAAGTCATTGTTTGTTGTTTAAAACAAACTATTAATGAATTCTTGTACTTCTCGATGACATCCTCATCATGTGCATTTAAATGCAATGGATGTTCTCAACTAACCAACTCGGACCCATGAGAATCTGGGTACCAAGCTCTTTATCATGTTTAGGTAATTAACAAACGAAGAGTCTATTACGTTTTGGTTTGCTCACCTCGCTCTATTACTCTTGACGGCTATTGGTTCCTATCACTACGTTTCACTTTCTGCACATGATCTGCCTATGACGTTGTTGCGGTCATTTATTGTCTCGGCATTGTGTTCTTCATTCTTTGAGTATTGGTATCAAGCATTTTGGATCAAGCTCCCTTGATTTCTATTGCGTTGGAATGTCACTTTGCTACTTCGACATGTCTCGGACAAACTTTTAAGATATCTTCCATTTCCCTCATGCCCACTCTTAAAGAAAAGCTGGACCTGAGGTAAGTTTTCTTTTCAAAAACTTGCCAATATTACATTATATTAAAGAATGCTTTAATGAGTATGTGAATATGTTTTAACTTATAAGTTGCCATGCTTTTAGATCATTAATACAAATATATGCTTATATGATATTAGAATTATTACCCTTCTTGTTGTTTAGTCTATTATCATTTTTCTTAGTCTTCATTTATATTGAAGATCTTCTATGATCTATAGTAGAATACTTTCCATTTAAGTTATATGATCTTACTAGTTGCATTAATAGATGGATTAGAATTAAGACTTGGTGGTAATTTGATATTATAATGTTCTTTGTATACACATATATATATATATATATATATATATATATATATATATATATATATATATATATATATATATATATATATATATATATATATATATATATATATATATAGACATATACACATGTCTATCTTGTATCCATAAATGACTTACTTTGTTCCTCTCTATCTCATTGCATTTAGATCATTAATATCTACCATCTCTATTCCATATCTTTAGTTGTCATTAGAGATGATTATATATGACAATGGGCTTAATTGATTCTCTTGAACATGATAAGTTTCCATTTGAAATCTTTCACTTGCAATTTCTTGTTATCATAATCAAAACATCATGTTCAAAACTTCTATCTCTTTGAATAAAAATCTTTCAAATATCTATATTGTTTTTCTTCAAGCAATATGCTTAACTATAATTTTTCATAACTTTATTTTAATCAAAAACAAGATTGAAATTTTTTTTATTACATGATATGAAACAAAACTCAATTTATTTTATTAAAATGCACACTTGAATTTATCTCAAAACATTGTTCAATAAAACTAAAAACGTTTTGCTTAAAACATATTTGATTATCTCACATGTATCATACACTTCTATGGAAATGACATTCACAATTTAATCAAATCATTTCATGAGAATCATGGCTTGCCCATATGGACCTTGTTTGTAACAAGTCTTGATGTCCATATAATCATATCTTCCTACTTGTTATTTGTAAGCAACTCTCAATATATTTGCACTAGCCTATATGTTATCATCTTCATATAGTTGAATATTTAACTAATTTGCTTCATTGCTTCCTTTATTGCATATCTTAATTGGCAAATTAGTAGATAGCATGATTATTAGAAATAAATTGTCTAATTTAATTATTTCTATATCACTCTCTACATTCATGAATAGTATGCCCTATATTGCCTCAAAGAGTTGAACTTACTTGAATCCAAATAAAAAAACAGCACCTTTTTGAAAATTTTCTGCCAAAAACCCATTTCTGGCATTCTTGGAATCACCAGATGGGCGGCCCCCTTAATTATATAAGGCGGCCCCCTTAATTATTAAGGGGACCGGCCTCTAATTAAGGGGACCGGCCATCTGATGGTCGGGGATACTGTTTTCTTTAACACTTTTTGACCCATTTCAACCTATACTTCCCAAAATTCACAAACATATTTTGTCCCATACTATCCCTCAAAATTTACCTTCCTAAACCACATTTCTCATACACTATAAATACCACCTTCCCATCATTAATTTCATCACACCCAAACATGTCATCTCCCAACAACCAAAAACCAAAGATTTCAAGAACCGCAAGGATTTCCGTCAAACCCGTTTGGAGGAGGAAACTTGATTCTTGTCCTAACTCAAGTGATGTTGTTCCAAGTCAACCAACTACTAAACCTCAAACCCACACTAATGAGTCATCTCACAACCTATCATCCACTCATGCCCTCATTAATGCTTCTTCTTATGATGAGCATGCTCAATCCCAAAACAACAATCCCAACATCTCAATCAATACTTCACATGTTGCTCATTCAACAAAAACACCACTCACTCATGAAGAAACTCTTCCACCCTTTTCATGTTTTCATGACTACCCAAGCTCAACCATGTCTCCACCTCCAAGAGTACCACCACCACATCCTACAACCTCACATGCCATTCCTATGTTGCATGTTCAAACCTTCACCCAAGACAACTATCATGTTCCACCACCAACACCTTCCTCCGAACACTTGAAGTTTGTTGAGGAGCTAAAAGAGGCTCATGAGCTTAGTGCTCTTTTAGCATTACATCTTGCGCAACGCAATTTGGATCCACCCCAATCAAGCTCACCATCATCACCACACAACATCAACCAAATTGAGAAGCATGTTAACAATTGCCCTTGTTGCATCTTCCTTCAACAACAAACCATTGCTTTGAATGAGCACTTCACTTGGATTGAGTATCTTCTTACAAGATCTCAACAAACACCATCATTTGAACAATATCAAAACCCTCAATCAACAAATCCTACTTCTAATCCACCACCTACAAGTTCCACATCTCCAAACTCACCAACATCCATGCAACCAAAAGTTTATCTCCACTAAACCACCAAGCATTTTATATGCTTATGTTTCTCATTTTCAAATAACACTCTTCAACCATTTTGGGATTCAAGAAAGTTTGGTGACACTCCTTGTTGGCACATTAGGATGCTCTACTTAGTTTAGTATTCTATATTTATGGCTTTTGTAACAATAATTATGGGTTGACATAATCATTTTCTATTAATGAATGACTTAATATTTGTTTCTAATTATCTTTTGCCATGCTTATTATTTGTTGGTATTATGATATATGTGTTTTCTTGTGCCATGCTTGTGCTTCTAATATTTTTCTTGCAAGAATTCCAATACTCGAACCCTTGGTGCCCTCAAACGAGGGGGAGCATACATCAAGGGGGAGCTTCCTTCTATTGGCTTAAACCTTTTTGAATTTACAAAAAGGGGGAGAAGTGAATATAAACTCACTAAATACTTGTCTAAAAATTAATTTTTGGATTTAATGAGTTTAGGTTTTGTAATCATCAAAAAGGGGGAGATTTTTTATATAAATAAATAACTAAAAACGTTATTCATATCTTTCGAAAACTCATGACATAAACAAGTATTTAGTAGTAAATACTCACCTTTACCATCTAATCACTTAAGGTATGAATAAACAAAGTGTCTAATGCATTATAAGATCAAAGGAACACTTTTGTTAATCACTAGATATTTATAAAATGTCACAAAACATTTTATATCTTTTATAAAACATTTTTGGCATTAAAAGAATATGTTTAATTCATTACAAAATTATGAATTCAAATTTTCAACCAAAAAATGGCAAATCTAATCCAGAAAAATTTCCCTCACAAAAGGACAAGAAAATACAACGTTCAGGAGGGCGGCCCCCTTAATCATTAAGGGGACCGCCCACTAATTAAGGGGACCGGCACGCTCCAGAACAGTATTTTCTGGCCCTTTAAATACTAGATCATGCCACATATTTTTCTCACCTTTTTGCACTAAAAACTTTCTGATCTAAACATCCATTTCCATCCTCTAAAAATCCTTTGATCCATTATACATTGATCTTTGTTTCAAAGTGATTCAAGCCTCAACACTCAAGTGCAAAGAGAAGAATACTTCCATTAGAAGTATTACAACTTAGTATCATCTTGCTATCTAAGTTGTTTGTTTATTTCATCTTGTTAATCCTTCATATTTTGGTGAATAAGGTGTATGTATTAGTTAGCTAGATTGTGTTATAAAATCTAGAATTGTTGTAAGTGTGAAGTGGAACTTGAAGTGAAGAAGTAGTGTTGGATAGTAGTGGTGATAGGAGATAGTAGCAATAGTGACTAGTAGTGAAGAAATTGAAGCTTCCAAGTGGAGAAGACTAGAAGACTTTACTAGATTGAAGTTGGGAAGACATTAGTGGCTTGAAGTTGTGAAGACATTAGTGACTTGAAGTTGTGAAGACCTTAGTGCCTTAAAGTTGTTAAGTTGCAAGACATTGAAGTTGTGAAGTATTTGTGAAGGCGTGAAGATACGTGTGGTGTGAAGAGGTATAGAAGAAGTGAAAAGGTGTGAAGAAGGTGTGGTGTGATATCTGGTGTGAGATTGGTTCTAGCTACGATTAGAACTCGACATTTTGCTTTGTGTCGTAAATTGGTGTAAGCCTTTGGTGTGTACGGTTTTCTCCGCCATAAGGGAGGTTATTAACTTAGTGAAGAAAACTCTCAAGTTCGGTGCTCAGGGAGTGGAGTAGGGCAAGGAAGGTGTGCTTGTAGCCGAACCACTATAAATCCTTTGTCTCTCGGTTTGATCTTTCCATCTCTCACTCTTTGCTTGCTTACTTATTAGCTTTTCGTATATTGTTATAATTGTGTGTTGTGCATATATTGATTTCACATAAAGATCAAACTAGGTTCCATTTACAACATTACTTGTACATTAGTAAAATATAAGTATATACAATTATTAAAACACATATATACATATATAAATACAAACTTATATTTAAGTGAGATATATTCTATTCAACACTTTAAATAAGTAGTGTCTATATGATGTATGTGAATTAATTTGTATATCTACTTTAGCTTCAAAGGTTTTTCCAATTAACATCAATTCTTTAAAAGCGAACTTTTATTAAACGAAAAAGACGGAAAACTATTCAACCCCCCCCCCTTCTAGTTTTCCACATGGTGGTTCACACTACAGTTCTGATTGTCAATCGGGAAACACGCTTGTTTATGAGCAGTTTCCTGATAACGATTTTGACTGCAGCACATACGACTCACAACCACATCAGTGTTACTACTGTGATTACTGTGGAGGTCCACACTTCAGCTCCGATTGTCAAACAAGGAATCCATCTCCTTGTAACAATTTTGACACATCGTATTATGACGAACCTCCACCTCAGCCAATTCCTCAAAGTCTTCTCCTTGATCTTTTGGATTTAGTGAAAGATTTTAGAGGAATCATACATACCCCAGATAATCCAAAACAAAAATCGATGGAAGAATTGTTAGCTGAAGAACAGGCTGCTAAAATAAATTCCCAAGATGCCATTGAGAAATCTATTAGGGAATCAATTGAAAAAGAAAAAGCAGCCAGATCTAGCTCTCGATTTCGTTTCATTCCTAATGACAGTGATGATGAAGATACACTTGATATTCTTCAATTGTATAAAGATTCATCAGATGAGATACCATCAGTTGAGATTCTATCTCAATCTACTGTTATCACACCCGAGGTTCCCATTCACTCTCTGAGCATGGGGACGAGCATCTTGACACTGTTCGAGAGTCACAGGGAATTCTTGATCATTTGTGTGATATCCCTCCTCCTCTTATCTTCCCAACTGATCATGTTGAAATGTTCTCCGATTCTAATGATGACGATTCGTTATCTTGTGGAGACATCATTTATGTGAAAGAATTACCTTCTGAGCTAGTTAGCTTAGAAGAAGAGAATGATGAAGAGACTGACACTGAAATCCAAGATGAAGCTCTTCGTGCTACATTATTGAATGTCAGTCTTCTCATTTCTAAAATCGAGGCTTTCAAAGAGAAAACCATTTCATCTCCTATCCCCATTAAGGATAGTGACATTTTTTCCGATGATTCTATACCGGAATTTGAAGCCTTCACTTTTGATCATATGGGAGAGAAGATTAGTGGCAGTACCACTTCTCATTCTCAAATTTCTCTCCCCGAATATGATTCATTCACCTTTGAGGAGTTCTCCCGTAAACTCACTCATATCATATATCCACCGGAGTATGAAAACTTTTACTTTGATCTAGACAAAGTTGATCTTTGTGTTCCGGAGGGAAATATTCTCAACCCTGAGAATTTGCGTGATATCAAAATCCCGTCCCTCCCACCCATTATATGTCTAGACCAAATGAGCTTGAATGATGAGATTCATGATATGGAAATTATGAATTCTCTTTCTGATGATGATGACTTTATCTTGATTGTCATCAAGATCTTTCTTCCCTTCTTCCCATACCGGGTGACTTCTCCTGTTCTTCACTCCTTCGGGAATGAAGACATTATATTTGACCCTGACATCACCGCTTATAGTTTATACTATTTAAAGCCGGGTACTTATCTCATCGGTGTGGAACTTTCACGTGCTTCAAATATTTTTCCAAACATCTTGAATGAAAGTCCGATGCAGATTGTCTCTTCCACATGTTGCTTCCCCATGAACAAATGAATTCGGGGTCGAGTCAAGCTAGCGACTCGGTAAACAAAAACAGTAGCATGCATATGGGTTTTCACCCTATGTGTGGGGGAGTGGCCCCTGCTGTTGTTACCATGTATATATATCAATAAATAAAATAAAGTGAAAAATGGTGTTTCCACATTTAGCTTGTAATGTTGCCTTTTTACGTTCAAAGAGTCGGCATAATAGCCGGGACTTTGAACATTGAGGACAATATTAAATTCTAAGTGTGAGGGGGAAATTCTAGCGAATTTGATCACATTTTACCATCTAGTACCCCCGTTTTTGCCAAAAATTTAATTTTTTTTTTCACTTTATTTCAAAAATTTTTGTGGTTATCAGTCCGCCATGTCTAACCGACAAAAGGATTGGCTAATCCAGGAGCAAATGGCTCTTGGTAAAGATAACTCAATCCGTTGATGGCTGACAATTTGCCCAAAATTGTATGGTATTCAACTCACCATATCCTAAAAAGTAAAGAGTTGGCTAGCCCGCAAGGTTATGGCTTGTGGTAAAGGTAGTGGAAAACCATAATTGGTAATCAACTCACCAAGATGCTAATAAATGCATCAAGAGTTGGCTAGTCCAGAAGCAAACGGCTTCTGGTAAAGACAAATCAAATCCGTTTAAAGCTGATGGCTTGCTCAAAATCATATGGTTATCAGTGTACCATAGTTCTTACTTGAACTAAAACATTTAGCTACTCCAGAAGTAATGGCTTTTGGTAAAGAGATTCAAATCCATTAACTTTTCTCAAAAGATTGCTAGGGACTAGCAATAGTTTAGTGTGGGGGGATTGATGAGTACATAAACACTCATCATTTTTGGTCAAATCTGAGCCGCAAAACATTTAAAAACACTCAATAATGCATCAAAATACTGAAAATATCCCAAAGATTGTGTTTTATATGTTTCAGATGCAAAATGAGTAAAAACAGATGAAAAACGAACAAAGTTTGCATAATTGGCAGTTTCAGTACCCCCAACTTTCAAAAATTGGCAAAAATAGTCCCTGAGCACTTATTTTAAAAGAAAAGTCACCAAAGGTCCTTTTGAAATCATAAGTTGTCATATTTAGTCCTTTGGTGAAACATTTCAAAAGTTTTAAGAAATTACAAGTTTAGTCCATGGAGTTTCACTTTTGGCAGATTTGGTCCCTGGTGGGAATATTTTTGGAAAATTATTCAACATTGTTCCTTGGGAAATCACAAATTGACAATATTGGTCCTTGGAATGAAAGATTAGAGAAATTACAGTTTTGGTCCCTCAATTTTCAATTTTGGCAGAAATGGTCCTCGGGTACTTAATTTTGGAAATTTATCTTTTATGGTCCCTGGATTATTGGAGTTTGGCAAGAAAAGACCTTATGAGTACTTTGGGGAAATTACACTTTCAGTCCTTGGATTTTCAGCTTTTTACAAAAATGGTCAATGTGAAACAACACCACCAAACCGGACCCTTTGTATTAGTACTACCCCTTTTATATTTAACCCAAGTCCAAACCACCCTATCCTACCCAATTCCTTGGCCCAAGTCCAAAAGCCCAACACTTTTATAATATTAAACCAGGGTCAACACTCCCAGTCAAACCCAACACCACCACTATTCACCTATCCCCAACCTCCCTGTTTTCTGCTTCCATGTCCCCTCCAACTCCACACCTTTCCACCAATTCCTCACCTTCCTCCATTAATACAACCCTCCCCTCAATTAATGTTCTCACCTACACCTCACCAAACCCACTAATCTTTCAATTTTGCTTTTTCCCGCCAAAACCACTTCCATGGCTAGGATAATTATAAGCTAATCCAACAGTTCAAAAAGAAAGTGGGAACGCACCAGGAACCCACATGGAGTCTATAAACGAAAGAATGAAGCAAGAGTGGAGGGAGTTAGCTTGTAGTAGTTGTAGTGTAACTCAGTGTAGTTTTAGGGTTGAACTTCTGTTTAAGATAATTAGTTTATAGATTTTGTAATATCAGACTTCTAATGTTGTGATCAAGCTTTTTATTAATGAAATACTAGTTTCCTGTTCGTATAATCCAAATTTGGTTAGTTCCTTTGAATTCTCAATTTACTTAATGGTTGCTGTTTAAGCTTATTTTCTGTTTTTTCATCTTTAGTTAGGCATATCCAGCTTATCTAAACCTTTAAATCTCATTTTGTTCAACTTATATAAAAATCATAAAATAAGAAAAATCTTTGAAAAATAAAAAAATACAATAAGTTGAGGGTATATAAGCTTGTATAAGTTAAAACACCCTCTGGATAAGCTCATTAAGCTGTTCCATAGCTTTACTGAGCCTATCTCATTCTCAGTAGCCTTTAGCTAATTCCATTTGCAATTTTATCTCAAGTAAGTCCTCTAAGTTATTGCATCTTTCTTATAGCTTATTTGTTTGAGTTTAATGCTTATTCATGTTTAACTCTGTTTATTGGAACTACTTCAGTGCTTGTGAACTGCTTCCTTGGGCTTTAGTATAAACTTGCATGTTTACTGCCTTTATTTAGCCTAATCTGCCTTTATTTAGGTTAAAAGCTTAATTTCTCAGTTGTAGTTTTAATACAAATTTTAAGGGGTGTTGGTTTAAGCTGCAAGTGTGGCTTCTAATTAGTTTTAGGAGTAGTATTTGGTTTAAACAGCTTCATTTAGGTCCATGTAGAGTAAATTAAACATAAAACCCAGAGGTGTTAGTGTAAAAAGTCAAAATCACTTCAAATCTCACCATAGTACTTCACTGTTAGGATTTTTAGGTTATAATCTAATCAAACTTGTTCATAAGTTGTTCAGATAGCCTAAGTTAGTCTCATTTCAGCTTATAACATCATCTTAAGTTATTAGGAAGCAATCAAAAGTTCAACAAAGTCAAATTCCAAGTTTTTCACAAAAAGTCAAATTCACCCTTGGTGTAGAAATCTCAAACTTGCAAGAATTTTAGTGATTTTTGTGATGTGATTCAGGCCTCAATTTTTTACATGTTAAAACCTACAAGTTAGTCTTTGGAATCCTACCACTGGCTTAATTTTATGAATTTTTTAAGTGCTTATTTTGATGGCTTGAAATGGGCTGCAGGGCAACGGCATGCCCTGCACCAGGGTACCATTGTTTTCACCCATTTTCATTGTGCGTTATTTTGTTCATTTGTGGACCCCACAAAAAAAGCCAATATGTCCTTATTTTAGTACTAGTGCTTATTTTCTAGATTATACCTCATTTGCTAGGGCTGCAAGTGCCTTGTACTTTGTCCCATTCCACTAGTATGCCGAGCATTCAACATTTGAGCCCAACATCCAAGCCTTCCATAGTGCTTATTTGTGGGCTGTACAGAGTGCTTATTGGCTTTTTGAATAGCCCTTCTGGTCAGTTTGTTGGTTCAAGTTTCATTTCAGATCCTTGTTTACTCCTGTGGGCCCCACAAGGCCTGCAAGAATGGCTATTTTGGCCTGTGATTGGTGATCAGGATTTTTGATTTCCTTATTCCTAGTTTCTGCCTAATCCTATGTGCTTATCTCTTTGTTTTGGCTTATTTCAAGTTATTCTAATCCAATTGTAGCTTATTTTCTTCTATGGATCCTTAGTATAGCTTTTTATGTAGCTTTTTCAAAGTTTCAGAGTCCTACTAAGCTTTAACATAAGCTGTTAAGCTTTTCAACTTGCAATCTGCTTATTTTTAAGCACCAATCATTTTGTCTTTGTAAAAGTTCATTATTTTCAGTATTTAGATAGATTTGTAAAAGAAAATTTTAGAAAAGTCAAAAATTCCAAAAGTGATAGCCTTTATTTAAGCTTTTTAGGTTATTTTCAATTTATTTTAAAAGCTATTCTCATTTTTATAATTTTCATAGGTTCTTATAGTTATAAAATAATTTTAGAAAAAGTTTTATATTTTTCACTGTTCATTTGCTATTTTTCTTAATTTAATTTAGTTTTAATTAATTAATAATTAGTTTTTTATTAGTAATAATTATTTAAAAAGTCTAAAAAATATATTTCCATTTTGAAAATTAGTTTTATAATATTTTAGATTTTTCAAAAGTAGAATTTCATTTTTCTAAGTTATTTTCCTATTTTCTTATAATTTAGTGTATTATTAAATAGTTAAATATAGTAATTAATTAATAATAATTAATTGAATAGTTGTAAAAATTAATTTTGTTTTTCCAAATTTTTTTTTATTGTTAGGATTGTAAAAATATAATTTTTTATATCTGTAAGTATTTTATTTCACCAAAACTTGCGTTTTATTTCGTACGTCTACGTAAATTTAAATCAGACGTACACGTTTTTAGGTTTTAAACGTTTCTGGGTTTTCTAAATTTACAGTCTTGTTAATATAGATTATTCAAGCTATTTCCTTGTATAAATCAGTAGTATAATCATTTACAACCCCTTTCTGTCCTAATTTACCCGATCACAAATCCGTTTGAATACAATTCACACCTCGTCGGGACATAACGACCCGGGGAAACCCCTTACTTCCGCAGAGATTGACTCTAGGCAGTCTGACCTTGTTGACCATTCACTTGGTTGATTTAGGTTGACCGTTAGGAGCCAGTCAGGTTTGCTCATCCTTTCTTCAACAGCCACCATTTTTAGTATCTCATCTCTCTCCAAGTAGGCCTGAATTTCAGCATCAGTGAGGTGGCGAATTACCCCATTGATCTCAAATGGAACTCTAATTGGTTCATCAGGGTCCTGTTTGACAGTGGTGGAGGCAGGCTTCAGCACTATTTATGGTTCAGGTGTTGTAGCAATGCTTTTGCCTTTATCCTGCTGATGAGATGAGGAGACTGTTTCATCTTGTGGTTGAACTGATGAGATAGGAGTGGCCTAAGTGACATGCTCCCCCACAGTGTGAGAGGGATGTCCTCTTGAAGCAACATCGGTAGCTTCATCTTGGGCTTCAATATGAGGGGCATCAGTGACATTCTCCCCCTCAACTATTGCCTGAGCTGTAGTGATGGCAAGAGTTGGAGTGACTGATGCAGAGGTAGAGGAACCCTTGAAGGCATGATAGATCTCAGTCATCATGGACTTGATGTCTGAGGTGTCCTTCTGAATTGTTGATACTTTGGCTTCAAGGGATGCCTGAGCATTCTCCATTGCTGTCAATCGAGAACCAAAACTCCAAGCAATAGAGGCTGACTTCTGAGACTGGGCTGCCACTGAGAGATCCAAGGCAGCAAGGGAGGTTTTGACAGACTCCACTGATCTACTGAGAGCATGAAGATTGAAGGACTTCAGCAGGTTGAGTAGCTCAGTGAGATGCACTGAATTGAGATAATAGGTCTCTAATGCCTGAAGAAGCTTCCTGGTGAGTTCAGGATCATCCTTAACTGATTCTTGAATGGACTAAATCCCTGATTTCAACTTGGTCAGAGATTCAAGGAACTGGTTAAGTGGGAGACCATCTGTGTCAAGGAGAAGGAAACTGAGGAATTTTTTTCCCTGACATCGTCATTAAATTCTTCAACAACATCTTTAAGGTTGAAGAAATGAACAACTTGCTCAGTGTGCATGTCAAAAACTTGATCAGTGACTCCCCTGAATAAGGCATTGGTCGCCCTCTTGATGAACTTTGTAAAGAACTTCTAGTGAGAGGAGCTTGATCATCTCCTGAGGATTCTGATTTGGAGTGGGGTTCAGCAGCTTCATGGTCAGAGGATGGAGGAAACTTAGAGATTTGTTCAGGTACTGTCTCCTCAACCACCATATCATCTATGGCTTCAAAAACATCCTCATCACTGTGGAAGTCATCATATGGGAACAAGGCTGCCTGAACATCAACAATTGACTGAATCTGCAAAAGAAGGTTATCTGGCACCTCTTCATAAGAAGACTTGCCTTTGTTGTGGCCAGGTCCTGACCCCTCTAATCCAGTAGATTAGGTTTTATCTACCTGGTCCTTAGAGCCAGTTCCCAAGTTGTGGGCACCTCCAGGATTGGTTTTGGGTTCCATATTAGCGGGTGGCCTTTTTCCCTCTGAATCTTTGTCCCCCGTAACCGCTTCAAACACTGATGGGTGTTTCCCAGTGTCATTCTTAGGAATCGTGATTGTTGTGTCCCTATCAGCGGGTTGTATGAGTCCCTCTGAGTCTTTGGGAAGAGTTGTTGTGCCCTCAAACAAAAGCTTTGATTTGCGAATGTCCTCATCAGGCACCTGAGTGGGTTTGCCCCCTTTCCAACAGGCTTGCGATGGCCTGTCGAAGATCTAGGGGCGGTAACTCCCTGATGCTTGGGTTGTGATTTACCCAAGCCTTTAGCAGGATGTGAAGTGGTGTGGGTCCCCTTCTCAGTGGAGTAGTGATGCCCCACCGAGGATCTAGGACCCTTTGCTCCCTGAGACCCTGGTTGTGATTTGCCAGAGCCTTTAACAGGATGTGAACTCCACTGACTTGTTTATGTCAGCAGAGCCTTTGGGAATGGGTTTTCCCGAGGACACTGAGTGTGATATCTCAGCGCCCTCCGTTGGCCTTTGTTTTGGGGTCAATGATTCGATTATGATCCTGAGGGTGTTAGCAGTCAGGGTATGTTGTTGTTGCCCCCTTGTGTTAGGCTTGGGGACAGAGGTCTTCGTGGCGAGTGACTTGGGTTGAGCCACCTTCCTGGACACCTGTCCCGTCTTCCTCTTCACCTTCTTGGTGGGAGAGGGAATTGGTGAGATCTTGTTGTCACCCTGGGTAGCAGTAAGCATATACGTGGTCAGGGCGATAGGTGTAACCTCAGCAGGGTCACGAGAATAATTGGCCTTATGTAAGACATCAGGCTCAAAGCCTACTGCATCAGGCTTAACATACTCAGACCCCAACAAGTCTTGTAGGGCTCAGGAAATGAATCTAGGGTATGACATAAGTTTTTTGCCTAGACTTCCCACGCAACTTTGCAATGAGGTCCCTGAAGATAATTTCTCCAAGGTCAATTTTTGTACCCTCTATGAGACAATACACTATCATTGCTTGAGTAGTGTTTAGTTGCTCAGTGGAGGATTTATTTCACCCAAGGACCTGAATGACAAAGGTCATCAGGATCCTCCAGGGGGCAGGGAACCTGGTTTTGATGATTGGGGCTTTGGATAGGAGGGCCCCTGGAGTCACCTCAGGGTGATTTTTGTCATAGGGCCCAAGTTTCAACAAAATTGCCTTCACATCCTCTTTAGAGGGTTGGGCAGCAAAGGTCTCAGCATAGTCAAGGCCAATGGCTTTGACAAAGGCCTTATAGTTAAGAGTTAGGAACTTAGTCCCATTCTTTACAGAGAACCTTATGGTGGCCTCCTTTGGTGCATCAGGGTTTTCAACCACCGCTGTGCACCAAAATTCCCTCAAATAGTCATGATAGATGACAGAGGGGGGTTTTTGTAAATGTGGTGGTGAGGAAACACTTTTGAAGAAACTTCACCACATCCCTTATTCAGGGAACCCTTGAGGGTAGGCAAAGTTTCCCACTACATTGTTTTTGGTCAGGTCTACGCTCTCCATTTGGAAATCCACATTGGGAGCGTATTTGATGACTTTAGAAGAAGCCATTGTGATAGAAATTGTCTGGTTTTGAGAAAAAGTTTGATCAAAGATGGGTCACACACAGTTTGAAAAACAGATTTGTTTTGAAATAATTTTGCAAAATTTTTGATAAGTTTTGAAAGCATGTATGTGTTTTACTTTGTGGGGGTATTTATAGGGAATGAATTAGGGTTATGCTGTTGTGGATATCAAATGTTTTGTTATTAATTCAAAATGGTGTTATAAAGCATGTTTGATATCCGCATTAAATAGCACGATTCCCATTACCCCATTTTTCTCGCAACATGATTAGAGGAACAGTTGCGTGGCTCTACAAAAGATGCTTTTGCGGAGTGATGTCATCACACAAGTATTTGTGTGAGAGAGAGAGCATTTAATGCTCAGTGGTATTAGTGAGATAGGTGTGGGGGCCCAAGATGTGGATGCCAGTTGTGTAAACAACATATATTCCTATATTAAATAGGAATCAGTTACCTACCTGGGACATTTACTAACTAAGTACTTAGAGCATTTAGTTAGGGTATTCAATGCCATATGATATCTTGAGCCCCCTGAATGAATTATCATTCAGTGAGTTGATGATCAGTGATGAGGTGTATATCACTAAGAAATGGGTTTATTCAGGAACCTAAGAGAATTTACATCAGGTTGAAATAATTTTCATCAGTTGCCTGATTCAATGTCCAACATGCCCAACTCAGCTTTCAGTCTGGTGAAAGTGGGTTCATCCAGGTGTTTGGTAAAAATATCAGCTAGCTGATACTCAGTGGGGATGAAATGTAATTCAATTTCTCCATTCATGATGTGGTCCCTGATGAAATGGTACCTAATGTCAATGTGTTTGGTTCTTTGATGAAGCACTGGGTTATTGGAGATGGCTCTGGCACTAGTGTTGTCACAAAATATGGGTACCATCTTGTACTGAATGCCATAGTCACTCAGTTGGCTCTTCATCCAAAGTACATTTTCACAACACCCTGCAGCAGCCACATATTCAGCTTCAGCTGAGGACATGGCCACTGACTGTTGTTTCTTTGTACTCCAACACACAAGTTTGCCACCAAGGAATTGGCAGGATCCTGAAGTACCTTTTCTATCCATATTACAGGCTGCATAGTCTGAATCAGTGTATCCCTTGAGATCAAACCCTGAACATTTGGGGTAATACAAACCAAGGTTGGGTGTACCCTTCAGGTATCTGATGATTCTCTTTACAGCAGTAAGATGAGACTCTTTTGGTTCAAACTAATATCTAGCACACAGGCAGACTGAGAATTGGATGTCAGGCCTTGAGGCAACTAAGTACATCAGTGACCCTATCATTCCTTTGTAAAGGGTTTGATTCACTGATTTACCAGTGAGGTCAGGACCAAGGTTGTTTGGAGGAACCATAGGGGTTTTCACTGAGGAGCAATCAGAAAGCTCATACTTTTTCAGTAGGTTCCTGATGTATATTTCTTGACAAATGGATATACCTTTGTCAGTCTGTTTGATTTGAAGTCCAAGAAAGTAAGTGAGTTCACCCATCATGCTCATCTCAAACTTTGTGGTCATCAGTTTTTCAAATTGTTCGCAAAGTTTGTAACTTGTTGAGCCAAAGATGATGTCGTCAACATACACTTGGACAAGGATACCATCACTTTTTATTTTATAGGTGAACAAGGTGTTGTCCATCTTTCCTCTAACAAACTTGTTTTGGATCAGGAAGGCTGAAAGTGTTTCATACCATGCCCTAGGTACTTGTTTTAGTCCATAAAGGGCTTTGTTAAGCTTGTAGACATGGTTAGGAAATTTACTGCTTTCAAAGTCAGGAGGTTGTTGCACATATACATCTTCTTTAATTTTACCATTAAGGAATGCACTTTTTACATCCATTTGGTAAACTTTAAAGTTCATGTATGTTACATAGGCTAGGAAGATCCTGATGGCTTCCATTCTAGCAACAGGTGCAAAGGTTTCCTCATAATCAATACCTTCCTGTTGGTTATATCCTTTTGCAACAAGTCTAGCCTTGTTTTTGATGACTGTTCCATTTTCATCAGTCTTGTTCTTGTAGACCCATTTAATTCCAATGACTAGAACACCATTGGGGCATTCAACAAGGGTCATGACATCATTCCTATCAAATTATTCCAACTCTTCTCTCATGGCCTGAACCCAACTCTCATAAGTTAAAGCTTCTTTAACATTTTTGGGCTCTATGTCTGAAAGAAAATCTACATAGAGACAAACATTGGCTGAGGCTGCCTTGAGTTTGGCAGCCATGCTTCTTGTAAGCGTGCCTTCAGTGGGCTCACCAATGATGTTTACATGCTCAATTGTTTTGGATTTTGTCGAGCTATCCTGAGGTCTAGGATAGGAGTTAGAGCTTGTAGAAGCCTGATTTGTTGGAGTGGGTTCAGTCACAGGAACCTGAGGTAACTCAAGATTTTAGTCTTCAGTGACCTTAGTGTGAATGGCTTAGTTTGGGAGTTCCTGAACAATTGGTTCAGTGGTAGTGGTCTCATTGGAGACTTGTGTTTCAATGACTTCACTAATGGTTGGTTGGGGTAGATTATGAGGGATGATGTAGTATGAGACATCAGCATCAGCTTGGTATCGAGTTGAAGTGTGATTCTCAGGGAGATACTCATCAGGAGGATACCTTGATGAATCATTAATACCAATCTCTTCAACTGAGGAACTGGAGAACCTGATGGATTCAGTGCTCTCATCAACTGTTATATGATAAGTTTCCTCAGTTTGTTGTCTCCTTGTGTTAAACACCCTGTAGGCTTTGGAAACCAGAGAGTATCCCAAGAAGTATCCATCATCAGCTTTGGCATCAAATTTACCCAAGTGATCCCTTTGATTATGAATAAACACAGGACACCCAAATACATGAAAGTAGCTGATGTCAGGGATCCTTCATTTGAATATCTCATAGGGAGTCTTATTGTGTCTTTTCACAATAATGGACCTATTTTGAGTGTAGCAGGCTATTCTGACTGCCTCAGTCCAAAAGTGTTTTGAGAGGACTAAGCCATTTAACATAGTCCTTGTTGCCTCAATGAGTGTTCTATTTATCCTTTCAGCTACTCCATTTTGTTCAGGAGTATATGGAGAAGTAAAATTCTGAGAAATTCCTTTCTCATCACAGAAACACTTAAGGTCATGGTTTTTGAATTCAGTGCCATTGTTAGTTCTAATTTGTTTAATTTTGACATCATTTTGATTTTCAATGTTCCTGACAAATGACATGATTGTGTCAGCTGCCTGACTCTTTTTGGTCAGGAAATAAACCCAAGTGTATCTTGAGTACTCATCCACAATGACCAGAGTATACTTCTCATGATGAATGGAGAAGGGACTGACAGGTCCAAACAAGTCCATATGGAGAAGATGCAGGCAGCTTTTGATAGAGAATGATTGTTTGGTTTTGAATAATGCCGTGTGGTGTTTTCCTTTTTCACAAGCAGAACATGGCTTGTCTTTGGTATACACCTGGGATGGAAGGCCAAGAACTTTGTTCTGTTTGGCCAGGTTGTTGATGTTTTTGAAATTGAGATGAGAGAATCTCATATGCCAAAGCCAGTTACTTGACTCACTTGTCTTGGAGAAGAGGCAAGTCCCATTTTGAGTAAGGGATGACATGTCTAGTACATAAACATCATCCCTCCTAGGAGCAATCAACACAACTTCCTTGTTGGCATTGAAGATGGTTCCTCTCTTATCATCAAACTGAACTATGTATTTTGCATCACATAGTTGACTCACACTTATCAGATTGTACTTGAGACCATTGACTTAAGCTATTCTTGTAAAAACTATACCATTGCAGTTTACTGAACCATAACCTTCAGTGGGAGCTGATGAGTTATCACCAAATACTACTTTGGGTCCTGGTTCTTCCACATATTTGTGCAGATAACTCTTCACACCAGTTATACTCATTGAGCATTCACTGTCGAGGTGCCAAGCAGGATCCCTGATGTGTTTCTGCACAAATATTAACTAGCTTAGTTTTTCTTGTTACCCCACCTCCTAGTGGGCTTAGTCCTCAGGGACTTTTTAAACTTAGCTAAATAGTCATGGTCTGAAGTAGAGTGAACTGAGCTTCCACATCTTTTACACTTTGTGGTAGTTGAAGACTCAGTTGACTAAGATGTGCTGGTTGAGGTGTTTCTTCTTGACTGAATGATCTTGTCATGTCCCTTGTCATCATGTGTGGGGTCTCCTGTTGGATCGATATACTCTAACCAAACTACTTTGTAGCTTGTAAGGTTTTAACAATCTTGAATAACTCAAAACAGTTAATATTGAAACAATGATATTACTTTGTAAAGTATGCGGAATCTACTAACACAAAGCTAAGAAGAACTTTGTTAATATTAAAACAACTCTTAAACCTGCCTCTCTAAATACAGGTTCACTAACAATCCTTAACTTTCTCTAAAATCATTTTTGTAAAACTCTAAGACTCTTAGAAAACTTTTTATGACTTCGTACCTCTAATACCATGATAAGGCTCCTTATATAGATAACCTTAAGTCGGTTTACATCATCTACTTGAACGACAAGTAAACTATCCCTAACTAATTCTAGAATATTCATACAATATTACATAATAATCCTTTAATCAATATTACACTTAAGTCCTTGTTCTTTGAAGTACTTTGAATAATCTTCAATATCTAGCAGTACTTTGACCTTGATCAGCATGTTGACTATTGAGCAGTACTTTGACATAGCAGTACTTTGATCATTCTAGCAGTACTTAGATCTTCATATCCCAACAATCCTCCCCTAACTTGAACTCAACTTGCTTGATTTCAAGTTTCTTTGCTTTCTTTGATCATTAAAATCTTTATCATTCAGGAAGATTGTTTCTTTATATCTTTTCAATCATGTATGTCAAAGTGCTATTGATCATCATCTTCTCAGCAACTCAGCAACATTTTGACAAAGTGTACATCAAATCTTTTAAAGTTTCATACTGTTCTCATCACTTCTAGATGTGTTAACTTCTGTGAGAGGTGAATCATTGAACTTTTAATGGATTTTGATGTCTCTTTACCAAAGCCATTAACTTTGGAGTAGCCAATGTTTAGGTTAGAACAACCATGGTACATTGATAACCATATGATTTTTAGCAAATTATCAGCTATCAACGGATTTGAGTAGTCTTTACCAATAGCCGTTTGCTTTTGGACTAGTTAGTTCTTTGATTTCAACCATGGTGAACTAATTACCACAAATGGTTTTCCACAGCCTTTACCACAAGCCATTTTCTTGTGGGCTAGTCAACTCTTCACTTTTACAGATATGGTGAGTTGAATACCACACAATTTTTAGTAAATTGTCAACTAAAAATGGATTTAATTATCACATCAGAGCCTTACCCTCATGATGAGTTAAACACTTTCTTATCTCTTAAACATGGTGAGTTGATTACCATTTGCTGTGCAGTACAAGTACTAACACCATGTTTTATTCTACAATTCCTTTTGTTTTTATCATCTTAAACGTCAAAAACTTTTATTTTTATTTTACAAAGGACTTATACTGGTTTTTTGCAGCAAGCAGTACTTTGGTAAAGTACTGTTTGTCTTGCAGTACTTTGAGAAAAATACTTATTATTCAAAACAAATCATACCAGTACTTGTGCAATATTATTCTTCTGTTTTAGTCCACCTGATAAATAGCTTAATCACCATAAAAGCTACTTCAGTTTCATCTTCCATGATCCAACATCCTGATCATAAGTTCTCTTATCAGAGGATATCTTCTTTCAGCTAACATGTGAATCATGGTACCATCTTCCATCTCAAGTGAATGAACTCTTGATGACTCAAAGAATCTCCATCTTGTTATCTCCCAGTTTTCTTGATTATTCCACAGAGTATCATTACTTGTTTCTTCTGTTTCACAGTTGGTTATTAAATCTCCAACTAAGATTAATCCCACTCCTGTTGCTTCAATATTCTCATAGTATGTCTGCACTTGTAAGTATAGGTTGTATAGATCTTCTCTGTCAATTATGTGCAAAACATCCCATAGCATATTAAACACTGTGAAGTTTTCATCTTCTCTGTTGAACATAATATAGTTCCCTTCTATTGATTCAACCATAGAGAATGAGATAATCTTTGACTTCTTTCTAGAGTCTTCTGTTTTCTTATTCTCAAAATCAACCACTCTGAAATAATTCTTCAGTTCATCAATTGTATCTTCATGTATCATTTTAAGCTTCTTTGACAATTGATCATCTTGAATAGCTTTCTTTCTTTTTAACTTTCTTTTCTCTGCTTGTTCCTTCCTTATATCTTTTAATTTCTTTCCCTTTTCAACATCCATGGGCACAAAACTTTCTCACTCTTTCTGAATAGACTCTTGTACTTCATCCCATAGAGCTTTTACTTCTGGATATCTTAACTTCTGTAAATTCTTGTATCCTCTTCTTTTCAAGAAACTAATCATCCAGTTTCTTTCCTGAGCAATAGTCATGGGCTTTCTTGTTACAGCAACTGGCTTCTTTATTTCTTCCAAGTACTCTACATCATACACAGCTTGTTGCTTTCTAGCAATCTCTTCATTCTTTGCTACCTCTATTTCTCTCAGCTGTGCAAGAGTAAACTTCTTCTTTTTCTTCTTGATCTGCTTCTGCTTCATGATCCCTTTTCCTTTATCTTTTGGATCTAATTCTTCAGATTCAGAAGAAGATTCAGGGACTTGTTGTGCAGGCTCAGAAATATGTATACATGAAGGTCTATCCAAATTGAGCATTATCTGAGCTATAGTCTCATCATCACTTGCTATATGCTCATTGGCTTCTTCTTGCTGGATAGGATTAGAAGGACCAGCTTCATCTTCAAAAGTCTTTGTAGAAGGTCCAGCTGTAGAAGTTCCAATTCCATCAATATCCATAGTAGCAGTACCTTGCACATCAGTACCTTGCAGACCAGTACTTTCATCAACAGTACTTTGATTGTGAGTACTTTGAATATTTTGTTCTCCAGCATCTTACTCAACAGCTTCTTCTTGAACAATATTCTCATCCTCTTCAATCTTTTTCTCTGGCACAAAATTCAAAGGTTGTTCTGGATAATGCCAAAGATGAGCATCTTCTGAATATTGAACCCCAACATCATCTTCATTCAAATTATCATCTTGATTCCTCCCCAATTTGAAAGATGATGACTTCTTGTGACTCTTCTTGGACTTAGAAGCTTTCTTTGCTGATTTAGACTTTTTCTTTTGGGATTGTTTCTTTTCTTTCACATAAACTCTAAACTTCTTCACAAGTGGCCACACAAACCTCTTTAACCTTCTGAACTTGTTTCTCAACCGTTTAATCTCTGCAGTCTGATTATCCATTACTTTCTTCATCCTCCATAACTCTCTAGTCAAGGCATAATTATCCAAAGGACCTTCAATTCCCTCATCTCCTCCAGGTGTTTGAAACCCACCTGTGGAAGTATAATCATTGGGAGAAGGTACTGGAGTATGCTCTGAAGCAGTACCTTGCAGAGAAGTACTTTGTGGAGAAGTACCTTCAGCAGAAATAGGTTTTTCCCTAGAAACAGATACTGAGGGAGTTCTTTCACTTAAGTCATCAGGCTGTGGTGAAGCAATAGGTGGTGTAGGTGTATGTACTGATGCAGAATGCTCAGAATGATCAGATTGGTCAGCATTATCAGAATTAGCAGAACCACTAGCTTCAGCAACATCATCCCTAACAGCCTGTGCTACTTCTAACATATAAGCATTAAGAGGTGTATTATTACCTGAAAAGTTAACACCTTTGTGAGACATAAAGGTAAACACCTTTGGTGGCATCCTAACAGTAGGTATATAATCCTGAGTTTTTGGTATCCCATCCAGTGGATTCTCTAAGATAAGTTGAATAAATCTAGGATACATCAGGAAAGGTGATCCAGCCTTAATATGTGCAATCATACCATCAAGGATCATGTAGGAAAAGTTGAATGGCTGATTGGTAACAAGGCCAACTAATGCAAAAGCTATGGCATGTCCAAATTGATCCCAAGCAGTACTTTTCGGACTTAAGCAATGAAGCAAAACATGAATAAGATATTTCCAATGAGGACTTACCATTGCTCTCTGAAAAGTAATCCTGTTCAAAGGACCTTCATACCCAATATCTCTCAGTGCATCCCAATCTTCTTGTTTAGCAAAAAAAACAGAGCCTCCCTCATCATCAAACAGCAAAACCTCCCTGATTGTTGCCTCAGTAACACGGATGGCTCTCCCAGCAACTGTAGCGTGAATAACATCCTCTCCATCTTCTATCTCAGCCCTAGCCGTGGCCGAAAACGCTTGTATCCAAGGTCTAATAATCTCTGGGTTTACTAAGAATGAGTAATTAATGGTGGTTCCGGTGAGAAAATCAATGATTCCATGAAAGTCAATGTTCCTCTGTGTTTTCTCAAGGTTTGCAATCATGTTGTGTTTGGTGATGGTTGGTCGGTGTGCCATTGCAATTATGATATGAGAAAAGAATGATAATCGTATCCTGACACGTCAGCGTACCCTTCAGAACACCAAGCAGTACGTTCCATATATCACGGAGCAGTACTTTCAGTTGTAAAACAAAGCAGTACATTGGGCAAAGTACTTTCCCATCAAAATATCTTTAGTGTTGACTGTTTGACCAAAATATCTATTGAAAGTCAACCCAAGATAATTAATATCTTCCTAAATTAATTCCCAAAGCTACCAAGGCAAGTAGAATTGAATGAGCTTCATTAATTACCCTTATAACTTTTCTTGCCTATAAAAGTAACTTTCCACCAACACATCTCTTTCATTAACACTTGAAATATTCTCACAAAAACCCTAGTTAGCAACATGAGTCACTTCCCTTTGGTGTATATCTCTTCTGATTCAGATGGCTCCATAGATTCAGAGATCATCTACTATTCTGACTCTGACTTTGATGATGATGCAGGATGGAGTGGCTACTTTCCTCCTGATGTATCAACCTCTACGACCACTGATGCAACAAGCACTACCAATCCAAAACCCAAGAAAAAGGTGTATGTCCCTGCTCCTGGTTCTTCTTTGGCAAATGAACTTCCACATGCCTTGTCCCAATCCCTTGAATCAGCCATAAAGAACATGAAGTGGCCTGCTCCAAGAAAAGAGAGACCTCCCAAGCAAGTACTTGGCCTGGCTTGCCCAAGGAAGCAAGCTTCTTTTGATGACAAAAGAAAGACTGCTCAAAAGGGAAAGCAAAGCTATCAGGGAAAAGGAAAAAGGCCAATGGAGTAGGGGTGTGTTGGGTAGGGTAGGTAGGTGTGGTGTAGGGTGTTTGTGGTAGTTCTATGGTTGTCTTGGTTGTCTGTATCTCTTGGACTCATGAATGTAACCTCTGAATAACAATGAATAAAAATCTTTTCTTTTGAATGATACATGTAGCCTCCCCTCAATTAATGTCTAACTACTAATGCCTCCCCTAAAAATAGTTTAATTATTAATCATACCAATACTCACAACTAAAAAGGTAAATCTTGAAACATCAAAGCCCTTTGTGAGTAGATCTGCTACATTATCATCTGTATGGACTTTAACCACGTTGATAAACCTATGCTCATAGCAATCTCTGATAAAATGATGTCTGATTTGAATGTGCTTTCTTTTAGAATGATAGACTGGATTCTTCACAATACAAATGGTACTCTCATTATCAATGTTGATAGGAGTATTCTTGAAGTTGAATCCATAATCCAAAAGCTGATTTTGCAACCAAAGTACTTGTGCACAACAACTTACAGTAGCTACATACTCTACTTCTGTGGAAGATGTTGCTGCAATTGTTTGCTTTTTGCATTGCCATGAGACTAATCTACTTCCAAGATACTGACACCCTCCAGTTGTTGATCTTATGTCATAGTTGTCACCAGCATAATCACTGTCTGAAAAAGCTTGTAGATGAAAAGGGGACTCCCTAGGATACCACAATCCTAGCTTAGGTTGTTGCCTAAGGTACCTAAAGATCCTTTTGACAGCATTCAAATGAGATACCTTTGGATGAACTTGATGTCTTCCACATAAACAAACAACAAAAGTAATGTCAGGCCTAGATGCAGTTAAGTACATTAGACATCCAATCATAGACCTGTATTTGACATCAACATCTTCTCCTTCTTCATCTTTTCCCAAAGGCTTGTTAGCAACAACAGGTGTGGATGCTGGCTTGACAGTTGTGAAGTTGAATCTCTTAAGAATGTCTGCAACATACTTATCTTGACTTATAAAGATTCCACTGCTTGATTGTTGCACTTGAAGTTCCAAGAAGAATGTTAATTCTCCCGTTGAACTCATCTGAAATTCTTTTTGCATAAGATCTTCAAATTCCTTCACCATAGATTGCTTAGTAGCACCAAAAATAATATCATCAACATAAACTTGGACAAGCATGATATCCTTCTTATCTCTTTTGATAAACAAAGTCTTGTCAATGGCCCCTCTCCTTTAACCATGTTGCAATAGAAAATTTGAGAGTCTTTCATACCATGCTCTAGGAGCTTGATGAAGGCCATACAGAGCCTTGATAACCTTGTAGACTTTGTTTGGATGTGCAGGATCTTCAAAACCAGGAGGTTGTTTAACATAAACTTCCTCTGTGATAGTGGCATATAGAAAAGCACTTTTAACATCCATATGATATACAGGAAATCCCATATAAGATGCAAAAGCCAAAAATAGCCTTATGGCTTCAATCCTTGCCACAGGAGCAAATACTTCATCATAGTCTACTCCTTCTTCTTTTCTATATCCTTGAGCTACTAACCTTGCTTTATTCTTGATTACATTCCCTCTTTCATTTCTTTTAACTCTGAAGATCCATTTTGTTCCAATCAGTCTCTTACCATCAGGTAAATCACATAGTACCCATACTTCTTGAAGTTTAAACTGTAAGAGTTCTTTTTGCATAGCTTCAACCCAACTCTCCTTGGATAATGCTTGTTTTATTGTCTTAGGTTCTTCTTGCGACAGAAAGCAAGCAAATAAACACAATTTTTGATCCTTATGATTCACCCTGTTCTGCTTGTAAATAAAGCTAAGTAAAGAAGTATGTTGTTGAGACATATTCTTAGCTTTAGTTCCTGTAAGTACTCCTGAATTAGAAGGTCCAATTATCTTACTGACAGGATGATCTTTGTGAATTCTTAGAGTAGGAGTTGGTGGTACTTCAAGATTATCTTCCAAATTTGTGAGGTCAGGGTCTTCATTAGAATCTGAGAAAATGCCTTCCTGTTCCAATTCATCATCAGTATCTTCTAAGGCAGGCATGGTTGGATCATGTAAATCATCAGCATTCTTCCAATTTGAAGTATCTAAAACTTGAGAAGTACTTTCAAATGGATCAGCAGTACATTGGGGCAAAGTACTGTCAGTGCCTTTAGCCTTCTTCTTTTCTGCTTCATAAGCTCTTCTTTGATCATCTTCATAGGATTTGGCAATTGTTTCTTGAAGAAGCATCCTATTAAGTTCATCTTGGATAGCTTGGTCTTCATCAGATACTATGGTCTTTGATGGAACAGTACTTTGAGAATCAACAGTACCTTGAGGTGCAGCAGTACTTTTCTTCTCATCATTGGGTGCTTCATCGGAATGATCTTCAGATCTTATGTTAACTCCATGAACAATGTATTGTGTTTCCTCATCATTGTGAACAACTTGATTTTCTTCTCTGACATGTACATAGTTCATGGATGAGGACCTTAAATCAAGATCAAACATTCAATCAGGACCCTTACCCTTTTGATTTTCGTGTTCTTCTAGAAATTCAACATGAAGACATTCTTGAACCTTCTTGGTAGCCCTATTGTACACTCTGATTCCTTTTCTATTTGTACAATAACCCAATATGTACCCTTCTTCTGATTTACCATCAAATTTTCCGAAATTATCAGCAATGGTCAAGATATTCAGGGGACATCCAAAAGGTTTCATAAACTTTATGTTTGGCTTCTTTCCCATGAGTAACTCATAAGGTGTCTTCATCTGAGGTTTTGTCACTGACACTCTATTTAGCACATAACAAGCAGCACTTACAGCTTCAGCCCAAAATGGAACAGGTAATTGGGAGTCTGCAAGCATTGTCTTTGCTGCTACTATCAAAGTTCTGTTCTTCCTTTCTGCAACTCAATTTTGCTGAGGAGTTCTAGCAATACTGAATTCTCTTTTAATCCCTTTCTTAGCACAAAATTCATCCATAAGCTGATTCTTGAATTTAGTCCCATTATCACATCTAATGCCTCTTACTTTGAGTCTTAACTGATTTTCAAGTGCTATTATAAGATCATGAATAGCATCAAAAGTTTCATCTTTGAATCCTAAGAAAAAGACCCAGCTAAATCTGCTACAATCATCTGTTATAACCAAACAGTACTTCTTCTTGTTTAAGCTAACAACTGAAGCAGGTCCAAACAGATCCATATGCAGCAACTCCAAAGGCTCCCTAATTGTTCTTTCTTCAATCTTCTTACATGAAGCCTTGTGTTGTTTACCCTTCTTGCAAGCCAAACATGAATGATCAAGTTTGAATGTTTTAGAAGGTAAACCTCTAACTAAATTTCCTTTGACCAGCTTGTTGATGTTTTTGAAATTTACATACCCTAGTCTTCTGTGCCATTGATGTGCTTCCTCCATTGTTGCCCTTGCAATCAAGCATGTTGCTCTTTCATCAGAATTGATGTTCTTCAAGTCTATGCTATACACATCATTGGTTCTTGGTGCTCTCAGCATCACCAAGTTTTCATCTTCTAATCTAAATTCAGGGGAGAGAATAAGACACTCTGTGTCAAGAAACAATACATGGTACTTCTTATCACAAATCTGATAGACTGACAAAAGGTTGAATTTAAGCTCCTTCACATATCTGACATTCTCAAAATCAATAGATCCTGCCTTAATGGTTCCTTTTCCAGTGATTCTCACTCCATCAGGATCATTTCCAAATGCAACTCTTCCTCCAAAATAAGTATTAAAATCTGACAAGAGCTCATTTTCTCCTGTCATACTTCCAGAGCAACCACTATCCACAATAAGATGATCTTTAAGCTCCTCTGCTGGGTTGCCCTGCATAAAAATGAAAAGGGTTAGTTTCTTTTAGGAACCCAAGCCATTACTGACTTGTGTTCCCCTTGTGGAGTAACATACTCAAATTCTTTGAGTATGTAATCACCACTGTTTTTGAAAATACTATCACGAACTACTGTTTTTGATTTCAAAACTTATGTTGAATTGTTATCAATACTCCCTTTTCACCCTTATTTTCTGAAAGTACTTTGTCATCCTCAGCAGTACTTTCTTTCTTAACCCACTTAGTTGTAACTTTTGGTGTTGGGTTCTATGTTCTAGCAGCTTTTCTTAGGTTGTAAGGCCTTCTAGGTTTGTAAGAATTGAATCTCCTAGGTCTTACACTTGAGTCTTTGCTAGCAGTACCTTGATTAGGAAACTTCTTAACAGTACTTTGAGGAAGTACTGCTTGACCAGTGCTTTGAGAAGGTATTGTGGGTTTGGAGAATGGTCTTTTCTAATGTGGGTACCTATAGTCTTTTGAGAAATTACTATGGTTAACCCTATTTGAGTAATTCAAAGCTGGCTTATTCTCCCTTGGTTTATTCTCTCTGTGCTTATGGTTTACAGATGTGGTCTTTGGGTATTTGCTCAAGTATTCTGAGTGATAATCACAGTCCTTGATCAAATGATGAGGACTATAACATACAAAGCATAACTTTGGACCCATCATCCCAAATCCATTCCTAAAAGGTTTTCTACGATAAGCAGTATTTTGAAGAGTGTTTCTTGTAGGTACTGCTGAATGATCAGCAGTATTTTGAGAAGTTTTTGGAAGTACTGCTTGTTTTGAAAAAATCTTTTTCACATTCAGAAACCTTATTATCATCCCTAGGTGTTTCAACAGATTCTCTTAAAGACTCAGGATTAGATTGACCTTTAAGCTTTTTCCTAAACTCTAGGTTATCTACACCATAACAAGAAACATCTGTCCTAGGTGGTTGAAAACTACCTAGGGGTGGAGGAACTTCATTATATCCTTTGTTTTTCTTATACTAAGGGGGTGTTGAACAAGGTGATTCCTCATCACTAGATGTGTTTCCTTCTAAACTTATGAATTCTTCATCACTAGTTGAGATTTCCTGAGAAAGACTTAATTCTTGGTTCCTAGATGAAAGTACTTCTCAATTATTATCATAACCTAGGCCAGTTTTAATGTTTGCTATTCTCTGTTTTTCAACAAAACTAACATGTGACAGACCTGATTTTTTCCAAACAGCAAGTTTTTCTAGCAACTTATCTCTTTCATTAGTGACCTTTTCTAATTCAGAAACTTTACATCCTAACTTCCACTCACTTAACTTTAATTGATAATCTTGTTGTTCATATTTTTCAGCCCAAGCTACTTCATTATTCTCATGAGTGATTATCTTAGCTTCCCTGGATTCTAAAGTCAATTGGTAACCAGCTATCTCAGACCTAGCCCTTCTATAGTTATCTCTTTATATTTCATATTCTTTAAGCATCTTTTGATAAGAGTTACTACATTTGGAACATACCTCAGAGATAGTGGGTGAACTTGGTGAGGTAGCCATCATAGCAAGTTGAACAGGTTCTTCTTCACTTTCCATGCTCCAATCAAAGCTTCGTAGATCATCTCTTGACTCCAAAGCTTCATATCCTGGTTCCTCATCAAAAGTTGTGCTCCAATCAACCTCTTCTAATGCTACCATAGAATAGGTTACTGGTTCAACATCAAATTCTTTACTCCAATCAACTTTTGACAGGTCTTCTTGAGCAACCAAGGCTTGTGACTTTGGCTCAGCAATAGGGACTTCTTTTCTTTCAACCTTGGGTTTAGGTTGTCCAATCATCATGTTTGCTTGATACTTTGCAAACTTGCATTCCCTTGCAAATTGACCAGTCCTTTGACAGTTAAAGCATTCAATCTTGGACTTGTCAAATGCTATACCTTGTTTAGCCTTGAAATCAATACCTCTTCCTATCTTGTTCTAAAACTTCTTGAAACTTGCAGCAATCATGGCAACCTGCCATCTTATGTCAATATCTTCCATAACATCATCATCAATTTGCAAAAGATCTTCTTGATAAGTAACAGGTAGAGTAGCTTGTTGAGCAAAGAATGAACACAAAACATCATCTGAATTTGGGGTATGTGATGAAGTGGTAGTGATCAAAGTTGTACATGGATTCTGTGTTTCTACAAAAGTACTTTGGACAGGATGAGCAGTACTTTTAGTGGAAGTACTGCTTCTGTTTTCAGAAGAGACAAAAGCAATGTTGTGAGAACTCAAACCTTTATTACCCTTCATCTCATGCTCATACACCTTTAGGTTATTGTAAAGATCATCAAAGTCCAAAGTGTCCAAACCAGGTTGTCCTCTAATCATTGTAGCAATCACATGCCATGCAGAAGGCAAACTCCTCAAGAACTTCAAATTAGCATCTTCAACTGTTGCTTCAGCTCCATATAATTCTAGCATGCTGAGTAGATTTTGATATCTATCATAAGCAGAGTCAAGACTTTCTCTTTCACCAACAGTGAAGGTTTCAAACTGCTGCTTCAACAGGTTCCTGTGCATCTTCTTGGAAGCATCATTACCTCCGAATCTTGTTTTAATAGCAGCCCATAGTTGTTTTGCATCATTGGCATCATGAAACTTCAATAAGTGACCATCAGGAATGGCAAAGAGCAGTATGTTGAGAAGCTTGTCTTGATTTCTTTTGGTAGCAGCTGGTAAGGTTGGCTTAGGTGGTGTTGGTTGTCTTGGGAGCTCTACTGGTTCATCAATTACCATATTGCCATTGACAATCACATCCCATAGTGCATGGTCTGTGATGGCAATGTACTACCTCATCTTCATGGCCCATAAATCATATTCTCCCTTCTTGACAATAGGAATTCTGACAGCAGTGATGGATGGAGCAGGTGCAGCATCTGTCGACATCTTTAAGGGTTTGTAGTGGAATCGGTTTAATAGGTTTTCTTCTTAATCAGAGTTTCCAACACAAGCTCTGATACCACTTGTTGGATTGATATACTCTGACCAAACTACTTTCTAGCTTGTAAGGTTTTAACAATCTTGAATAACTCAAAACAGTTAATATTGAAACAATGATATTACTTTGTAAAGTATGCGGAATCTACTAACACAAAGCTAAGAAGAACTTTGTTAATATTAAACCAACTTTTAAACCTGCCTCTCTAAATACATGTTCACTAACAATCCCTAACTTTCTCTAAAATCGTTTTTGTAAAACTCTAAGACTCTTAGAAAACTTTTTATGACTTCGTACCTCTAATACCATCATAAGGCTCCTTATATAGATAACCTTAAGTCGGTTTACATCATCTACTTGAACGACAAGTAAACTATCCCTAACTAATTCTAGAATATTCATACAATATTACATAATAATCCTTTAATCAATACTACACTTAAGTTTTTGTTCTTTGAAGTACTTTGAATAATCTTCAATATCTAGCAGTACTTTGACCTTGATCTGCATGTTGACTATTGAGCAGTACTTTGATCTTTCTAGCAGTACTTAGATCTTTATATCCCAACATCTCCACAGATGTTACAACAGTTGTTCATCATACAATCATCAGGTAGATGATCATTGAACCCACAGTGAGGACATGGCAAGTATAGCTTAGCCTTTTGTCTTTGT
This sequence comes from Artemisia argyi, assembly GCA_030686995.1. NCBI lineage: Eukaryota > Viridiplantae > Streptophyta > Magnoliopsida > Asterales > Asteraceae > Artemisia > Artemisia argyi. The sequence continues at coordinate 161,607,833 of CM060693.1, forward strand.
TTAGAAGATGAGGCATACTAATAGCCTTGTGTTTTGTAATGACCTTGTGCTTTCAGAGAAGCAGTGTGAGAGTTGTGATCAGAAGTCCTGTGGTCTTCTTGTTTGCATATCATGCAGAACAGGATTCTGAAGCAATTATCAGTGGAGTGGCCTGGATGATTTCAAAGTTCACATCTCACTGAAGATCTGGATGAGGGTTTTGGTTTGGAGGAACTTGAGGAAGTTGCAGGTTTAGACTTTGAGTCAGAGTGTTTCTCAGTGAAGTCAATCTTTCACTCAACTTACTGACAAGTTCAGCTAACTGATCAAACGTTGAATCAGTGCTTTCAGGTTTAGCTTCAGTAGTTACTGAAGGTGTGTGGTTTTCAGGAGGTACAGAGGTAGGTCTCTTTAGGATGGTTATTCCTGGATTTACTTTCTCATTAGGAGAGTGAGGTTGATAAACTGATGGTGCAAAATCTGAACTGGGTGCTGCTCCCTGAAGTTGTTTCAGAGGAGGGAGTGGTGGTTGTGCGTCTGACTTAGACTCAGTGATGGACTCAGTATGATTGGGTTCATCAGTAACTCCTAGCAACTCCTTAATAGCTTGACTTTCAGGCTCTAGAATTCTACCAGTGTTGAAGTTTGGCAATTTACTGTCAGGATTGACTCTTTCAATCCAATCATTGGGTTTAGGAGCAAGTTCTTTGCTAGAGAGTATGTTTGCTAACAGAAAGGTTGTTGAATGGCTACTCTCCCCAGACATTTCAGTGAGTTGATCTTCACCAAGAGCAGCCTTTTTGGTTCTGGGTGTGAGACTCAGTGTGTCATAAAGTTTGGGGTTCTTCTAAGTCCATTTCCAAATAACAGCCTTTTCTTTCTTAAGTTCTTCTTGAAGAGCTTGATTTTGTTTTACAAGTTCAGAATTTGGAATTTGAAGTGTCACACTTTCAAGTTTAGCTTGTTTTAAAGCAAGAAGTTCATCTCTACACTGATTTAATTCAAAACTCAGTTTGTTAAATTTTGAAAACACATTAAGTCTCTGCTCTTCAACATACTTAAGATCAACATTAATATAATCTAAGTAAGATTTCCAATCAGCATCACCATCCATAGAAAGTAAGATGTTTACCTTTCTCATTGTGATGTTCACCCATTCTCCATTCCTGGCATAACCTTTTCCCGCAGCAAGCTTGTTATCTTTTGATAGAGCCATCAGGGCACTGATGTATACTTCTTCATCATCAAAAGACACTTCAACCTCATCCCAGCCAAATGTTTTAGCAACTAGTCCCTTGTTTTTAGCCTGAGCTTGTTTAGGAACCTAAGGTGGCTGAGTTACTGAGGAAGCAGACTCAAGAAGAGTAAGTTTGGCCTTGGCCTTTTTATATTTAGCTTTAAAATCTTTTTGAGGTAATTTTTCAATTTTGTTTTGAACAAACAGACTTGATTGAAGCAACTTTGGTTGAAACTTGCTAGTTCCTAAAGAGAAATTATTTTCTGAGAATTTGAAAGATGGTTCAGAGGTTGTTTTTGAGAACATTCAGAATTGTCATTTGCCTTTGAGTTAGAAAATTTTTGTTTCTTTTAATGAACCTTCTTGAGTTTGCAAGGAGTTCCCTTTCATGAAATTCAATTTGTAAATCATTCAGGTACTCCTCACAGGTTCTTTCGTCAACCTCATCATCAGATCCTTCTTGAAAATCCTGCACAACTCCATTTGAATATAAAGCAGTGTATATGGGTGAGGAGGTCAAAGTCTTTTTGGTCTCCTGAGCTTTACCAGGGTATCTCCTGGTGATAAGATTATCTTCATAGACAAACTTCCCATAAATTTCAGGGAGCTCAAGATTCTGGATATGGTTTGCATTTCTCAATCCCTGAGAGAAGTTTAACCATTTCTCAGGGAGACTGTTGACAAAGCCAACATTGATCTCATGCTTTGACAGGGTGACACCATCATTGGTCAGCTCATTCAGGAGGGTCTTATACCTGGTATAGGTCTCTGATAGACTTTCAGAGTCTTTGGCCCTGAAAGTATTGTACTCAAGTTTCAGGTCCATGATACTGTTTTCCTTGGTATCTAAGGGACCCTCAGAGTTGTGAACCAAGTCAGTCCATGTATTCTTAGCAATAGGACAATTGATGACTGATTCCATTATATCGTTGGGAAGAAAAGATATAATGATGCTTCTCAGGCGTTGGTCCTGATTGACCACCCTCCTCTCATCAGGTGTCCACTGAGCTTCAGGTTTGACTAAACCTTGGGCAGTTGTTGGGAAATATGGACCATCATTAATTAACTTAATGTAATATGGTTCCATCCTAGTTAAGTAGCAAAGCATTCGGTTTTTCCACATACTGAATTTTCCAACCTCAAGTCGAGGGGCAGTAGCTGAATAACTTCCACCCTTCTTATCGAAAAGTTGGGGAACATCTGAGTCAGCCATTGTGGGATCTTGATTTTAAAAACTTTTGAGCACTCTTTTGTTATGAAAACAGATTTAGAAAAGTTTTACAAATCAGAGGCTCTGATACCACTTGTTTGTCCCGTTCATTAAGTTAATAGTTAACTAAAGAGTTAACCTAACCAAGTTTCATGGCTTTTTAGCTCAAATATAAATGATTAACAACAAAGATAAACGTAAAGAAAAGAGACACAATATTTTCAATGTTTAATTCTAATTAGAAGTTAATCAAAAGAATTATACCCAAGTGTTTGCCGAATAACACTTGGTATTGAAATGACAAGTATTGTATAGACTCCTCACTAAACTAAAACTAAGTTGAGTGACAACTAAAAGGTCACACTGAGCTATCTCGGGGACTGCGTTATTCTTTGGAGGAGTAAAAGTGGTTTGTGAATACTTAGCATTGAATGCACAAACTTGTCAACTTTTACTCCTCACTTATGCTACCTATTTATACACAAGTAAATTACAACGTTACTGATAAAGACAAAAAGATGACCTAACTAGTAGAGACAAAATACTTACATATTTTCTCTTTGTTACAATAGACTATATTGGGTAAAAGACAATATGCCTTTCTGATGTACAGTGATGACACCATCCTGACGTTATGTCATTCAGGGAAAGTTTGACTTCAGGTTGATAAGGACACCTGTTGATACGTTCAAACTTTTCCGCCTTGTCCCGCCCATACTTCAGTCTTCAGTATATTAATAGTTGTTGAGGAGTCTTGGGGTTCAGTGAGTTATTGTCATCCTCACTGAACCCATCACCTTCTTCTTGGTTTAGATGACACTCACTGAATGGTGAACCTTTCTTCATAGACTCATTCTAAGCATCCTGAAGATGACTCACTGAGATACTATTCACTCAGTGACTTGTTTGTGTTTATGGATCTTAAGCACTTAGGTTATTTTATGTTCAAACCTAGTTAGAGGAAGATTGGGGAATTCAGTGACCCAATAGTTATCTTCTGATGCAACCTTTTCTATAGATATGTTTCCCTTTTGTACATTATCCATATGAAAGTGGTGGCGTATGATGAGGCGAAAAGTGTACCGCTTTTAAGGGGTCATTTAAGCCCGAATTCAATATTATTTGATCAAATATTGCCCTAAATCGTTCCTTTTGTCATTTTAGGTACTTTTGAGGAAGAATCTAGAAAAGGAAGCATTTTGGACGTTTTTGGAGCATAAAAGTGAAGAAAATGGCAAAGTCTCAAATTTCCTTGCTGGAACAGTACCTGATGGCATCAAGCTTTTACACATAACGGCGTCAAGAGTTACAAAAGAGGGGGATATGGAACTTATAACGTGACATCCTAGAGAGTTTTCAAGCTTATGGCTTGACGACGTCACCAAGGCCGTCAGGGTCCAATTACACGTGACGGCCCAGAGCTCTTTTCTACATGACAGCGTCACAAATGGATCTAGGCAATGCGATTTTTATCATGGCGGCGAGTTGACGGTGTCACGAGCTAATACATGACGCCGTCAAGATGTAAACTCTATATATAGTTTTCCAATTTTCATTCATTAGTCTGCAACTTTGAGGGAATAAACCCTAAGCCAAATTTTAACAGCTTTTCAAGAGTTTCAACCCCTTGATTCTTCCATGTTCAATTGAAGATAAGTATTCATTCAAATCATTCAATATGTCTATGTGTTGTATGATTATATCTTACACTTGTCTTCTCTTTAACATGCTAGGCTAGATCTTTATTGTGTTTGCTTAGATGTAGTGAAACCTAGATGTTGATTATGGGTTGATTGTTTGATTATAATTGTTACGGATGATTGTATTCGATGTTAGGCTTAAGAAAACTGGCGTACTTCCATTGGTAACTTGCTTGAACGTCTTAAGAAACATGATCGGAGGTATACTACGATTTTTGGTTGTATTTAATGCATAAGAGAATTCTAATGATCCCATGTTAAGAGCTTCTAACGACTCGACATAGGAGTGAAGTAGGATCTTATAGAGTTAGGGAATATTGTACACGGCCCTACGACTAGTATTAAGGAATATGACCCGCCATCCATGCAATTGTTACAAGCTAATCAACCTGTAAAAGATATCTAGGGAGTAATGAAATCTAAGTAAACACAACTTTCCTCATTATTGTTTCCACCACATTAGTATAATAGTTTTGTTTTCATTTATTTTATTTTATTTTGATTGCATCTTTAGATTAATTGGGTTAGTTGGCTAGCAACTAATTCCGCCCACTCCTTCAAAACCTGATATTTTAATTGCTTTCTATAAAATATAAAAATACAAAAAGAATCATCCCTCACCTCTATACCTAGTTTATTAGGCTTTTTAATCCTAGCGACACTATTCCTGAGTTGAATGATCAATCCTCCGGTACTTGTCACTATACTATACTACAACGATCAGGTACACTGCCTGGTGGGGGTTGTAAGCTTCTCAAGATCCCTTGAGAGGTAAAACTTGTTGCGAGGGTGCAATCCCCCGTATCAAGTTTTTGGCACTGCAGCCCGGAGAATAGTTATTGTCTAGGTTAGGATTTCTTTTTATTAGGTCTACTTGCTAGATTCCTTTCTAGTAAGGTGATGAGTGCTCAAACACTCATCATTTATTGTCAAATCTGAGCTGCAAAACATTTAAATACAATAAAAAAGGCATCAAAATACTGAAAATATATCAGGGATTGTGTTTTATATGTTTTAAGTGCAAAATGAGTAAAAGCAAATGAAAAACGATCAAAGTTTGCAAAATTGGCAGTTTCAGTCCCCCAAGTTTCAAAACTTGTCAAAGTTAGTCCCTACGTATTTATTTTGAAAAATAAGTCAACCCAAACTTTTGAAAGTCAAACATTACAAAATATGATACTTGGGTCTAAAGTTTCAAAAGTTTACACATTTGGTCCTTCAAAGTTCAATTTTGGCAAAAGTGATCCCAGGGAATTTTGAAAAATGGAAAAATGCAAATTTGGTTCTTAGATTATTGGTACTTGGCATGTTTGGTCCTTTGGATAACTTTGGGAAATGCACAACTTCAGCCCTCAAGTTTCAGCAATTTACAAAAATCTTCCTTGTAATACATAACCAAACCGGACCCTTTGTGTTATTTCAAACCAAACACCACCCAATCCAAACCAAACCAAATCCAACCCAACACACCCAAGCCCAACACCCCAGCCCATTCCCAAACTAATAAAAACACCCCCGGTCAAACCGGGTCAAACTCCATCACCTTCCCCCATTCCCAAACTGATAACCAAGAGATTGATTCCGAGAGGGATATTCTCCTACTTGAGAAATTATTAAACGAAGATCCCTCTTCTCTTCCTGTTCTACCACAAACACTTCATAAAGAGGAAGTTAAAAATGTTGAGAAAACTGATGACTTTCCTGAGGTCGAACTTAAGGACTTGCCACCTCATCTTGAATATGCATTTCTGGAGGGTGATGATAAATTACCCGTCATAATTGCTAAAGATTTAAGTGTTGAGGAAAAGGCTGCTCTAATAAAGGTTTTGAAGTCACATAAACAAGCATTTGCTTGGAGACTCTCCGACATCAAGGGCATTGATCCCGAATTCTGTACCCACAAGATTTTAATGGAGGATGACTTCAAACCAGCAGTCCAACAACAAAGAAGGGTGAATCCAAAAATTCATGAGGTCATCAAACAAGAAGTTTTAAAACTTCTTGATGCCGGTCTAATTTACCCTATCTCGGACAGTCCTTGGGTTAGCCCCATCCATTATGTTCCAAAAAAAGGTGGCTTTACTGTTGTCACTAACGAAGAAAACGAGTTGATTCCAACTCGATTGGTTACGGGTTGACGTGTCTGCATTGACTATCGAAAGTTAAATGACGCCACCCGCAAAGACCATTTTCCTCTGCCCTTTATGGATCAGATGCTCGAGAGATTAATGGGGAATGAGTACTATTGCTTCCTCGATGGTTTCTCGGGTTACTTTCAGATTCCCATTGATCCGCAGGATCAAGAAAAGACGACTTTCACGTACCCCTATGGAACTTTTGCCTATACACGTATGCCATTTGGTTTATGTAATGCTCCGGGCACGTTTCAAAGATGTATGATGGCCATATTTTCCGACATGATCGGGAAAACTATGGAGGTCTTTATGGACGATTTTTCAATCATTGGGGGATTCATTTCAATCATGTCTCTCCCATTTAGACAACATGCTCAAACATTGTGAAGACACAAGGTTATGTCTAAATTGGGAGAAGAGTCACTTTATGGTCAAATAGGGCATTGTCCTCGGCCATAAAATTTCAAAGAACAGGATTGAGGTTGACAAAACCAAAGTGGATGTCATCGCAAAATTACCTCATCCCACTACCCTCAAAGGTGTTAGTAGCTTTTTGGGTCATGCCGGTTTCTATCGTAGGTTCATTCAAGATTTTTCTAAAATCGCCCGGCCAATGACCCATCTCCTCGAGAAGGATGCTCCTTTTATCTTCTCCCCCGAGTGCATTGAAACTTTTGAAACATTGAAGAAAAAGCTTACTGAGGCACCGATTCTTGTTGCCCCCAATTGAGACTTGCCCTTCGAACTCATGTGTGATGCTAGTGATTTTGCAATAGAGGCAGTCTTGGGGCAACGCAGATCCAAAAATTTCCAGCCTATACACTATGCGAGCAAAACTATGACCAAGGCTCAAAGCCATTACACCACCGCTGAAAAAGAATTATTAGCAGTGGTGTATGCCTTCGAAAAATTCTGGCCATATTTGATATTGACCAAGAGCATAGTGTATACGGATCACTCGGCTTTGAGGTACCTCTTTGCAAAACAAGATGCAAAGCCGAGACTACTCCGTTGGGTTCTCCTCTTGCAAGAATTTGAAAACCCTCACCAAGATGCTTTCGAGAAAAAGGAAATAAATGAAACATTCCTCTCGAAACCCTCAATGCGGTTTCTTTTCGTGGAGATTCGACTACCCCATGGTTTGCCCATTTTGCAAATTACCATGCGGGTAACTTTGTTGTGAAAGGGATGTCGTCCCAACAAAAAAATAAATTCTTTAAAGATGTAAAACATTACTTCTGGGACGACCCTTTCTTGTTCAAAATCTGCGCGGATCAAGTCATCCGGCGGTGTGTTTATGGTCAAGAAGCCGCTGATATTCTAAAGGCTTGCCATGCTGGTCCCACGGGGGGCCACCACAATCCAAACTACACCGCCAAAAAGGTGTTTGATTCCGGTTTTTACTGGCCCACGATCTATAAGGATGCCCAGGAATTGGTCAAATCCTGTGACGCTTGTCAACGTCACGGGAATATTTCACAAAAGAACGAAATGCCTCAAAACGCAATTCAAGTTTGCGAGATCTTTGACGATTGAGGCATAGACTTTATGGGGCCATTTCCATCATCTCATGGAAATAAGTATATACTTGTGGCGGTTGACTATTTGTCAAAATGGGTTGAAGCAAAAGCTTTACCCACTAATGATGCCCGAGTAGTTGTGAAATTTTTGAAAGCTCTTTTTGCCTAATTTGGAACTCCACGTGCTATTATTAGTGATCGTGGTACGCATTTCTGCAATGACAAATTCGATAAAGTCATGCAAAAGTACGGTGTAACTCACCGTCTTTCTACTGCGTACCACCCTCAAACAAGTAGACAAGTAGAAGTTTCCAATCGGGGCATCAAAAGAATATTGGAAAGAACCGTAGGTGAAAATTGTGCATCGTGGTCGGATAAATTAGATGATGCACTCTGGGCTTTTCGTACGGCTTACAAAACACCCATCGGGTATACCTCTTACAAGCTTGTGTAAGGGAAAGTGTACCATCTACCGATCGAGCTTGAACACAAAGCCTATTGGGCTCTCAAGCATGCAAATTTTGACCTCAAAACTGCGGGTGATCATAGGAAAGTTCAACTAAATGAATTAAATGAACTTCGTGATCAAGCTTACGAGAACTCTTTGATCTATAAGGAAAAGACAAAGAAGATTCATGACTCCAAAATCAAAAACGATGTTTTTAACGTTCGTGATCGATTCCTTCTTTTCAACTCTAGACTCAAGATCTTCTCGGGAAAACTTAAGACCCGTTGGACTGGTCCATTCACTATCGTAAAGGTTTATCCTTATGGCACCGTCGAATTATCTCAAAATGACGGACCAAATTTCAAAGTGAATGGGCATCGGTTGAAGCATTACTTTGGAAAGGACATACCATCCATGGTTGTCCCGGATCTCCAATCTTTCCCCAAGGACAATTGAATTCGGGGATCGAGTCAAGCTAGCGACTCGATTAACAAAAACAGTAGCATAATATGGGTTTTCACCCATATCTCTGATTTCTTTCTACTTTCTAACACCTAAGTGTGGGGGAGTGGCCGTCCCCTGCTGCTTAAGTATATACGCATTTCAAGTTAAATAAAAAAAAAGTGTTTGTATGTATATAGAAATAAAGTGAAAAATGATGTTCCCACAGTTAGCTTCGAATCTTGCCTTTTTCCGTTCAAAGAGTCAGCATAATAGCCGGGAGTTTGAATATTGAAGACAATATTCAATTCTAAGTGTTGGGGGGGGGGGGGGGGATTCTAGCGAATTTTATCACATTATATCTTCTAGTATCCCCGTTTTTGGCAAAAATTTTAAAATTTTTTTTCACTATATTTAAAAAAAAAATTTGTTATTAGTCCGCCATCTCTAACCGACAAAGGGATTGGCTAATCCAGGAGCAAATGACTCTTGATAAAGATAACTCAAATCCGTTTACGGCTGACAATTTGCCGAATATTGTATGGTAATCAACTCACCATATCCTAAAAAGTAAAAGAGTTGGCTAGCCCGCAAGATTATGGTTTGTGGTAAAGGCAGTGAAAAGCCATAATTGGTAATCAACTCACCAAGATGTTGATTGTGTCCATCAAGAGTTGGCTAGTCCAGAAGCAAACGGCTTCTGGTAAAGACAAATCAAAACCGTTGAAAGCTGGTGGTTTGCTCAAAATCACATGGTTATCGGTGTACCATGGTTCTTATGTGAACTGAAACATTTGGCTACTCCAGAAGTAATGGCTTTTGGTAAAGATATTCAAATCCATTAAGTTTTCTGAAAATATTGCTAGGGACTAGCAATAGTTTAGTGTGGGGGATTGATGAGTGCTCAAACACTCATCATTTTTGGTCAAATCTGAGCTGCAAAACATCTAAAAACAATAAAAAAGGCATCAAAATACTGAAAATATCCCAGGGATTGTGTTTTATATGTTTTAAGTGCAAAATGAGTAAAAACAAATGAAAAACGATCAAAGTTTGCAAAATAGGCAGTTTCAGTCCCTCAAGTTTCAAAACTTGTCAAAGTTAGTCCCTACACATTTAGTTTGAAAAATAAGTCAACCCAAACTTTTGAAAGTCAAATATTACAAAATATGATACTTGGGTCTAAAGTTTCAAAAGTTTACACACTTGGTCCTTCAAAGTTCAATTTTGGCAAAAGTGATCCATGGGAATTTTGAAAAATGGAAAAATGCAAATTTGGTTCTTGGATTATTGGTACTTGGCATGTTTGGTCCTTTGGATAACTTTGGGAAATGCACAACTTCAGCCCTCAAGTTTAAGCAATTTATAAAAATGGTCCTTGTAATACATAACCAAACCGGACCCTTTGTGTTATTTCAAACGAAACACCACCCAATCCAAACCAAACCAAATCCAACCCAACACACCCAAGCCAAACACCCCGGCCCATTCCCAAACTAATAAAAACTCCCCCGGTCAAACCTGGTCAAACTCCATCACCTTCCCCACTTCCCCCCTAAAACATGCTTCACTGTCTCCCCCCCCCCCCTCCTCACCTTTTCACCAACCAGCCACCGCAATTAATATATCTCACCTACCGAACCAACCCCTCTCTTCTTCAATAAATGCCTCCACCAGCTCCACTAATATTGCCTCATTTGTGTTTGGCGCGAAAATTGCAATCAAAGGCTTAGATGGGTGATATCTCAAATTGATGGTGAGTATTTGGTCAAGGGTCAACAAGGAACCATTTGGGACTCTCATATTGGAACAGGAAGCCATGTGGAAGCTTGGAGGCCTTCTTTTAGCATTGTAGTATATATAGATAGGTGTAGAAGCCATAAATGGCAAGTATTAGTTTAATTTAGTAGTAGTGTGTCCAATTTATCTTCTGTACTCAGTTTTTAAGTTAATGAAAGTTCCATTTCAAGTTTATCTTCTGTTTAAAATTTCTAGTCTCATTCAAATATTTCAATTATTAGTGTGGACTTAATTAGTATTCATAACCTATCTACAAGTTTTTATAAGCTCAAAATCAAAGTTTTCAGAGGCTTCCCAAGCTTGTGGAAACTTTCTAAATTCAATTTCATAAAAATAATCAAAAATACAAGAAAAATAAAAATTAAATAAAAATTCATGGACAAAGGTTGAAGAAGCAAGGAGCACTGCAAATAAAGGATGGCAGTGGTAATAGGGGCTTGTGGAAGCCATTAGGTTGGGTCACTTGGTTTCTAGTTCATGAGAAGTTGGCAAGAAGGCTTTGTAAGTCATTTTTCAAAAATTTTAGCATTCTGTGTCTCTTAGCTTATAAGTGCTTGATTTTGAGTTGTTTATGCTTATTCAGTATATTTAGATCACATTAAGGCTTTAAATTAGTTGGTTGTAGTTTGGATTTCTTTGTACTTCAAAATTCTTAGTTAACTTTCAAATTGAGTGACTTAGTAATTTTGAGTATTTATGATTCATACCTGTGTTTCTGTGTTAATTTTGGCTTATTAATTCATAGTGAGTTGTTTAGAGGACTTTCCATCAACCATATTATCTGTTTACACAAAAAAATTACAAACAGTATAGTATAGGGGTGTTTGGATCATGCTATCTTGCCATGTTCTAGTTGTTTGTTAGTGTAGTTCTTGGTTCAAGTAAGTTATCTAAGTTCATAGCAGCCTACACTAACCATTTCTTTGGTCAGTTGTATGAAAAAAATGTCAAAATCACAAAGTTTCAATCACAACAGCCTAACTGTTGTGATTTGTTTTCTCAAATCTTGTGAATTAACTCAAAATTGGCATAGATTAGTAGATTTGGTTATCATTAGACTTAATAAACATCAAGAAGTCATCTGTGATCAATCAAAACTCACCATAGTCAATTTGGAACAAAATCTCAAAAAGTCAAAAGTGACCCTTTGTCAGCATTCCAAAATTTCAAAGAATTTTTGTGATTTTTGTATTAAGAATTAAGCTTTGTAATTTTCACAAGTTGTTGTGTCTTAGATGAACTTTGGAATCCCACATATGGCTTAATTTTGTGAATTTTCTAGTAGCTTGTGCATAAGCTCAAAGTGAGCTGCAGGGGAAGCTGCTCCTCTATGCAATGCTTGCAGTCAAAACACCCAACTTTCAATAGACCTTATCCTGTTCATTTGTGGACCCCACCCTTAGCTTTTTGGCTTTTTGGAAACTCCAATAAGCCATCTTGTTGGATCAGGGCTTATTTTGTACTTGTAAGCTTATTTAGACATAGTAATCAGACCTTGTAGTTTGTTCATTTCACCAAAAGATTCTGAGACCTCAGGTTTTGCCTACTTTTCACAAGTGCTTATCTAGCTTATTTGTGAGAGTTAGGCTTTGGTTCTTGGCTTATTTGGAAGCCATACTGCTTATCTTTCTAGTTCAGGCTTAACTTTAGATCCCTGATCCTTTGTGTGGACCCCACACTAGCCTGCTAGTTGCCTATTTTTGCCCTGCACATCTATGACTCAGGTTCATTGAGCTTATTTCATAAGCTTATTGTGAGCTTGTTAGTTGGCTTATTGGCCTGTTTCTTGGCTTATTCTGTAGATCCCCAGTCCAACTTGAGGGTTCAACCCCAAGTTTGGACCCCTGACCCCCCTTGTGGCCCCCATAGAGGGCTGCAGGTAGGCCAAATTGGCCTTTGTCACCTATCAATAAGCCAAGTGCTTATTTGGCTTGTTTAGCTTATTCTGTGCTTATACCTGGATACTTTGTGCTTAATTCTTCATATTATTGTTTGTTGTGTGTTTATTTGGACTTGTTGCTCAGCTGTGTTGCTTATTCATAGCAATCCAAATCCTAATAAGCTTCTTAGCTTAACTATCAACCAAATAAGCTACCCAATTGCTTATTATTGAGTTCCAATCAAACCACCTTCACAAAAGTTGCTTAAAAATAGTTAATAAGTAGTGGTGAAAAAGAAAAATCCAAAAAAGCCTAACTTAATGGAAGTGATAGCTTCTATTTAAGCCAATTGGCTTATTCTTTAGCTTATTTATAAGCAATTCTCCTTCTTTTAATTTTCCTAAGTTTCTTATAGTTAAAAATAATTTTGGTAATTTTTTCAGATTTTTCCCTTATCATTTAGTATTTTTCATAACTTAATTTAGTTTTTAATAATTAATAATTAGTTAATAATTAATAATAATTAATTAAAAAATCAGAAAAATACAAATTTAGTTTTAAAATTAGTTTTTAGTTATTTTAAATTTTTCCAAATTTTATTTTCAATTCTCTATTGTAATTTCATAATTAATTATAATTTAGTGTATTTTAAATAATTAAAAACTAATTAGAAAAATAGTTTTTAATTAATAATAATTATATAATTAGTGTAAAAATTAATTTTATTTTTCTAAAAATTTTCTTTACTAATTAGGATTGTAAAAATATCATTTTTATATCCGTAGCCTTCTTAGTTAATCAGATTCACTTTTTATCACGTACATCTGCACCCGTTTTCAGTAAAACGTACGTTTTTAGGTTTTAGCTCAGTTCTCCTTAATCTTAATTCACGTAATCAATCATATAGCTTTCCTAAGCTATTTTATTTCATAATTCTCAAATAATTCTCAACAAAACCCTTTCCTGTGAAATTCACCCGATCAAAAGCAAGCTAAAGCACAATTCACACCTCGTTGGGAATTAACAACCTGGTGATATCCTATTTTACCCGGAGCATTGGTCTAGGTAGTTTGACTTTGTTGACCATTCCTTTGGTCAATTTACGTTGACTGTTTAGAGCCAATCAAATTTTGGCGCCGCTGCCGGGGAGGTGTGCGCGCTTCTGCAACGTCTTAAGAGATTAGTGTTATTTCACCATTATCACTGTAAAAATCCACTACTTTTGTAAATTTTTAAATCAAAACACAAAAAAGTCATTAACACTTTTCCTAAAGTGTTAAAACACCAAAAAAATTAAAAAACAAACAAAACAGATCGTAACGTTTTCTATATCGTGTTTCTTTTAAGGTGATTCTTAAAGAGATACGATTTTGGATAACGTAACAATACCAAAAATAATTCCAAAAGGTTTTTCACATATCTGTCTTTTTCTTGTGAATAATAATACATAAAAATAAACCGTCGCAAACCAAGACAGAATACATACCAGCTGGGGGTGTGGACATAATAAGTTCCCAAACATAAGATCAAAACTTGCCTTTGTATCCCTGTGAGTGGTGTACCTTTCTTAAATGAAGCCACTTACTTGTGATTATTGGTCTAAGTTCTCTGTCGTTTTGCCTCGATTTTGTTTTGAGTGAGTTTTGTTTTTGGTGCATGCACACTCGTTCTTCAAGGTCCACTAGCCCATTGTTAAACCTCGAAGAACTCGTAGACGTTCAGCACCAACAGTCGGATCTGAGATCCGTACTTTTTCTACCTCTGTTGTCACCACGGAGGAAGACCACTCCATGTGTGAGCTTCTCGAAGCACCCATCGAGGGTTACAGAGATGCCATTGTTGTTCCAGCCATCGTGGCTGATAATTTTGAGCTCAAAACCGGGTTACTCAATCTTGTAACCTCAAGTCAATTTTACGGTTTTGAGAGGGACAATCCTCATGCTCACATTCGATGGTTCAATCAAATCACGCCAACCATCAAATACAAAAATGTCCCGTCTGAAGCAATCAAACTTCTTCTCTTCCCATTCTCCCTCGAGGGTCAAGCCCGGATTTGGCTTGAAAAACAACCTCCTCGATCTATTGAGACATAGGAAGATCTTGTCAAAAAGTTTGTGAATGAATTCTTCCCACCTTCCAAGACCACGAGTCTTAAAAACGAAATCACCAAGTTCACTCAGAAATATGATGAATCATTGGTGAAGCGTGGGATCGTTTCAAAGAATTACTTCGAAAGTGTCCACATCATGGTTTCTCAGAGTTGATGCAACTCGATACTTTCTACAATGGTGTGAGCCAAGCTGATCAGGATTCACTCAATGTCTCCACGGGAGGTAACTTCTTGAGTAGAACCACAAAAGAAGCTTTAGCAATCATAAAAAACAAGTCCAAGGTCTGTTCTACACGAAGCAAGCCGATTGTTTCCCAAATCAATGCGGGTCCTTCTACTTTTACTCCTGTGGGTCAGTCTAGCACGGATGCTAAGATTAACAAACTCACTGAAGCTATTCAAGCTTTGGTTCTCGCCCAAAAGAAAGTTTCCTTTCCACAACATCCTCCACCTGCTGAGGTTAAAAAAGCGGAAGTCTGTGTGACTTGTGGTGGGCCGCATGCCTACTACAATTGCACAGCTACTGATGGTACCCCATATGAAGCTCATGCTGTTGCCGGGTCCCAAAATCAAGGAGGCAATCAATACCGCCCTCCTATCGACCCGAACTATCGTACTCACCACTACCCTGGACCTCCCGGTTTTAATCAAAACAAAATGTCAAAACCGTAACCAAAATCAAAATAGAGTGAACCAAGGTTTTCAAAAACAAGGTAACTTCAATCAGGGTCACGGTTTTCAAAATCAAAACCAAGGTTTCCAAAATCAAGGTTTCCAACATCAAAATCAAGGAAACTTTAATCGAAACCAAGGTCAGGGTAATTTCAATCCCGGATATTTTCATGGAAACAACAACCCTAATCAGGGTAATTTTCAAAATCAGGGACCCAATCCGAACAACCGAGCTCCAAATTTTCCTAATCCGAATCAAGCCATTGTTCCAACTAGGCCTTCATCTAAAGAGTTGTTAAAGCAATTCATGAAATCCCAAGAAGAGTTGAACAAGTTGTTGGTCAGCCAGATTTCTGATATCAAGAAGTCTTTAAATGATCTACCCTCGGGCTCAGGTACTACTTTACCGAGCAACACGATCGCTAACCCGAGGGGTGATGCTAAGGCGATCACAACAAGAAGTGGTGCTTCATTTGATGAACCCGCGATTCCCACTACCTCTTCTTCCTCTCCTCCAAAGGTAGTGGAACATGAACCTGAGGTGACAACGGACAAGGTCCAACCTCATATCCCACGAAGTACCGCACGCATCCAACCTCAGGTTAGTCCAGAAACCAGATGTAAGCCTGGAGTTGTCTTTGAACCACCAGAAACACCAGTGGACAACCCTAAATCCAAAACTTCTATTCCTTACCCATCACGTCTCAATGAACAAAAGCTCCGTGAAAAGGCTAGTCACCAAATGGATAAATTTTTCCAAATCTTTCAAGATTTGCACTTTGACATTAGCTTCGCGGATGCTATTCTCTTGATGCCCAAGTTTGCATCAACAATCAAGAATCTGTTAAGTAATAAGGAAAAACTCTTCGAGATGGTGATGCGTGGGAATCGCAACAGGCTTTACCTCTCCTAAGGTTCGGGGCCTAAGGGGTTCTAGAGGTGGGTTTTGTTGTGGTGGGATGATGGGTTCAAAGATGTTACCACCTTCCATGGTGTCGGATGGTTACGAACAAAGGCACAAAGAAGTAGATAGACTAAAGAAAACCTAAAAAATAAAAATAAAATCTTACTAGAAAGGAATCTAGCAAGTAGACCTAATAAAAAGAAATTCTAACCTAGACAATAACTATTCCCTGGGCTGCGGCGCCAAAAACATGATGCGTGGGAATCGCAACAGGCTTTACCTCTCGAGGGATCTCGAGAAGCTTACAACCCCCACCAGGCAGTGTACCTGATCGTTGTAGTATAGTATAGTGACAAGTACCGGGGGATTGATCGTTCAGCTTAGGAATAGTGTCGCTAGGATTAGAAAGCCTAAATACTAGTTCTAAAGGTG
Organism: Artemisia argyi; assembly: GCA_030686995.1. Taxonomy (NCBI): domain Eukaryota; kingdom Viridiplantae; phylum Streptophyta; class Magnoliopsida; order Asterales; family Asteraceae; genus Artemisia; species Artemisia argyi. Next base: position 161,624,301 of record CM060693.1, read on the forward strand.
ATAGACGATTATTTTTGTATTTTTATATTTTTATGAAAGCAAGTAAAATCTCGGGGTTTGAAGGATTTGGGCAGAATTAGTTGCTAATCAACTAACCCAATACTAAGATGCAATCAAAATAAAATACTAGAAAAGAAAATAAACTAATTTATACTAAAGTTGTGAGCAGTAATTGGAGAAAATGTGTTTACTTAGATTTCACTACTCCCTAGACATCTTTTACACGTTAATTACTTGTTATAATTGCATGGATGATGGATCGTATTCCTTAATACCATTCATGGGGTGGCACACATAACTCCCCAATTCTATGAGCTCTTATCTCCTCCTACACCATGCCCAACACAACTATAGGGATTGTAAATAGTGGCTCATGCATTAAATACAACCAATAAAGACCTAGTGCGCCTCAGTTCATGTTTCTTAAGACGTTCAAGCATGTTACCATTTGGAGATCTGCTAGTTTTCTTAAGCCTAACATATAAATCATTCATCGAAGACAAGAATAAACAAGTAATCAACACATAATTAACATCTAGGTTTCATTAGATCTAAGCAAACACAAGATAGATCTAGCCTAGCATGATGGAATTAAGACAAGAACATGATATAGACAACCAACACATAGACATATTGATTGAATTAGAAGAACACTTATCTTGATTAATCATGCAAGGTATCAAGGGGTTGGAACCCTTGAAAAACCTGTAAAGTTACACCAAAATCGTACTTAGGGTTTCTCCCAAAACTTCTCTTTTTTTAATGTGTGAAAATTAGAAAACTATATATAGAAAAACAGGTATGACAGCGTCAAGACAAACAATGTGACGCCGTCACCTCGCCGCTAAAACTCTCCTCGGACTGCCTAGATCCACTTCTGACGCCGTCAAGACTTAAACACTTCCAGGCCGTCATGACTCTTTTACTCTTGACGCCCTTCCTACGTAACGCCGTCAGATCTGTTCTGGGTCGTCATGGAAATTCATGAAATTTGCTCTTGACGCCGTCAAGGTTTTGCACTTGACGCCGTCACCTACTGTTCCCAGCATGGAAAATTAAGACTTTGGCGTTTTCTTCACTTTTATGCTCCAAAAACATCCAAATTGCTTCCTTTTCCAGATTTCTCTCCTAAAGTACCTAAAATCACAAAATGAACGATTTAGGGCAATATTTGATCAAATAAATTCGGATTCGGGCTTAAATGACCCCCTAAAAGTGGTTCCTTTTTCGCCTCATCATATACCCTTACACTTGAGATTTGCTTGTCCTCAAGCAAATGCGCTTTTATTCTAGTCAAAATACAAGTTAGGGGTCATTTAACACTAATATAAAAGTAATTACAACAAATAATCGTTCCACTAAAGACCAATAAACAAGCACGGAGGTCATACACTAGCACCTCACAAATAGTGTTTAGATACTCACATCTCTCGGGTGTAATAAAGTATAGATTACAATATGGAAACGGAAGATATCTCTCACTACCTGTCATAGCAAAATAGATTACCATAGGCTTGGGAAAGGATCAAACCTCCACCACATGGTGTAAGCACCTAGGATAAACTATCAAAGAGGTCTTTTAAAGGGTTGTAACATTAGGTGTAGGGATATGAAATACACGGTTTTGTTGGATAAAGGAAGTTTTACTGGTGGCGAGTTAACAATCTTGGTTAATTACATGTTATATATGGCGTTGCTAAGCCAAGACTAGACTCGACTTAAGCTAATAAATGAAAAATAACAAAAATATAAAATGAACATAGAATAAAAAGGGATGGTAGTCCGTATGTTTTTTTCTCTTTTTCCTTTTTCTATTTTTTTTTTCTTTTTCTTGATTTTTTTTTTTTTTTTTTTTTTTTTTTTTTTTTTTGAATACACTCTTACCCCACCATCCAAAATAATACATCATAGGGAATGAACATTTCCCTTACACTTGAATCTTTACATACTTTACATTTAACTAATCTAATGACTCGAATTAAGAAAATCAAAACACTTGGAGCACTTTTAAGATTAACGTATATATGGGGGTAATATATGTTGTTCTTCCCCATTACTCCATAAAATAAGTACTTACCCATGAGTCCCAATCGTCCCAAAACAATATGTACAAAGATATAACTCGACTTAGCAACCATGTAATCAATTAGATAGTTAACATAAGGTTTAACAAATAACAATAATGCACTAAAAATGAGCGCATACACGGAAGGCTAAGGCGATTTGGGTGTACATTTAAGTGGGGTGTAACAAATTCTTCCTTTAAGTAAAATGCTTAAAGTTAGAAACGAAAAGATAGGCTCGGAGGGGTGTACTAGGGGTTTCGTGTACTAAAAATGAGTACAGCGCTAAGGGTGTGGGAAAAATTAGTTGACTTAACTAGCCAAGTAATATGACTTAAATGGTCAAGTAATTATAATACGGGTTTAACACAAGGGTAATCCTAATGCCTCTTATCATGTAGTAAATCCTACCACACGAATGTAGTCTCACTAGCGGTCTCGGGATGCATCATTAACGCAAGTTCTAGAATCTAAATGCTACCGGTACCCTCATAAGCACTAATAGTAAATGCTTTTCCTATCAAATCTAAAGGCGAACCTCACATATTTGGGTGGAAAATTTTTCTGAAAGTACAGTTATGTGCTAGTCATACAATCTCCTATCCATGAGACGCTTGCTATGGCTAAAGTTTCACTCCTAAATGTTGTAAAAAATTTAAATTTGGCGCAAAATTGCACTAACAAGTATTTCTCATAGTTTTATTACACATCTACCATCAAACAAAGCAAACTCAAGCGAAAGTGCATATGTAAGGTATCATCTTTTTACCCTCCCCTTACACTTAAGATGAACATTGTCCCCAATGTTCAAGTAAAGAATGTAAAAGTGAAAAAGTAAAGAGAATGAAATCAAATACTCCCCTGATTCGCTCGGTATGGATAATAGGATGGCCAGGTTAAATCTTCCTCCAAGAAAATGAACAATCAAAGCTTCCCTTCCAGAATATAAATCATCTTCTTGTCATACATAACCTGTAAAACCTGACAAAATAGACAAGACAACCTCGCGTAAAATCGGCGGCATTCTATATAAGTTACTAAACCTAGAAAACAAGATAAGATATAATGCTTGTGGAATGAAGTTTGCAGATCTCCTGGAGATTATAAAACTTAATAATTCACAAAAACCATAAGACTCCGTTAGAAAAACAAAACCGGTAAAATTTCCAGATTTTAACTCCTGACGCCGTCAAGAGTAAACCCCTGACGCCGTCAGAATTGACCTGCAGAAATCCTTATGTTAAGTTTCCGGAAAATTTCTAGAAAAACTTGGTCCTACTTCCTGGAAAATCCTGAAAAACTTCATTATGACTCAATACAAACATTTGACTCTAACAAATACGAATACACATGTTCATTTAATATTGTGGAGAATCATGATCGGTTTGTTTCTTAAAAACATATTTGGGGTTTCCCCTTACACTTATCTTTTGCAAAAATACCTTTAGGTGGAGTTAAGACTAGGCCAAAACAACAAAGTAAAGTATTTCTACTATTTAGTTTAGAAACATGATCTACCAACAATAAAAATTAAGCATGCATACAGAAGCAAATAACAATCAAACAAATAAAATCACACAAAACTTGGGTTGCCTCCCAAGAAGCGCTTTTCTTTATTTACGAGTCTTGTAGCTAGACTCAAGGTCATGGGTTACTACGTGATCTCATCATTGGAAATGATATACCCCATATAGTTGCGATCATTACTGTTATGGTGGTAGTGCCTCAATCTGTCGATACTCGCAATCACCATCCCACCTAATCTGCTTCTCAAATTAGCTACCCCATCTTGGCTCACACCTTCGATTGTGAATGGCCCATACCACCAAGGACTTGGTTTGTCGGGTGGTATTGTTGTTTCTAAGTGTCTCAAGAGTACCAAGTTCCCTTCCTCAAATGGTACATGATTATCTATAGGTTGAGTATGTTCAAATTCGACCTAAACCTTATTGTTTTTGCTTCTCTCATTTTTGGCTTCCTTATAGCTTTTGATTCTTGCCTCCCATGCAAGAATTTTATTCTGAACACGAATGGGTGTCGTGTCAGTGTTGTTTTTGATCTTTCTCCAACTCAAATTCTCATGCTTACTTCTTGGGGTCATGGGGAAGCTAATCTTTCTTTTTCCAGATTTAAGCTCGATCTTCCTACCTTCATATTTAATGACAGCCCTAGCGGTAGTGAGGAATGGTGACCCAAGGATTATTGGCATGCATCCATCCCCTTTATCATCGATGATCATAAAATCAACGGGGTACATGAATCCTGCGACATTAACTAATACGTCTTCTGCGATCCCTAGGGGATATATGTACGAGTGCCCAATGAGAGATAGCCTAACACGAGTAGGGGCTGGCACTTTTGACGTTAGTTGGATGTAAATAGTTAGGGGCATAAGATTTACTTCCGATCCTTGGTCGGTGAAAGCACTAACATGTTTCAAGTCCCCGATGCTTGTTGGTATCTCAAAGTTCCCACAAGCCACCTGTTTAGTAGCTACCTTTTGTACCACTAGTCTTTCGAATACTGATCCTCCAGGTAGCGTATCATACTCATCTTTCACTTCTTCCTCATTTTCAGAACCCTGATTGGGAGGTTGGTTACGCCCATCACCCTTAATCCAATTTGTTATGGTGTTTTCGTTTATATCATGTTTCAGGTAGTAGCTCAAAGGTTGGGATTCTGGTGGTTTTTCTAAGGTCCGTTTAGCAGGAGTTTCTACCTTCCCATTATCTTTTTGGACGATGGTGATGGAGTTAACAAATTGGGTGGTGGGAGTGGCGCTTTCTTTCCTTAGTAGTATTCTTTCGGGGGTTCTCTGGTTGGCATACTCCTCTAATAGACTCATCATCTCATTCATTTTCTCCCGCATTTCCTCTTTCTGCTTATAAACTGCTTCCTCGAATCTAGCAAGCCGATCTGAGTGAGTTGCCATATATTCTCTCATCCTAGCTTCAAACTCCGAACTAAGCTCTTTGGGAGGGGAACAAGGTGGGGCATAGTTCTGAAAAGTCTCGGCGTTTTCTCTAGAGGGTGACTCAGATAATGGTGCCGAACTTGTTTTTGAGACAGAATCGACAGTAGCCCGTCTAGGACTTAAAGGTCTCCTTTGCCTTTCCTCAAAATAGTCAACTTTTTCCTCAAGTTTGCATAGGAGTTCATCGGGGATTTCGGTGGTTCCTCCAGATGTCGAGACTGCATTGATGGCCACTTCTATCGTATGTTTCAATTCCCAAATCTCATGATTATCAACAGCGAGCTCTTCGATAATTTCCCAATACTCCTCGGGATTCTTATCACGCAATTTACCTCCCGCGGCCCTGTCAATGGTGCGCTTAGTGTGATAGTCAACATGGTCGTAGAAAATCTGGACTAATAACCAAAGGTTTATGCCATGATGAGGGATCTTGTGGAGGAGATCCTTAAAATGGGCCCAAGCCTCGTAGAAAGTTTCACCCCGCTGTTGCTCAAACATCAAAATGTCCCTTCTAAGCATTGCAGTCTTTTCCGGCGGAAAGAATTGGGTAAGGAAGTGATTGGCGAGATTGTCCCATGTGGTGATGGATCCTGCGGGTAAACGCTCAAGCCATTGACTAGCTTGATCCCGTAGAGAGAATTGGAATAGGCGTAAACGGGTAGTCTCTCTAGTTTCAACACCTAGGTCTATGGAATCTACGATTTTGAGGAAGTCCTTAAGATGTTGGTTTGGATCTTCAGAACGAAGTCCATGGAATGCACATCCGCTTTGCACCAACCGGATGGTGTCGGATCGCAAGGGGTCACATTGGCTCCGGTTAGCTCAATGGTGTTTCGGTAGCCTTGGTGGCTAGGTCGGGAGTACTCTCCTAAGGTTCGGGGCCTATGGGGTTCTAATGGTGGGTTTTGTTGTGGTGGGATGATGGGTTCAAAGATGTTACCACCTTCCATGGTGTCGGATGGTTACGAACAAAGGCACAAAGAAGTAGATAGACTAAAGAAAACCTAAAAAATAAAAATAAAATCTTACTAGAAAGGAATCTAGCAAGTAGACCTAATAAAAAGAAATTCTAACCTAGACAATAACTATTCCCCGGGCTGCGGCGCCAAAAACTTGATGCGTGGGAATCGCAACAGGCTTTACCTCTCGAGGGATCTCGAGAAGCTTACAACCCCCACCAGGCAGTGTACCTGATCGTTGTAGTATAGTATAGTGACAATTACCGGGGGATTGATCGTTCAGCTTAGGAATAGTGTCGCTAGGATTAGAAAGCCTAAATACTAGTTCTAAAGGTGAGGGATGATTATTTTTGTATTTTTCTATTTTTATGAAAGCAAGTAAAATCTCGGGGTTTGAAGGATTTGGGCGGAATTAGTTGCTAATCAACTAACCCAATACTAAGATGCAATCAAACTAAAATACTAGAAAAGAAAATAAACTAATTTATACTAAAGTTGTGAGCAGTAATTGGAGAAAATGTGTTTACTTAGATTTCACTACTCCCTAGACATCTTTTACACGTTAATTACTTGTTATAATTGCATGGATGACGGATCGTATTCCTTAATACCATTCATGGGGTGGCACACATAACTCCCCAATTCTATGAGCTCTTATCTCCTCCTACACCATGCCCAACACAACTATAGGGATTGTAAACAGTGGCTCATGCATTAAATACAACCAATAAAGACATAGTGCGCCTCGGTTCATGTTTCTTAAGACGTTCAAGCATGTTACCATTTGGAGATCTGCTAGTTTTCTTAAGCCTAACATATAAATCATTGATCCAAGACAAGAATAAACAAGTAATCAACACATAATTAACATCTAGGTTTCATTAGATCTAAGCAAACACAAGATAGATCTAGCCTAGCATGATGGAATTAAGACAAGAACATGATATAGACAACCAACACATAGACATATTGATTGAATTAGAAGAACACTTATCTTGATTAATCATGCAAGGTATCAAGGGGTTGGAACCCTTGAAAAACCTGTAAAGTTACACCAAAATCGTACTTACGGTTTCTCCCAAAACTTCTCTTTTTTTAATGTGTGAAAATTAGAAAACTATATATAGAAAAACAGGTATGACAGCGTCAAGACAAACAATGTGACGCCGTCACCTCGCCGCCAAAACTCTCCTCGGACTGCCTAGATCCACTTCTGACGCCGTCAAGACTTAAACACTTCCAGGCCGTCATGACTCTTTTACTCTTGACGCCCTTCCTACGTAACGCCGTCAGATCTGTTCTGGGTCGTCATGGAAATTCATGAAATTTGCTCTTGACGCCGTCAAGGTTTTGCACTTGACGCCGTCACCTACTGTTCCCAGCATGGAAAATTAAGACTTTGGCGTTTTCTTCACTTTTATGCTCCAAAAACATCCAAATTGCTTCCTTTTCCAGATTTCTCTCCTAAAGTACCTAAAATCACAAAATGAACGATTTAGGGCAATATTTGATCAAATAAATTCGGATTCGGGCTTAAATGACCCCCTAAAAGTGGTTCCTTTTTCGCCTCATCATATACCCTTACACTTGAGATTTGCTTGTCCTCAAGCAAATGCGCTTTTATTCTAGTCAAAATACAAGTTAGGGGTCATTTAACACTAATATAAAAGTAATTACAACAAATAATCGTTCCACTAAAGACCAATAAACAAGCACGGAGGTCATACACTAGCACCTCACAAATAGTGTTTAGATACTCACATCTCTCGGGTGTAATAAAGTATAGATTACAATATGGAAACGGAAGATATCTCTCACTACCTGTCATAGCAAAATAGATTACCATAGGCTTGGGAAAGGATCAAACCTCCACCACATGGTGTAAGCACCTAGGATAAACTATCAAAGAGGTCTTTTAAAGGGTTGTAACATTAGGTGTAGGGATATGAAATACACGGTTTTGTTGGATAAAGGAAGTTTTACTGGTGGCGAGTTAACAATCTTGGTTAATTACATGTTATATATGGCGTTGCTAAGCCAAGACTAGACTCGACTTAAGCTAATAAATGAAAAATAACAAAAATATAAAATGAACATAGAATAAAAAGGGATGGTAGTCCGTATGTTTTTTTCTCTTTTTCCTTTTTCTATTTTTTTTTTCTTTTTCTTGATTTTTTTTTTTTTTTTTTTTTTTTTTTTTTTTTTTTTTTTTTTTTTTGAATACACTCTTACCCCACCATCCAAAATAATACATCATAGGGAATGAACATTTCCCTTACACTTGAATCTTTACATACTTTACATTTAACTAATCTAATGACTCGAATTAAGAAAATCAAAACACTTGGAGCACTTTTAAGATTAACGTATATATGGGGGTAATATATGTTGTTCTTCCCCATTACTCCATAAAATAAGTACTTACCCATGAGTCCCAATCGTCCCAAAACAATATGTACAAAGATATAACTCGACTTAGCAACCATGTAATCAATTAGATAGTTAACATAAGGTTTAACAAATAACAATAATGCACTAAAAATGAGCGCATACACGGAAGGCTAAGGCGATTTGGGTGTACATTTAAGTGGGGTGTAACAAATTCTTCCTTTAAGTAAAATGCTTAAAGTTAGAAACGAAAAGATAGGCTCGGAGGGGTGTACTAGGGGTTTCGTGTACTAAAAATGAGTACAGCGCTAAGGGTGTGGGAAAAATTAGTTGACTTAACTAGCCAAGTAATATGACTTAAATGGTCAAGTAATTATAATACGGGTTTAACACAAGGGTAATCCTAATGCCTCTTATCATGTAGTAAATCCTACCACACGAATGTAGTCTCACTAGCGGTCTCGGGATGCATCATTAACGCAAGTTCTAGAATCTAAATGCTACCGGTACACTCATAAGCACTAATAGTAAATGCTTTTCCTATCAAATCTAAAGGCGAACCTCACATATTTGGGTGGAAAATTTTTCTGAAAGTACAGTTATGTGCTAGTCATACAATCTCCTATCCATGAGACGCTTGCTATGGCTAAAGTTTCACTCCTAAATGTTGTAAAAAATTTAAATTTGGCGCAAAATTGCACTAACAAGTATTTCTCATAGTTTTATTACACATCTACCATCAAACAAAGCAAACTCAAGCGAAAGTGCATATGTAAGGTATCATCTTTTTACCCTCCCCTTACACTTAAGATGAACATTGTCCCCAATGTTCAAGTAAAGAATGTAAAAGTGAAAAAGTAAAGAGAATGAAATCAAATACTCCCCTGATTCGCTCGGTATGGATAATAGGATGGCCAGGTTAAATCTTCCTCCAAGAAAATGAACAATCAAAGCTTCCCTTCCAGAATATAAATCATCTTCTTGTCATACATAACCTGTAAAACCTGACAAAATAGACAAGACAACCTCGCGTAAAATCGGCGGCATTCTATATAAGTTACTAAACCTAGAAAACAAGATAAGATATAATGCTTGTGGAATGAAGTTTGCAGATCTCCTGGAGATTATAAAACTTAATAATTCACAAAAACCATAAGACTCCGTTAGAAAAACAAAACCGGTAAAATTTCCAGATTTTAACTCCTGACGCCGTCAAGAGTAAACCCCTGACGCCGTCAGAATTGACCTGCAGAAATCCTTATGTTAAGTTTCCGGAAAATTTCTAGAAAAACTTGGTCCTACTTCCTGGAAAATCCTGAAAAACTTCATTATGACTCAATACAAACATTTGACTCTAACAAATACGAATACACATGTTCATTTAATATTGTGGAGAATCATGATCGGTTTGTTTCTTAAAAACATATTTGGGGTTTCCCCTTACACTTATCTTTTGCAAAAATACCTTTAGGTGGAGTTAAGACTAGGCCAAAACAACAAAGTAAAGTATTTCTACTATTTAGTTTAGAAACATGATCTACCAACAATAAAAATTAAGCATGCATACAGAAGCAAATAACAATCAAACAAATAAAATCACACAAAACTTGGGTTGCCTCCCAAGAAGCGCTTTTCTTTATTTACGAGTCTTGTAGCTAGACTCAAGGTCATGGGTTACTACGTGATCTCATCATTGGAAATGATATACCCCATATAGTTGCGATCATTACTGTTATGGTGGTAGTGCCTCAATCTGTCGATACTCGCAATCACCATCCCACCTAATCTGCTTCTCAAATTAGCTACCCCATCTTGGCTCACACCTTCGATTGTGAATGGCCCATACCACCAAGGACTTGGTTTGTCGGGTGGTATTGTTGTTTCTAAGTGTCTCAAGAGTACCAAGTTCCCTTCCTCAAATGGTACATGATTATCTATAGGTTGAGTATGTTCAAATTCGACCTAAACCTTATTGTTTTTGCTTCTCTCATTTTTGGCTTCCTTATAGCTTTTGATTCTTGCCTCCCATGCAAGAATTTTATTCTGAACACGAATGGGTGTCGTGTCAGTGTTGTTTTTGATCTTTCTCCAACTCAAATTCTCATGCTTACTTCTTGGGGTCATGGGGAAGCTAATCTTTCTTTTTCCAGATTTAAGCTCGATCTTCCTACCTTCATATTTAATGACAGCCCTAGCGGTAGTGAGGAATGGTGACCCAAGGATTATTGGCATGCATCCATCCCCTTTATCATCGATGATCATAAAATCAACGGGGTACATGAATCCTGCGACATTAACTAATACGTCTTCTGCGATCCCTAGGGGATATATGTACGAGTGCCCAATGAGAGATAGCCTAACACGAGTAGGGGCTGGCACTTTTGACGTTAGTTGGATGTAAATAGTTAGGGGCATAAGATTTACTTCCGATCCTTGGTCGGTGAAAGCACTAACATGTTTCAAGTCCCCGATGCTTGTTGGTATCTCAAAGTTCCCACAAGCCACCTGTTTAGTAGCTACCTTTTGTACCACTAGTCTTTCGAATACTGATCCTCCAGGTAGCGTATCATACTCATCTTTCACTTCTTCCTCATTTTCAGAACCCTGATTGGGAGGTTGGTTACGCCCATCACCCTTAATCCAATTTGTTATGGTGTTTTCGTTTATATCATGTTTCAGGTAGTAGCTCAAAGGTTGGGATTCTGGTGGTTTTTCTAAGGTCCGTTTAGCAGGAGTTTCTACCTTCCCATTATCTTTTTGGACGATGGTGATGGAGTTAACAAATTGGGTGGTGGGAGTGGCGCTTTCTTTCCTTAGTAGTATTCTTTCGGGGGTTCTCTGGTTGGCATACTCCTCTAATAGACTCATCATCTCATTCATTTTCTCCCGCATTTCCTCTTTCTGCTTATAAACTGCTTCCTCGAATCTAGCAAGCCGATCTGAGTGAGTTGCCATATATTCTCTCATCCTAGCTTCAAACTCCGAACTAAGCTCTTTGGGAGGGGAACAAGGTGGGGCATAGTTCTGAAAAGTCTCGGCGTTTTCTCTAGAGGGTGACTCAGATAATGGTGCCGAACTTGTTTTTGAGACAGAATCGACAGTAGCCCGTCTAGGACTTAAAGGTCTCCTTTGCCTTTCCTCAAAATAGTCAACTTTTTCCTCAAGTTTGCATAGGAGTTCATCGGGGATTTCGGTGGTTCCTCCAGATGTCGAGACTGCATTGATGGCCACTTCTATCGTATGTTTCAATTCCCAAATCTCATGATTATCAACAGCGAGCTCTTCGATAATTTCCCAATACTCCTCGGGATTCTTATCACGCAATTTACCTCCCGCGGCCCTGTCAATGGTGCGCTTAGTGTGATAGTCAACATGGTCGTAGAAAATCTGGACTAATAACCAAAGGTTTATGCCATGATGAGGGATCTTGTGGAGGAGATCCTTAAAATGGGCCCAAGCCTCGTAGAAAGTTTCACCCCGCTGTTGCTCAAACATCAAAATGTCCCTTCTAAGCATTGCAGTCTTTTCCGGCGGAAAGAATTGGGTAAGGAAGTGATTGGCGAGATTGTCCCATGTGGTGATGGATCCTGCGGGTAAACGCTCAAGCCATTGACTAGCTTGATCCCGTAGAGAGAATTGGAATAGGCGTAAACGGGTAGTCTCTCTAGTTTCAACACCTAGGTCTATGGAATCTACGATTTTGAGGAAGTCCTTAAGATGTTGGTTTGGATCTTCAGAACGAAGTCCATGGAATGCACATCCGCTTTGCACCAACCGGATGGTGTCGGATCGCAAGGGGTCACATTGGCTCCGGTTAGCTCAATGGTGTTTCGGTAGCCTTGGTGGCTAGGTCGGGAGTACTCTCCTAAGGTTCGGGGCCTATGGGGTTCTAATGGTGGGTTTTGTTGTGGTGGGATGATGGGTTCAAAGATGTTACCACCTTCCATGGTGTCGGATGGTTACGAACAAAGGCACAAAGAAGTAGATAGACTAAAGAAAACCTAAAAAATAAAAATAAAATCTTACTAGAAAGGAATCTAGCAAGTAGACCTAATAAAAAGAAATTCTAACCTAGACAATAACTATTCCCCGGGCTGCGGCGCCAAAAACTTGATGCGTGGGAATCGCAACAGGCTTTACCTCTCGAGGGATCTCGAGAAGCTTACAACCCCCACCAGGCAGTGTACCTGATCGTTGTAGTATAGTATAGTGACAATTACCGGGGGATTGATCGTTCAGCTTAGGAATAGTGTCGCTAGGATTAGAAAGCCTAAATACTAGTTCTAAAGGTGAGGGATGATTATTTTTGTATTTTTCTATTTTTATGAAAGCAAGTAAAATCTCGGGGTTTGAAGGATTTGGGCGGAATTAGTTGCTAATCAACTAACCCAATACTAAGATGCAATCAAACTAAAATACTAGAAAAGAAAATAAACTAATTTATACTAAAGTTGTGAGCAGTAATTGGAGAAAATGTGTTTACTTAGATTTCACTACTCCCTAGACATCTTTTACACGTTAATTACTTGTTATAATTGCATGGATGACGGATCGTATTCCTTAATACCATTCATGGGGTGGCACACATAACTCCCCAATTCTATGAGCTCTTATCTCCTCCTACACCATGCCCAACACAACTATAGGGATTGTAAACAGTGGCTCATGCATTAAATACAACCAATAAAGACCTAGTGCGCCTCGGTTCATGTTTCTTAAGACGTTCAAGCATGTTACCATTTGGAGATCTGCTAGTTTTCTTAAGCCTAACATATAAATCATTGATCCAAGACAAGAATAAACAAGTAATCAACACATAATTAACATCTAGGTTTCATTAGATCTAAGCAAACACAAGATAGATCTAGCCTAGCATGATGGAATTAAGACAAGAACATGATATAGACAACCAACACATAGACATATTGATTGAATTAGAAGAACACTTATCTTGATTAATCATGCAAGGTATCAAGGGGTTGGAACCCTTGAAAAACCTGTAAAGTTACACCAAAATCGTACTTAGAGTTTCTCTCAAAACTTCTCTTTTTTTAATATGTGAAAATTAGAAAACTATATATAGAAAAACAGGTATGACGGCGTCAAGACAAACAATGTGACGCCGTCACCTCGCCGCCAAAACTCTCCTCGGACTGCCTAGATCCACTTCTGACGCCGTCAAGACTTAAACACTTCCAGGCCGTCATGACTCTTTTACTCTTGACGCCCTTCCTACGTGACGCCGTCAGATCTGTTCTGGGTCGTCATGGAAATTCATGAAATTTGCTCTTGACGCCGTCACCTACTGTTCCCAGCATGGAAAATTAAGACTTTGGCGTTTTCTTCACTTTTATGCTCCAAAAACGTCCGAATTGCTTCCTTTTCCAGATTTCTCTCCCAAAGAACCTAAAATCACAAAAGGAACGATATAGGGCAATATTTGATCAAATAAATTCGGATTCGGGCTTAAATGACCCCCTAAAAGTGGTTCACTTTTCGCCTCATCAGATGGCTAGAACTCCATTGAATGAGAACTGCTAAGCAGTTCTTTTGAAAAAGCTTCCCGAGAAGCTTGGAGACCCCGGAAAATTTCTCATTCCTTGTATTTTTTTCGGGTATGGTTGAATGCTTCGCGTTAGCCGATCTAGGTGCTAGCATTAACCTGATGCCATATTCTGTGTGGAAGAAACTCTCTCTTCCCGAACTCACTCCCACGTGCATGACTTTAGAGCTTGCCGATCGTTCGATTTCTCGTCCACTTGGCATTGCCGAGGACGAATTTGTTAAAGTGGGAAAGTTCCATTTTCCAGCAGATTTTGTGATTGTTGACTTTGATGCCGATTCAAGGGTCCCTCTAATTCTTGGAAGGGGGTTCCTTCGAACTGGGCATGCTCTCATCGATGTATTTGAGCAAGAGATCACATTGTGCGTTGGAACGGAAGCCATCACCTTCAACCTCGATCAAACTCGAGGGACTCCTCTAATTATGACTCTGAATCGGTAAACCTAATTATGACTCCATCTTCTTATCCCATCATTGCCAATTCTTCTCCTTCCCTCACTCCGTTTGAGGGAAGTGACTTCGTCTTAGAAGAAATTGAGGCCTTTCTCAAAAGTGATTCGATTCCCGATGGAATCGATAACCTAGAGATTGACCCCGAGAGGGATATTCTCCTACTTGAGCAATTATAAAACGAAGATCCCTCTCCTCTTCCTGTTCTACCACAAACACTTCATAAAGAGGAAGTCAAAAATGTTGAGAAAACTGATGACTTTCCTGAGGTCGAACTTAAGGACTTGCCGCCTCATCTTGAATATGCATTTCTATAGGGTGATGATAAATTACCCGTCATAATTGCTAAAGATTTAAGTGTTGAGGAAAAGGCTGCTCTAATAAAGGTTTTGAAGTCACGTAAACAAGCAATTGCTTGGAGACTCTCCGACATCAAGGGCATTGATCCTGAATTCTGTACCCACAAGATTTTAATGGAGGATGACTTCAAACCAGCAGTCCAGCAACAAAGAAGGGTGAATCCAAAAATTCATGAGGTCATCAAACAAGAAGTTTTAAAACTTCTTGATGCCGGTCTAATTTACCCTATCTCGGACAGTCCTTGGGTTAGCCCCATCCATTATGTTCCAAAAAAAGGTGGCAGTACTGTTGTCACTAACAAAGAAAACGAGTTGATTCCAACTCGATTGGTTACGGGTTGGCGTGTCTGCATTGACTATCGCAAGTTAAATGACGCCACCCGCAAAGACCATTTTCCTCTGCCCTTTATGGATCAGATGCTCGAGAGATTAGCGGGGAATGAGTACTATTGCTTCCTCGATGGTTTTCTCGGGTTACTTTCAGATTCCCATTGATCTGCAGGATCAAGAAAAGACCACTTTCACGTACCCCTATGGAACTTTTGCCTATAAAATATGCCATTTGGTTTATGTAATGCTCCGGGCACGTTTCAAAGATGTATGATGGCCATATTTTCCGACATGATCAGGAAAACTATGGAGGTCTTTATGGACGATTTTTCGGTCATTGGGGATTCATTTCAATCATGCCTCACCTATTTAGACAACATGCTCAAACGTTGTGAAGACACAAGGTTATGTCTAAATTGGGAGAAGAGTCACTTTATGGTCAAAGAGGGCATTGTCCTCGGCCATAAAATTTCAAAGAACGGGATTGAGGTTGACAAAGCCAAAGTAGATATCATCGTAAAATTACCTCATCCCACTACCGTCAAAGGTGTTAGGAGCTTTTTGGGTCATGTCGGTTTCTATTGTAGGTTCATTCAAGATTTTTCTAAAATCGCCCGGCCTATGACCCATCTCCTCGAGAAGGATGCTCCTTTAATCTTCTCCCCCGAGTGCAATGAAGCTTTTGAAACATTGAAGAAAAAGCTTACTGAGGCACCGATTCTTGTTGCCCCCGATTTGGACTCGCCCTTCGAACTCGTGTGTGATGCTAGTGATTTTGCAATAGGGGCAGCACAAATCCAAACATTTCCAGCCTATACACTATGCGAGCAAAACTATGACCGAGGCTCAAAGCCATTACACCACCACTGAAAAAGAATTATTAGCAGTGGTATATGCCTTTGAAAAATTCCGACCAAATTTGATATTGACCAAGAGCATAATGTATACGGATCACTCGGCTTTGAAGTACCTCTTTGCAAAACAAGATGCAAAGCCGAGACTACTCCGTTAGGTTCTCCTCTTGCAAGAATTTGATATCATTATTCGTGTTAAAAAAGGAGCTGAGAACCTAGCTGCTGATCATCTCTCCCGTCTTGAAAACCCTCACCAAGATGCTTTCGAGAAAAAGGAAATAAATGAAACATTTCCTCTCGAAACCCTCACTGCGGTTTCTTTTCGTGGAGATTCGACTACCCCATGGTTTGCCGATTTTGCAAATTACCATGCGGGTAACTTTGTTGTGAAAGGGATGTCGTCCCAACAAAAAAATAAATTCTTTAAAGATGTAAGACATTACTTCTGGGACGACCCTTTCTTGTTCAAAATCTGCGCGGATCAAGTCATCCGGCAGTGTGTTTATGGTCAAGAAGCCGCTGATATTCTAAAGGCTTGCCATGCTGGTTCCATAGGGGGCCACCACAATCCAAACTACACCGCCAGAAAGGTGTTTGATTCTGGTTTTTACTGGCCCACGATCTATAAGGATGCCCAAGAATTGGTCAAATCCTGTGACGCTTGTCAACGTCACAGGAACATTTCACAAAAGAACGAAATGCCACAAAACGCAATTCAAGTTTGTGAGATCTTTGACGTATGGGGCATAGACTTTATGGGGCCATTTCCATCATCTCATGGAAATAAGTATATACTCGTAGCGGTTGATTATTTGTCAAAATGGGTTGAAGCAAAAGCTTTACCCACTAATGATGCCCGAGTAGTTGTGAAATTTTTGAAAGCTCTTTTTGCCTGATTTGGAACTCCACATGCTATAATTAGTGATCGTGGTACGCATTTCTGCAATGACAAATTCAATAAAGTCATGCAAAAGTACGGTGTAACTCACCGTCTTTCTACTGCGTACCACCCTCAAACAAGTGGACAAGTAGAAGTTTCCAATCGGGGCATCAAAAGAATATTGGAAAGAACCGTAGGTGAAAATTGTGCATCGTGGTCGGATAAATTAGATGATGCACTCTGGGCTTTTCGTACGGCTTACAAAACACCCATCGGGTATACCTCTTACAAGCTTGTGTACGGGAAAGTGTACCATCTAACGATCGAGCTTGAACACAAAGCCTATTGGGCTCTCAAGCATGCAAATTTTGACCTCAAAATTGCGGGTGATCATAGGAAAGTTCAACTAAATGAATTAAATGAACTTCGTGATCAAGCTTACGAGAACTCTTTGATCTATAAGGAAAAGACAAAGAAGATTCATGACTCCAAAATCAAAAACGATGTTTTTAACGTTGGTGATCGATTCCTTCTTTTCAACTCTAGACTCAAGATCTTCTCGGGAAAACTTAAGACCCGTTGGACTGGTCCATTCACTATCGTAAAGGTTTATCCTTATGGCACCGTCGAATTATCTCAAAATGACGGACCAAATTTCAAAGTGAATGGGCATCGGTTAAAGCATTACTTTGGAGAGGACATACAATCCATGGTTTTCCCGGATCTCCAAACTTTCCCCAAGGACAATTGAATTCGGGGATCGAGTCAAGCTAGCGACTCGATGAACAAAAACAGTAGCATAATATGGGTTTTCACCCATATCTCTGATTTCTTTCTACTTTCTAACACCTAAGTGTGGGGGAGTGGCCGTCCCCTGCTGCTTAAGTATATATGCATTTCAAGTTAAAAAAAAGAAAAATAATAATAATAATAAAGAAAAAGTGTTTGTATGTATATAGAAATAAAGTGAAAAATGATGTTCCCACAGTTAGCTTCGAATCTTGCCTTTTTCCGTTCAAAGAGTCAGCATAATAGCCGGGACTTTGAATATTGAGGACAATATTCAATTCTAAGTGTGTGGGGGGGGGGGGGGGATTTCTAGCGAATTTTATCACATTATATCTTCTAGTATCCCCGTTTTTGGCAAAAATTTTAATTTTTTTTTTCACTTTATTTCAAATATTTTTTGTAGTTATCAGTCCGCCATGTCTAACCGACAAAGGGATTGGCTAATCCAGGAGCAAACGGCTCTTGGTAAAGATAACTCAAATCCGTTGACGGCTGACAATTTTCCGAAAATTGTATGGTATTCAACTCACATATCCTAAAAAGTAAAAGAGTTGGCTAGCCCGCAAGATTATGGCTTGTGGTAAAGGCAGTGGAAAGCCATAATTGGTAATCAACTCACCAAGATGTTGACTGTGTCCATCAAGAGTTGGCTAGTCCAGAAGCAAACGGCTTCTGGTAAAGGCAAATCAAAACTGTTGAAAGCTGGTGGTTTGCTCAAAATCACATGGTTATCGGTGTACCATGGTGCTTACTTGAACTGAAACAATTGGCTACTCCAGAAGTAATGACTTTTGGTAAAGAGATTCAAATCCATTAAGTTTTCTGAAAATATTGCTAGGGACTAGCAATAGTTTAGTGTGGGGGATTGATGAGTGCTCAAACACTCATCATTTTTGGTCAAATCTGAGCTGGAAAACATCTAAAAACAATAAAAAAGGCTTCAAAATACTGAAAATATCCCAGGGATTGTGTTTTATATGTTTTAAGTGCAAAATGAGTAAAAACAAATGAAAAATGATCAATGTTTGCAAAATTGGCAGTTTTAGTCCCCCATGTTTCAAAACTTGTCAAAGTTAGTCCCTACGCATTTAGTTTGAAAAATAAGTCAACCTGAACTTTTGAAAGTCAAATATTACAAAATATGATACTTGGGTCTAAAGTTTCAAAAGTTTACACATTTGGTCCTTCAAAGTTCAATTTTGGCAAAAGTGATCCCTGGGAATTTTGAAAAATGGAAAAATGCAAATTTGGTTCTTGGATTAGTGGTACTTGGCATGTTTGGTCCTTTGGATAACTTTGGGAAATGCACAACTTCAGCCCTCAAGTTTCAGCAATTTACAAAAATGGTCCTTGTAATACATAACCAAACCGGACCCTTTGTGTTATTTCAAACCAAACACCACCCATACCAAACCAAACCAAATCCAACCCAACACACCCAAGCCCAACACCCCGCACTAGTACAAAAGGTTCTATTGGTCATGCATGGTCGATTTTGAAATGTCACACTGTAACATTTATACGTGACTAAATGTACCAGAATAAAATGAACAGCCACACTTGATCCGACTTGTGTGACCATTTCGGAATTCTATTGTCACACATTTGAATATTTATGTGACTAGAGGTAACTAGAAAAAAAATTTTGGATTATTTAGTCACTTTTAATTCGAGACGTGTGACAGATACAAATGAGCACGAAACATTAGTCACACTATAGATATACATATGTGACAAATATATGTCACACAATTTAAAAGTGTGACCAAAATAGATATATGGTCACATGAGGTAATTGTGTATGTCGCTAAATTATATAGTCAAGTTTGTCACACACTATTTAAAGGTGACTGCTATTCTTTGCTGAATATTTAGCCACATAGCATTTGAAATGTGTGACAATGGAAAAGTAAGTTTGAAGCGTTAGTCACGAAATGCGATTAAGAGTGACAAATATATGTCACACACTTGAAGAGTGTGACCAAATGTCATATATGGGCACACTAAACCATAGAAACATGATTAAATGTAACTAAAATTCGATACATATGGTCACGTAAGTTAATATGTGTGTCTAAAGTTTAGTGTGTGTTTGTTTGCCAAATGGGTATTATATGTGACCAATACATTCAAAATAGTCACATTGTGAAATATTCATGTGACTATTACTTATAGCAGAATGTGAAGTCAGTTATCATTAACCTTGATATTAGTCACATTGAGTTTTTGTGTGACTGATGAGTGCTCAAACACTCATCATTTTTGGTCAAATCTGAACTGCAAAACATACAAAAACACTCAGAAATGCATCAAAATACTGAAAATATTTCAAACTTGTGTTTTATATGTTTTAGATGCAAAATGAGCAAAAACAGATGAAAAACGTACAAAGTTTGCAAAACTGGCAGTTTCAGTCCCCCAACTTTCATAAAATATCAAAACTAGTCCCTGGTCATTCAAAATATGGAAAATTATCACCAAAGGTCCTTTTGAAATCATAAGTTGTCATATTTTGTCCTTTGGTGAAAAATTGGAAAAGTTTTGGAAAATTACAAAATTAGTCCCTGGAGTTTCAAACTTTGGCAGGATTGGTCCCTGGCGAAATATTTTTGAAAGAAAAACCATTTTGGGTCCTTGGGAAGTCACAAAAGTCATTTTTAGTCCTTGGTGTGAAGTTTGGAGAAAAGTTCATTTTGGTCCCTCAAGTTTCAATAATTTACAATTTTATTCTCTGAAGGACCAAAAGTGTAAAATTATATTTTTAAATCTTGGACTTTTAAAAGTTGGCATATTTCACTCTTGAAGATACTTTGGATGTTTGTACAAATCAGCCCTTGGATTTTCAGAAACAACAAAAGTGGTCCTTGTGAAATAATTACAAACCAAATGGACCTTTACCTTTTATTACAACAAAATACCAAGTCAAACCATGGCCCAATCCAACCCCCCTTGTAATATTAACGGGGTCGAACCCCAGGGTCAACGAGTCAACATACCAGGTCAAACCCAACACCCCGTTTTACTGTTCATCCCTAACCTCTATCACCTCCCCCTAATTACCTGTAATCCTGTCTCCCCCCTCCTCTCAACTTCTCACCAACCTCACCAAACATCATAAATACTTTCACCTAAGCTCAACCCCCCCCCCCCTCTCTCCTCATTAATATCTCACCAAACCCACTTTCCCTGTTTTCCCGCAAAAATGGAAACAAACGGTTGAGATCACTAGAAGCCATCCAATGGCCCAGAATAGAATGGGAAAGACGGGGGGAGTCCCTAAGGCCTATAAAAGTGAAGGAAAAAGCAGGGAGAAGGCAGTAGTCAACTAGTGTAGTTGTAGTTTTAGAATAGTAAAACGTTTTAGTGTAATTTTTCATTCAAGTTGTTCTTTTTCTTTTCCAAGTGTAATTCCAGACTTATTGCTGTAATTTAAAGTTGTTTTAATCTTTTAATTAAGCTTTCATTGCAATTTTCAGTTTTTGCTTAAAATCTTCAAAATCTAGATTTAGCTCTCAAGTTGTTAAAAGCTATTGGTTACTGGTTGTTTGAGTTCACTTAAACCATTTGTTCAGTTTATATAAGTTTCAAAAGCAACCTAAGCCAATCTCATTAAAAATATGAAAACACAAAAATAAATAAAAAAGAAATAGTAAAACAAAAGTAGTAGTAAGCTGAGGTTACAGGCTTGTGAAAGCTCAAATCACCTCCTGATAAGCTCAAGAGGCTTCTTGATAACCTCCTTGAGCTTATCTCACTCTTTAGCTCAGCCTTATGCCAGTGATCAAGCTCAATGTGAGTGTAACTTTTAATGTTCTGCTATTGGTTTAAGTCAGCTTGTATATTGCAATTTTTAGCTTAAATATGTTAGCTATTGCTTATTGAAGTTAATTAAGTACCATTTTTTAGCTTCTATGCTTCCTAGGTTAGTAATTTAGTGAAACTGTTAGTTAAGGGGGTGTTTGGATTAGGGTGTTTCACCACTAGGTTCTAAGTTTCAGTTGTTGAATTTGGCTCTTACATGCTTAGTCAAGTCCCTTTAGGTCATAAGTAGTATAGAAACTCAGGTAACTAGGTTAAATAGTCAAAATCAACAAAATACTCAACAAGTTTGTGCACTGTTGTGAAATTGAGAAACATGAACCCTCAATCTAGCTTCTTAGTTGTTATTTTAGCTTAATGATACCTTATTTCAGCTTATTGAACCATTTTCAGTTCATTTAGATCAGCCAAATCTCACATAAGTCAACTTATCAAGTTTTTATCAAAAGTCAAAAAGTGCATTTTCTTAGTTTTTGCAAATATGGCATGAATTATTCTGAATTTTGTGTTATGATGTAGACCTTGAAACTTGTTCATACTTGCACTCCCCCACTTTGGCTTCAAGGATCAATTCTTGTTTCATTTTTGCCAATTTTTCTATGGGCCCCACACCCTGCCAAACACAGCTGCAGGGTTGGTCTCTACCCAGCTGCAGCAGCACCACGGCCACACCACCACCTTTGGTGGTATTTTCTGGCCACCTCAATGGACCCCACAACCACCACTTGGCTCCTTTCAACCCCCTCCTACCCCTCTCTCAATATTGACCAAAGTTTTGACCTCATACCCTCTAGGACCCACCTAAATTAGACCCTCAATTCTATCCCATTTCTTGAGTTGAGATAAGTTTCAAGTGCTAATTAAATGCTTATTTGCTTATACTGTGGTCTCCAATTGCTTATTCTGGTTTAATCATGTCCCAACATCATATCTAAACCAAGTTCCACCATAGTGGGTCCCACTTAACCTCATTTGAGCTTATTTCCCTCTTTGGTCAACAAAAGTCAACTGTGGTGCTAATAAGCTTCCACAGTGCTTATTTTTAAGCTACAAAAAAGTTGTTTTTACAAAATTTGTTAGTTTTTATTTGTAAAATAGTTTTCTAAAAGAAAAATACAGAAAAAAAAAACAATTTAATTATAAGTGATAGTTTCTATTTAATGTAATTTAAATTTTAATTTTCATTTTTAGATTTTTGTTAAGTACTTGGCATTTTTATATTTTTATTAATTACCTTTTATATTAAAGTAATTTTAGTAAATTTCTCAGATTTTTATTTTGTCATTTAGTATTTATTAGATTTAATATTAATTTTATTAATAATTAATTAATAATTAAGTTTTAAATAGCATAATTAGTTTTTATTAAGTAAGACCTAGTTTTTATATTTTTCCTAGCTTTTATATAATGTATAAAAATTTTAGGAATTTTCTTAGAATTTTTACTGTTCATTTGCTATTTTTTATAATTTAAAATAGTTTAATTAAGTAATTAATATATAACTAATAATTAATTAATAGAAAAACCACAAAAAGACAAAAATACATATTTTTAATTTTAAAACTTATTTTTAGTTATTTTATAATTTTAGAAATTTAATTTTCATTTTTCTTGTATTTAATTAATATTATATTGTATTTAAGTGTTTTAAATATTAATAATTAGTTATAATTAGTAATTAATTAATAATAAATAATTAATTAGTGTAAAAATTAATTTTCTTTTTCTAAAAATTTTCTTGTGTCCTTAGGTTTGTAAAAAAGTCATTTTCACCCCCTGTGGGTTTTCAGATTTCAGTTTTCACTTTTTATTTCGTACGTTCGCGTAAATTTAAATTGAACGTTCGTGTTTTTAGGTTTTACACGTTTCTGGTATTTCAAACTTTTCAGTCTTGTTCATATAGCTTATTTAAGCTATTTCTTCGTATATTCCTTAGTTTAATCACTCACAAACCTTTTCCGTCCAAATTCACCCGATCACAAACCCGTTTTATAACCATCACACCTCGTCGGGACATAACGACCCAGGGAAACCCTATATTCCGCGGAGATTGATTCCAGGCTGTTTGACCTTGTTGATCATCACCTGGTCAATTTAGTTTGATCGTTTAGCACCAATCAAATTTTGGCGCCGCTGCCGGGGAGGTTGTGCGCGTTTTTCTAAAACGGTTTGCTGATTAGTGCTTTTGGAATTCAATCCTTTGTAAATTTACCATCCTCGTGTATATTATCATATAAAAAACAAAACAGTTCCTGAAAACATTTTAAAATCAGTTTTCAACGAACACAAAAAAACCCAAAAAGATTTTCTTTCTTATTTGTATATAAAATGTCTTTCCAAAATTCCAAAAATATTCATCTTTACCCTCTTACCCTTTTGATTCTTCATTCCTTACCCTCTCAAACCTTTTGATTCTTTCTATATCTCATCCACACCTTCTTATTTGCCATTGGCGTGGTAATCCTTATAATGGTGGTAATTGCCCAGTTGTGGCATGGTAGAGTCAGGAAACGGGTCTGTCTATAACCAGGATCCCTATTGCTACCATGACGCGACTGATTTATTCCATCAGCTACCACACCATGAGACTCAATAGTTTTACTGTTGTGAGTACTGTGGGGGTTCACACTACAGTTCTGATTGTCAATCGGGAAACACGCTTGTCTATGAGCAGTTTCCTGGTAACGATTATACCTTTAGCACATACGACTCACAGCCACATCAGTTTTACTGTTGTGATTAGTGTGGAGGTCCACACTTCAACTCCGATTGTCAAACAAGGAATCCATTTCCTTGTAACACTTTTGACACATCGTATTATGACGAACCTCCATCTCCACCAGTTCCTCAAAGTCTTCTCCTTGATCTTTTGGATTTAGTGAAAGACTTGAAAGGAATAACACGTACCCCAGATAATCCAAACCAAAAATCGATGGAAGAATTGTTAGCTGAAGAACAGGTTGCTAAAATAAATTCCCAAGATGTTTATGAAAGATCTATTAGGGATCAATAGCAAAAGAAAAAGCAGCCAGATCTAGCTCTCAATTTCGTTTCATTCCTGATGACAGTGATGATGAGGATATCCTTGATATTCTTCAATTCTATAAAGATTCATCAGATGAGATACCATTAGTTGAGATTCCATCTCAACGCACCCTTATCACACCCGAGGTTCCTACTCACTCTCTGAGCATGGGGGACGAGCATCTTGACACTGTTCCTGATAAGGAATTGGACGAATTCATAAAGTCTAGTGTTGAGAACCTTGTTCCAATCCCAAGAGAGTCACAGGGAATTCTTGATCATTTATGTGATATCCCTCCTCCTCTTGTCTTCCCGACTGATCATGTTGAGATGTTCTCCGATTCTACTGATCACGATTCGTTATCTTGTGGAGACATCGTTTTTATGGAAGAATTACCTTCTAAGCTAGTTAGCTTAGAAGAAGAGAATGATGAGATTGACACTGAAATCAAGGATGAAGCACTTCGTGCAACATTATTGAACGTCGATCTCCTCATTTCTAAAATCGAGGCTTTCAATATGAAACCTATTTCATCTCCTATCCCGATTAAGGATAGTGACATTTTCTCCGATGATCCTATTCCAGAGTTTGAAGCCTTTATCTTTGATCATATGGGAGAGAAGATTAGTGGCAGTACCACTTCTCATTCTCAAATTTCTCTCCCCGAATATGATTCATTCACCTTTGAGGAGTTCTCCGGTGAACTCACTCATATCATATCTCCACCGGAGTATGATAACTTTTACTTTGATCTAGACAAACTTAATCTTTGTTTTCCGGAGGGAAATATTCTCAACCCTGAGAATTTGGTTGATATCAAAATCCCAAGCCTCCCTCCCATTATATGTCTAGATCATACGAGCTTTACTGATGAGATTCATGATACACCAATCATGAATTCTCTTTCTGATGATGATGAATCAATCTTGATTGTCATCAAGATATTTCTTCCTTTCTTCACCTATCGGGTGACTTCTCCTGTTCTTCACTCCTTCGGGAATAAAGATACCATCTTTGATCCCGGCATTTTTATTTACCATTATCTTGAGCCAGGATTATATCTCATCGGTGTGGAACTTTCACGTGCTTCAAATGTTTCTCCAAACATCTTGAATGAATGTCCGATGGAGATTGTCTCTTACACATCATGCTTCTCCAAGGACAAATGAATTCGGGGTTGAGTCAAGCTAGCGACTCGGTAAACAAAAACAGTACCATGTACTTAGGGTTTTCACCCTAAGTGTGGGGGAATTACCCCTGCTGTGGTTACAAATAAAGTGAAAAACAAAATGGTGTTTCCACATTTAGATTGTAATATTGCCCTTTTACGTTCAAAGAGTCGGCATAATAGCCGGGACTTTGAATATTGAGGACAATATTCATTCTAAGTGTGTGTGTGTGGGGGGGGGGGGGGTATTCTAGCGAATTTTATCACATTTTACTATCTAGTACCCCCGTTTTGGCCAAAATTTCAAAAAATTTTCACTTGAGTTCAAAATTTTTGTGGTTATCAGTCCGCCATGTCTAACCGACAAAAGGATTGGCTAATCCAGGAGCAAACGGCTCTTGGTAAAGATATATCAAATCCGTTTATGGCTTGCAATTTGCCCAAAATTGTATGGTACCTCAACTCGCCATATCCTAAAAAGCGAATGAGTTGGCTAGCCCGCAAGATTATGGCTTGTGGTTAAGGCAGTGGAAAAACCATAATTGCTAATCAGCTCACCAAGATGTTGACTATTCCATCAAGAGTTGGCTAGTCCAGAAGCAAACGGCTTTTGGTAAAGACTAATCAAATCCGTTGACAGCTGGTGGTTTGCTCAAAATCAAATGATTATCAGGTGGACCATAGTTCTTACTTGAATCGATACATCTGGCTACTCCAGAAGTGATGGATTTTGGTAAAGAGTTTAAAATCCATTAAGTTTTCAAAACAGTTATTGCTAGGGACTAGCAATAGTTTAGTGTGGGGGATTGATGAGTGCTCAAACACTCATCATTTTTGGTCAAATCTGAACTGCAAAACATACAAAAACACTCAGAAATGCATCAAAATACTGAAAATATTTCAAAATTGTGTTTTATATGTTTTAGATGCAAAATGAGCAAAAACGGATGAAAAACGTACAAAGTTTGCAAAATTGGCAGTTTCAGTCCCCCAACTTTCATAAAATGTCAAAACTAGTCCCTGGTCATTCAAAATATGGAAAATTATCACCAAAGGTCCTTTTGAAATCATAATTTGTCATATTTTGTCCTTTGGTGAAAAATTGTGAAAGTTTTGTAAAATTACAAAATTAGTCCCTAGAGTTTCAAACTTTGGCAGGATTGGTCCCTGGTGAAATATTTTTGAAAAAAAAAACCATTTTGGGTCCTTGGGAAGTCACAAAAGTCATTTTTAGTCCTTGGTGTGAAGTTTGGAGAAAAGTTCATTTTGGTCCCTCAAGTTTCAATAATTTACAATTTTAGTCCCTGAAGGACTAAAAGTGAAAATTATATTTTTAAATCTTGAACTTTTGAAAGTTGGCATATTTCACCATTGAAGATACTTTGGATGTTTGTACAAATCAGCCCTTGGATTTTCAGAAACTACAAAAGTGGTCCTTGTCAAATAATAACAAACCAAATGGACCTTTACCTTTTATTACAACAAAATACCAAATCCAAACCATGGCCCAATCCAACCCCCCTTGTATTATTAACGGGGTCAAACCCCAGGGTCAATGAGTCAACATACCAAGTCAAACCCAACACCCCGTTTTACTGTTCATCCCTAACCTCTATCACCTCCCCCTAATTACCTGTAATCCTGTTTCCCCCTCCTCCCAACTTCTCACCAACCTCACCAAACATCATAAATACTTTCACCTAAGCTCAACCCCCCCCCCCTCTCCTCATTAATATCTCACCAAACCCACTTTCCCTGTTTTCCCTCCAAAATGGAAACAAACGGTTGAGATCACTAGAAGCCATCCAATGGCCCAGAATAGAATGGGAAAGCCAGAGGGAGTCCCTAAGGCCTATAAAAGTGAAGGAAAAAGCAGGGAGAAGGCAGTAGTCAACTAGTGTAATTGTAGTTTTAGAATAGTAAAATGTTTTAGTGTTATTTTTCATTCAAGTTGTTCTTTTTCTTTTCCAAGTGTAATTCCAGACTTATTGTTCAGTTTATATAAGTTTCAAAAGCAACCTAAGCCAATCTCATTCAAAATATGAAAACACAAAAATAAATAAAAAAGAAATAGTAAAAAAAAAAGTAATAGTAAGCTGAGGTTACAGGCTTGTGAAAGCTCAAATCACCTCCTGATAAGCTCAGGAGGCTTCTTGATAACCTCCTTGAGCTTATCTCACTCTTCAGCTCAGCCTTATGCCAGTGATCAAGCTCAAAGTGAGTGTAACTTTTAATGTTTTTGCTATTGGTTTAAGTCAGCTTGTATATTGCAATTTTTAGCTTATATCTGTTAGCTAATGCTTATTGAAGTTAATTAAGTACCATTTTTTAGCTTCTGTGCTTCCGAGGTTATTAATTTAGTGAAACTGCTAGTTAAGGGGGTGTTTGGATTAGGGTGTTTCACCACTAGGTTCTAAGTTTCAGTTGTTGAATTTGGCTCTTGCATGCTTAGTCAAGTCCCTTTAGGTCATAAGTAGTATAGAAACTCAGGTAACTAGGTTAAATAGTCAAAATCAACAAAATACTCCACAAGTTTGTGCACTGTTGTGAAATTGAGAAACATGAACCCTCAATCTAGCTTCTAAGTTGTTATTTTAGCTTAATGATACCTTATTTCAGCTTATTGAACCATTTTCAGTTCATTTAGATCAGCCAAATCTCACATAAGTCAACTTATCAAGTTTTTATCAAAAGTCAAAAAGTGCATTTTCTTAGTTTTTGCAAATATGGCATGAATTATTCTGAATTTTGTGTTATGATGTAGACCTTGAAACTTGTTCATACTTGCACTCCCCCACTTTGGCTTCAAGGATCAATTCTTGTTTCATTTTTGCCAATTTTTCTCTGGGCCCCACAACCTGCCAAACACAGCTGCAGGGTTGGTCTCTGCCCTGCTGCAGCAGCACCACAGACACACCACCACCTTTGGTGGTGTTTTCTGGCCACCTCAGTGGGCCCCACAACCACCACTTGGCTCCTTTCAACCCCCCTCCTACCTCTCTCTCAATATTGATCAAAGTTTTGACCTCATACCCTCTGGGACCCACCTAAATCAGACCCTCAATTCTGTCCCATTTCCTGAGTTGAGATAAGTTTCAAGTGCTAATTTAAGTGCTTATTTGCTTATATTGTGGTCTGTAATTGCTTATTCTGGTTCAATCATGTCCCAACATCATATCTAAACCAAGTTCCACCATAGTGGGTCCCACTTAAGCTCATTTGAGCTTATTTCCCTCCTTGGTCAACAAAAGTCAACTGTGGTGCTAATAAGCTTCCACAGTGCTTATTTTTAAGCTACAAAGAAGTTGTTTTTACAAAAGTTGTTAGTTTTTATTTGTAAAATAGTTTTCTATACGAAAAATCCAGAAAAAAAAACAATTTAATTATAAGTTGTAGTTTCTATTTAATGTAATTTAAATTTTAATTTTCATTTTTTGATTTTTGTTAAGTACTTGGCATTTTTATATTTTTATTAATTACCTTTTATATTAAAGTAATTTTAGTAAATTTCTCAGATTTTTATTTTGTCATTTAGTATTTATTAGATTTAATATTAATTTTATTAATAATTAATTAATAATTAGGTTTTAAATAGCATAATTAGTTTTTATTAAGTAAGACCTAGTTTTTATATTTTTCCTAGATTTTATACAATGTAAAATAATTTTAGGAATTTTCTTAGAATTTTTACTGTTAATTTGCTATTTTTTATAATTTAAAATAGTTTAATTAAGTAATTAATATATAATTAATAATTAATTAATAGAAAAACCACAAAAATACAAAAATACATATTTTTAATTTTAAAACTTATTTTTAGTTATTTTATAATTTTAGAAATTTAATTTTCATTTTTCTTGTATTTAATTAATATTATATTGTATTTAAGTGTTTTAAATATTAATAATTAGTTATAATTAGTAATTAATTAATAATAAATAATTAATTAGTGGAAAAATTAATTTTCTTTTTCTAAAAATTTTCTTGTATCCTTAGGTTTGTAAAAAAGTCATTTTCACCCCCTATGGGTTTTCAGATTTCAGTTTTCACTTTTTATTTCATATGTTCGCGTAAATTTAAATTGAACGTTCGTGTTTTTAGGTTTTACACGTTTCTGGTATTTCAAACTTTCCAGTCTTGTTCATATAGCTTATTTAAGCTATTTCTTCGTATATTCCTTAGTTTAATCACTCACAAACCTTTTCCGTCCAAATTCACCCGATCACAAACCCGTTTAATAACAATCACACCTCGTCGGGACATAACGACCCGGGGAAACCCTATATTCCGCGGATATTGATTCTAGGCTGTTTGACCTTGTTGACCATCACCTGGTCAATTTAGGTTGACTGTGTAGCACCAATCAGTGACTAAATTAAAGATGCTATATATATGGTCACATGAAGTATTTATTTAGGTGGCTAAATCATAGTGTCATATTTTGTCACACATTATTTAAATATGGTTACAATTCGATACATATGGTCACATATCTCTAATAACTTATGTATACGTACTCTATCTAGCTAGTTTGAGTCTAATTTGATATTCACTGCATGAATTGAGTTAAGACTATTAGTCATGACTCTTCATTTGCCCCATTACAATGCTCCTATTTATACTTAAACTGTTAAGCATATTTAAATGTTGGGATGATTGTGCATATGTTATGGCTTGTATTTTCTTTGTTTCTAGACTAACATTTTGCAGGAAAAGCAAAGAAAAAGTTGTTTGGATTGGAATATGGGTGAATGCTAGTAACTCCGAAGTTAATGCTGCTAAGGCAGAAATTAATGCTGCTAGGCAGAACTTAATGCTGCTAGCTCGTTAGTGCCCTCACGTGCTTTGCACGTCAGGGTATTTTTGTCACTTCACTATTCCCGCTATAACACATTAACACACTTCAGCTACCTCCCTTTCACGAAAATCGATGAGGATATTTTTTGCAAATAACAAAACTAAGTCGTGTTTAACACAACAAAATCACACTCACATAAACTCTCTATCTTCTTTCAACCTAATATCTCAAACAATACAGTCGGTGCTTAGCAGTCGTGATTCTTCAAATAACACACGTACCAGGTAACCACATTTACTGATTTTTACTTCATTCAAACGGTATTTTGCATTGTTTTATAACCTTAATCGTTAATGCAGTAACCATGTTTGGTAATCAATTTATTTGCGCTGTGGACAATCCTGATGTTTTGGATGAGTTTGTAAGTTAACACCATTATTGACAAACTGTTATTTCTCTAAGAAACTAGTTTAATTACTCCTTCTCATAATTATGGTCCACTGTTGTCTTTTGAAGTCTTTAGTTTTCAACTTTGACCTTAAATATTTTTATTTGTGTTATATATTACTTGATACAAAATATATGAATGGATTAAGTTTTGAATGTATTTTCCATTGGTATAATTTTTATCAACTATTATATAACACAAATAAAAATTTATAAGGTCAAATTTGCCAAATGAAGACTTAAAAAGTCACACATTAAGTGTCCACTATGACTTTTTCAAGTCTTTTTTCTTCAACTTTGACTTCAAATTTTTTTGTCCGTGTTATATAGTACTTGATGCAAGATATATGAATGGATTAAGTTT
Organism: Artemisia argyi; assembly: GCA_030686995.1. Taxonomy (NCBI): domain Eukaryota; kingdom Viridiplantae; phylum Streptophyta; class Magnoliopsida; order Asterales; family Asteraceae; genus Artemisia; species Artemisia argyi. Next base: position 161,655,531 of record CM060693.1, read on the forward strand.
TTAGTTGTGTTTTCATTTGTATACTTTATTTTCATATACAGGAACTGCATAATGATTATGTTCTAGGAGGTTCCTATACTGGCAATGGTTTTATTTTCTTAGTTAACTGTGGGGGGGGGGGGGGGTTAGATGGAAAGTTCGTGTAAGGAGAGTCTCACAATTTTGTCATTCACAACATCTCTTGTTCTGCTATTGAGTACATACATTTTGTTGAAGAGGGTAAGGATGTGTTCTATGTAACTTGCTATGGTGAGAATGGGTTGAAGTTTCACAATTATGAACCCGAGAGTGCCTCATTTTGGAGACGTTTAGTGCCTGTGACAGACACATCTCTGCTTATGCATTCGTTGGAGGAAGACTTTCTGAGATATCTGGATGGTCCAACCCGTACTGATTCGGTCGTGGTTTCCACTAACACGAGTGAGTACAATGTTAGGGTGGCCAGTGATCATCTAAATGGTCGATACGTCCACTCCTTCTTATATGGCGGTGGTTGGGTGACACTCGCTCGAGACTTGAATTTGAAGGCTGGTCAGTGGATGGTTTTTACTCAGGTTTACCCGGGCCAGGAATTTAATGTGATGTTGTTTGAACCTGATGGAGGGGCCATCACAACTGTGGAGACATACAGCACCAATATTTCCATGAATGCCTTGTGTCACCAACCACATGACGATGGTATTTTTTCCTTTATTAGCTTTAACTACATCAAGTATATGATATCGTTGTAACATTTTGGATTATCTATAACTTACTCATTTTGTAATATTAAATTCATATTTTGAAGCCCGATGGATGAACTGGATGTGCAGATGGTCATTTCACACTGTCCACGACCTAGAAGATAGGGCATTCTACCGACCACTGACTGCATGCTTCTGGAGAAATGGACAACTAGTAAGTGTCTTGAAAACTTTGATAATTTGTCAAATAGTAATTATGCTACAATTTCAATGAGATTACAAACTAAACAACTATCAATCTATAGCAGTTGTAACTTTGCACATTTTGTAACAGACTATACCATCAAAAATTGTGCACAAGTACAACTTGTATGGGTACTCTGTGGCTGTTGTGAAGCACCAAATGATACAAAAAGTGTTCCACGTACGTGAGAGAACAGTGGTGGTACCTGGTCGAGGGAAGGTGAGGAGGAAGGTGTTTATTGTTTCATGCTCTGGTTTCAAGGAGTTGAGACAGGAAGCCGGCTTTGGTGCAGCTGCAAGGGTCCGCTTCTTTTTAACAGATGATACAAACTGGTCCCAAAGTGTCTTAATGTTTGATGTGTGTTGATGGTTTGATGGTTGTTGATGGTTTTATGTTTGTTGATGGGTGAAACAATGTTTGAAAGTTTTTGTAAGTTGGATAAACTTTTTTGTAAGTATCTGATGTATGATAAACCAAATGGGTTTGTCACTAGACAATGGTATGTAATTAGCTAATGTAGGATGAACCATATGGGTTTATCCGTAGACAATGTTATGTAGTAAACTATGTAGGTTGACATTATTGTACGAAAGCGGCTTATACGGCCTTATAACTAGTTAATTAGGGATTTAAACCCTTAAGTGTAAATGTTACCAATCCACCCCTGTACTCTCATATCTAGCAGTACAAACCCACCTGCAGTAATGTTTTCTTAGCAGCAGAAACTTTTGATTTTGATAACTTTTGATTAACATGATACAAAATATATCCCGAGTTCTTGTTAATGAACACAACAATCATAATATTGTAACAATTAAGTGTAAATGTTACCAATCCACCCCTGCACTCTCATATCTAGCAGTACAAACCCACCTGCAGTAACGTTTTCTTAGCAGCAGAAACTTCTGATTTTGATAACTTTTGATTAACATGATACAAAATATATCCCAAGTTCTTGTTAATGAACACAACAATCAAAATATTGTAACAATTAATGAGAAAATTTAGCAATGACAAAGTACGGGAATTAAAATTAAACATATTCCATTAATACTTGAAATGAAAAATTACAAAATACTGGTAACAAAAGGTACACATTCTTAAATTTTACTAATCTAAAAGGATTACAACATGGAAACGAATATAAAAAGGGGATATGGGAGTCACTGCTGTCAATTTTAATGATTTCTGCAAAAAAATAAAAAATATAAAAAGGGGTTAAACTAGGATTTGTGATTTGAGATACACATGGAAACGAGTATAAAAAGGGGATATGGGAAAACCAAACTACCTATGTTTAATGCAGGAAAAGATTGATGTTTCCCACTGGTGGCTTGAACCTTTTCAACATCTTCGGGCCAATCATGATCCATTGGGACGAGCGTTTGCCAGGGATCAATGCTTATATATAACTCTTGATAGAACTATATACATATTAGTCGCCAACAAAGACTAGTCACAATGGAACATGATTGACTTGAAGAAATCTGCAAAATTTCATGATTGACCTGATCCAAATATCCCTTTGAAAAGTAGTCTGACCATGGATTTGCTGCAAAAAAATTATAAAATATATTAAAATTTTAAAAAATATAGTGTAAATGAAATAAAAGATAATGTTGCAATTCAGGGTGTGTTTGAAACAACCTTTGTTCTTGGAACTCCAATGGCCACATTACCTGGTGGATGGTTGGTTTTAGATCGTAAAAAATAATGGAATGCAATAAACTAACATACGTAACCCTTCTAACTTCCCACTACTGCTCCTTTTGTCGTTTCAACTCCCTTTGAGCAAAGGACTGCACCAGCCGCATTGCTAGATTGTTGAAAAAACAAAAGAAACAGTGTGGGAAGTTAGAATGAAAAGGTATATTGAAATTCCAGACTCAAAGTAATACAAACAATCTACAAATGTTGAGTAAAGAATAGAGTCTAAGTAACATCACTCATCTTGGATGCGATACTGGAGTGTGGCATGTCATGAACAGTACACACTATATCATTATTGCATTGATCAGGACAGATCTATCTAACGTTGAAGTACCATCTAATAACCACACAAACGGTAGTAGACGTTTACCAAATTAAGCAATGGAACCATCTACAACGCTATATAGCGCGCCCAAATAATTGAGCTTTAAATTATTAGAAAACAGATTCTTACTATCATTTATATTGCTCCCTTAGATGTGACGAACATACATATTAATTATGTAGATTCTACGACATTAGAGAGCTAATTGTGCATGAATGAAATCCTATAAAATTTATATTAACAATGCAATGAACTACCATCCTTTCTACCCTAGCCAACAACAACATATTATTCAGCCTGGAATCTCTAACGTACCAACATGCTGGAAGACGAAGATGCTAAATTCAAGCATCGAACCTACAAATTATACTTGATAATTGTTTCTGTATTTTGGCAAAGAGCAAAGATGAATCATCGATGGATGAAACACCAGAACAAGTTTATGTTCATACTTGAAAGTGGTGTCTTTGCATCCATCGATGATACTTCTTCCATATTTGATACTTGGATATTTTAGCCTAACTATTCGCACACACATCCGTCACTTTTCTTCCTTATTCTCTCAATACAAATGCAACATAATTCTTATACTAGATAGTCAACCTAAGCCTAAGATCAAATAAGCTAATCCAAGCAAACCATAATATCTCTTTTGCTCTAATTATTAGCACAAACAACACTGCATGTTCTTCCTTATTCTATCAATACAAATGCAACACAATTCTTATAACAGATAATCAACCTAAGCCTAAGAATAAATAGCTCTAAGGGGGTATTTGGATTATATTAATTAATTTGTGATCTTATCAGCTTTTTGAGATTTGGGATCAAAACCCTAGATCCGAGTGAGTTGCAACTGTGAGTATGAGAGAGAAAGAGAGGATTATGTTCAAGTGTTCGAAGTGTGTTTGATAAGAAAGAGAGGATCAAAATCCTAGATCCGAGTGAGTTGCAACTGTGAGTGTGAGAGAGAAAGAGAGGATTATGTTGAAGTATTCGAAGTGTGTTTGATAAGAAAGAGAGGATCAAAACCCTAGATTCGAGTGAAGTGTGTTTGAAACCCGGTTCGAGTCGGGCGGTTCAACCGGTTGAACCGTTCCGGGTAAAAAATGAGTCGATTTAAACCTGGTCAACTTGCTAGGTTGGGTCGAAAACGGGTCAACCCGCCGGGTTTGAAGAGTCCCGGGTCAACCCGGTTTGTGTTTATTTGGTGGTACTTAATTTGATAGATCTGTTTTTAATTGGTTGTACAATGTGAATAAATCATTGTACTTTTAAGTAATGGATAATGTTTTAAAACCCGGTTCGACCCGGGTGGTTCAACTGGTTGAACCATTCCGGTCGAAAAATGGGTCGATTTAAACTGGGTCAACTTGCTAGGTTGGGTCAAAAATGGGTCAAATTAAACCAGTTCAACCCGTCGGGCTTGAAGCGCCCCGGGTTAACCCGGTATGTGATTTGTTTTAATTGGTTGTATTTAATTTGGTAGATACATTTTTAATTGGTTGTAAAAACCGAAACCAAATGCTTGGTTTGTCGGTTTCTCGGGTTATACAAATTTACAAATTATTATATATCATAAACACAAAAATATTATATATCATAGTTTTGTAATATCATTTTCTTAAGATCCTATGGTCAAGATCGAGATCCTATAAGATCTTAAGCTTTCAAAGATTCTATGTAAGATCCGGATCATTTTTGCTTTGTAGTATCGTAAAATCGTAGTGGTGGGCCCCTCGGTATGAAAGATTCATACCTTACTCTTTTGAGGTATATAGAGTATGGAGGATTTCTATTATTCATTACCATAGTTGTGGGCCCTCTCATATTAAACAAACAGATCTACCAAATTACTTAAAAGTACAATGATTTATTCACATTGTACAACCAATTAAAAACAGATCTATCAAATTAAGTACAACCAAATAAACACAAACCGGGTTGACTCGGGACTATTCAAACCCGACGGGTTGACCCAGTTTAATTTGACCTATTTTCGACCCAACCTAGCAAGTTGACCAGGTTTAAATCGACTCATTTTTCACCCGGAACGATTCAACCGGTTGAACCACCTGAGTAGAACCGGGTTTCAAAACATTATGTTTAATTCCCAAATCTTTAAACTTTTATTATTTTTTGTTTATAACCTATAATTTTTTGTATCAATAAACTATATACCGCTATAAAAAATCTCGTTGCTAAGAAAAAATTGTACAAAAATGTACGAAAACGTAATAAACGTTTCATAACGTTTTAATACAGAGGAAAACATTCAGAAAAGCTAAGAACATATGAAAACGAGCGAAAGTTGCCGAAAACATTCAAAATGGATGAAATCGGTCGAAAAGGGTCGCAATCGGTCGTAGTCAGACTAAAACAGTCTAAATCCATCGAAATCTGCCGAAAATTGTCAACGTCGGTCGAAAACTAGCGACATCAATCAAAATCGATTGAAAACGGTCAAAAAGGGACGAAAAACGTTACAAACGGATGAAAACGTTAAAAAAATACAAAACGTATAAAATGTTGTATAGTATTTGTCTTAGTTTACAAAATCCAATGCACATGACCCATGATCCATGTTAATTACCCATTGTCGATCACCAATCATGTATTGGTCGATAACATATATGACATGTCACTACAACCCAATATTAATGCACATGACCCGTTACCCATGTTAATTACCCCATGGTCAACAGTCATGGATGGGACGACCAGTGATAACCTAATGCATATGACCCATACGATGTCAAATACCCATTATTGAATGTGACCAATGATAACCTAATTCATATGACCCATGACCCATGTGATTATCACCGGTCATGAATGAACTCGGTTTGAGCTTGATCACTAGAAAAGCTCGGTTTATTTGTAAAGGTGTGTTGTCTTACACAAATTAATTAAAATTGAAATATAATCGCTCTTTTTTTTTCTTACAAGGATCGGGTTCTTATACGATCTTAAGCTTTCAAAGATCCTACATAAGCTCCGGATCGTTTTTGCTTTGCAGTATCGTAAAATCATAAGATCCTAAGATCAGGATCGCGATCCTGACAACCATGCTCGATACATTTATAATTAACTATTTACACTTAGTACACTTACGTACACAATATATATATATATATATATATATATATATATATATATATATATATATATATATATATATATATATATATATATATATATATATATATATATATATATATAACATATGCTATATCACTTACAAGCTCGAAAACTCAACAATAACAGTCGAACTTTTATAAGGTCGGCTCATTTCCGCCTCTTATAAAAGCGAAAAATTAAGATACTTCATGTGTTATATTTATATGTAATATTTTACATGTCCCCTCACTTAATTGCCTAAAATAAAATTTCCCTTTTAACTTTTTCCAAAGAGCCCGCCTAAATTTTTCCCCCAAATTTAAATTGCCCCTCCACTTAATTTCATTGAACCCGCCAATGTTTTTCAATACTCCATCCCAAATATATATCCACCAAAACTAGATCTGGTCTTCTTCTATCTCCTCAACACTCTCCTCACCAAAACATACACACACACAGTGTGCGCAAGTCTGGTGATGATAGGACAGGCGTATGAACAATACAAGAGATTTACAGGGTCACCTGGTAAGGTTTTAAATGTAAACTTATGATATTTCATGTCTAAAATCTTACCATGTCTTTTTAATTCTCTCATGTAGCATACATGTTTCGATTCCTGGATTTGGGGTCTCAATTACAATGGCGGTGATGGTTGCGACTGATAATATATGGCAGTGGTGGTATTCAGCTCACTATTACAAATAAAAGGTGCAGAATCGATTGTAAGAAAGTCAAAAATCAGAAAAAGACCAAGATCTGACTATCAAAAAATATAGCTGTTTCTAATCAAGTAATTACGTTGGTCTATTTGATTTTTTCAGCTTATCTTTTCCATTTTTAGTTGGGTGGTTGGGACAAAGTTACTTGTACCTTTGTAAACCATTCCTAGAGTTTAATATATACCTTATTTTACATAATCAGGGCTATCAATTTTGGACTCAAAACGACAATAAAGGTTACTTTGAGATCAAGAAGGTCCGCTCGGGTCAGTATAATTTATACGCTTGGGTTCCTGGGTACATCGGTCATTATATGCTTAGGTTCCTGTTTCTTTACAGCACCTTGCGATTTTGTTTCATATGCTCATAGTTAGAGGTGGCAAAATAGCTAGGCAGGTTAGGTAATATAGTTCAAAACTTCATATTTTGGTAGGGTGGGAGTCAGGTTGGATTGGCCCAATGGTGATACACTTATACGTCCAAAGACTCCGAACTTTGTGATTTTATTTTTAAATAGTTAATGTCAAATATATACAACTCTTTAAATATACATTAGATATAGTAAGTTTTATACCATATAAAATCTACTTCAGATGAAAATACATTGGATCTGAAAAAAGTAAGAGCACAGGTAATTGATCTTTTTTTTATGCGTTTTGCCCTCTTTTACTTTCACTTTATTCGAGGAAAATACCATAGACCTTGTTTGTGCAGATAGTTGAACCAGTGGCGCATCAAGTGACTCAAAACCACCAAAGCAGATAGTTGAATAAGTGGCGAATCAAGCGACTCAAAACCACCAAAACAACATATATATAGTTGAACTAGTGGCGCCTGACAAACTAGATGCACATGACAAAAGACAAGGCAATAGTGTCTCTATGTCTAATGTCAAGAAATAGATGCACCCGTCAACAATATATATAACCATATACATTTTAGAGAGGAAGGTTTTCTAGCAGCTAATCAAGAACTTTATTCCGGTATGCTCATCTACTTCTGTCTTGTTGTGTGCTTTGACATGTTCTAGTTCTGCTCTCATCCTGATGTGGTTATTGTTGATATGTAGCAGCCAACATTTTCAAGGCTTTTATATCCAGATTATGAGATTAGATCAATGGAGAAAAACTTGTAAGTTTAACTGCAAATTTTAGTATTATGTTCATTGTTTTGGATTAAAAGTTTTCATGATTTTGTTTGAATTATTGCTACTCATGTTTGTGTTAATATTGCTTAGATGGATTTAGTGTTGCTCATGAACTTCAAAGAAAATGTGCTAAGTATTTACTACTTCTAGTACAAAATTTACTACTGCTAGTGATAGTTGGTACTGCTCAGAGATCAAGACGGCTTGAAGTTGCTAGCTAGTTGCTTCTGGAAAAGATTATAGATACTTAATTAAGAAACTATTGTAATCCGACTAGGACTCCTTGGTGTAAAAAAGGATGGTCAATTTTATATATGGTTCAGTTATATACATTCCAATTTTATTGTATTTGAATTTGTTTTGATATATATTGATCTTTAAAATGTGACTAAAATATGCATATAGTCACACTTTTGGTCACTGTTTTCTTAATTCGTTGTGTGACTAAATATTACAAAAGGCCACACAACATAAAATTCATGTGACCATTGGATGATCAATAGTCACACAAAATACACATTTGGTTTAAACAGCATATGGTCACACTTATTAACACTTTTGGCCACTGTTTGCTTAATGGTATGTGACTAAATACCCAAAACAAACATGCTTTGAGTGACTAAATATTACAAAAGGCCACGCAAACGTAAACTTCATGTGGCCATTGGATGATCTATAGTCACACAAAATACACATTTCTTCACTTAAAACAGCATACGACCACACTTATTAACAATTTTGGCCACTGTTTCCTAAATTGTATGTGATTATACACCCAAAACAGACATGCTTTGTGTGACTAAATATTACAAAAGGCCACACAAACATAAAATTTATATGGCCATTGGATGATCAATAGTCACACAAAATACACATTTCTTCACTTTAAACAGCATATGGTCACACTTATTCACACTTTTAGCCACTGTTTCCTAAATTGTATGTGACTATATACCCAAAACAAACATGCTTTGTGTGACTAAATATTACAAAAGGCCACACAAACATAAAATTCATGTGGCCATTGGATGATCAATAGTCATACAAAACACACATTTCTTCACTTTAAACAGCATATGGTCACACTTATTAACACTTTTGGCCACTGTTTCCTAAATTGTATGTGACTATATACCCAAAACAAACATGCTTTGTGTGACTAAATATTACAAAAGGCCACACAAACATAAAATTCACGTGGCCATTGGATGATCAATAGTCACACAAAATACACATTTCTTCACTTTAAACAGTATATGGTCACACTTATTCACACTTTTCGCCACTTTGTGTTAAATTGTATGTGACTAACTCCAAAAAAATAACACCCATTGTGTGACTAAATAATCACAAACGTCACATTTATTGTATATTCATGTGGCCATTGGATTATCAATAGTCACACAAAATACACATTTACTTGAATATATCATCTCAAATGTCACATATATTATATATTTATATGGCCAAAGGACGAACAATAGTCACTCTCAAAAAATATTCGTGTGACTATAAGGTGTTTACGGTCACTAATAATGACTAATCCAACAAAACTTGTGCCTAATTTGTCACACATATTCGGGGTTTTGGTCACTCTTTTTCGATCGAAAAGGCCACGAACTCAACAATGTGACCATATGCCACCTACGGTGGCGGGACTTTTAGTGAAACACAACGAAAAAAACGTGTGTGACTATAGGCATATCGTCACACATTTTTGGCGTGACCAATACAACTTTTTGTACCAGTGCCGGCCCATTCCCAAACTAATAAAAACACCCCCGGTCAAACCGGGTCAAACTTCATCACCTTCCCCACTTCCCCCCTAAAACCTGCTTCACTGTCTCCCCCCCCCCCCCTCCTCACCTTTACACAAACCAGCCACCATAATTAATACATCTCACCTACCAAACCAACCCCTCTCTTCTTCAATAAATGCCTCCACCAGCTCCACTCATTTGTGTTTGGCGCCAAAATTGCAATCAAAGGCTTAGATGGGTGATATCTCAAATTGATGGTGAGGATTTGATCAAGGGTCAACAAGGAACCATTTGGGACTCTCAATATTGAACAGGAAGCCATGTGGAAGCTTGGAGGACTTATTTTAGCATCGTAGTATATATAGATAGGTGTAGAAGCCATAAATGGTGTGTATAAGTTTAATTTAGTAGTAGTAGTGTCCAATTTATCTTCTGTACTCAGTTTTTATGTTAATGAAAGTTCCATTTCAAGTTTATCTTCTGTTTTAAATTTCTAGTCTCATTTAAATATTTCAATTATTAGCGTGGAATTAATTAGTATTCATAAGCTATCTACAAGTTTTTATAAGCTCAAATTCAATGTTTTCAGAGGCTTCCCAAGCTTGTGGAAACTTTCTAAATTCAATTTCATAAAAATAATCAAAAATATTAGAAAAATAAAAATAAAATAAAAATTCATGGACAAAGGTTGAAGAAGCAAGGAGCACTGCAAATAAAGGATGGAAGTGGTAATAGGGGCTTGTGGATGCCATTAGGTTGGGTCACTTGGTTTCTAGTTCATGAGAAGTTGGCAGGAAGGCTTTGTAAGTCATTTTTCAAAAAATTTAGCATTCTGTGTCTCTTAGCTTATAAGTTCTTGATTTTGAGTTGTTTATGCTTATTCAGTATATTTAGATCACATTAAGGCTTTAAGTTAGTTGGTTGTAGTTTAGATTTCTTTGTACTTCAGAATTCTTAGTTAACTGTCAAATTGAGTGACTTAGTAATTTTGAGTATTTGTGATTCATACATGTGTTTCTGTGTTAATTTTGGCTTATTAATTCATAGTGAGTTGTTTAGAGGACTTTCCATCAACCGTATTATCAGTTTACACAAAAAAAATTTACAAACAGTATAGTATATGGGTGTTTGGATCATGCTATCTTGCCATGTTCTAGTTGTTTGTTAGTGTAGTTCTGGTTCAAGTAAGTTATCTAAGTTCATAGCAGCCTACATTAACCATTTCTTTGGTCAGTTGTATCAAAAAAAGTCAAAATCACAAAGTTTCAATCACAACAGCCTAACTGTTGTGATTTGGTTTCTCAAATCTTGTGAATTAACTCAAAATTGGCTTAGATTAGTAGATTTGGTTAGAATTAGGCTTAATAAACATCAAGAAGTCATCTGTGATCAATCAAAACTCACCATAGTCAATTTGGAACAAAATCTCAAAAAGTAAAAAATGACCCTTTGTCAGCATTCGAAAATTTCAAAGAATTTTTGTGATTTTTGTATTAAGAATTAAGCTTTGTAATTTTCACAAGTTGTTGTGTGTCAGATGAACTTTGGAATCCCACATATGGCTTAATTTTGTGAATTTTCTAGTAGCTTGTGCATAAGCTCAAAGTGAGCTGCAGGGGAAGCTGCTCCCCTGTGCAATGCTTGCAGTCCAAACACCCAACTTTCAATAGACCTTATCCTGTTCATTTGTGGGCCCCACCCTTAGCTTTTTGGCTTTTTGGAAACTCCAATAAGCCATCTTTTTGGATCAGGGCTAATTTTGTACTTGTAAGCTTATTTAGACATAGTAATCGGACCTTGTAGTTTGTTCATTTCACCAAAAGATTCTGAGACCTCAGGTTTTGCCTACTTTTCACAAGTGCTTATCTAGCTTATTTGTGAGAGTTAGGCTTTGGTTCTTGGCTTATTTGGAAGCCATACTGCTTATCTTTCTAGTTCAGACTTAACTTTAGATCCCTGATCCTTTGTGTGGACCCCACACTAGCCTGATAGTTGCCCATTTTTGCCCTGCACATTTGTGACTCAGGTTCATTGAGCTCATTTCATAAGCTTATTGTGAGCTTATTAGTTGGCTTATTGGCCTGTTTCTTAGCTTATTCTGTAGATCCCCAGTCCAACTTGAGGGTTCAACCCCAAGTTTGGACCCCTGACCCCCCTTGTGGCCCCCATAGAGGGCTGCATGTAGGCCAAATTGGCCTTTGTGACCTGTCAATAAGCCAAGTGCTTATTTGGCTTGTTTAGCTTATTCTGTACTTATACCTAGATACTTTGTGCTTAATTCTTCATATTATTGTTTGTTGTGTGTTTATTTGGACTTGTTGCTCAGCTGTGTTGCTTATTCATAGCAATCCAAATCCTAATAAGCTTCTTAGCTTAACTGTCAACCAAATAAGCCACCCAATTGCTTATTATTAAGTTCCAATCAAACCACCTTCACAAAAGTTGCTTAAAAACAGTTAATAAGTAGTGGTGAAAAAGAAAAATCCAAAAATGCCCAACTTAATAGAAGTGATTGCTTCTATTTAAGCCAATTGACTTATTCTTCAGCTTATTTATAAGCAATTCTCAATCTTATAATTTTCCTAAGTTTCTTATGTTTAAAAATAATTTTGGTAATTTTTTTCAGATTTTTCCCTTATCATTTAGTATTTTTCATTACTTAAATTAGTTTTTAATAATTAATAATTTGTTAATAATTAATAATAATTAATTAAAAAATCAGAAAAATACAAATTTAGTTTTAAAATTAGTTTTTTGTTATTTTAAATTTTTCCAAATTTTATTTTCAATTTTCTAGTGTAATTTCATAATTAATTCTAATTTAGGGTATTTTAAATAATTAAAAAGTAATTAGAAAAATAGTTTTTAATTAATAATAATTATATAATTAGTGTAAAAATTAATTTTATTTTTCTAAAAATTTTCTTTATTAATTAGGATTGTAAAAATATCATTTTAATATCCGTAGCCTTCTTAGTTAATTAGATTCACTTTTTATCACATACGTCTGCACCCGTTTTCAGTAAAACGTACGTTTTTAGGTTTTAGCTTGTAACACCCCCAAAATACCGCAGCGGAAGACTGTGTCATAGGGGTGCTACTTCATAATACAAAGTACAAGTTATAGAAAACGAACTCTAAATGAGACGTTTTGAAAAGTTACCATTCGATTAATGAATTCAAAGTTACAAACATGAGATTCCAAAGTATGATACATAAATGTATACAAAATGTTTTGAATGATAAATGATAAAAGCGTAAGTCTTCAGAATATGCAGCTTGACTCTAAGTTCCACGCACTAGCTATCGCCTTACTAACCTGAGATAAACATGCTAAAGTGTCAACACAATGGTTGGTGAGTTCATAGAGTTTGTCTTAAAACAGTTGAAAAAGCCTTAAAGAATGATCACACAGCAAAGGCATTGAGAATCCACTCAGTTACAAGTCCCGCCATAAGAGACTTGTAACCTGTGTGTTCACAACCCACTGCTACAAATATAGTATAATAAAGACATGTATAAGTTCATCAAGACAATTTAAGCAATTAGAAGTGAGTCTCTACTTCATCTCCGAAGACCTCACTTTTATGATGTATCCAACATTCGCAAATGTTAGGATGTATCAAAGACAACTGGGAGTCAATTCCCAAAGACAACTGGGAGCCACTTCCCAAAGACAACTGGGAGTCAATTCCCAAAGACAACTACTAGTCAATAAATAGAATAACGCAATTAAGTATAACGCAGTCATGTATGTAAGCAATCAAGTATAACACAGTCAAGTATAGACGTTTTGAGTATTTGTACAAGTAAACAAGTAGTTGAGCATGTGTCTCCCCCAAAGAGTTAAGACAAGTACGAAAAGAGTAGGGGCTATGACTCACCTTAAGTCTATGTAATGAGAAATGAAAGTGGTAGTCGAATCGCGAAAGTCTCTAAGAGCAGCCTATAATAGAACGTTGCGACTTAGGTTTGGAGTAACGTCTAAGAATACGACGAATTGCCTATATGTGTCTTGCATAATGTTCATGATGTAGTACTTAGTATATAGTGTAAGTCGTTGAATATAAGTGGTCTATGAAACATGTATAAGTTGTATATCTCTTACTACCGTTCGGGCCGACATAATTCAGAAGTCATGGAGTAAACGTTCGAGGAGCCAGGACACTTTAACTCGTAAATCCACAACTCGTCTCGACGGCTTACTCAATGAACTCCTCACATGAGGCTCCCTACTATTGTAGTATTTGATAACATATATATAAGTTTTGATCTTTAAAAGTTATATGGTCTTTAGCCGTGGCTTTGCCGTGACCTTGGTCATTGTTACCATGGTCTTAAGACTCAACCTTGGCTTTAGCCATGGTTGTGGTCTTGGCTTTAGGTCATTAGACCTCTTGGTCTCATCTAAATATAATCATTATATAGTAACTTTGGTCTAAAAATGGGCTGTTAAGAATTTGAAGAAAATATCACTCGGAAAGCCTTTTCAGGGCTCGAGCTTCTTTATTCCTGAACGAAAACGTCGTTCCGGACAACTTTCGTGTTTTAACTTTTTGATGAATCGGACCAGAAGTGGGACTTTCAAATTGGCAGAATGCAAACAGGAGGTTATGGGCAGTTTCGGCGTTTTGGTGTCGCTAACTTCTTATGGTCATAACTTTTGACTCGTGTACTCGTTTTGGGTGATTCAAATTGCTATGTTTTCCTTGTTAAGTCCTATTTAACATTAAGTAAGTGTCAAATATCAAAGTTATACTATTGTGGTCGTGGTTTTCCATAAAAATCACTAGTTTGCTTGTTTACTTGTCATAAGTTAACATATGTATACCAATACTTGTTTTATCCATTTTTAAACATCATGAACACAATACAAAGACCATATATAGCATGAAAGAAACATAATAAGCATGAAATGATATTGAGCAAGAAAGTGTATAAGGGTTTGCTTACAACTTTTGGCTTTCTAAAGAAAGGAAGTCAAGTATAGAACTAGGACACTAAACCTAAGCTTGTAAACCCTTCACCATAACTCTTGTAACCATTGATAGACTTGATATAGACCTTGTGAAAACCCATTAACTTTAGCCCTAGTAACCTTGTGTAGCTCCTAATTCAACCATGGAATCACCAAACAAACTTAAGAACTAGGTAGAGAATACTAAGACCTCGAACTTTGTAGTGTAACTTGTATATTGAAGATCAAAGGATCATGGTGCTAGGTACTTATGTTGTGGCGTTTTTGTTGATGAAGAATGGAAGAGATTAGCTTGCTATTTATACTAAGAATGAGGAGGTTAGGAAGGTGGCTAGGAAACTACATAAACTTGGAGACAAAGTTGTAATTAAAAATGATCTAATGGCTAAAGTCATGAGATGATGCCACAAGTGTGAATGCCCCCCCTAGTGGCGGTTTGAAGAACTTGGAGAACAAGTTGTGGACTTTTGATGGTATTATCCTAAGTATGTAGCTAGTTTTGGCTCCGTAAATCGCTAACCGTAAATGATTAAGCCTCAAAACGTAAAACCGGGTATCCTAAAAATATGAAACTTGAAAGTATGGTCAAACATGTCAATATACTCCATAATAAAATATAAAATGAGTGGTAGGTTCTATCGGGTGCGAAAACCCTGCTAAAAACTGGAAACACGGGTCTAAAACGCGCAATTCGCGTAAAACGCTGAACTGAAAAACGTAAAATTCCGAAACTTTTGGAATTGTCCTAAAATGAGAGAAAATCATATTTCTATTGTTTATAATGTTTTATGGACATATCGGGATGCTAGAAGGACGTTTAAACCTAAAAGTAAATCTCGGACACGGCTTTGTGATTTTTGCAGAAATGATCCGACGAGCGTCAAACTCTCGGATTATCATTAAAATAGTTTAACTTACGAGAATATGAAATAAAAATTTCTGAGATGAATAGTGAAAAGTGAATAGTAAAAGTGAATAGTAAAAAGTGAATAGTGAAATTTTCGGGAATAAAAGTTAACCTGAAATTGCGAATTGTTACAGTCTCTACCCCTTAAGGAGAACTTCGCCCCGAAGTTCTGTTGATGTTAACTACTTACGGTGTGTCTAAGAGAATTCGGGATCTCTAATATAGTGGTGTTTACTCTGATTCGTCTAAGATTCTGGTTAAGGAGTTGTATCGGCTACAATTAAGCCCACTTATTTATAACACATTACTTACATAAAGAAGCGTCCAAATTTATGTAAGTAAGGTCTCATAAACTTATGGTTCGGTGATTTACAATTTCTTTATTTAACTGAAGAGGCGTCCCAATCCATTTAAATAAGGAGATTCTAAATCATCCTACTTAAGAATTTCCGACACAAAATCCGCCTTCTGAGGCCGATAGTAAGATAATCAAGTCATCAAATCCCTAAAGCTAAGCAATAATATTATTTAACTCAAATCTTGTGTCTAATCAAACAAGAACTGTCACAAGATCAAGTTAACTAATTAGTTATTACTGAGCTCCATGTTTTTAATGACTCGACGAATCTCTGGGGCTCCTTATAATACTAAAGTCACATCATCTAACAGCGTGGAACTAAGCAAACGTCTAACCAAAAAGCACATGTGTATGTATTGTGTGTAAGGCAAATAAAGAGGAAGGTCCCAACGTATATAGCAGTTATAGTCTAGGCACTAAATGCAACCTAGTTCTCTATAACCAAGGCTCTGGTACCAATCTGTAACACCCCCAAAATACCGCAGCGGAAGACTGTGTCATAGGGGTGCTACTTCATAATACAAAGTACAAGTTATAGAAAACGAACTCTAAATGAGACGTTTTGAAAAGTTACCATTCGATTAATGAATTCAAAGTTACAAACATGAGATTCCAAAGTATGATACATAAATGTATACAAAATGTTTTGAATGATAAATGATAAAAGCGTAAGTCTTCAGAATATGCAGCTTGACTCTAAGTTCCACGCACTAGCTATCGCCTTACTAACCTGAGATAAACATGCTAAAGTGTCAACACAATGGTTGGTGAGTTCATAGAGTTTGTCTTAAAACAGTTGAAAAAGCCTTAAAGAATGATCACACAGCAAAGGCATTGAGAATCCACTCAGTTACAAGTCCCGCCATAAGAGACTTGTAACCTGTGTGTTCACAACCCACTGCTACAAATATAGTATAATAAAGACATGTATAAGTTCATCAAGACAATTTAAGCAATTAGAAGTGAGTCTCTACTTCATCTCCGAAGACCTCACTTTTATGATGTATCCAACATTCGCAAATGTTAGGATGTATCAAAGACAACTGGGAGTCAATTCCCAAAGACAACTGGGAGCCACTTCCCAAAGACAACTGGGAGTCAATTCCCAAAGACAACTACTAGTCAATAAATAGAATAACGCAATTAAGTATAACGCAGTCATGTATGTAAGCAATCAAGTATAACACAGTCAAGTATAGACGTTTTGAGTATTTGTACAAGTAAACAAGTAGTTGAGCATGTGTCTCCCCCAAAGAGTTAAGACAAGTACGAAAAGAGTAGGGGCTATGACTCACCTTAAGTCTATGTAATGAGAAATGAAAGTGGTAGTCGAATCGCGAAAGTCTCTAAGAGCAGCCTATAATAGAACGTTGCGACTTAGGTTTGGAGTAACGTCTAAGAATACGACGAATTGCCTATATGTGTCTTGCATAATGTTCATGATGTAGTACTTAGTATATAGTGTAAGTCGTTGAATATAAGTGGTCTATGAAACATGTATAAGTTGTATATCTCTTACTACCGTTCGGGCCGACATAATTCAGAAGTCATGGAGTAAACGTTCGAGGAGCCAGGACACTTTAACTCGTAAATCCACAACTCGTCTCGACGGCTTACTCAATGAACTCCTCACATGAGGCTCCCTACTATTGTAGTATTTGATAACATATATATAAGTTTTGATCTTTAAAAGTTATATGGTCTTTAGCCGTGGCTTTGCCGTGACCTTGGTCATTGTTACCATGGTCTTAAGACTCAACCTTGGCTTTAGCCATGGTTGTGGTCTTGGCTTTAGGTCATTAGACCTCTTGGTCTCATCTAAATATAATCATTATATAGTAACTTTGGTCTAAAAATGGGCTGTTAAGAATTTGAAGAAAATATCACTCGGAAAGCCTTTTCAGGGCTCGAGCTTCTTTGTTCCTGAACGAAAACGTCGTTCCGGACAACTTTCGTGTTTTAACTTTTTGATGAATCGGACCAGAAGTGGGACTTTCAAATTGGCAGAATGCAAACAGGAGGTTATGGGCAGTTTCGGCGTTTTGGTGTCGCTAACTTCTTATGGTCATAACTTTTGACTCGTGTACTCGTTTTGGGTGATTCAAATTGCTATGTTTTCCTTGTTAAGTCCTATTTAACATTAAGTAAGTGTCAAATATCAAAGTTATACTATTGTGGTCGTGGTTTTCCATAAAAATCACTAGTTTGCTTGTTTACTTGTCATAAGTTAACATATGTATACCAATACTTGTTTTATCCATTTTTAAACATCATGAACACAATACAAAGACCATATATAGCATGAAAGAAACATAATAAGCATGAAATGATATTGAGCAAGAAAGTGTATAAGGGTTTGCTTACAACTTTTGGCTTTCTAAAGAAAGGAAGTCAAGTATAGAACTAGGACACTAAACCTAAGCTTGTAAACCCTTCACCATAACTCTTGTAACCATTGATAGACTTGATATAGACCTTGTGAAAACCCATTAACTTCAGCCCTAGTAACCTTGTGTAGCTCCTAATTCAACCATGGAATCACCAAACAAACTTAAGAACTAGGTAGAGAATACTAAGACCTCGAACTTTGTAGTGTAACTTGTATATTGAAGATCAAAGGATCATGGTGCTAGGTACTTATGTTGTGGCGTTTTTGTTGATGAAGAATGGAAGAGATTAGCTTGCTATTTATACTAAGAATGAGGAGGTTAGGAAGGTGGCTAGGAAACTACATAAACTTGGAGACAAAGTTGTAATTAAAAATGATCTAATGGCTAAAGTCATGAGATGATGCCACAAGTGTGAATGCCCCCCCTAGTGGCGGTTTGAAGAACTTGGAGAACAAGTTGTGGACTTTTGATGGTATTATCCTAAGTATGTAGCTAGTTTTGGCTCCGTAAATCGCTAACCGTAAATGATTAAGCCTCAAAACGTAAAACCGGGTATCCTAAAAATATGAAACTTGAAAGTATGGTCAAACATGTCAATATACTCCATAATAAAATATAAAATGAGTGGTAGGTTCTATCGGGTGCGAAAACCCTGCTAAAAACTGGAAACACGGGTCTAAAACGCGCAATTCGCGTAAAACGCTGAACTGAAAAACGTAAAATTCCGAAACTTTTGGAATTGTCCTAAAATGAGAGAAAATCATATTTCTATTGTTTATAATGTTTTATGGACATATCGGGATGCTAGAAGGACGTTTAAACCTAAAAGTAAATCTCGGACACGGCTTTGTGATTTTTGCAGAAATGATCCGACGAGCGTCAAACTCTCGGATTATCATTAAAATAGTTTAACTTACGAGAATATGAAATAAAAATTTCTGAGATGAATAGTGAAAAGTGAATAGTAAAAGTGAATAGTGAAATTTTCGGGAATAAAAGTTAACCTGAAATTGCGAATTGTTACATAGCTCAGTTCTCCTTAATCTTAATTCACGTAATCAATCATATAGCTTTCCTAAGCTATTTTATTTCATAATTCTCAAATAATTCTCATCAAAACCCTTTCATGTGAAATTCACCCAATCACAAGCACGCTAAAGCACAATTCACACCTCGTCGGGCCTTAACGACCTGGTGATACCCTATATTACCCGGAGCATTGGTATAGGTAGTTTGACTTTGTTGACCATTCCGTTGGTCAATTTAAGTTGACTGTTTAGAGCCAATCATAAGGTTTTATTTTTATTTTTAGGTTTTCTTTAGTCTATCTCATTTCTTCGTTCCTTTGTTCGTGACTTTTACCATCCGACATCATAGAAGGTGGTAACATCTTTGATCCCATCAACCCACCACAACAAAACCACCTACAAAACCCACCACTAGCAAACCAACCTCCTAGGCCTCGAACTTTAGGAGAGTATTCCCGTCCTAGCCACCAAGGCTATCGAAACACTATTGAGCTCACTCAAGGAGCCAATGTGTCCCCCTTGCGATCCGACACCATCCGGTTGGTGCAAAGCGGATGTGCATTCCATGGACTTCGTTCCGAAGATCCTAATCAACATCTCAAGGATTTCCTTAAAATCGTAGATTCCATAGACCTTGATGTTGCAACCAGAGAGTCGACCCGATTACGCCTATTCCAATTCTCTCTACGTGATCAAGCTAGTCAATGGCTTGAACGTTTACCCGCGGGATCCATCACCTCATAGGATGATCTCACCACTCGTTTCCTTGCTCAATTTTTCCCACCGGGGAGAACTACCAAGCTTGGAAATGATATCTTGATGTTCCAACAACGTCAAGGTGAAACTCTATATGAAGCATGGACTCGTTTCAAAGACTTACTCCAAAAAGTCCCTCATCATGGCATAGATCATTGGCTCCAAGTCCAAATCTTCTATGACCATATCGACCTCTCCACAAGGCGAACCATTGACTAATTGGCCGGTGGCAAGCTACGTGATCTAAGTGAGGAAGAATCATGGGAACTGATAGAAGATCTTGCTCTCTATGACAACGAAAGTTGGAATGATCCCTGTGATTTGAACAAAACGGGCAAGGCAATATCTTTGCCTTCGAACAATTCTAGCACTCTCGACCGTAGGATCATGGAACTTAAGGACCAAGTCAAGTTTCTCATGAAATCCTACGAAGCTCCTAAGCCTTCAAGCCAAGTAAACAAAATCATTTCTTCATGCGAATTATGTAGTGGTCCCTATGACACTCGTGATTGCGTGGAACTCCCCTAACAAGCTTTTGCAGATTAGGCATCCTTGCGTACCGACGAAGCGGGAGACAAGTGGTACGCTTTCAAACCCGAGCCAAACCCTTATGGTGATTCTTACAACCCTTCTTGGAAAAATCATCCAAACCTTACGTGGAAACAAAACCAAAACGTGCCCCAAAACAATTCTTCCAATCCACTTAATCGTTACCAATCAAACGGTCCACCCTATAACCATAATTTCAACAACAATCCTTCCAATAACTATGGTAGTTCCAATAATCTTGAAGGATTGATGTCCAAATTTATGGCATCTCAAGAAGCTCGCATTTCTAATTTTGAAGCCGATTTCAAACAAAAGCAAAGTGAGATGACCAATAAACTTGACACATTGTTGAAAGTTCTCAATGATCGAGAAATGGGAGCACTCCCATGCGACACGGTCAAGAACCCGAACTAAACGTTAATGCCATATCATCGGTTTCGTCACCTACTTCTTGTCCACAATACTATTCGGTCAAAGCAATGAGCAAGTGTTTCAAGTAAACCCAAATTCTTCAAAAGGACCAATTGAATAAAACATCCGATATTAAACCGGTCAATAACATAGTTGAAACACCTCCTACACAAGACTTTGACGATGAATTCTAGGAGCTCCACCTTGAACGCCCCGTCATTGATGTCTTAGCCCGTGCTCCCTACTATAGTGCCCTCCTAGAAAAATATGAGAAACTTAAATTGGGTAAAAATGGGACCTCCTTAGTTCAAAACAAGTTGCCTAAGAAGCTTGATGATCCGGGTATATTTGTTTTGCCTTGTAAGATAGGAAAATCTGAAGCTTTCGACACACTAGCCGACTTAGGATCAAGCCTCAACTTGATTCCCTTGTCCTTTTTCACCACTTCTTAAGCTAGGAAAGTTAGAGGAGACGGAAGTACTAATTGGTCTAGCGGATGAATGTATTGCCCACCCGGTCGGAATCATCAAGGATGTAGTTGTTCACGTAGGAAAATTAACTATTTTAGCGGATTTTCATTTCCTAGATATGGTTAGTGATACTACATGACCATTGTTAGTAGGAAGAGGATTCTTAGCAATCGCTAGTGCCATAATAGATTGTAAGGAGTCTAAGATAGCGGTAGGGGATGGTGAGACTTGGTCGGTTTATGATTTTAAGAAGCATAGCTACAATTGTGAGGACGAACCGACACCACATTGGGTAGAGATGAATAGGAGACCATCTAGATATGGACCTTGGATAGAAAGAAACTTTATAGGATCTCAACGCCCATTCTATCTAGAAAAAGATTTCATCGACAAGACACATTCGGTGGAACAACTCATAGCTAGAGATGAGGAACTAGACCCTTTTGAAGATCCCCTAGTCTTTAGGAAACTGATTGAGTTCTTAAGCGTAATGCCTATCAACCTAGAGATGAACAAGTGGAAAAGGGAAGGGGATAAGTGTAAATAGAATTGGGACAAGCCACCTAAGGAAGGTGACGGATCATGGCATATGAAAATGATTTTATATGATCCGGATGGAGAAAAGTTTGAGAGGTCATACCGTACCAAGAAAACCGATAGAAAATTGAAACCTAAGTTTGATCCCAAGGATGTCCTCGACGAGGAGCTCACACATATAGGATAGCCCATGACCTTGAGTCTAGCTACAAGACTCGTTAATAAAGAAAAGCGCTTCTTGGGAAGCAACCCATGTTTTGTGTGTTTGATTTTTATTTGTTTGATGTTATTTGTTTCCGTATGCATGTTTTATTTTTATTGTTGGTAGATCATGTTTCAAATTAAATTGTGAAAGCGGCAAAAGTCTTAATGTTCCTTGCTAGGAACAGTACCTGACGGCGTCACAACTTCCTTAATGACGGCGTCAAGAGTTACAAAAGAGGTGGATGTGGAAAATACACGTGACGATCCAGAGAGTTTTGTGCATTGGACATGACGGCGTCACCCAAGGCCGTCATGGTCCAAGTATTAGTGACGGCCCAGAAGAAATTTACACATGACGGCATCAAAATCAGATCTAGGCAATACGATTTCTATTATGGCGGCGAGTTGACGGCGTCACAACCCAATACATGACGCCGTCACCCATTGTAATCTATATATAGTTTTCCAAATTTCATTCATTAATGTGTAACTTTGGAGGGTGCAACTTTGAGGAAAACCCTAGGTCGAATTTTCCAGCCTTTTCAAGGGTTCCAACCCTTTGAATCTTTCATGTTTAATTAAAGATAAGTACTCTTTCAAATCATTCAATATGTCTATGTGTTGTTTGATTATATCTTACGCTTGTCTTCAATTTAACATGCTAGGCTAGATTTCCTTTGTGTTTGCTTAGATGTAGTGAAACCTAGATGTTAATTATGGGTGGATTGTTTGTTTATAGTTGTTACGGATGATTGTATTCGATGTTAGACTTAAGAAAACTGGCAGACATCCATTGGTAACTTGCTTGAACGTCTTAAGAAACATGATCGGAAGTGTACTACGATATTTGGTTGTATTTAATGCGTAGGAGAATTCTAATGATCCCATGTTAGGAGCTTCTAACGGCTCGACATAGGAGTGAAGTAGGATCCTATAGAGTTAGGGAATATTGTACACGGCCCTACGACTAGTATTAAGGAATATGACCTGTCATCCATGCAATTGTAACAAGCTATCAACTTGTAAAAAGATATCTAGGGAGTAATGAAACCTAAGTAAACACAACTTTCCCCATCATTGTTTACACCACAATAGTATAATTAGTTTAATTTACATTTCTATCATTTTATTTTGATTGCATCTTAGTTATTTGGGTTAGTTGGCTAGCAACTAACTCCGCCCACTCTTCCAAAACCCGAGATTTTAATTGCTTTTATAAAAATATTAAAATACAAAAAGAATCATCCCTCACCTCTAGACCTAGTTTTTAGGCTTTCTAATCCTAGCGACACTATTCCTGAGTTGAACGATCAATCCCCCGGTACTTGTCACTATACTATACTACAATGATCAGGTACACTGCCTGGTGGGGGTTGTAAGCTTCTAGAGATCCCTCGAGAGGTAAAGCCTGTTGCGATTCCCATGTATCAAGTTTTTGGCACCGCAGCCCGGGGAATAGTTATTGTCTAGGTTAGGATTTCTTTTTATTAGGTCTACTTGCTAGATTCCTTTCTAGTAAGATTTTATTTTTATTTTTAGGTTTTCTTTAGTCTATCTTATTTCATTGTGTCTTTGTTCGTAACCTTTACCATCCGCCATCATGACAAATGAAGATTTCTCTAACCCTAGAGTCACTAGGAGTCGTAGTTCCGTTAGAAATCTCGTTTTGCCATATGCAGAACCCGAAAGGGAAATGCATAAGCTAAATCAATCTCTCTAAACAACCGAACCATCTAGCAAGGCTATCAAATTTGTTGAGGCCCTTTCTGAAGAAGATTCAGATAATCACCTCACACCTTCTAGCCCCCATTCCAACAACGATATGAGCACCCCCGAAACTCCCACCACTATGCGTCTTAAGGACTACTCCTCCCCGAATCCTCGTGGCTTCTCAAATGCCATTGTCTTCCCAAACGAACACACCGATGAGGTCTTACGTGCAAGCGATGTTTGGCTTGTCCAAGGTGTGTTCAAGTTTTGCGGATTACATAACGATGACCCAATTCAACACATTAGGGACTTCTTGAAGATAGTGGACACCCTCCATACGGATGGGGCCACTAGAAACACGTCCCGACTACGATTCTTCCCTTTCACTCTTTATGTAAAAGCCAAAGAGTGGTATGATAGACTTCCTTCCGAGTGTATCTTTACATGGGAGCAACTTATATCCAAGTTTTATGAGAAGTTCTTCCCAGCAGGGAAAACCTCAGTATTTAGGGATAGGATCCTCCGTTTCCGAAAGGGAAAGGACGAACCCATCCATAAATCATGGATTAGATTCAAGGATTTAATAAGACAAGTTCCCCATCATGGCATCGAACTTTGGCTTCTGGTACAAATCTTCTACGACAATGTCTCCCCAAACGATCAGAACAGAATCAACAATTCAAGAAAAGGGAGAATAGCTAATCTGAGCGCTGAGGAAGGGTGGAATAGGATTGAGGAATATGCTCAAGACCAGGATGATACTTGGGATGAACCCGAGTCGACTACGAGCACATCTGAAATCACACCAACACCCTCAGATTGGCTGAGAAAAATTCACGAAAGGGTGGAATACCTTGCAGGGTCGCAAACAACTAAATAACTTTCAAATCCTTACTTGATCTGCCACTACTGTGGGGGCCCGCACGAGGTGGAGAAATGCGGAGGAGAAACCACGACTGAACATGCGTGTTTGTCAGGACATGACATCTACGCTGACCCCTCCCTTTTGCCTTTTTACCAAAACGATGATTATACCTTTTGGGGAAAGCTGGTGAAAAGAAAAGAAGGAGAAGAAGGCCCCAAATACAAAATCAGGAGCACTTTTGAAGATGACCTTGGTCACTTTACTCATGAAAAAGGCTTGCAACTGAAAGGTCTTGACGAGCTCATCGCTGAGCAACAGAATGACATGGAAAAATGGTTCAACAAGCTTAATGCCACCATAGATGGCCATAACAGGCCACCAGTAAGCC
The DNA here is from genome assembly GCA_030686995.1 of Artemisia argyi. Taxonomy (NCBI): domain Eukaryota; kingdom Viridiplantae; phylum Streptophyta; class Magnoliopsida; order Asterales; family Asteraceae; genus Artemisia; species Artemisia argyi. The sequence continues at coordinate 161,680,790 of CM060693.1, forward strand.
AAAAAGATCCCCTGCTCGCGGTGACTACTCAAGCTGGAACAACAACCAAGGACCCTCCTTATCCGAGCTCGCATCCTGTCACCATTGAGCCAAATGATCCCCACGAGGAGGAAGGTAATGTGAGCAACGAGGCTCCTGAACAACCTCCCCTTGTGACCCTATCTCCACCAACTCCACCTAACCAACCTGTGAAAATCCCATTTCCATCCCGCCTAAAAACCAGAAGATTGAAAATGATAATAAGAGGTTCTTGTCATATCTAAAAGATTCAGTGGTCACCATACATTTCTTTGATGCTTGCTATCACATGCCCAAATATAGTTCATACTTCAAAAGATTACTTGCCAACCGAAAGAAACTCGAGGGTCTTGTGACTCTAGGAGAAGAATGTTCGGTGGTGACCCAACGAGGGCTACCAAAAAAGGTAGACGATCCAGGCAGCTTCACCTTTCCCTGTTCCATAGGATCTCTATCAATTAAGAATGCTCTTGCCGATTTAGGGGTGAGCATCAACCTCATGCCCCACTCCATGTTCCTCAAACTAGGATATTCTGGACTAAATCCTACCCGTATGAACATCCAGCTAGCCGATAGATCGCTCAAATAATCCTTAGGGATATGCGAGAATGTGCTAGTCAAAGTAGGGAAGTTCAAATTTCCGGTTGACTTCGTAATTTTGGAGATGGAGGAGGATGACCTGGTGCCCATCATTTTAGGGAGACGCTTTCTTGCTACCGCTCGTGCAGTCATTGATATTCACGATGGCAAGTTAACCTTACGAGTAGGAACCGATAGCTTGACCTTCGATATTAAAGACACTATGAATCTATCTCTTGAAGCAGGTAACCGGCTCTATTTCATCGGAGAGGTCGATGAACTAACTGATGTCATTCACAACTGTGTTGATGAACAAATTGAAGAAGGCTGGTTACGGGATGAGAGTTTCCTTCCCATAATGGAGAAAGAGAAGACGGAAGGCGTTAGCTCAGTCTCCTTCTATCCCAGACAAGAGCCTACTGAACAGCTCGAACTCCGTAAACCCGAAAACAAGCTCAAGCCATCCATTATCGAACCACCTAAGCTAGAGCTTAAAGAACTCCCAAACCACCTGGAGTACGCCTTCCTCCAGGGAGAAGATCAGCTACCAGTAATCATAAAATCTTCCCTTGAGCATGAACAAAAAGATATGCTCATAGGAGTCCTAAAGAAATATAAGGGAGTTCTTGCATGGAGTGTAGCCGACATTAAGGGGATTGACTCAACCTTTTGCATGCATAAGATTCTCATGGAAGAAAACTATAAACCAGCCGTGCAACCCCAGAGGCGGGTGAATCCCAACATTAAGGAGGTAGTAAAAAAGGAAGTTATCAAAATTTTGGATGCATGGTTGATTTACCCAATTTCGGATAGCCCGTGGGTTAGTCCTGTACAGGTTGTACCAAAGAAAGGAGGAATGACTGTGGTAAAAAATGACAACGGTGAGATGGTACCTCAGAGAATGGTTACTGTCTGGAGGGTATGCATTGATTATAGAAAGCTCAATGAGGCCAGCAGGAAAGATCACTTTCCCCTCCCGTTCATTGACCAAATGTTGGAAAGATTATCCGGGCACGAGTACAACTGTTTCTTGGATGGATTTTCAGGATACTTCCAAATCCCCATAGCCCCTGAGGACCAAGAAAAAACCACATTTACTTGCCCTTATGGGACATTCGCTTATAAGAGGATGCCTTTTGGGTTGTGTAACGCTCCCGCCACTTTTCAGCGATGCATGACCGCAATCTTTCACGAGTTGATGGAAGACTGTTATTGGTCCTAAACAGTAAGACAATATTAACCAAGGATATTGGTCAACAAATTCAAACGACTAAAACCAACTAACCAAGGAGTATAGTGAATCCCCGGGTCATTATGTCCCGACGAGGCGTGCAATTGTATTTGTGAATGTTTTCTAAGGAATTATTGAAGTCAATATTTAGATAATGTTGAAGATTTCTGCTAATAGGTTCCTGCGGAAGCATATAATGGTTTCTGCTAAAGAATGGTTCCTGCTGAAGAATAGTGTTACTGCGGATATAGTTAAACCGTAGATAGAGATTAGTTATTTAAAGATAAGATATGTAGAATATCTTCTAGAGTATTATGTTTATACGTTTCTTGTAGAAGAATTTAGGGTTTCTACTAGTATATAAGGAACCCAAGGTTATTGTAAGACGTACGAGTTTTAAAAACAATTATTAGTGAATAATATTGATCCATTGAGGATCAAAGTTTAGCATACAGTTTATATTTATATTCCGCAATAAGTATAAGCTAACAGAGATTGTCTATTTAGTTTGCTAGTGATTACATTAGTAGACTAACGATCTATTGGCGAGATCTATCAAGTGTAGATCCTACAAGTGGTATCAGAGCCACAAGATAATCTCTGAAATTTAACTCTGTAACAATTGTTGATGGAGATGCTTCTGATGTCACTCTCACAAACGCCAACGCTATCACTCAACAACTTCAACAGGTTGCATTCTCCAACAACAACGCCAAGTTTCCCTATCTCAGAAAGGATGAGTATGAGATTTGGGCCATGAAGATGCAGAACTGGATTGCCAGTGTTGACTTCAACTTATGGAATGTAATATTAAAAGGGTGCAGTCCTAAAAAGCAGGGAAAAGACCCTAACGGTAATTTGACTACTTTTCCTCCATCTTCTGCTGAAGAGATCATTGCTGAACTAAGGGAGAACAAAGCAAGAACTATCTTGCTTCAAGAAATTCCTGATGATCATATGGGAGATTTTCATTACCTAACTGATCCTAGAGAAATCTGGATGGCTATAAAGACAAGATTCGGGGGAAATGAGGAATCTAAAAAGGATGAGAAAATCTATGTTGAAGCAAGAATTTCAAGAATTCATAATAACTGAAGAGGACGGCATTCACAAAGGCTATGATAGGTTTCAGAAGATTCTAAGTCATTTAAATCAGCTTCTAGCCAGACCTAACAATGAGGAGGTTAACTCCAGGTTTCTAAGAGCCTTACCTCCCTCATGGTCTCAGGTCAGCATATCTTTGAAAACCAAAGGAAGCTTGGATTATCTCTCGTTTGATGACTTGTACAACAAGCTCAGAGCCTTGGAACTTGACATCAAGGGACACTCCTCTTATGCAGCACCTCCTTCACACTCTGCATTTATCAGCACTAATTCAAACTATATGCCATATTCTCCCAGTCCAAGTCCTTCCACTACAACATTGTCTTTCACGAATGCTAGTCCAAAGAATAATCCAAAGATTAGCAATGTGATGGAAGATGTACTTCATTCATTTGTTGCTGAAGTTGATCAACAGCAACAAATAGCCTATGAGGACTTTGAGCAGATTGATGAACTTGCAATGGAAGAATTGGACTTAAAGTGGCAAATGGCAATGCTGTTTCTTAAAGTCAGAAGATTTGAGCAAAAGGTTGGAAGAAAGCTCCAAGTAAATGGAAGAGATGCAGCTCGTTTTGACAGAAGAAAAGTGAAGTGCTATGCATGTGGAGAGATTGGGCATTTTGCAAGAGAGTGCAAAACCAAGAAGAGTGAAGATAGTACAAGATACTCAGCTTACAGGAAGAAGGAGGTGGAGGCTGGAGAATCAAAGGATTTGGTGACTGCTGTAGATGCTTGTGTTGATTGGAATAAGCATGAATCTGAAGATGCAACAAGCAGCTCTCCTCAACAAATCTCCTACGTGGCTAGCTGTGATGCTAACTTTGCCTTCATGGGAATATCTCCTCAGGTATCTGATTGTATTTTTGGGTGTGATATTAAATATAATACTCTTAAAGAAGCTTATGATGATATGGAACCAAAATGTAATGCTAGCTTTATTGAAGTTCAAGCTTTTAAAGAAGCTGTTAAAACTTTAGAAAAACAAAAAGTGTGGTTTCAACAAAATCAATTGGCTTATGAGGAAAAGATAAGATATTAAAAAAGATTTAGAGATAACTACCAATGAGTTAAAATTTACTGAAAGAGGAAAAGCTAGAATTGAGTCTGAGAAAGAAGTTTTGCAAGATAAGTTGGATAAGGAAGTAACTAGGCATAAAGAATGGCTAATTTCAGGTGATAAGTTAGCTAGTTTTCTCTATAGTAGTCAGTCTGTAACATCTGAGTTTGGTTTAGGTTTCAGAAATATGTTGGTGTAGAGGCAAACCATTATTTAGATAAGAAAAGTAAAAATAACTCTACACTTGTAAAATTCTTAAAGGAAGGTGAGATGCATGTTGTACCAGGACCAATTAGAGGTGAATTCATGCCCACCTCCAAAACCTCTGACTTTGATGGTTCACGCCATTTGTATGGCAAAAAGTCTAATGACTTGCCAAACCTTACTTGTAAAACTAATAACTCTAACTCTCCCACAACCATAGGAACCCCTAAGCCCACATCCCATAATTTAGACTTACCAGAATCACAGACTCAAACTGGAATTAGGATCAATGACTCCCCTGACTCTAGAAGTATCTCTAGTGATGATTCTAATGAATGTGTCTCTTGCTCTTTCAGGGACAAGACCTCTAGTTATGCCAGCTGTGAATCAAAGACCAAGTTAGACACACCTAAGTCCTCATCAAAGATATCTGTCAAGACATCTTACAAGTCTATGGACTCTGAAGTTGCTGCTGATGAAATGATTTCAAAGACAGCCTCTTCTGAAGACTTGTTATTTACTTCTTTTAAAAACAATTTCTTTCAGTCATTACAAAACAATTCTATTTCTGGTGGTTGTTTATAATTTTGTTTTTAATAAGACATCTTCTGGTTTTAATAAATCTTCTAGAAAGAAGAAGTGTTTTGTTTGTGGTAGTAAATTGCATTTGATTAAGGATTGTGATTTTCATGAAAAGAGGATGGGTGTTTCTGCTGCTCATAATAGACCTAGACCAATGTGGACCAATGCTTATACCAAACCCTCTTGTGTTCCACATGCACCTCACACAACTAGCAGAACCAACTCAGTTTCTGCTGAAAGGCCTGTTTCTGCTGGTAGATCTGTTTCTGCTGGTAGATATGCTGATAGGAATAGATATATTTCTAGACCATTTTCTGGATTTAATCCTTCTTACTTTCAAAATGGTTATTGGCCTGGATATTATGACCCAATGTTTTTGGGAAGGGCTAACTGGGATTCTGCTGTAAAGGCCTCAGCAGATTGTTCTTGGAAATTTGATAGACCATATGTATACAGGGGTTCCAGGATCAATAGTGGATCTAACTCATCTACATGGCTTCATAATAATGATCCACAAGGCAGGCTCAAGTCTTTCAAGACTTGAGTCTATCAATGTACTCATATTGTTGTATAATTTTTTGTTGTTGTAGGGACATCCTATTTTGAATAAAGACTTAGGTATTGTAGATAGTGGTTGTTCAAGAAGCATGTTTAGGAATCATGAGAAGCTACATAATTTTGTGCCTTTTAATGGAGGCATAGTGAAATTTGGAAGTGGAGAAGGAAGGATCACTGGTAAAGGAACCATCAGAACTCCAAAGGTAGATTTTGAGAATGTCTATTATGTGAAGGAACTACAAGGTTTTAATTTGTTTTCAGTTTCACAAATCTGTGACATAAAAGATTCCTATGCTTTTCATTGATGAGGGTTGTCTCATTCTTTCACCTGACTTCAAAATACCTGATGAAAGTCACGTATTGCTAAAGGTTCCATGAAATCATAATCTTTACACATTCAAATTGAATGATGTCAAGCCAGAAGGTGATCTAGCATGCTTGGTGGTGGCCAAAGCATCCTTGGATGAATCTACAAAATGGCATAGAAGGATGACACATGTTAACTTCAAAGTAATTAACAAGCTTGCTAAAGATGGACTTGTTCATGGACTTCCTTCCAAGATTTTCACCAATGAACACAATTGTGTTGCATGTAACAAAGGAAAGCAACACAAAGCTTCTTCTAAGGCTATTACTGCTGTGAGCACAATCTCAGAACCTTTGCAGCTGCTCCATATGGATCTTTTTGGTCCAACATCTATCAGGAGCATTGACCATAAGTACTTCTGTTTGGTGATCACTGATGCTTTTAGTAGGTTTAGTTGGACATTATTTTTGGTGACTAAAGACCAAACCTTTCAGACACTTAAAGAATTTATGGCCCTCATTGAAAACCAAATTAACAAAAAGATCAAAGCCATAAGGTGTGACAATGGGACAGAGTTCAAAAATACCAATCTTATTGAACTCTGTGGGTTAAAGGGTATAAAAAGGGATTATAGAAATCCTAGGACTCCACAATAGAATGGAGTTGCAGAGAGGAAGAATAGGACCCTAATAAAGGCTGCAAGATCTATGCTTGCTGACTCTAAACTTCCCACTATGTTTTGGACTGAAGCAGTTGGCACTGCTTGTTATGTGCTCAATAGGGTGTTGATTACTAAAGCACACAATAAGACACCTTATGAGCTTATGACTGGGAAGAAACCTACCATTGAATACTTGAAACCTTTTGGATGTCAAGTGACCATTCTGAATACAAGTGATCACTTAGGCAAATTTGAAGAAAAAGCTGTTGAAGGGTACATTGTTGGTTACTCAGCTCATAGCAAGGCCTACAAGGTATATAATTTGGCTGCAAAGAAGATTGAAGAGACTCTTAACCTGAGATTTCTGGAGGACAATGAAAATAGTCAGGGTAAAGGTCATGAATGGTATTTTGACCTTGATTACTTGACAGATCATTTGGGGTATACAAGATTTAAAACTAACCCTTCTGCAGGTACACAAGTGTCACCTACTAACACTGTAGGTACCCTGGAAGATGACTCAGACAGTGATTCAGAATGTGATGAACCCACTATTGTTGTTTCTTCTCTCCCTATTCATGTTGCAAGTCCTACTAACACAGAAGCCTCTAATGCCAAAACTGCTGATGATGTGGAAAACTCAACCTATGCAGAAGATCTTGCTAGACTCAAAAAGCAAGAGCTTGCAGCTGCTGAAGAAGCTAAAAGGCTTGGTCTTGAATTTGCTAAAGACACTGAAGCACTCTTGAAACAAGCTGCTACTGATGTCAGCAGAAAATCTATTTCTGCTGATGAATCTGCTGATGCAGCAGCTTCCAATTCTCCTGAAGCCATTTCTGCTGCAATACCTGTTTCCACTGCTACATCAACTAGCTTAGAAGAACCATTTGGCAGGTTTCCCAGACCCTCAGATCTTGGCAACCATGAACAAAGTGCTGGCATTTTCCAATCAGCTTCTTATGATGAAGACTTTGCTCCAACTTTGACTAATCTTGAAATCTCTGTTGATGTTAATCCTATTCCCACTAAGAGGATCAACACCATTCATCCTCAAGAGAATATACTTGGTGATCCAAATGCTATGGTTCTAACCAGAAGTGCTATAAAGCAGACACAGTTTGGTCAATGTGCCTTTTTCATATATGTGTCTAATCAGAAGAGAGACAATCACACAGATTAGAAGCATTGTCTATTTGCTTATTTCTTATCTCAAGTAGAGCCAACAAGCATTAAACAAGTGTTGAGTGAACCTAGTTAGGTTAAAGCTATGCAGGAAGAGATGCAACAATTCTAGAATCAAGATGTATGGGTACTTGTTGATATACCTGCAGGTAAAATTGCTATTGGAACCAAGTGGATCTTAAAGTGTAAGAGGGATGCAAGAGGTATTGTGGTCAGAAATAAAGCAAGGTTGGTGGCTCAAGGTTTCAGACAAGAAGAAGGGATTGATTATACTAAAGTTTCTGCACCTGTTGCTAGGGTGGAGGCAATTTGATTATTTTTTGCCTTTACCTCATACATGGGATTTGTGGTATATCAGATGGATGTAAAAAGTGTCTTCCTCTATGGAAAGATCGAGGAGGAAGTTTATGTCACTCAACCACAAGGCTTTGAAGACCCACAAAATCCTAAGAAAGTGTACAAGGTTGTCAAGGTACTCTATGGCCTTCATCAAGCACCAAGAGCCTGGTATGTTAGGCTTTCTACCTTCTTTTTGGAACATGGATACAGAAGAGGAGCAATTGACAAGACTCTCTTCATCAAGAAAAACTCCAGGGATATCATTCTAGTACAAGTTTATGTGGATGATATTATTTTTGGATCCACAAAGGAAGAATGGTGCAGGGAATTTGAAAATTTGATGAAAGGTGAATTTCACATGAGTGCAATGGGGGAACTGACATTTTTCTTGGGGATACAAGTAAAACAACAACCTAATGGGATTTTTATCCATCAGGAGAAATATGTGAAAGATATCTTGAAGAAGTTTGACTTTGACCTACTGAGGACTGCAACCACTCCCTATGAACCTCCCAAGCTTAAAAATCTAAATGAACAAGATGAAGCTGTTAATGTGCATCTATACAGATCCATGATTGGATCACTCATGTATCTCACAGCTTCAAGACCTGACATCACCTTTGCTGTCAGTGCTTGCTCAAGACATCAAGTCACTCAATTAACTTCCCACCTAAATGCTGTGAAAAAGATTTTCAAGTATTTCAAAGGCCAAACAAAGTTAGGTCTTTGGTATCCAAGGGATTCACCATTTGTACTGGAAGCATATAGTGATAGTGACTATGCTGGGGCTAATTTGGACAGGAAATCCACAACTGGAGGTTGCCAATTTCTTGGTAGAAGACTCATTTCTTGGCAGTGCAAGAAACAAACCATTGTGGTTACCTCTTCTACTGAAGCAGAATATGTTGCTGCTGCTAACTGATGTGGTCAGGTACTCTGAATTCAGAATCAAATGTTGGATTATGGGTTCAACTTTATGAACACAAAAATCTATATTGATAATCAAAGTACCATTTCCATTGTTAAAAATCCAGCTTTTCATCAAAGAACTAAACATATTGAAATTAGGCACCATTTTATAAGAGATGCAAATGAAAAACATTTAATACAGGTGCTTAAAATTCATACTGATGATAATGTGGCTGATTTATTAACAAAGGCTTTTGATGGACCTAGGTTTAACCACTTAGTTGTCCACATTGGGATGGTTAACCCTTGAATCCTATGTTTAAGGGGAGGCATATGCCTTTGGGGAGGATTGTTATTGATGTTGTATACTTTGTATATTATTTATATATTATTGATTATTGCTAATACTAATCTACTGATGTTTCTGTAAGATTTGTTTGTTTTGTTTGGTACTCTGTGTCTGTTTTGCAGAATGTCCTTATGTGAAGTTGCTGATCTTTAGTTGTAATTCACCAAGAGCTGTTTTAAAGGGAATGTGGTCATGTTTGCTGGGAATTGTTTCTACTGAAGAGTCATTCATACTGAAACACATTGCTTCTACTAAAGTAATACACAAAAATTGACAAATAAGGAAAGATCTTCATTCATTCAAGAAATAATTTACAGCTTACAATCAACTTCAAAATGGAATACAAAGATCATTCCTATGCTAAGTCTACCAAACCAATACTAAACTTCTATCATCTATTACAAAAGGGATGGTGGATATGCATGACCAGTACAATGAAGAACCTGAAGGTGAAAATGGAAAGGAGAGAATGATGATGATGACGATGAAGATGCTCAAGAACCGAGTTTTATATCTTTAGTTCAAGGAAAGAAGATGCTCAAGAACCTAGTTTTACATCTTTGGTCCTTGGCAACATCCCATCATCAACTACTCCACTTTCCTTTTCCCCTTACCCACCACCTCTGCCTTCTTGCCCTTTCCCCCGTGTCCATGGTATGAAGCACCAGATCCTGGAGCAGGAAGACCTAACACCACATCCCGTGATGTTGGAAGAGATGGATTCCTCTTCCTTGGCCTTGGTTGGGATCTCTCTAGTGTGGAAGGAGGAAGGAATGATAGATCTTCGTCTTCATCCTCTGAAGATTCTTCATCAGAAGTAAAGATGAAGGGAGAGACATACTGTCTCTCAGCAGGAATGGGGGCATTGCTTGGTTCACCCCTCTCCAATGCATTCCATCGTCTCTCTAGCAGCATCTGAATCATCTAAATCAGAAGGATAAGGTGGAAGATCCTCTGATGATGATGAGGAGGAGGTTAGGTCAATGATTTCTAGTTTGGAAGACATTATTTGGTGAACAATTGGGGTTAATTGAGAAATTAGGGTTTTGATGAGAATTTGGGGTACTTGATATCTGTAAAAGTGTGATTTGGGGGTTATTAAATAGGCGAAGTCAAGGCTTTATGATAATTAATGCGAGTTGGGTGGCACAGTAAAAATCAAGATATTCACTGAAGATATTTTTACTCTTGATTGGTTTCTGTTGATTGACCATTCATCAGCAGATAGACTTTCGTTTCTGCTGAAGGGAAACTTTTGTGGAAAACTAGAAGGGGGGTTGAATATTTTTACGTCCGTTTTAAAATTTATAAAAACAAGTTTGTTTTAAAAACTTCGATTCTAATTTATGTGATCTCAATACTTGCACTATATGAACAATTATATAGTAACTAACTAACTAAGCTAATATTGTATAAGTAAATAAGTAAGTAATAAAAAGAGTTGGAAAGATCAAACCACAACACAAGGATTTATAGTGGTTCGGCTACAAGGTCACCTTCCTTGTTCCTACTCCACTCCCCGAGTCACCTACTCGAGAGTTTTCTTCACTATGTCAACAAACTCCCTTATGGCGGAGAAAACCTTACACACCAATGTACACACCACAACTTCGTCACAACTTAATCACAACTTCTACAAAACTTCTTCACACCAATCTACTTCACACCAATCTTCTTCACACCTATCTTCTTCACACCAATCTTCTTCACACCAATCTACTTTACACCTATCTTTTTCACAACTACACTACTTCACTACTAAACAACTTCTTCTCCCTACACAACTTCTATTTCTTCTAAACTACTTATTACAAGCACAACACAACTTCACAAATAATATACACAATATACACAACTACTCTTCAATACTTCTTGAACTTCGTTGTAGAAGGAGTATTCTTCTTTTGCACTTTGGATGAGGATGGATGAGAAGGGATTGAATCACTTGAAACAAGGATTAGTATTCTAATGATCAAAGGGTTTTGGAAGATGTTTAGAGAGCTTTAGATCTGAAATTTTTTGTGCAAAAGGTGGGGAAAAATTTCAGATTTAAGGTGGTATTTATAGGAGAAAAATTCTGACAGATTCTAACACAGGAGCCTGGCCGGTCCCCTTAATTCATGGCCGGTCCCCTTAATTTTAAGGGGACCGCCCCTTATAATTAAGGGGGCCGCCCAACTGTAACGGCCAGAAATTCTGTCATTTAGTGGGGAAATTTTATTTGGTGAAAAACTAACTGATTTTGGTTAAAATTTTGAATTTATATATTTAGTATGATTAAAACATTTTTTTTATTACCAAAAGTGTTTTTCAAAAATATTAAATAAACTTTGTATTAATTAATTAAATACCCCTTTGATCATGAGATGTATTAAGCACTTGTTTATCCATACCTTTAGTGATTAAGTTGGATATAATGATATAAACTAGCCTAATGCTTTTTTACGTAGTAATCTTACGTTTGATGATTTTACATTTTGTGATCGTCAAAACATAGAGATAACGAAAAATTTAAATAACGTTTTTATGCATTATTTATATCAACAATCTCCCCCTTTTTGATGATTACAAAATCTAAACTCATTAAGCGAAAATTAGTATATATAAAAGTATTATTGTCAGTTTATATCAATTCTCCCCCTTTTTGTTAGCATCAAAAAGGTTATCCCGAAGTCGGATGAGCTCCCTCTAGATGTATACTCCCCCTCGTTTTAAGGTTAAATGACAAATCGAGATATGGAATGCTTGCAAAAATATTTAGAACAAACAAAATATATATGCATGCAACAATTATATATAAATATAAGGCAAGCAATATAAGCATGGAAGAAAACACTTCATTAAATAGATAAAACACAAAAATCATACTTCCAAGATACATGATCAATATAACAATACAACTAATACAACTAATAAACCAAAACTCTAATAGAAATGTTTTTCCTAGAGCTTGTCATCAAAATGGTTTAAACAAAGTTATTCTCCAACCATGAGTCATGCTTAATTTGGGAGGAGCAATGTTGTAGGTGGAGATGATGGAGTGGATGGAGGAGTGTTTGATGGAGGTGGAGGTGTGGTTGATGTTGGTGGTGGAGGAGTAGATGTTGTTTGTTGAGGTTGAGGAAGCAAGCTTTCAATATATGAAAATATGTAACGGATTTCATCTCTTAATCCAAAGATGATTGTATAGTTATGAATGCAACAAAGACAAGTATCACCATGAGCTTCAAGCAAGCTCCATGGGATGGAATTGTAGGTTGATGGATTGAGTGGTGATGGTGAAAATTGTGCATCAAGAGGTGTGATGGGTAATAATGAAAGTGTTATGTCTAAGGTTGCATTTTCAAGAGGTGATAGATGAGTGTTGATGTAGTCATTGATGGATGATGATGATGGTATGGAAGAGGTGGAGGTTCCATGTGTTGATGGTGTTTTGGATGGTGCATTTGGAGCACTAGGAGATGAACATTGAGGTGGTGGTGATGGAGTGGTATTGTCTTCATTTGTGAGATCAATAAAGAGTTGTTTTAGTGGAATGATAACAAGTTTTTGTTTTTTGGCATTGTTGGAGGTGGTGGTTTTTGGTGATGACATGATGGATTTGTTGAGGTTGATGATGATAAGGAAGTGTGGATAAAGGTGGAAAGGGTTATATAGCATGAAATCATGATTAGAAATGGTAGTAATTTGAAATTGCATTGTTAGATTCCAAAATCAGTTTAGTTTTTAAGGGAAATGGTAGCTGGGACTAGCAAAAGAAGTCACAAGTTGCAAAAGAAAACAGTGTAAAAACTGTTCCAAATGGCCGCCCCCCTTAAATTTAAGGGGGCCGCCCATCTGACAACCCAGAAATCAAAATTTTTGAAAATTTTTTTTGGAAAAACGTTATATTCTGTTTTGTTTTTACTGCAAGCTCTATTTAGACATTTCACATTTGTTTTGGTCTATTAGAAAGCATACATGTTATATATATAAATACATATAATCATACACAAATCATGCAAGCATAGATTAAAAGCAAGTATAAAAACATGCATACATGTAGAGCAATTAATAATAAGAAGTAGATAACAATATAGTTCAAATATGTCTAGAAACATAGCAACAAATAGCACATAAGAAACATATTACAAATAGTTTTAAGAAGAATAATAAAGCCAATTTCATAGTCATCACCACTACTTTTTCCTTCCTAGCACCCCATCAACAGCAGTGGCAAATGACTATAAGTCCTCCTCATCGTCATCCTTTAGATATGAGAACGTAACAAGAATGCTAGGACGATGAGATTTAAACTTACGAGGTTTGCGGGTTTGAGGAAGAACGAGAGAACGAAGGGTTGGATAGATAGATTGATAAATGCTATCATCGAGATCAGGATAGTTTTCAATGACATGCTTGTGGAGACGAGTGAGAAACATACCATACGGAAGAATAGCTTTAGGATTTGCTCTTGCACATTCAATACGTTTGATAAAGAAGTAATCCAAATTGTAAGGTTGCTCGGCAACAATACAATACAGCATGTGAGCGAGACAAGCTGGGAGATGGTCGGAGTGTTCATCGGAACCGAACGCATTCTCACGAACTAGTTCTTCCCAATACTCCATGTCGGGCCTTAATTCTTTAAGAAGAATTTGATTTTTAGAAATAGAGACATGTTTGGACTTGATGCTTTGGATGGAAGTTTCACATTCCAACCCGAGCATTTGACGAATGTCTTTGGGAGATGGAATTTCTGAGACATAAGGACCATGAGTAGGACGAAAACGTTGGAGAGCACAAAGATCCCATTCATTAGTGAATACGGATTGACCGGAAAAAGGAATTTGAAGGATTTGACCAAATTGTGCAAGAGTGAGAGTAATAAATTCATGTTGGATCATGAATGAAATGAAGATGGAACCAAAGTCATCAGTTTGAACCGTGACTTGACTATAGAAGTCAAGGATGAAGCGAGGAATGATGGGTTCATTAATTTGGAAGAGACGTTCAAAATGGATATTTGTGAACCAACTTTCGATGAAATCGGATTGATAGTAAGCTTGATCTACGACTTGACCTTCATGAATGTTTCTATCTTCTATATGATGATAGATACGTGCAATGGAGGGAGAGGTAGTGGGAAGTTGAGAAACTTTGGGAATGTAGTTTTTGGTTAAGGAAATATCTTCGGTTGCCACTTTTGGCATTTTCACCTAAACACAACAACAATACAAAAGACTAAAATAAATATAAAGAGGAATAAAAATGTATATATTTTTAAGACTTATGTTGGAACGTAAACATACTTCGACTCTAAGACGATAATCCTAAGAAGTAGTTTATCATGTTCCTTATTTTTAATTTTAACTCGTTCTAGATATATTTTACGATGTTTAGCAAGTAGTTATGGACAAATCCAAACGCCCTTTTAAACATCTTAATATATCATGAAATTTACTAGATTTACTTTAGGTTGTAAAACTAGCCATTTCTTACGAGTTTCTTATGCATGTGATTTGTTTTCGAAAGGATGGTTTGTGTTTTGACCCAAAAATGCCATTTTTCATACTAAACCAAACGCTTCCTTTACTAGACACTTACACTACTAGTATGTCAATATATATATCTTGACAAGTCCGAATTACTAGTTTTAAGTTTATAAACTTAACAGCGTTTTATAAAAATTATAACTATTTAATTTCGACATTATTTGGACATAATCCAAATACCCTCTTATCGTTTACACAAATATTTTTACTTAGTCGAAAAATATAGTTTCATGTTTTACAAGTTATAAAAGCATAGTATGATTAGTTTTAACAAGTTTTTATAGCATTATTCAACAATGTGTTTACCAAAAATTTTGAAAAGGGGTGTATGAAATTTTTCAAAAATTTTCAACAAGAGGGTTTGTAATTATTAATTTCTAGTGTTAATTAAGCATCCTAATCCTAAGGGAAGCATTTAGTTATGGAAATTTTAGACCCAATTCGAAAGAAATTATGAATTTGAAAAAATTATTAAAACATGCATAATCTTGAGTTTGACCAAATTAGATGGAATTAGATGAAATGTGTTATGAAAAACTTACAATATGTAATGGTGATTGTGTTAGATGAATTTGGCCTTTGCGAAATAACCCGAATTATGTGATTTGAAAGTGGTTTTAGGTGTTTTAAGGTTTGGATTTTCGTCACAGCAGTAGCAGAAAATGTGGGTAGTGAGAAAGAGGAGTGTTTCGCAAAAGAAATAAGAGGGAAATCGATTTGGAACAATCAGATGGCCGGCCCCCTTAAACATACTAGGGCCGCCCTTCATTTGGCAGCCGGTCCCCTTAAACATTAAGGGGGCCGCCCTCCAAAACTTGATTTTTCGTGGTTTTGATTTCTGGAAAGAACAAGAAAATATTTATATATATATTAGATTTATATTTAATCAAAAATACGTTAGAGAGTATTCGCACGACAGGAATTACTTGACACTTTTACTTGACATTTCGTCAATTAAAATTTCTTGATCATTTCGGATGAAATTAAACAAGTTGTCAAGTGGACGAGAGAGTTGTGGAAGGTTTATATATATATATATATATATATATATATATATATATATATATATATATATATATATATATATATATATATATATATATATATACGTATATAGTATGGGCTTATAAGTCGAGAATATAGGAGGGCGACGTATGCAACGGAAGACGGGAGTTTGTTTCATCCATAGATTTTTCGACTCATTTCTCTACATCAACATGAGTGTCATTGAACATTGAAGTTCATGAAGGCAAATGGGGGGAAAGAAAAGGTTCGTAAACGAACAATTTCTAGTTCTAGAAAGTCAACAAATGAGTTTTCTAGGTTATAAGATCCTAGATATATATATATATATATATATATATATATATATATATATATATATTTATATATAAATAGATAAGTATATATATGTATAAATATAAAATCTAGAGGAAACTATAAGCCAAGCAAAATCACATAAAAACTAGAGACTGAACAAAGCATGCATTTCTTGACAAGGAAATAAAAGGAAATGTGTACCTTTCGTCTTCAATGCGTTTTTCTTCAAAGTCTTCAAGGAATTGTATGAACAAGAGGTGACAACTAAAACTTCCAACTGTGAATGGCGAATTTTCTACGTTGGTCCCCATTGTCTCATTTGACCAAAGTTATTTGATCCGAACATGTTTTGTATTTGACTTGGGTGCATATATAGTAGAAACATTCGCCACGGATTGAAGTTCCACATTTGTTGATTATTGTTAAAGTTTCATCTATTTTGGTTCGCTCTTGGTTGAGGTGTTTTAGATCTAGGGTAAGAGTTATTTGGTTTCTTAGGTGGTGGAGTTTTAGATCTTGTTTTAGGTTTAGACGATCCTACATCGTTCTTTAAAGATGGTTTATAAAACGGTTTTATTTC
This sequence comes from Artemisia argyi, assembly GCA_030686995.1. NCBI lineage: Eukaryota > Viridiplantae > Streptophyta > Magnoliopsida > Asterales > Asteraceae > Artemisia > Artemisia argyi. Next base: position 161,697,304 of record CM060693.1, read on the forward strand.
TTCATCACTAGCAAGACGTGTTTTCTTATCATTTATGAGTATATACTTAGGATTAGATTTTGGAGGTTTTAGTTCCTTGAGTTCACTTTCAAATTTAACATTTTTAATTTCACTTGTTGAAGCTTCGGTTGAGTTAAATCCTAAACCGGTTTTATCTCCGGATACTCTTTGAATACTTATAATTTTACTAAGTGAGTTACTACTATTTTCAAATTTATCAAGTTTGCAAATTTCTTCCCTGAGTTTGTCGTTTTCACTTGTAAGCTCTTGACATGATTTACATTCTTCAAAAATTTCCTTACCTTTTTCAAGTTGATGTATTTAATTTTTAGTTCTAGTACTTCATTTTCTAATTGGTTGTTTATGCATTTTAGTGATTTGTTTTTAGCTATTACTTGTTGTCCTAGTTTGCATAATCTATTGTATTCACTATCTAAATCTTTTTCATCTAATGATAAATTTTCATCACTAAAGTATTCGGTTTCGGAACGTACCTCACTTGATGTCTTTGCCATGATACACTTTTCTTCCTTTGTGGTTTCTTTCTCATCTTCATCGCTATCACTACAAGTTCCTCCAACAAATGCTCTTTGATTTTGATCTCTTGTCATCATTGGACATTTTCCAGTGAGGTGATTTGGATCACCACACTTGAAACACTTTCTCTCATTCTTGCTATACTTTTCATCATTATTCTTTTGAGGTGCTCTCCTTTCATCGTGTAGTTATCTAACGAATCTTCCTCACCTTTTGAAGAATTTCTTGAAATCTCTTACGGCCATGGCGTATTCTTCGTCATCACTTTCGGAGGATGAGCTATCTTCGTTACTAGATTCCTTTCTAGCCTTCAAGGCGATTGACTTGCTTTGCTCTCGTTTTCCTTTGACCATTTCGGAGTCCTTCTTTATAATTGCTTCGTAGACTTTCAAATTTCAAATTAATTCATCAAGTTGCAACGTTGACAAATTCTTTGATTCTTCAATAGCCGTCACTTTAGCTCGCTATTTTGGGTGAAGAGCCCTAAGAAACTTCCTAACAAAATTCTTACTAGAAAAATTCTCATCAAGTGCTTTTAAACTTGTGATGATAGTGTTAAATCTAGCGACAGCATTATCAATTGATTCCTCTTCCGGAATCGTGAATTGCTCATATTGTTGAAGAAGTAGATCTATTTTATTATCTTTGACTTGATTATTACCTTGGTGAGTTATTAATAAAGAGTTCCAAATTTCTTTTGTGGTTTCACACATAAAGATCCTTTTGTACTCTTTATGTGGTAGCGCATTATAAATAACCATTTTTGCTTCATTATTTTTAGCAAGTTTTCTTTTTAAATTATCATTTTGTTTTTCAAAAGGTACGATTTCATCTTTCTTTGTTTCGGGGTTATTTTGAATAGGTAAAAAATCACCATTAGTAATAACATGCCAAAGATCTAAATCTTTTGATTTCACATAAGTTTTGAATCGATTTTTTCAATATAAAAATCCATCACTTTCATATAGGGGTGGCCTTTGCATAGATTGCCCTTCTAAATATTTTTCAGATTCCATAGATCGTTACAAGTTTTAAAATACAATATATTTTAAAGATCTTGCAAGACGTGGCTCCTGACACCAATTGTGGAAAACTAGAAGGGGGGGGTTGAATAGTTTTACGTCCGTTTTAAAATTTATAAAAATAAGTTTGTTTTAAAAACTTTGATTCTAGTTTATGTGATCTCAATACTTGCACTATATGAACAATTATATAGTAACTAACTAACTAAGCTAATATTGTATAAGTAAATAAGTAAGTAATGAAAAGAGTTGGAAAGATCAAACCACAACACAAGGATTTATAGTGGTTCGGCTACAAGGTCACCTTCCTTGTTCCTACTCCACTCCCCGAGTCACCTACTCGAGAGTTTTCTGCACTATGTCAACAAACTCCCTTATGGCGGAGAAAACCTTACACACCAATGTATACACCACAACTTCGTTACAACTTCTACAAAACTTCTTCACACCAATCTACTTCACACCAATCTTCTTCACACCAATCACCTTCACACCAATCTACTTTACACCTATCTTTTTCACAACTACACTACTTCACTACTAAACAACTTCTTCTCCCTACACAACTTCTATTTCTTCTAAACTACTTATTACAAGCACAACACAACTTCACAAATAATATACACAATATACACAACTACTCTTCAATACTTCTTGAACTTAGTTGTAGAAGGAGTATTCTTCTTTTGCACTTTGGATGAGGATGGATGAGAAGGGATTGAATCACTTGAAACAAGGATTAGTATTCTAATGATCAAAGGGTTTTGGAAGACGTTTAGAGAGCTTTAGATCTGAAATTTTTTGTGCAAAATATGGGGAAAATTCCAGATTTAAGGTGGTATATATAGGAGAAAAATTCTGACAAATTCTGACACAGGAGACTGGCCAATCCCCTTAATTCATGGTCGGTCCCCTTAATTTTAAGGGGACCGCCCCTTATAATTAAGGGGGCCACCCAGCTGTAACGGCCAGAAATTCTGTCATTTAGTGGGGAAAGTTTATTTGGTGAAAAACTAACTGATTTTGGTTAAAATTTTGAATTCGTATATTTAGTATGATTAAAACATTTTTCTTTATTACCAAAAGTGTTTTTCAAAAATATTAAATAAACTTTGTATTCATTAATTAAATACCCCTTTGATCATGAGATGTATTAAGTACTTGTTTATCCATACCTTTAGTGATTAAGATGGATATAATGATATAAACTAGCCTAATACTTGTTTACATAGTAATCTTACGTTTGATGATTTTACATTTTGTGATCACCAACACATAGAGATACCAAAAAATATAAATAACGTTTTTATGCATTATTTATATCAACAATTTTGAAATTGGATGGAACCACTTTCCACGTCAGATATGGCAACGATTTTTCCGATAATTTTTTACCACGATTGGGGAACTTCCTTTTTTAACCTACTTTGCATATCTTCGCCAAAACTAAATTATTCCCCCATCACTCAATTTAAACCCATTATTCATTTGCATAATTCATAACCGTCTCTCACAAATTCATCAAATGGCAACACTTCACTTCAAGAAAGATCATAACAAGTTTGCTAAAGGTCATGAACTGTGTGATTCAATGGTGGAGTTTCTACAGCGTTCAAAGATTTATTATGCATTAACACATTCCCCAAAACTGATATATGAATCTATGGTGAAGAAATTTTGGGCATCTGCTAGGAAAAGATCTGACACAGAGATTGTAGCTACGATTGATGGAAATGAGTGTGTGGTGACTGAAAGTTTGATAAGGACAAAGCTTCATTTGGATGATGAGAATGGTGTTTTTTACTCCAACACTGAAGAGATACTTGCTGGGTTGAGGGAAGCTGGTTATCAAAGCACTGACACAACTAAATGGCTTAAGAATCAGTTATGTCCTAAGTGGAGGTTTTTGGTACATTTGCTGCTCCAATGTATTAGCAATAAGTCTGGTGGCTGGGATCAGTTCTCTACCCAATTGGGTTGTGGTATTGTCTGTCTTTCTAAAGGGTTAACTTATAATTTCTCAAAGTTTATTTCTGATAATATGGTAGAAAATATTGATAAGGAAAGGCATAAGTTTTTTATGTACCCTAGGTTTCTACAAATTATTTTAGACTTAACCACTGAAGATAGAATTCATGTGCCCATTAAGAGTCTTGGTTCTAAGTTATTTGCCTCTATACAAACCAACTATGATGGAGTACATCGCCCTCTGTTAGCTGCTATGCTGCCACATGACAATGATGATGTAGATGAGGGTGATGCTACTGGTGATATGCCCTCTCGACCTGCTGATGATGATGGTAATCCATCATCTTCTGGTGTTGCTGCTGATGGTAATCCTTCAGTGGTAAATGAGGGAGATCCATCTACAACTGCTGAACCATTGCCTGTTTCTTCTGACCAGCTTCCACCTTCCCCTTTACCTCTTTCACCTAGTCCTGTTCCATTACCATCTCAGGTTGCTCCTTATGAGCTTACTCCTGAGGTTGAAGAGACAATTCAGTCTCTTGGTACATAAGTACCTACACCTCTTGAGCCTGAGATTACTAGACTACCTACACCTAGTCCTGTGAGAGAGCCATATGATGGAGGCTCTCCCAATGTTGTACATATGTCTGTTTCTCCTGCTAGGTTCAATGAAGCTCCTTTTACCACTGAGCAATTTTTTGGTGGAGCAGAGGACCCTGTTACTCTCACCTCTGTACATGATTTGCTTTGCAGGTATATCAAAAAGACTGATGATCTTCAAAAGGAGCTTGAAGATACCAAATCTACTCTTGGTGGTGAGATTGAAATGCTGAAAAGCAAGGTTCAGGATTTGGTGACACAACTTGATCAGCAGAAGAAAAGAAAGATTGTGACAGATGCTGATGAAGTGCCTAAGGAGGGAAATTTGGATTCTCTTGAAATCTCGGCTGAAGTTGCTAGACAGCCTCATGCTTCTTCTCCCAAAGTTGTTGATGTTTCAAAAACTAAGAAGCCAATTCAGTTCAGCAGAAGAAGTAGAAGACAGTATTTAGCAAAGAAAGTTGTTGAATCTTCCAAGGTGCCTAGTGGTGTTGAGACTCTTATGACAGATGCTGGTGATATTCTTCAGGAGAATGAGTCAAATTGTGATATTGCTGCTGAAAAGACTACTGATGGGGCTCATGCATCAGTAGATACCTTCTTTGTAGCTGGTAAAGAGTATATGGCTTTCCCTGCTACTGATTCATCTGTTCCTGAGCAAGCTTCTCATGAAGACACCACTACAATTATTCATCCTACAGGATCTGCTGACACTCTACTTGATTCAGATGTTCAAGACTTATCTGCTGATCCAACACCAAAGGTGGTTCCTTCTGATGCATCAGTAGATTTTAATGTTGATTGTCCTGATGGTTCTCAGGTAAAAGATACTCCTGATCAGCATTCTATTCCTCCTGAAGTTGCAACCACTCAGCAAGATAAAGGCAAGTCTGTTATGGTTACTCAAGACATTCCCTCTAGAGAGAAAATTAAGAATGAAATAGCTAATGAAAAGCTTATTGAACTGCTTGCAGCACAATTGCAAGCTAAAGAGGAGGCTGCAAAGACTAAAAGGGATTTGGATATGAAGGCCTCTGAGCAACTTGCTAGAAAGATACAGGCTGATTTGGATAAAATGGGTACTCCAATTACTCATACTTTACCTGCTGAAAGACAAAAAGAGCTAGATGAAATTGCTAAAAGTTTATCAGCTGAACAATGGGAACATTTGGCTAATCAAGTCTCTGCTAAACCTGATTTGGCAAAGTCTGTTCTTGGAACTGATTATCATGAGACTGATTTTGCTAAAAGGATGGTTGAAAGTGTTAAGTTGCAGAAGAAGGCTGAGGCAAAGAGAAAAGCTAAAGAGATGAGGGACAAACCATGGACAAAAGGAGAGATTAGAAAGTATATGAGGAATTTTGTCAAGAACCAAGGGTGTTCTATGTTTGGATCAGGATGGACTCAAAAGAAAGTTTGGGGATTTTTGGACACTCAGTTAACCTCATACTATGACAAGCTCATCTCTCATCTTCATTCATCCGGTATCAATGTTCCAGATGTGTTAGAGAAGTGTGGCCGACTTACGGATAAGCCTGTTGCTAAGAGGATCAGGCTTGATGATTCTGTTGACCAACCCAAAGAATCAACTGAGTCTTCATTTGGTGCTCAGGAGCATATTCATTCTCCTTCATTATTAACTCAGGTTGATGATTCTACTGATGTTGTTCCTTCACCATCTACTGATATTGCTGCTAATGCAGTTGTGGAGCCTTCTGAACCTTCAGATGTTGGTGGATCTTCTTCTGCTCCTATTGATGCTTCATCAGTTGTTCCTACAGTTCTAGAGTCTATTTCCACTGACATTCATACCACTGAACCTATTCCTTCTGAAGATCCAAAGAGTGTTTCTCCTGATGTTTCAGACCCAGTTCCCACTAACGAGACTTCTAATGGTCCTCTACCTGATATTTCTTCTTCTTCTACCCCTGGTACTAGGAAGAAGACTGTTGCTAAGAAGAGAAAGGCTTCTAGGGGTGAATCACCTAAGGATAGTACCTTCATTGACTTTGATTCTGATGATGAAAATCCTGTTGTTTGGGTGAGAGTAGTTAAATGGGAACTTATTGACTCTCCAACTGGTCAAGGACAAATCAATGTACTTCACAGACAAGATGGTTCCACCAAAGAATTTACTTTTCTGAGTCAAATTTTACATATGGTGGATAGGCAAGACATTCTTTCCTTATATGGATGGGTTGTGACTCATTATAAGTCTCATCAACCTGAAGGGATTGGTATGTTTTTGCTGGGAGACTTACAAATGCTCTGTGATTCTCATCTTTTTACGGGTACTGGATTTCATGTTTGGAAAGGTCAAAAGAATTGGGTAGTTGATACTTGGAAATACTTACCTCTACCTGATGTTCATATGATCATCACTACCACTGGCAAAACCTTTTATTGTTAGGCAGATGTGACATATCCAATCACAATAGATGTGATGAATCAAATTCTGGATGTGAAACTCACTGTTCCTCTGGATATGATTGGGAATGATATGCATATGGCTGAACAATTGATTAGGTCTATCAAGAGGAGTATTTTGGTTAAGATGGAACTGAAAACTCAGCATGGTGTTCATATTGAAACTTATCTGCAATGATTAGGTATTGGTATGTTATTCTGTTGTATATTTCTTTATTTTCTTTCTTTATAAAAAAAAATAAAATAAATAAAATAAAATTAACAGATTTGTATGTTTATGTTGTTTGCAGGATTTGGTGTTGGTTATTTCCACACCTTCTCTGGTTATCAACTTACCTGATGTTGACTATTCCATCAAAAAGTTGGCTAGTCCAAAGGATACAGCTTTGGTAAAGACAAGTCAAATCTGTTGATAGCTGTAATAGTTTGCTAAAAACTATTGGGTACTCCACTCACCCATGCTTAACAGCTGAGAGTTGGATGGTTGTCAATTGACCATGGATTTTTCCTTTATGGATTCCCAATAATTGGCTAGCCCACAAGAGTATGGCTTGTGGTAAAGGCAGTGGAAAACCATATTTGGTATTCAATTGACCAAGATGATTTTTCATGAATAATTGACTAGTCCTGAGCAAACGGCTACAGGTAAAGACATCTCAAATCTGTTTATAGCTGATGATTTGCTAAAAATCATATGGTCATCAGTGTACCATAGTTTGTCAACTGAAACATTTGGCTACTAAAGTAGTAATGGCTATTGGTAAAGAGACATCAAATCCATTATTTTCAATAATTCACCTCTCACAGGAGTTAACACACCTGGATGTGATAAGAATAGTATGAAACTAATATGTTTTGATGTACATTTGGTCATTTGTTGCTGCAAAGAATGGTGCTTTTCAACTTGTTGCTGATCATTGAGATCCTGCTGATAAAGATTCTTTGCTGCTGAAGTTCATCCTCAATCCCCTTCTTCTTGCCTTTGAAGATCTATCAAGAATCTTGGAGTTAACCATGTCAACTTCAAGATTAGGGGAGGATTTTAAGGAATTATTGAAGTCAGTATTTAGATACTGCTGAAGATTTCTGCTGATAGTTTCCTGCGGAAGCATATACTGGTTTCTGTTGAAGAATGGTTCCTGTTGAAGAATAGTGTTACTGCGGATATAGTTAATCCGTAGATAGAGATTAGTTATTTACAGATAAGATATGTAGAATATCTTCTAGAGTATTATGTTTATACGTTTCTTGTAGAAGAATTTAGGGTTTCTACTAGTATATAAGGAACCCAAGGTTATTGTAAGACGTACGAGTTTTAAAAACAATTATTAGTGAATAATATCGATCCATTGAGGATCAAAGTTTAGCATACAATTTATATTTATATTTCGCAATAAGTATAAGCTAACATAGATTGTCTATTTAGTTTGCTAGTGATTACATTAGTAGACTAACGATCTATTGGCTCGAGATCTATCAAGTGTAGATCCTACACGTTTTAAGTGATCGGGTGATTTAACAGAAGGATAAGGAATTTGATTATTATGATTACACTACAAGATTATGATTGAGAATAGTTTAAAAACACTATATTAACAATTACTGAAGATCAGATAACCTATAAACGTGATTTAGATCTAAAAACGCGCGTTAGAATTTAAAATAAATGCGAACGCGCAAAATAAAAAGTGAAACGGGAGCAAATAAAATCCTACGGATATGTAAATTACATTTTTACAATCCTAATGATATAAGAAAATTTTTGGAAACTTAAAATTATTTTTACAACTATTTAATTAATTACTATTAAGTAATTACTAATTATTAATTACTTTTTAATTATTTAAATTACACTAAATAATAACTAATTATGAAATTTAACTAGAAAAATGAAAATTAAATTCAGAAAAATCTAAAATATTATAAAACTAATTTTAAAACAGAAAATCTATTTTTACTACTTTTTTAATTAATTATTACTAATTAAAAACTAATTATTTAATTAACTACCAATTAAACTAATTAAATTCTAAAAAATAGAAAATGAACAGTAAAAATTCTAGAAAAAATCCTAAAATTATTTTATAACATATAAAAGCTAGGAAGATTATAAAAACTAGGGTGTGCTTAATAAAAACTAATTATGCTATTTAATACTTAAATATTAATTAATAATTACTTAAACTATATTTAATTCTAAAAAATACTAAATGACAAAAGAAAAATCTGAAAAAATTCCTAAAATTACTACAGGTTATAAGAAGCCTAGGAAAAATTTTAAATTAGAGATTGCTTATAAATAAGCAGAAAATAAGCCAAAAGAGCTTAAATAGAAGCTATCACTTTACTTATTTTTAGATTTTCTTGATTTTTATTTTACAAAACTACTAAACACAGGAAATGTCAAACTTTTGTGAAAACAAACTTGATGAAACTCACAAATAAGCCATTGGTGAGCTTATTTTCTTAACAGCTTATTGTTTATGAGCTTTTGATGAAGCACAATCTGCTAACAAGCTACACAACTGGCCTAACGTACAAAATAAGCTAAACAAGGTGTGAATGAACTTGAATGAAGCAAGAAAAACAAGAAATATCAACTGAACAAGATTAATATAACAAATAAGCAATCCCAAGGCACACTCATAACAAGGCAAGCCTTAAATAATGGTCTTTGGACCTCTGTGGGGTCCACAGAGGTGAAAGGAGGTTCAAAATAAACCTAGACCCTCAAAATTTGACCTGGTCCACTTTTGAAATAAGCCAATAAGCTGGCTTATGGCTTTATAATGAGTACATGGTGAGGCATTTAACTTGGCACAAAACTGAGTTGCTCAGTTTTCAGTATGAGGACAGGTCACAATTAAGCCCAAATAAGCTAAGGCAAATAAACTAGAACCTAAGATAAGCCTAGGTTTAAGAAGTTGGACTGATTGGCTTATCAAAATGCCAAAGGGGAAGGTGTGGTGTCCACTGGGTGTCTCACAAATGACCAATGAAAGTTGATCAAAAACCTGGTGCAGGGGAGGTTACACTCCCTGCAGCCTCAAATAAGCTAGTGCACACTCCACAGAAAAAATCACAAAAATAAAATGGTTGCAGGTTTTTGTAGCTTAGGTGAGACACTTTAATATCTGAGAATTTCAAATTTCAATTCTCAACACAAAATTCTAGAAAATTCTCACAAGAATTGAGATTCTACACAAATTACAATTTTTGACTTTTTAACTTTTGCACCACAGTTGACTTTGGTGAATTTAAACTGAGTCTAATTGATTACTTGATGTTTATTACCACTAAGTGAACCTAAATTGAGCAACCTAACCTAGTTCTAAGCTCAAATCAATGATTTGGCAGGCCCATTCCACAACAGATTGACTGTTGATGGAGTATGCATATGATTTTGACTTTTGGCATAAATGTGACCAAACTAAGTGTTGATAGAGACTTATTTATGGCAAAGAATGATGTACAAATTTTTTTCACCCAATGAGAAACACAGGAGGACTATTAAACAAGCAATGCCAAACACTCTTTTAAATCTGATTTCTACAACTTAACAAAGCATTTCATAGATTTAATCCACAAACATTATTCCAATTCTTGAAATGTACTAGTAGCAACTGTTTTAAGCTTAGAAATACTATTAATAACAATAATTGACTAAGATTTACTAAAATGCTACAAAGGGAGTTAATAAGAAAAAAATTTGAGAACAAGAAAAGTAAGTGAACAAGCAAATCACTAGAAGCAACAAAACTACTAACTATCACCAACGAAACATACAGAAGCACAGATAATCACTAGACAAGTAATACCACAATACTTAACTAAGAATCAAAGAAAAATAGAAGGATTGAGCTCACAGTGTGCTTCCAAGCCCATTTTCATGAAACCAAGGACCACATGTTACTCCCTAATACTCCCCAAGGAGTTCTAACCCACAGCTATCCTTAATACACTGTGCTCCAGCCATCCTCAATTCAACCTGCATATTTTTTTATTTTCTTTTCTATTTTTCTGAATTTTTGTATTTTTGCTTTTTTACTACTAATCTGAGTTTTAAGGTCTCTACAAGCTTTAATAAGCTTATTGAAGCTTATGTGAGCTTAAGAAGTCCATATATGATAACTAGAAAGCTTAAATCAAATTTTGGCCTACACTTGGAATTTTTGTGATGAAACTAAAATGAGAGCAAATGCTTTAAATAAGAACTCAAAACCATAAATTAACTTCAGAAAACAGATTACAATATAAAGTTTGATTGGAAATTACAAGTTACAACTAATTCGACATTAATTTAAATAAGCTAAAAACTACTCCTCAAGTCTCTTTTGCTCCTCTTCCTTTTATAGCTTCAAATTAGGGTTCCTGGACACCCTCTTGTCTTTTCCCACCAATAACATTGACCCTTGGATGTGTAGATTTTAATCTTGGCCGTTTGTTTAATTTGGCGCCAAAAAGCTTTTGGTCTCTTTCTCAGATAACTTGTGCTAGGGAGGATTGTTTAGACTAAGGTGCTTGTTTGGTTAGGCAGGGGAGTTTTGAGTGTTGCAGGGGGTGAAGCAGGTTAGGGGTGATGATGGGGTGTTTGGAGTGTTGCAGTGAGTGGGTTGTGAGGTGGAAGAGGAGGGTCAAAGCCAGGGGTTGACCAGGGCTTTTTATTAGTTGTAAAAAGTGGGGTGGCTGGTTTGGAGTTGGGCCAGCAAGGTGGTGGGCTTAGGTGATTGTTTTGAATTGGATTTTGGGATTTGGTGGGATGATAATTAACTTGGTCCTTTTGGTTTGAGTATTTAGTAACACAAGGACCAATTTTGTAGAAACTGAAAATTCCAAGGACTGAAGTTGCCATCTTTCCAAAGTAGTCACAAGGGGAAAACATGCCAAGTTTTAATGTTCCAACTGCCTTAGAAGTCTATTTCCAACAATGAAATACCCGGGGACCAAAATTGCAAATTCTGAAACTTTAGGGACCAATTGTGTAATTTCTTCAAAAACTTTCACCTAAGGACCATAATTGCCATAGATGAATAGTACAAGGACCTTAATTTATTTTTCCAATTTTTAAATTCCCAGGGACCATTTTGCCAACTTTGAAAGTAGATGGACCAAACTTGTAACTTTTCCAAAGTTTTTACCCAAGGACCATATTTGATAATTTTTTACTTTTAAATGCCTTGGGTTGACTTTTCTTGCAAAACAATTGTTCAGGGACTAGTTTTAACAATTTTTGAAAGTTGAGGGACTGAAACTGCTAATTATGCAAACTTTGTTCGTTTTTCATTTGTTTTTAAACATTTTGCATCTGAAACATATAAAACACACTTCCTGGGATATTTTCAGCATTTTGATGCACATTTGAGTGTTTTTGGATGTTTTGGCAGTTCAGATACGACAAAAATGATGAGTGTTTATGCACTCATCAGACAGTATGAAAGTTTTCATGGATGACTTCTCGTTCTTCGGGGACTCTTTCGACCGCTGTCTTGCTAACCTCGAAAAAATGCTCAAACGTTGCGAGGAAACCAACTTGGTCCTGAACTGGGAAAAATGCCATTTATGGTGAAAGAAGGGATTGTGCTAGGACATAAGGTCTCAGGAAATGGGATTGAGGTGGACCAAGCAAAGGTTGAAGCTATATGTAAACTACCTTATCCCACGACTGTTAAAGCAATACGTAGCTTCTTGGGTCATGCTGATTTTATAGGAGATTCATTAAAGACTTCTCTAAAATAGCTCGGCCAATGACTCAATTGCTTGTAAAGGATGCCCCCTTCGATTTCTCTCAAGAATGCAAGGATGCATTCAATCTCCTGAAAAAGGAACTCATGCAAGCCCCAATCATGGTTACACCCAATTGGGAGTTACCTTTCGAGATTATGTGTGACGCTAGCGATTACGCTGTTGGGGCAGTATTTGGCCAAAGGTGTAACAAACAATTCCAACCAATATACTACGCTAGCAAAACTATGAATCCCGCTCAAGGGAATTATTCTACTACCAAAAAAGAACTATTAGCCATGGTATTCGCCTTTGGAAAATTCCGCCAATATCTTGTCCTTCCAAAGACGGTTGTTTTTACTGATCATTCGGCTCTCCGGTATCTCTTCGCTAAGCAAGACACTAAACCACGACTAATTCGGTGGATCTTGTTGTTACAAGAATTTGATGTTGAGATTCGTGATAAAAGGGGGGCAAAAAATTTGGCTGCTGATCACCTTTCTCGTCTCGAAAATCCCCTCCTTAGTGAGCTTGACAAAAGTGAGATTCGGGATTCATTCCCTGATGAACAGCTCATGTCAATGACAGATTCTGAACCTTGGTATGCTGATTATGCTAATTATCTTGCAAGTAGGCTCATTCCGGAACACATGACTAGATACGAAAAGAAAAGGTTTTTTGCCCAACTAAAATACTACTTCTGGGACGAACCCTTCTTATTCTGAAGATCTCCTGATCAAATAATCAGGCGCTATGTTTCGGGACAAGAGGCAATAAAGATTATGAAAGAATGTCATTCGGGCCCTTCTCGGGGCCATCATGGGATAAACACCACCGCACGAAAGATTTTTGATGCAGGATTCTATTGGCCCACAAGATTTCGTGATGTAAAGGAAATGATACAAGCATGAGATGCATGTCAACAGGCCGGGAATATATCAAGTAGAGATGAAGCACCTCAGAATTTTATACAAGTTTGTGAGGTTTTCGATGTTTGGGGAATTGATTTCATGGGACCATTTCCATCTTCTGGGGGGAACGAATACATTTTAGTGGCCCTTGATTATGTTTCAAAATGGGTAGAGGCACAAGCCCTTAGGACCAACGATGCTAGGGTAGTTATTCATTTTCTGAAAAAGCTGTTTGCTAGGTTCGGCATTCCTAAAGCTCTCATTAGTGATAGGGGGGCTCACTTTTGCAATGCGCAAATGGAAAAGGTCATGAAGAGGTATGGAGTTTCCCACCATTTCTCCACCGCCTATCACCCACAAACCAACGGTCAAGTCGAAAATACCAACAGGGCAATTAAAAGAATATTAGAAAAGACGGTTAATCAAAACAGAAATGACTGGTCATTTAAACTCGATGAGGCCTTATGGGCATTCCGATCTGCCTACAAGACACCTATTGGAACGACCCCGTTCCGCATGGTTTATGGCAAGGCATGTCACCTTCCGGTGGAATTCGAACACAAGGCTTATTGGGCACTTAAGGCATGTAATTTAGATTATACGGTCGCTGGAACGAATAGATTCTTGCAACTCCATGAGCTTGATGAGTTAAGGCTAAAAGCGTGTGAATCCTCCGTTACATCTAAAGAAAGGGCGAAGAGATGGCATGACCAGCGAATTAAGAAACCTAAGGAATTCTCAAAAGGAGACAAAGTTCTATTGTATAATTCTTGGTTAAGATTATTTCCCGAGAAACTCAAGTCTAGATTGTATGGGCCCTTTACAGTGAAAAGTTCCTCTAAAACTGGTGCTGTTGTGTTAATAGACGATGAAAATAGAGAGTTCACTATCAGCATACAACGAGTAAAACATTATCAAGAAAGTAGTAATGAGATGATTAGTGAGGAGGATGTAACATTTGATGATGAGGTCACGTAATAGCCCATGACCTTGAGTCTAGCTACAAGACTCGTAAAATAAAGAAAAGCGCTTCTTGGGAGGCAACCCATGTTTTGTGTGATTTTTAATTGTTTGATTGTTATTTGCTTCCATATGCATGCTTTATTTTTATTGTTGCTAGATCATGTTTCAAAATAAAATTGTGAAAATGCTTTATTTTGTTGTTTAACTTCGTCTTAACTTCATATAAAGGTATTTTGCAAAAGCTAAGTGTAAGGGGAAACCCCAAATTTGTTTTTAAGAACGAAATTGATCATGATTCTCCACAATATTAAATGAACATGTATATTAGTATTTGTTAGAGTCAAATGCTTGTATCGAGTCATAATGATGTTTTGCAGGATTTTCCAGGAAATAGGACATAAGTTTTTCCAGACATTTTCCTGAAACTTAACGTAAAGATTTCTGCAGGTCACTTCTGACGGCGTCAGGAGTTAACTCCTGACGGCGTCATGTGTAAAATTCTGGAAATTTTGCGAGTTTTATTTTTCTAACGGAGTCTTCAAGTTTTTGATAATTCTTTAGTTTTATAAACTCCAGGAAATCTGCAAACATTCATTCCACAAACATTATATCTTACATTGCTTTCTAGGACTTATTAGTATATATATATATATATATATATATATATATATATATATATATATATATATATATATATTGCCGCCGATTTTATTCGAGGTTGCCTTATTTGTTTTCTCAGGTTTAACAGGTTATATATGACAAGAAGATGATTTATTTTTCTGGAAGGGAAGCTTTGAATGTTCATTTTCTTGGAAGAAGATCTAACCTTGTTGATACACTATCCACACCGAACGAATCAGGGGAGTATTTGTTTTCATTCTTTTACCTATTCTACTTTTACAACCTTTAATTGAACATTGGGGATAATGTTCATCCTAAGTGTAAGGGGAGGGTAAATGATGATACCTTATAGGATACAATTGCACTTGAGTTTGTTTGTTTGATGGTAGGTGTGTAATAAAACTAAGAGAAAGAGAAATATTTGTTAGTGTAATTTTAGCACCAAATTTAAAATTTTTTACAACATTTAGGAGTGAAACTTTAGCCCTAGCAAGCGTGTCATGGATAGGAGTTGTATGACTAGCACAAAACCGTACCATTCAGAAAAATTTTCCACCCAAATATGTGAGGTTCGCCTTTAGATTGGATAGGAAAAGCATTCATTATTAGTGCTTATGAGTGTACCGGTAGCATTTAGATTCTAGAACTTGCGTTAATGATGCATCCCGAGACCGCTAGTGAGACTACATTCGTGTAGTAGGATTTACTACATGATAAGAGGCATTAGGATCACCCTTGTGTTAAACCCGTATCATAATTACTTGACCATTTAAGTCATATTACTTGGCTAGTAAAGTCAATTAATTTTTCCCACACCTTAGCGTTATACTCATTTTTAGTACACGAAACCGCTAGTACACCCCTCCGAGCCTATCTTTTTTGTTTATAACTTTAAGCATCTTACTTAAAGACAGAATTTGTTACAACCCACCCAAATGTACACCCATGTCGCCTTAGCCTTCCGTGTATGCACTCATCTTTAGTGTATTATTGTTACATGTTTAAACCCTTAGTTAATTATCTAATTGATTACATGGTTGCTAAGTCGAGTCATATCTTGTACATATTGTTTTGGGACGATTGGAACTCATGGGTAAAGTGCTTATGTTATGGAGTAATGGGGAAGAACATCATATTGTTACCCTCATATGTGCGTTAATCTTAAAAGTAATCCAAGTGTTTTGATTATATTGATTCGAGTCATTAGAGTAGTTTACTGTAAAGTATGTAAAAATTCAAGTGTAAGGGGAATGTACATTCCCTATGATGTATTATTTTGGATGATAGGGTAAGAGTGTATGCAAAAAAAAAAAAAAAAAAAAAAAAAAAAAAAAAAAAAAAATCGAAAAAATCGAAAAATTAAGAAAAAGAAAAAAATAGAAAAAGAAAAGAGAAAAAACATACGGACTACCATCGCATTTCATTCTATGTTTTTGTTATTTTTGATTCATTAGCTTAAGTCGAGTCTAGTCTTGGCTTAGCAACGCCATATTGTACATGTAATTAACCAAGATGATTAACTCGTCACCAGTAAATATTACCTTTATCCAACAAAACTGTGTATTCCATATCCCTACACCTAACGTTATAACCCTTTAAAAGACCTCTTTGATAGTGTATCCTAGGTGCTTACGCCAAGTGGTGGAGGTTTGATCCTTTCCCAAGTCTATGGTAATCTATTTTGCTATGACAGGTAGTGAGAGATGTTTTCCATTTCCATATTATGATATATACTTTATTACACCCGAGAGATATGAGTATCTAAACACTATTTACGAGGTGCTAGTGTATGACCACCGTGCTTTTCTTTCGTTTTTAGTGGAACGATTATTTGTTGTAATTACTTTTATATTAGTGTTAAATGACCCCTAACTTGTATTTTGATTTGAATAAAAGCGCATTTGCTTGAGGACAAGCAAATCTCAAGTGTAAGGTATTTGATGAGGCGAAAAATGAACCATTTTTAGGGGGTCATTTAAGTCCGAATTTGAGATTATTTGATCAAATATTGCCCTAAATCATTCCTTTTGTCATTTTAGGTACTTTTGGAGAGAATTCTAGAAAAGGAAGCATTTTGGACGTTTTTGGAGCATAAAAGTGAAGAAAACGGCAAAGTCTTAATTTTCCTTGCTGGGAACAGTACCTGACAGCGTCACAACTTCCTTAATGACGGCGTCAAGAGTTACAAAAGAGGTGGATGTTGAAAATACACGTGAAGATCCAGAGAGTTTTGTGCATTGGACATGATGGCGTCACCCAAGGCCGTCATGGTCCAAGTATTAGTGACGGCCCAGAAGAAATTTACACATAACAGCGTCAAAATCAGATCTAGGCAATACGATTTCAATTATGGCGACGAGTTGACGGCGTTACAACCCAATACATGACGCCGTCACCCATTGTAATCTATATATAGTTTTCCAAATTTCATTCATTAGTGTGTAACTTTGGAGGGTGCAACGTTGAGGAAAACCCTACGTCGAATTTTCCAGCCTTTTCAAGGGTTTCAACCCTTTGAATCTTTTATGTTTAATTAAAGATAAGTACTCTTTTAAATCATTCAATATGTCTATGTGTTGTTTGATTATATCTTACGCTTGTCTTCAATTTAACATGCTAGGCTAGATTTCCTTTGTGTTTGCTTAGATGTAGTGAAACCTAGATGTTAATTATGGTTGATTGTTTATTTATAGTTGTTACGGATGATTGTATTCGATGTTAGGCTTAAGAAAACTGGCAGACTTCCATTGGTAACTTGCTTGAACGTCTTAAGAAACATGATCGGAGGTGTACTATGACATATGGTTGTATTTAATGCATAGGAAAATTCTAATGATCCCATGTTAGGAGCTTCTAACGACTCGACATAGGAGTGAAGTAAGATCCTATAGAGTTAGGGAATATTGTACACGGGCCTACGACTAGTATTAAGGAATATGACCCGTCATCCATGCAATTGTAACAAGCTATCAACCTGTAAAAAGATATCTAGGGAGTAATGAAACCTAAGTAAACACAACTTTCCCCATCATTGTTTACACCACAATAGTATAATTAGTTTAATTTACATTTCTGTCATTTTATTTTGATTGCATCTTAGTTATTTGGGTTAGTTGTCTAGCAACTAATTCCGCCCACTCTTCCAAAACCCGAGATTTTAATTGCTTTTATAAAAATATAAAAAGAATCATCCCTCACCTCTAGACCTAGTTTTTAGGCTTTCTAATCCTAGCGACACTATTCCTGAGTTGAACGATCAATCCCCCGGTACTTGTCACTATACTATACTACAGCGATCAGGTACACTGCCTGGTGGGGGTTGTAAGCTTCTCGAGAGGTAAAGCCTGGTGCGATTCCCACGTATCATTTACTTTTACATTCTTTAATTGAACATTGGGGACAATGTTCATCCTAAGTGTAAGGGGAGGGTAAATGATGATACCTTATAGGATACAATTGCACTTGAGTTTGTTTGTTTGATGGTAGGTGTGTAATAAAACTAAGAGAAATACTTGTTAGTGCAATTTTAGCGCCAAATTTAAAATTTTTTACAACGTTTAGGAGTGAAACTTTAGCCTTAACAAGCGTCTCATGGATAGGAGTTGTATGACTAGCACAAAACTGTACCATTCAGAAAAATTTTCCACCCAAATATGTGAGGTTTGCCTTTAGATTTGATTAGAAAAGCATTCATTATTAGTGCTTATGAGTGTACTGGTAGCATTTAGATTCTAGAACTTGCGTTAGTGATGCATCCCGAGACCGCTAGTGAGACTACATTCGTGTAGTAGGATTTACTACATGATAAAAGGCATTAGGATCACCCTTGAGTTAAACCCGAATTGTGGAAAACTAGAAGGGGGTTGAATAGTTTTACGTCTTTTTAATTTGTTACAAAAGATTGTTTGAGTGTTTTCTTTATTTTCAAAAATTTAGATTCGATAATATGTGATTTCAAGTCTTGCACAATATGAACAACAATAAATATGTACGATATAGCAATAATAATGTAAGTAAAGAAATAAGTGAGAGATGGAAAGATCGAACCGCGAGACAATAGATTTATAGTGGTTCGACTACAAGGACACCTTCCTTGCCCTACTCCACTCCCCGAGCACCTAACTCGAGAGTTTTCTTCACTATGTCAACAAGCTCCCTTATGGCGGAGAAAACCTTACACACCAATGTACACACCACAACTTCGTCACAACTTAATCACAACTTCTACACAACCTCTTCACACCAATCTACTTCACAACTTTCTACTTCACACTTATCTACTTCACACCAATTCTTCTTCACAACTTTCTACTTTCTAACTCTTCTCCTTCACAACAAACTACTAACCAATCTCACTATCTATAAACTTAACTAAACTATCTACTATCAAATATTCACAACTAATTACACAAAGAGATAGATACTATTGATGATGCTCTAACAACTTGGATGTGGAGGTTACAACAAGTTGTAATACTTCTTGTCTAGGAGGATAGAAGTATTCTTCTCTTGCACTTGAAAGGATGATGTTTGGATAACTTTGAAACAAAGATTTATGTATGTATGATCAAAGGATTAAGAGAATAGAAATGGAGATCTAGAACAGAAAGTTTAGGAGTGCAAAAGGTGAGAAAAATCTGTGAAATGAACTAGTATTTATAGGGAGCAAAAATACTGTTCTGGAGCATGGCCAGTCCCCTTAATTAGGGGCCGGTCCCCTTAATAATTAAGGGGGCCATCTTATGAATTAAGGGGGCCGCCCCTTCAGAACGTTGGAATTTCTTGTCCTTTTGTGGGGAAGGTTTTTCTGGATAAAGTTTTCCATTTTTGGTTGGAAATTTGAAATCATATATTTATAGAGATTTAAATATATTCTTTTAATTCCAAAATTATTTTATAAAAGATATTAAGTGTTTATGACATTTTATAGAAGTTCTAGTGTTTTAGAAAAAAATTCCTTTGATCATAGATTGCAATAAACACTTTGTTTATTCATACCTTAAGTGATTTGAGTGTAAAGAGAATATTAATCACTAAATACTTGTTTATGTCATAAATTTTAGTTCAATGGGTTTATGTTTTGTAATTATCAAAACATAGAGATATTGATAATATGTTAATAATGTTTTTAGGCATTATTTATGTCAACAATCTCCCCCTTTTTGATTATTACAAAACCTTAAACTCATTTGGTCTAAAATTTATTTTTAGGCAAGTATTTTAGAGTTTAATATTCTCTTCTCCCCCTTTTTGTAAAATCAAAAAGATTAAACCGAGTAAGCTTCAGAGTAGAAGTTAAGTAGGTAGAAAGCTCCCCCTTGATGTATGCTCCCCCTCATTTGAGAGCACCAAAGAAACGAGCTATGAAAAACTTGGCTACAAAAAATATGTGAGGAGAACAAGACATATATATGCAAAGCAACAATTATTCAAATAAAAATAGATCCATTCAAGCATATATGAGATAATCATAGAAATGTTCATCATTACAACATTTAATATGTTTGAAGCATATTGATTACTATAAAACAAAAGAAACAACATAGTCCTATATTGCCGAAGAGAGTACTTGGACTTGCTTGCAACCCATGGTTGAGTGTTTTATTTGCTTGATGGGAACATAAGCATAGAGCTTAGTTGTTGGATGGAGAGGGATATGGAGTGGGGTATGGAGTGGAAGAGATGGATCTTACGATGTTATATCGAGTTAAGGGTGGTATTGGATGAGGACGAGTGAGAAGATATTCAATCCAAGAAATATCTTCACTCAAGTAGAGAATTTGTTTTTTTAAGGAAAATGCAACAAGGGCAAAAGTGAGTGCGGTTTGTAACTTGATCCAAGTTGAGAGAGTGGGGGAGACAATTTACATAGGGTGATGATGGAGGTTTCCCTTTGTTGCGTTGTGCACGATGCATAGCAAGGAGATCACTAAGATCATGGATTTGGTTTATTTCATCACGGAACTTTTGCTTTTCTGTGGTAATGTGGAGAGAATCATTGTGTTGGTATGGATGAATTTGGTTTATGTATTTGGAATTGTAGTTTGATGGTTGATCAAACTTGTATGGATCATTATAAGAGGTTGGAGGATGAGATGTGTAGTTTGGCATGAAAGAAGATGTTTGGCCAATGTTCTATGGTTTGTAAAGAGGATCAAATGAATGTCCTTGTGGGTTTGGTGTAAAGTTTTGGAAGTAAGTGGTTGGAGGTGTTGAGTGATTTCCAACTTCATTGGTTATGATGGATTTGTTTCGAGGGCTCTTTCTTCGCCAAACGGGTTTTTTCGTCATCCTTGCTAGCCTTGAGGCTTTTGGTTTTGGTTTGTTTGGAGAAGTCATGACGGGATGAATGGAGAGTTTTGAAGATTGGGGATATTTATAGTGTAAGATTTGTGTGTTTATAGATCGATAAAGTTTGTTTGGGAGATTAGGACAAAATATGTTGGTGAAAATTGGGAAATATAGGTTGAAATGGGCTAAAAAGCAGAAAATATTCTGTAAAACCGACCATCAGATGGCCGGTCCCCTTAATTAGGGGGCGGTCCCCTTAATGATTAAGGGGGCCGACTTACATAATTAAGGGGGCCGCCCATCTGGTGATTTCCATATTGCCAGAATTGGGTTTTTTGGCAGAAAATTTGCAGAAAGGTTGTGTTTTTGGATTTGGATTCAAGCAAGTTCAATTCCTTGAGGCAATATAGCATCTAATCTAATCATGATATAGCATGCATGCAAAAACACTTAAGTAAAAGAACAAACAAGCAATTAATAATAAGCTAGAGGAGACAAACAAAGGCAAGGGCACTTAATCTTCCTATGGCAACTATCTTAGATCAAAGGCAAAGGTAATTAGTGAGTCAAAAACTAGTGATGAAACAAGATGACACCATTATGAGTGATTTTGTCCTAGTGTGTGCCTATATGCAACAAATGTGGAGTTGTGATTGTTTCGACTCCTAAATGCAAAGAAAAATAAGTTTCCTAAGAAACAATCCAAAATCTCCTTGATTTGATTTTTGCTCGATTCATGAATGTCAATGATATGTATTAGATTATATACCTTGACAATTTATGTGAGAGTTTATGCATGATTTCGGAAAAGGTTTTTAGCATTCGTCAACAATGCAAGGAAAATGGTGTTCATGTAATTCCTAGATGTGAGAATAGTTTTCAAGAAACTTTGATTGGGTTTTACAAGAGAGTATATGCAAAGAAAATGAGGTTTCCCAATATTTAATTTTGTGCGAAATAGATTCCTAGACTCAGAAATAGAGAAGTGGAAGAAAAGTAAATTTTATGCAAGAAAAAAAATTTGTCTAAATGCAATAGACTTTAGTCAACTTGTTCCATCATTCCTAATCCTAAACGCAAGTGATTGAATAATTCACGCTTAAGGGGTTTAGTGAATATATCCGCAATGTTATCTTCTGATGCAACTTTTTATATAGATATGTTTCCTTTTTGTACATTATCCCTAAGGAAGTGATGGCGTATTTCTATATGTTTAGTCCTAGAGTGTTGCACCGGATTTGTACTTAAATCTATCGCACCTTTGTTATTGCACATAATGGGAACATTTTCTAACCTAATGCCATAGTCTATAAGAGCTTGTTTCATCCATAGTGCTTGTTGACATGCCTTTCCAGCGCTTACATATTCGGCTTCGGTGGTAGAAATAGTAAGAGCGGTTTGCTTCTTTGAAAACCAAGATGTTAGACAACATCCCATAAACGTGCAAATACCGCTAGTGCTTTTTCTATCTACGTAGTCTCCCGCATGATCCGAATCCGCATAGATGATGGTCTCTATGCCGGAGCACTTAGGATACCATAATCCTAAGTGTATAGTGCCTTTAATGTATCGAAAGATACGCTTAACCGCTTCTAGGTGAGAGGTTTTGGGATTCTCTTGAAAACGGGCACAAAGGCAGACACTAAACATGATATCGGGTCTACTTGCCGTCAAGTATAGTAAACTACCTATCATTCCTCTATAATTGGTGTTATCTACGGACTCACCTTCATCATCCTTTGTAAGTTTCACTTCCGTAGACATGGGAGTTTTCATGGGTTTTGAGTCTTCTAGGCCAAATTTCTTAAGCATTTCCTTAATATACTTAGATTGGTTAAAGAATATTCCATCTTCTAATTGTTTTATTTGTAATCCTAGGAAGAAGTTTAGTTCACCCATCATACTCATCTCAAACTCATCATGCATGATTTTGGAAAATTCATTACACATGTCTTGACAAGTTGATCCAAATATAATGTCATCAACATATATTTAAACAATGATGAGATTTGGATCTTTCCTTTTAGTTAAAAGAGTGTTATCTACCATTCCCATGGAATAATCATGTTTAATAAGGAAAGCTTTTAATCGATCATACCAAGCTTTCGGAGCTTGTTTGAGTCCATACAAAGCTTTCTTTAACTTATAAACATAATCAGGTTTTGCGAAGTCAATGAATCCTGGATATTGTGCCACATAAACCTCCTCATTGATAAAACCGTTAAGGAATGCACTTTTCACGTCCATTTGGAATAACTTAAAATCTAGGGCGCATGCATAGGCAAGTAATATCCTAATAGATTCTAGTCTAGCTACGGGGGCATAAGTTTCGTCATAATCAATTCCTTCTTGTTGATTATACCCTTGGGCAACTAACCTAGCTTTATTCCTAGTTACTATTCCATTCTCATCTAACTTGTTCCTGTATACCCATTTAGTTCCTATGATGGTCATATTCATTGGATTTGGGACTAATTCCCAAACATCATTTTCCTTAAATTGATTTAATTCTTCTTGCATAGCTATAACCGAACTTTCATCTTTTTAAGCCTCATTAATATTCTTAGGTTCTATTGTTGAGAGGAAACAAAAGAAGTTATTTTTATCTTGGGCTTGTGACCTAAGGGTTCTTTGGTTAAGATGTCCTATTATATTATCTAATGGATGTGATCTAGATTCTTTAATATTTACAATTTCATTATTTCCTAAGTCAATGTCTTCATTATCATTTCCTATGGGTTTTGTTTTACTAACCTCAATAGCTTCATCTTCGACTAAGTCATCATCTTCTAAAGGTAATGTTTTAGGAGGTGGTGGTGTTTCATCAAATGTTACATATAGTGATTCTTCTACTTTCATAGAGTGTTTGTTAAGTATTATATATGCTTTACTATTTTCTGAGTACCCTAAAAATATTCCTTCATATGATTTTGGATCAAACTTAGTGAGGTAATCCTTAGTGTTTAGAATATAACATTTACTTCCAAATACCCTAAAGTAGCTCAAGTTTGGTTTTCTACCTCTTAGTAACTCATAAGGAGTTTTTCCTAGAATTCTCCTAATTGATACCCTATTAATAATATATGTTGATGTATCTACAGCGTGACACCAAAATTTTTGTGGGATGGATTGTTCTTTTAACATTGTTCTACTCATTTCTTGTAGTGACCTATTTTTTCTTTCTACTACGCCATTTGATTGAGGAGTACGAGGAGCGGAGAAATTGTGAGATATTCCATTTAAATCACAATATTTTCCGAATTGTACTTTGTTGTCAAATTCCCTACCATGGTCCGTCCTAATGGCTACTATTGTGCATCCTAATTTAATTTGAATCATTTTACTAAATATTTCGAATTTTTCAAAGGCTTGGGTCTTGTCACTTAAAAACCTAGTCCACGTGTATCGTGAATAGTCATCTACTATTACTAAGGTATATTTGTTTCCTCCATAGCTCCGCACAGCAGATGGACCAAAAAGATCCATATGTAGTAATTCTAGGCACCTAGTAGTGGATACTATATTCTTAGCTTTGTGACTAGCATGAACTTATTTTCCAATTTTACATGCATCACAAAAATGCTTGTCATATTTTTGATTAGGCAAGTTTCTAACTAGTTCTTTAGAGGCCAAAGATTGTATTTGTTGCATGTTTGCATGTCCTAATCTCCTATGCCACAATGTGGAGTTTTCGTCTAGGGTGGTTAGGCATATCCTATCCTCAGGTTTGTTTCCTAGTTTCATAACATATATGCCTCCTTTCCTAATTCCTCTACCTATAATCTTACCATTCTTAACTATTTCGCTATCCTCTTCGGTAAAGGTAACTCTACATTTATTATCGCATATTTGCCCTATACTAAGCAAGTTATATGTTAAATTATCTACATGCTCAACATTTTCAATAGTAAGTGAGTCTTGAGAAATCGTACCTTTGCCAATGATTTTTCCACGCAAGTCACTACCGAAAATAACGTTACCTCCATTGTATGCCTTATACTTAGAAAATAGCTTGCGGTTCCCCGTCATGTGCCTCGAACATCCGCTATCCTTGATCCATTCGTCAGCCTCCAAGTCAATTCCTAAACATATTTCGTCGGTTGCTATTACCATAAAACATTTTTCGTCTCTTGGTTTTTCCACTTCTTCTTTGTCACTATCACTCCATGTTCCGCTAACAAAGGCGCCTTGATTTTCATAACCCGGCGGCTTCAGACATTCACCAATGAGATGATTTGGACTTCCACATCTAAAGCACTTTCTTTTCCCAAAGTTATCACTTCTATTTCTTTGGAACGGTTTTCCTTCGTCTCGTGGTGATCTAGTGAATCTTCCTCGTCTCTTGAAGAATTTCTTGAATTCTCTTACGACCATTGCATATTCTTCGTCTTCACTCTCGTCACTTGAGTCATCATCGTCACTAGGTTCCTTGTTGGCTTTTAGAGCAATGGATTTGGTTTGTTCTTTCTTGACTTTGACCGTTTTCGAATCTCTTCTTATAATTTCTTCATGGACCTTCAAGTTGCCAATAAGTTCATCAAGTGATAACGTCATCAAATTCTTTGACTCTTCAATTGCCGTGACCTTAGCTCGCCATTTTGGATGCAATGCCCTAAGAAATTTCCTAACACAATTTTTACTAGAAAATGTCTCATCAAGTGCTTTTAAACTTGTGATAATAGTGTTAAATTTAGCAAAAGCATTATCAATTGATTCCTCTTTCGGAATAGTAAATTGTTTATATTGTTGTACAAGAAGATCTATTTTATTATCTTTGACTTGACTATTACCTTGGTGAGTAATAAGTAGTGATTCCCAAATTTCTTTGGCGGTTTTACACATAAAATTTCTTTCATATTCTTTACATGGTAACGCATTATAAATTACCATTTTAGCTTCATTATTTTTAGCTAGTTTCTTTTTCAAATCATCATTTTGTTTTTCAAAAGGTACAATTTCATCCTTTTTAGTTTCCGGAATTTGTTGAGTGGGAGGAAAATCACCAAAGGTAATAACATGCCAAAGATCAAGATCTTTTGATTTCACATAAGTTTCGAATCTATTTTTCCAATATAAAAATCCATCACTTTCAAATAGTGGTGGTCTTTGCATAGATTGCCCTTCTAAATATTTTTCAGATTCCATAGATCGTTACAAGTTTTAAAATACAATATATTTTAAAAATCTTGCTAGACGTGGCTCTTGATACCAATTGTGGAAAACTAGAAGGGGGTTGAATAGTTTTATGTCTTTTTAATTTGTTATAAAAGATTATTTGAGTGTTTTCTTTATTTTCAAAAATTTAGATTCGATAATATGTGATTTCAAGTCTTGCACAATATGAACAACAATAAATATGTACGATATAGCAATAATAATGTAAGTAAATGATGCGTGGGAATCGCACCTTGCTTTACCTCTCGAGGGATCTCGAGAAGCTTACAACCCCCACCAGGCAGTGTACCTGATCGTTGTAGTATAGTATAGTGACAAGTACCGGGGGATTGATCGTTCAGCTTAGGAATAGTGTCGCTAGGATTAGAAAACCTAATTAATAGTTCTAGAGGTGAGAGATGATTATTTTTGTATTTTTATATTTTTATGAAAGCAAGTAAAATCTCGGGTTTTGAAGGAGTGGGCGGAATTAGTTGCTATTCAACTAACCCAAAGCTAAGATGCAATCAAAATAAAATAATAAAAATGAAATTAAACTAAATTATACTAAGGTTGTGAGCAGTGGTTGGAGAAATTGTGTTTACTTAGACTTCACTACTCCCTAGATATCTTTTACATGTTAATTACTTGTTACACTTGTATGAATGACGGATTGTATTCCTTAATACCATTCGTGGGGTGGCATACATAACTCCCCAACTCTATGAGCTCTTATCTCCTCCTACACCATGACCCAGCACAACTATAGGGATTGTAAACAGTGGCTCATGCATTAAATACAACCAATAAAGACCTAGTACGCCTCGGTTCATGTTTCTTAAGACGTTCAAGCATGTTACCATTTGGAGATCTGCCAGTTTTCTTAAGCCTAACATATAAATCATTCATTCAAAACAAGAATAGACAAGTAATCAACACATAATCAACATCTAGGTTTCATTAGATCTAAGCAAACACAAGAGAGATCTAGCCTAGCATAATGGAATTGAGACAAGAACAAGAGATAAACAACCAACACATAGACATATTGATTGAATTGAAAGTACACTTATCTCAATTACAATGCAAGGTCTCAAGGGTTTGGAACCCTTGAAAAACCTGTAAAAGAGGCACCAAAATCGTCTTTAGGGTTTCACCAAAACTTCTCTCTCTTTTTTATGAAAAAACTAGAAAACTATATATAGGAAAAATAGTCTGACGGCGTCAAGAGTAACTTCTGACGCCGTCACCTCGCCGCCATATACTTCCTCGGACGGCCTTGATCCACTTATGACGGCCTATGTGACGCCGTCACCACCCACGGTATATTAATTTTGCTACTTTGACGCCGTCACGAGTCCTTCTGACGCCGTCACCACCTTCGGAGTTTAATTCTTCATGTCTGACGCCGTCAAGATGTTGGTCTTGACGCCGTCACCTTGTATTTTCAGCATGGAAATTAGGTACTTAGCCGTTTTCTTCACTTTTATGCTCCAAAAACGTCCAAAATAGCTTTTTTTCCAGAATTCACTCTCCAAACACCTAAAATCACAAAAGGAACGATTTAGGACAATATTCGATCAAATAAAGTCGGATTCGGGCTTAAATGACCCCCTAAAAACGGATCATTTTTCGCCTCATCAGTAAAGAAATAAGTGAGAGATGGAAAGATCGAACCGCGAGACAATAGATTTATAGTGGTTCGGCTACAAGGACACCTTCCTTGCCCTACTCCACTCCCCGAGCACCTAACTCGAGAGTTTTCTTCACTATCTCAACAAGCTCCCTTATGGCGGAGAAAACCTTACACACCAATGTACACACCACAACTTCGTCACAACTTAATCACAACTTCTACACAACCTCTTCACACCAATCTACTTCACAACTTTCTACTTCACACCAATTCTTCTTCACAACTTTCTACTTTCTAACTCTTTTCCTTCACAACAAACTACTAACCAATCTCACTATCTATAAACTTAACTAAACTATCTACTATCAAATATTCACAACTAATTACAAAAAGAGATAGATACTATTGATGATGCTCTAACAACTTGGGCGCAATTTTTGC
Source organism: Artemisia argyi (assembly GCA_030686995.1). Taxonomy (NCBI): domain Eukaryota; kingdom Viridiplantae; phylum Streptophyta; class Magnoliopsida; order Asterales; family Asteraceae; genus Artemisia; species Artemisia argyi. The sequence goes on from CM060693.1 coordinate 161,725,596, forward strand.
AAGCATAAAAAACATACACATTGATTATCTCAACATACAAGTAGTGGCATGAAGAAGTAGTGTAGTCATGAAGAAGTAGTGGTGTGAAGAATTATTGTAGTCATGAAGAAGTAGTAGCGTGAGAAGTAGTGTAGTCGTTAAGAAATAGTGGCGTGAAGAAGTAGTGTAGTCGTGAAGAAATAGTGGTGTGAAGAAGTAGTGTAGTTGTGAAGAAGTAGTGGCGTGAATTAGTAGTGAAGAAGTTGTGTAGTGACTAGTAGTGTGAGATTGGTTCTAGCTAGGATTAGAACCCGACATTTAGCTTTATGTCGTTAAATTGGTGTAAGCAAAAGTGTGTACGGTTTTCTCCGCCTAAAGGGAGCTTTTGATTAGTGTTGTGAACTCTCGAGTAGGTGACTCGGGGAGTGGAGTAGGGCAAGGAAGGTGTCCTTGTAGCCGAACCACTATAAATCATCATGTCCGGTTTGCATTTCCTTTCTCTTATCTCTTTTCATTTATTCTTGCATTTATCGCTTTATATCTATCCTTGCCTATATGTCTTAGTTGTTGCTTATATTGTTGTGATGTTGATTATGTTGTAAATAGAAGTTAATATTGTGATAAGATGTATAATTGTATGACATGGTCTAATGGACTTAGATGTATTATTCACACTTCTCATGTTGAGTTTAACTTAATCGATAATTTGATCCAAAACATTTTGATATTTTAAAAGGAAAACTTATTCACATAAAGATCAACCAAAGCTCCATTCATAAAACTAAGTTTTGAAAACAAATCCAAAAGCACACATATAATTGATCATATTAGTTATGTGTTGTTTTCATACTAAACTCTAATTGAAGGTTTTCAAATAAACATTGAACAAATTAAAAATAGAGAAAACTATTCAACCCCCCCCCCCCTTCTAGTTTTCCACATGACCCCTTACAAGCGGTACACTTTTCGCCTCATCAAATACCCTTACACTTGAGATTTGCTTGTCCTCAAGCAAATGCACTTTTATTCTAATCAAAATACAAGTTAGGGGTCATTTAACACTAATATAAAAGTAATTACAACAAATAATCATTCCACTAAAAACCAAAAGCAAGCACGAAGGTCATACACTAGCACCTCACAAATAGTGTTTAGATACTCACATCTCTCGGGTGTAATAAAGTATATATCACAATATGGACATGGGAAACATCTCTCACTACCTGTCATAGCAAATAGATTACCATAGGCTTGGGAAAGGATCAAACCTCCACCACTTGGCGTAAGCACCTAGGATAAACTATCAAAGAGGTCTTTTAAAGGGTTATAACGTTAGGTGTAGGGATATGGAAAACACGGTTTTGTTGGATAAAGGCAATATTTACTGGTGGCGAGTTAATCATCTTGGTTAGTTACATGTATAATATGGTGTTGCTAAGCCAAGACTCGACTCGACTTAAGCTAATAAATAAAAAATAAAACAAAAACATAACACAAACATAGAATGAAACGGGATGGTAGTCCGTATGTTTTTTCTCTCTTTTTCTTTTTCTATTTTTTTTTATTTTTTTTCTTAATTTTTTTTTTCTATGGAGTTATGGATATTTTTATATGATTTTTCAAAGTTTCCGAAAAAAAACTGCGAACAGACAAGCGGATCCCCTTAAATATTTAATAGGGCCGCCCAGTATTTAAGGGGGCCGCCCAGACAATTAAGGGGGCCACCCATCTGGTACTCAAAATTTCATTTTTTGTAAAAAATTATTTTCTGACTTTTCGGAAAGGTGTGTAACTTTCTGATTTTGATACTGAACATATAACACTTATTTTAAGCATGATATTATTTCGAGCTAGTATAATTAGTGTGTATAACATCAAAACTAATACAAGTTAATCAACAAAACACTTTACATATTTAATCCTCCTTAATGGATAATTTGATACATGGATCGTACCCAATTTTTAAAACAATTTGTTTTGAAAATTAGAGCGACCTGGCTCTGGTACCAATTGTGGAAAACTAGAAGGGGGGGTTGAACAGTTTTCTCTCTTTTTAATTTGTTCAATGTTTATTTGAAAACCTTCAATTAGAGTTTAGTATGAAAACAACACATAATTAATATGATCAATTAAATGTGTGCTTTTGGATATGTTTTCAAAACTTAGTTTTATGAATGGAGCTTTGGTTGATCTTTATGTGAATAAGTTTTCCTTTTAAAATATTAAAACGTTTTGTATCAAATTATCGATTAAGTTAAACTCAATATGAGAAGTGTGAATAATACATCTAAGTCCATTAGACCATGTCATATAATTATACATCTTATTACAATATTAACTTCTATTTACAACATAATCAACATCACAACAATATAAGCAACAACTAAGACATATAGGCAAGGATAGATATAAAGCGATAAATGCAAGAATAAATGAAAAGAGATAAGAGAAAGGAAATGCAAACCGGACACGATGATTTATAGTGGTTCGGCTACAAGGACACCTTCCTTGCCCTACTCCACTCCTCGAGTCACCTACTCGAGAGTTCACAACACTAATCAAAAGCCCCCTTTAGGCGGACAAAACCATACACACATTTGCTTACACCAATTTAACGACATAAAGCTAAATGTCGGGTTCTAATCCTAGCTAGAACCAATCTCACACCACTAGTCACTACACAACTTCTTCACTACTAATTCACGCCACTACTTCTTCACAACTACACTACTTCATCACACCACTACTTCTTCACGACTACACTAATTCTTCACGCCACTATTTCTTCACGACTAGACTACTTCTCACGCCACTACTTCTTCATGACTACACTAATTCTTCACGCCACTACTTCTTCATGACTACACTACTTCTTCATGCCACTACTTCTATGTTGAAATAATCAATGTGTGTGTTTTTTATGCTTGCAAAAATTGCGCCCAAGAAGTGGAGAAATGGCTTCTATTTATAGGCTCATGAGATCTTGGAATATGCCAAAGAATATTCCAAATCATAAGGAATATGCCAAAGAATATTCCAAAGCATAAGGAATATGCCAAAGAATATTCTAAAAGAATATTATAGAGCATAAGGAATATGCCAAAGAATATTCCAAAGCATAAGGAATATGCCAAAGGATATTCCATCCATTCCCTCCTAAATTCAAATTTTGAATTTTGAATTTTCCATTTTCCCTCCATGTTCTAGAGGCTTCTAGAAGCATTGTTGGGTCTTTATGGGCCTTGTTGGACTGGTTACTATTGGGCCCCGAATAGGCTTGTTTGTTTGCTTGGCCCGTTCCATTTAGCTAAGTCCATATGCATGCTTGGCCCAATCCAATTAACTAAGTCCATATTTAGAAGTCTTGTATGCTTGGCCCACCCAATTATCCAAGTCCATAAGAGCCTTGAGACGATGATTCGTAGTTACGAGTGACTTGTGCATTTTACGTTTTGTACTTAAGTGATTGTTGAAGCATACTTGAGACGTTGGCCCATCCAATTATCCAAGTCCATAAGAGCCTTGAGATGACGATTCGTAGTTACGAGTGACTTGTGCATTTTACGTTTTGTACGTAAGTGATTGTTGAAGCATACTTGAGACATTGAGATGTCGAGAGATGTTGATGTATGAATGAATAGATGATTTGTGGTCACAAGTAACTTAAGCACTTTACGTTATGTGTTGTAGCTTACATCTTTGTCATCATCAAAACATGAAAAGGATGTTTAGCTTAAATATCGTAATATTCATGCCAACAGGTCATTTAAGCCTGAATTCGATATTATTTGATCAAATATTGCCCTAAATCGTTCCTTTTGTCATTTTAGGTACTTTTGTGGAAGAATCTTGAAAAGTAAGCATTTTGGACGTTTTTGGAACATAAAAGTGAAGAAAATGGCAAAGTCTCAAATTTCCTTGCTGGAACAGTACCTGACGGCGTCAAGCTTTTACACGTGACGGCGTCAAGAGTTACAAAAGAGGTGGATCTGGAACTTATAACGTGACGGCCCAGAGAGTTTTCAAGCTTATGGCCTGACGGCGTCACCAAGGCCGTCAGGGTCCAATTACACGTGATGGCCCAAAGCTCTTTTCTACATGACGGCATCACAAATGGATCTAGGCAATACGATTTTTATCATGGCAGCGAGTTGACGGCGTCACGAGCTAATACATGACGCCGTCAAGATGTAAACTCTATATATAGTTTTCCAATTTTTATTCATTAGTCTGCAACTTTGAGGGAATAAACCCTAGGCCAAATTTTAATAGCTTTTCAAGGGTTTCAACCCCTTGATTCTTCCATGTTCAATTGAAAATAAGTATTCATTCAAATCATTCAATATGTCTATGCGTTGTGTGATTATATCTTACGCTTGTCTTCTCTTTAACATGCTAGGCTAGATCTTTATTGTGTTTCCTTAGATGTAGTGAAACCTAGATGTTGATTATGGGTTGATTGTTTGTTTATAATTGTTACGGATGATTGTATTCAATGTTAGGCTTAAGAAAACTGGCAGACTTCCATTGGTAACTTGCTTGAACGTCTTAAGAAACATGATCGGAGGTGTACTAAGATTTTTGGTTGTATTTAATGCGTAAGAGAATTATAATGATCCCATGTTAGGAGCTTCTAACGGCTCGACATAGGAGTGAAGTAGGATATTATAGAGTTAGGGAATATTGTACACGGCCCTACGACTAGTATTAAGGAATATGACCCGTCATCCATGCAATTGTAACAAGCTAATCAACCTGTAAAAGATATCTAGGGAGTAATGAAATCTAAGTAAACACAACTTTCCTCATTATGGTTTCCACCACATTAGTATAATAGTTTTGTTTTCATTTCTTTTATTTTATTTTGATTGCATCTTTAGATTAATTGGGTTAGTTGGCAAGCAACTAATTCAGCCCACTCCTTCAAAACCTGAGATTTTAATTGCTTTTTATAAAATATAAAAATACAAAAAGAATCATTCCTCACCTCTAGGCCTAGTTTAGTAGGCTTTCTAATCCTAGCGACACTATTCCTGAGTTGAACGATCAATCCCCCAGTACTTGTCACTATAATATACTACAACGATTAGGTACACTGCCTGGTGGGGGTTGTAAGCTTCTCGAGATCCCTTGAGAGGTAAAACCTGTTGCGAGGGCGCAATCCCCCGTATCAGTGTGTTTCTATATGTTTAGTCCTAGAGTGTTGAACCGGATTTTTACTTAAATCTATAGCACCTTTGTTATCGCATATAATAGGAACATTTTCTAACCTAATTCCATAGTCTACGAGAGCTTGTTTCATCCATAGTGCTTGTTGACATGCCTTTCCAGCGCTTACATATTCGGCTTCGGTGGTAGAAATAGCAAGAGCAGTTTGCTTCTTGGAGAACCAAGATGTTAGGCAACATCCCATAAACGTGCAAATACCGCTAGTGCTCTTTCGATCCATGTAGTCTCTCGCATCATCCGAATCCGCATAATCAATGGTTTCTATGCCGGATCCCTTAGGATAACACAATCCTAAGTGTATAGAGCCTTTAATGTATCAGAAGATACGCTTAACCGCTTCTAGGTGAGAGGTTTTGGGATCCTCTTGAAAGCGGGCACAAAGGCAAACATTAAACATGATCTCGGGTCTACTTTCCGTTAAGTATAGTAAACTACCTATCATTCCTCTATACTTAGTGTTATCCACAGACTCACCTTCTTCTTCTTTTTTGAGTTTCACTTCCGTAGACATAGGAGTTTTCATGGGTTTTGAGTCTTCTAGGCCAAATTTCTTAAGCATTTCCTTAATGTACTTAGATTGGTTAAAAAATATTCCATCTTCTAATTGTTTTATTTGTAATCCTAGGAAGAATTTTAGTTCACCCATAATACTCATCTCAAACTCATCATGCATGATTTTGGAAAATTTATCACACATTTCTCGACAAGTCGATCCAAATATAATGTCATCGACATATATTTGAACAATGATGAGATTTGGGTTTTTCTTTTAAGTGAAAAGAGTGTTATCTACCATTCCCATGGAATAATCATGTTTAATAAGAAGTGCTTTTAATCGATCATACCAAGCTTTCGGAGCTTGTTTGAGTCTATATAAAGCCTTCTTGAGTTTATAAACATAATCAGGTTTTGCAAAGTCAATGAATCCCGGAGGTTGTGCCACATAAACCTCCTCATTGATAAAACTGTTAAGGAATGCACTTTTCACGTCCATTTGAAATAACTTAAAGTCTAGGGTGCATGCATAGGCAAAGGGTATTCTAATCGATTCTAATCTAGCTACGGGGGCATAAGTTTCGTCATAATCAATTCCTTCTTGTTGATTATAACCTTGGGCAACTAACCTAGCTTTGTTCCTAGTTACTACTCCATTTTCATCTAGCTTATTCCTATATACCCACTTAGTTCCTATGATGGTCATGTTCATTGGATTTGGGACTAGTTCCCAAACATCATTCATCCTAAATTGATGTAGTTCTTCTTGCATGGCCATAACCCAACTTTCATCTTTTAAGGCTTCATTAATATTCTTAGGTTCTATTGCTGAGAGGAAACAAAAAAAGTTATTTTTATCTTGGGCTTATGATCTAAGGATTCTTTGATTAAGGCTTCCTATTATATTATCTAATGGGTGTGATTTAGATTCCTTAATGTTTACTACTTTGTTTTCTTCTAAGTCTATGTTTTCAATATCATTTCCTAGGGGTTTTGCTTTACTAACCTCGGTAGCTTCTTCTTCAACTAGGTCATCATCTTCTAGTGGCAATGTTTTAGGCGGAGGTGGTGTTTCATCAAATGTTACATTTAGTGATTCTTCTACTTTCATAGTGTGTTTATTCAGTATTATATATGCTTTACTATTTTGTGAATATGCTAGAAATATTCCTTCGTACGATTTTGGATCAAACTTAGTAAGGTATTCCCTAGTGTTTAAAATATAACATTTACTTCCGAATACCCTAAAGTAGCTTAAGTTAGGTTTCTACCTCTTAACAACTCATAAGGAGTTTTTCCTAAAATTCTCATAATTGATACACTATTGATTATATATGTCGATGTATCTACGGCATAACACCAAAATTTTTTTGGGATGGATTGTTCATTTAACATTTTTCTACTCATTTCTTGTAATGGCCTATTCTTTCTTTCTACTACGCCATTCGATTGAGGAGTACGAGGAGCGGAAAAATTGGAGATATTCTATTTAAATCATAAAATTTTCGAATTGTACTTCGTTATCAAATTCCCTATCGTTGTCCGTCCTAATAGATACTATTGTGCATCCTAATTTATTGGAATCATTTTACTAAATATTTCAAAATTTTCGTAGGCTTGGGTTTTGTCACCTAGAAACCTAGTCCACGTGTATCGTGAATAGTCGTCTACTATTATTAAGGTATAATAGTTTCCTCCATAGCTCCGCACAGCAGATGGACCAAATAGGTCCATATGTAATAATTCTAGGCACCTAGTAGTGGATACTATATTCTTAGCTTTGTGACTTGCATGAGCTTGTTTTCCAATTTTACAAGCATCTCAAAAGTGTTTGTTGTATCTTAGGTTAGGCAAGTTTTTAACTAATTCCTTAGAGGCTAAAGATTGTATTTGTTGCATGTTTGCATGTCCTAATCTCCTATGCCACAAAGTGGAGTTTTCGTCTAGGGTTGTTAGGCATATCCTATCTTCCAGTTTGTTTACTAGTTTCATAACATATATGCCTCCTTTCCTAATTCCTCTACCTATGACTTTTCCTTTCTTAACTATTTTGCTATCCCTATTGGTAAAGGTAACCCTACATTTATTATCACATATTTGTCCTATACTAAGTAAGTTATATGTTAAATTATCTACATGCTCAACATTTTCAATAGTAAGTTTGACTTGAGAGATCGTACCTTTGCCAATGATTTTTCCACACAAATCACTACCAAAAATAACATTACCTCCATTGTATGCCTTGTATGTAGAAAATAGCTTGCGGTTCCCTATCATATGCCTCGAACATCCGCTATCCTTGATCCATTCGTCAGGCTCCAAGTCTATTCCTAAGCATATTTCATCGGTCGCTTTGGCTACAAGACATTTTTCGTCTCTTGGTTTTTCCACTTCTTCTTTGTCACTATCACTCCATGTTCCACTAACGAAGGCGCCTTGATAGTTATAACCCGGTGGCTTTGGACATTCGTCAATGAGATGATTTGGACTTCCACATCTAAAGCACTTTCTTTTCCCGTAGTTATCGCTTCTATTTCTTTAGAATGACTTTCTTTCGTCTCGTGGTAATCTAGTGAATCTTCCTCATCTTTTCAAAAATTTCTTGAATTCTCTTACAGCCATTGCATATTCTTCGTCTTCACTATCGTCACTTGAATCATCATCGTCACTAAGTTCCTTTTTGGCTTTTAGAGCAAGAGATTTAGTTTGTTCTTTCTTTCCTTTGACCGTTTCCGAATCTCTTCTTATAATTTCTTCATGGACCTTCAAGTTGCCAATAAGTTCGTCAAGTGATAACGTCATCAAATTCTTCGATTCTTCAATTGCTGTAACTTTAGCTCACCATTTTGGATGCAATGCCCTAAGAAATTTCCTAACACAATTCTTACTAGAAAATGTCTCATCAAGTGCTTTTAAACTTGTGATAATAGTGTTAAATTTAGCAAAAGCATTATCTATTGATTCCTCTTCCGAAATTGTAAATTGTTCATATTGTTGAACAAGAAGATCTATTTTGTTGTCTTTGACTTGACTATTACCTTGGTGAGTGATTAGTAGTGAATCCCAAATTTCTTTTGTGGTTTCACACATAAAAATTCTTTCATATTCTTTGCGCGGTAACGCATTCTAAATTACCATTTTAGCTTCGTTATTTTTTGCTAGTTTCTTTTTCAAATCATCATTTTGTTTTTCAAAAGGTACAATTTCATCCATTTTAGTTTTCGGATTATTTTGAATAGGGGGAAAATCACCAAATGTAATAACATGCCAAAGGTCAAGATCTTTAGATTTCACACAAGTTTCGAATCTATTTTTCCACTATAAAAATCCATCACTTTCGAATAGTGGTGGTCTTTGCATAGATTGCCCTTCTAAATATTTTTTAGATTCCATAGATCGTTACAAGTTTTAAAATAGAATATATTTTAAAAATCTTGCTTGACGTGGCTCTTGATACCAATTGTGGAAAACTAGAGGGGGGGTTGAATAGTTTTACGTCCTTTTAGTTTTATAAAAACTTTGTCTCAAAAAGGTTGATTCGAGATTATGTGAAATCTACTCTTGAACAATATAAACAATTATGTATAAACTAAATAGTAAAGTAAGTAAAGAAGTAAATAAGAGATGGAAAGATCGAACCGCGAGACAAGAGATTTATAGTGGTTCGGTTACAAGGACACCTTCCTTGCCCTAATCCACTCCTCGAGCACCTAACTCGAGAATTTTCTTCACTATGTCAACAAGATCCCTTATGGCTGAGAAAACGTTACACACCACAACACAACTTCTTCACGCCTATTTCACAACTTCTTCACACCTAGACACTCCTTGATTACACTACTTCTTCACACCTATATTTCTTTCACACCTATATTACTTCACAACTTCTCTATCTACACACCTTGCTAACCTAACTTCTTATACTAGCTTCTATCTACTATTCACAACTAATACACAAAATAGATATATATGTGATGATGTACAAACAACTTGGATGTGGAGGTCACAACAAGTTGTAATACTTCTTGTCTTGATGAGTTGAAGTATTCTTCTCTTGCACTAGAAGTGTTGAAGCTTGAATCATTTGGAAATAAAAGCTTATGATTATATGATCAAAGGATTTAGAGAATGGAAATGGAGATTTAGATCAGAAAGTTTTTAATGTAAAAGGTGAGAAAAAAGTCCAGGAATAGCCCAGTATTTATAGGGGAAAAATTACTGTGCAGGAGCATGGCCGGTCCCCTTAATTTGGGGACGGTCCCCTTAATAATTAAGGGGGCCGCCTAGTGAATTAAGGGGGCCGCCCACTATATCCGTTGGGTATTTTTGTCCTTTTATGTGGGAAGTTTTTCTTGAGGAAATTTTCCCTTTTTAGTTGGAAATTTGAAATCATATGTTTACGGTTTAATTAAACAATTTTGTTAAATACCAAAAATGATTTTCTAAAAGATATAAAATGTTTATGTAATTTTATAAAAATACTAAAGATTAAGAAAATATTCCTTTGATTATATAATGCATTAGTCACTTTGTTTGTTCATACCTTAAGTGATTAGGTTGTTGAAATGAACATTTATGACTAAATACATGTTTATATCATAATCTCTAGTTTAATTAGTTTACATTTTGTGATTATCAAAATAGAGATATCTAAAAATATGAATAACGTTTTTAGACATTATTTATATCAACACCTGCCTTAGGCCTCTTTGACCTTTGAACCAGCCATGAAAATCCCCATTAACACATACAGAGTACGATGTGGAAGAAACAAACATAATAATCCATTCCACCATTATATGATGGAAACCAAAACCAACCAGAATTGACCTAAGAAAAGCCTAATCAACCGTATCATACATCTTTTGATATCCACCTTAAATGTACACCTAGGTGGACCACTCCTTCTATTGTAGTTCCGCATAAGTTCTTAGGTAAGCAATATGTTATCCGAGATCTGGCCCGGAACAAATGCTGATTGGTCGATACTAACTAAATCACCAAGGTCCTCTTTAATACGATTTGCAATAATTTTACTTATGTATTTATAAAGGACATTATAGCAAGAAATAGGCCCATAATCAATAATCTTAGAAGGAGTAGAAACATCCATAACCAAAGATATAATGGTGTGATTGATTTCCTTTCGAAGCTTACCATTAGTAAAGAAGTCATGAATAGCAACAGTAACATCCATACCCACATCATCCCAAGCTTCCTTTAAGAAAGAGGCAGTGAAACCATTTGGGCTGGGAGCTTTATCATCACCATCGAGAATAAGGCTTCCTTTATTTTGTTATTCGTAACATCACGAACAATAAAATCAGCCTTTTGAGTATCAAGAACACTAAACAAAATATTTGGTCATCAAGGGGAATACAATTACCTTCGATACCAATAAAATGCTCATAAGGAGAAAAAAAAAGCACCTGTAACCGCATTACCTTAGTAGAAAACATTAGCCAAGTCTCGAACAATTTCGATTCGATTACAGGCACATTTACTTTTTAAAATTTTATGATAATAAGCAGTATTAGAGTCACCTGCTTTAAGCCATGCAACTTTGGACTTTTGTTTCAAGAACCGCTCTTCATCTAATGCAGCCTCCTTAAATGCAAGAAGGTAATGACCATGCTCTTCACGAAGGGCTAAATTAAATGAGTCCTTATCAATAGCCTTTTGAACCTATTCTAACTCTTTATGTAACCTATCAACCCAATCATATAGGTAACCTTGATCGTGTAGAAGCTTACAAAAAGGGGATTTCAAACCCTTTAGGCGTTTAACAACACGATGCATAGCACAACCATTAACACTAAGATCTACCTCGAAGCAACCATTTGTTGGAAACCCTCCTTATGAATAAGGAAATTAAAGAATTTAAAAGGTTTCTATTTAGGCTTGGCTACCTTAGGGATACGAAGCATAAATGGAGAGTGATTTGAAATACGATAAGGTTGGAAGATAGAAAAACAACCCGAGAAAGTATCACTAAATTGCAAATTTCCCATAATCCTATCAATTTTCTTCAAATTGCCATTGGAGTCTTTTGGTTTTTGATTCCATGTAAAATGAAGCCCTTTGCTATTAACATCCGCAACCTCCATACTCTGCACACAATCTTTAAATTCACGCATTGCAATGTCAGGAACGTAACAACCACATGAGCGATCTTCCAAATTAAGAGCATTGCTAAAATCTCCCAAAAATACCCACGACCTACTCCGCATAAATCCAGCATGACAAATAAGATTACTCCAAAGTACTCGACGATTCACATAATAATTATCTGCATGCACAAAGGAACAAAAAAATGATTTTTTTCAGCACGGATATTAACCTGTACATGCATACCCTGGTTAGTTTGAAACATAATCATAACATCTAGTAAATCATCATTCTAGCGAAGAATAATCCGAGAACCTTTACTACAAAGATTCCCATTTGACGTTCATTTCCATCGACGACAAACTTTATGAAAAGTATCATAAACCACAGAAACATCCACATTGGACTCCAACACCGCATACACACTAAGATTAATTTCATTCATAACCTCTCGAACCTCTTTTTGTTTAGCGGAACGGTTCAATCCCCTTATATTCCAAGAGGCATAACTAAACATCAGGAACCTTAAAAACGGAAGTGCTTGCCCCCGATTTATCTAAGAAATTCACTGACTCATTAAACATGTTAACAACCACCTCTTCATCATCTAGATTCATAATATCTTCAACACCATCATCAAAAGACAGACTCAAATGGATTAGTTGTAGTTACATTAGCTGCCAAGTTTTGAGACTTTACATTAGGTGTAGGGTAACTATCACTTTTAGTTGCGTCACGAGTAGGTTGGCTATTCTCATTAGGTTTAGAGATAACATTTGAAGTAGAAGCACCTACCATAGTAGGAGGTTGTCCAGAATTAGTACTAGTTTCCCTTTGTGAGGGTATCATATTGGAAGGATGACAACAGCTTTCGGATTGTATTCAAGCTTCTTACCAACTGGGATACCATTATACACATTACCAGCTTTAGGATCCTTAGCACCCCTCTTATTCTTACCTTTTTTGTTAACCACTTATTGAAAACCATCATTGGCTTTCTCTACGATCGGAGTAGTCACAACTTTCTTAGGACAAGTGTCAACAGAATGGCCAAAAATCAAACAAACATCACACCTTGGCGGATTCCATTCATATTCTACCTGCATAGTTTCTATGGAAAAACCAATACTATCTAATAGAGGGACACCTATAGTAATGGATTCCTTGATGGCAACATTAAAATCAATCTCAATTAAACAACGAGCAAAGCTACTCCTACCCCAAGAATCAATACACATCGAGCTAGTATAGGAATCAAGCATAATAGGCTTACCAATATGTGTTGCAATGATACTAATACCATCCTCAGAGAAAATCTTCAATGGTACATCATGAAGTTTAACCCATACCGGGATGCGGGTTAACTCCTCTTTTGTTAGGCTAGTAGTCATAGACCACTTTTTCAGAATAATCGTTTTTGACCATCCATGGACCGCCCTCTAAAACATCCTCCAAACCAACCTGAGAGTCAATCTTAAAGAAAAAGAAACCCTTTGCATTCATCATAGTACGTTTTAAACCATACTTAGCCCAAGTATTATGAACATAGTATTCAACCACCGGGTACACTTACCAATAAAATACCCATAAAGAGTGTTCTCAAATTTAGTGCTAATTGTTTCAACAACTTTACGAGGTATAGACACATCAACTCTTGTAAACACATTATCAACCTTAAAGGCCCAAAAGTTTGATTTACCTTTTATATTAGCAGATTGTGTACCACTTGTTACTCCAACAAAAGTTTTAGGTTGCGTGTTAACATCAATAGGTGAACAACATGAACATTTTAGGACGTAGCAAAGAAAACTTCCTCTTGGTCATTAGATTTACCTTTAGAGGGAGAGTTGAGACTTGTAGCATGTACGTTAGTCGCATTTGGTATGATAAAAAACCCATGCTCTCTCTGGTTCTCTTTGGCGATTTATTTCTAATATCTAAAAACCTTCACTCCAATCATTTCTCTACCCTTAGTTATGCTCTAATCCCTATAACCATTGTATTTCTGCTTGATTAACTTTATTTAACTCAACTTTAACATTATTTTTATTAGGATCTAGGCTTGATTAGGTTAGGGTTTTGATTTTTTAGGGTTTTTTGGTTGTCGCTAGTTAGGTTTCTAGGGTTTCATTTCTCTGATTTCTTTATTATTCTGATTTGATTCATCATGGAAGTCGGTTAGTGCTACTTTTATGCTTTAAATTCATGCCTTAATCATGTAAAGGCTCTTGGTTTGAAAGTATACATGGATCTTCAAGTTTCTTGCTGCTGCGATTGTTTTTATTTTTTATTTTTTATTTTTTATTTTTTTTAGCATTCTCTTTCTTTTAAAGTGTTTGAGGAGAATGTGGGTAAGATTGATTTGGGTGAACTTAATGCTCGTATGCATCGTTTGAGGGGACAAACTGTTGGTAATGTTGGTGTTACTCAGCCTAGAATGCTTGTTAAGGTTTTATGTAACCCTAACGTGGCTATAGATACCTCTATTGTGATTGGAACTGAAAATCATGCTTTTGGTTGGACTAATTCAACAAACATGACTAGTTTTGATGCTCTTGAAGCTTAGGTGAATAATGCTACTAATTTTGGAGTGTCGACTACTATGGAGGCTGGTATGGGGGTTACTCCTACTAGCTTTGGTGAGGGAAATCAGACTCATTTGGATGTGGAGGATGCTTTGTGGTCGACTGAGGTTACTGGGGGAATTAGTACACCTACTCCTTCAACTTTTCCCTCTCTTTCTGAGGTTACTGGAGCAGCTAGTAAGTTTACTTCTTTGGGAGTAAACCTATTACTGCCACAAGTAACACTACTTCTGAGGTTACTGGTACAAATACTAACATTACTTCTTATAGGAGTAGTAAACCTAATGATGATACAAGTAATGTTACTTCCTTTGGGAGTAAAGCTACTCATGTCACGAACCTTGGACCTGCTGATGATAATACAAAAGACGCGAATATGCCTGATGGTCATGGTGTACGTATCTCTCCTAATGCTGGTAGGTTTACTATGTCATCGCCTAATTTGACTAACGTACATGCTACAAGTCTCAACTCTCCCTCTAAAGGTAAATCTAATGACCAAGAGGAAGTTTTCTTTGCTGCGTCCCAAAACGTTCCTATTGTTCAATCTAATGATGTTAACACGCAGTCTAAAACTTATGTTGGAGTAACGAGTGGTAGGTAATATGCTAATATCAAAGGTAAATCAAACTTTTGCACCCTTAAGGTTGATAATGTGTTTACAGGAGTTGATGTGTCTATACCTCGTATAGTTGTTGAAACAATTAGCACTAAATTTAAGAACACTCTTTATGGGTATTTTATTGGTAAGCGTATTGCTTTGCCGGTGGTCGAATACTATGTTCGTAATAATTGGGCTAAGTATGGTTTAAAACATATTATGATGAATGAAAAAGGTTTCTTTTTCTTTAAGTTTGACTCTCAGGTTGGTTTGGAGGCTATTTTAGAAGGCGGTTACTGAACATGTAGAGAAATTCTTTGAATGTCATGAAGTTTTCAAAACTAACTGAAAGAAACCAGAATCCAAAAGGTTTCCAAAAACAAAATCTTCCATTCTTGGCAGGTTATCAAGATATGTCTTTGGATCGTTGACTTAGGTTGCTCCAAGTACATGACCTAAAAACTAGAGTTGCTGATCAATTTTGTTTGGAAGTCCATGGAAACTGTACGCCAGAATTATGTTTTGATGTAGTAGATAGGATGTTATAACTTGTTCTAGGGTGAAATAAGTACTTTTGAATGTGCGATTTTAGAGTTTCTGATTGTGTTTTGATATAGTAGATAAGCATATTTAAGGGTGAAAAAAGCACATTTGAATAAGCAATATGATATAATGCTTAGAGGTGTTTAGGATTGTGTTTTGATATAGTAGATAAGAAGTCATAGCTCATTTGAGGGTGAAATAAGCACTCTTGAATAGGTGGTTTAATTGGGAATGATCATGTAGCAACTATTCGGGGTTATGGAGATTTTCAGTTCGGGAACTATTTGATAACACGTGTCTACTATGTCGAAGGATTGGGATACAACTTGTTTTCAGTTGGACAATTTTGTGATGCAGATTTAGAAGTCGCATTTAGGAGAAATACATGCTTCATTCAAAATTTGAAAGGCGATGCCCTCATGACTAGGGATCAGAGCACCAACTTACATGTTATTGACATTTCCCAAATGGCCTCTACATCACCAATTTATCTTATGACAAGATCATCCGAAACTAAATCTTTGTTGTGGCACATACGCTTATCTCATCTTAACTTCGACACCTTAAACAAACTTGCAAAGGATAACATCATCACTGATGAGTGCTCAAACACTCATCATTTTTGGTCTAATCTGAACTGCAAAACATACAAAAACACTCAGTAATGCATCAAAATACTGAAAATATTTCAAAATTGTGTTTTATATGTTTTAGATGCAAAATGAACAAAAACAAATGAAAAACGCACAAAGTTTGCAAAATTGGCAGTTTCAGTCCCTCAACTTTCATAAAATTACAAATCTAGTCCCTGGATATTCAAAATAAGGAAAATTATCACCAAAGGTCATTTTGAAATCATAAGTTGTCATATTTAGTCCTTTGGTGAAAAATTGGAAAAGTTTTGGAAATTTACAATTTAGTCCCTGGAGTTACAAATTTTGGCAGATTCAGTCCCTGGTGGGGTATTTTTGAAGGAAAAATCAATTTTGGTAGTTGGAAATTCAAAAGTTGGCAAAAATGGTCCTTGGGTGGCAAACTTAGTGAAATTACATGTTTGGTCCCTGGGTTTTGAAAGTTGGCAGAAAAGGTCCCCGGATATCAAATCTTGGAAAATTACAATTCAGGGTCCTTGATAAATCAAAGTTGGGCAATAATGATCCATGGAACAAGCTTTGTGAAAATTACATTTTCAGTCCCTATGGTTTCAGTTTTTACAAATTGGTCCTTGTGATTTAAAAGTTAACAACATAATCCATTTGGACCCTTTTTATTAATTTGACCCAAAACCATTGCCAAATCCAAACTGAAACACAGCCTGATCCATTACACCCTCCCCAAAGCCCAACCTTAGCCTAAAACCTAAAACTAATATTACCCCGTATTATCCCCCTGGTCATTGACCAAAGTCAAACCCCCCAAATCACTGTTCATCGTCCCTAAACCTTACCCTAATTACCAGGCTCATGCCCCCCCTCCTCACCAAACCTCACCTTTTCATTTAATGATATCACCAACTTCACCTTCCCCCTCCTACCCTCATTAAATTACCAAACCAACTCCCCTCAATCTGCTTTTTACCATTTTCCCGCCACAAAAAGTTTAAACGGCTCAGATCAAAACAAAGATATCTAAGGGCTGAAAACAAGTGGGAAAGAAAGAGATGGTCTCCAGGGTCTATAAAAGTCAAGAAGAGCAGAAGAAAGAGAGGGCTTATGTAGCAGTTAGAGTAGTAATAGATGTAGTTTAGTTAAGCTTGTAGATTTTAATTTCCAATTGTAAAACAAAAATTACCTTGTAATCTTGTTGTTATAAGTTTAGTTTTCTCATGTAATTCAGTCCCTTTAAAGCAAATTTAAGTCTTGTTCAGTTTTTAAGATAATTCAAGTTTCATTTAGTGTTCTCAATTTTTGTTAACTGTCAATCTCACCTTTAACTTATAGTCAAAATGTGCTCAGAAGCTTATTCAAGTGTAGCATAAGTCTTTTACAATTTCAAAAATCAGA
The DNA here is from genome assembly GCA_030686995.1 of Artemisia argyi. Lineage (NCBI taxonomy): Eukaryota > Viridiplantae > Streptophyta > Magnoliopsida > Asterales > Asteraceae > Artemisia > Artemisia argyi. The sequence continues at coordinate 161,743,139 of CM060693.1, forward strand.
AAACTTAGGAAAGATAAATTTATATATATATATATATATATATATATATATATATATATATATATGAAAAATACTTAAGAAAAATAAAAAATGGTTGTCTCTGGTCATGAAGCAGTTGCAGAAGGGGTTTTGGAATGGTTTTAGAGTCCCAAGGGGGGCATTAGGGTGTGGTTTTGTTCCTGGCTTCATCAGTTTCATACCTTGGACCTCTTGTAAGATCATTTCCATTTTCTTGTATAATTCGTGTGCATCAGTTACTGTTGTAGATTTGTATTTGTTTTTGTTCATTTGTGTTTATTTTACTTCAAAATAAGTTTATTTTTTAGTTTCATGGATTAAATCCTAGTGTTGCTTTATAAAACCCATTTTCAGTTTAGTTAGGAGTGTTTGGTTTAAGTAGGTTCTCTGAGTTAAGGGCTGTATTTGTGGCTAACAATAGTTGGAACAAGTTAAGTTAGGTTCATGTAATGCATAAATGTAGCAAAATCAGTAGGGTAATTCACAAAAAAGTCAAAAGTGATTTCAATCACCCTTGCATACTTAACTGTTTGGTTTTGTGACCTGTAACCCCATAAATTTCATTCGTAGATGTTTAAGTTACACTAATTTAGTATCATTTTAGCTTGATAAGATAATTTTAGCATGTAGGATTGAATCAAAGTTCATAAAAGTCAATGTGCTAATTTTTATGAAAAGTCAAAATTGCACATCCTCAGTTTTTACAAAAATTGCATGATTTTTAGGGAATTTTGTGATTGAAGTTAGGAGCTGAGATTTTTAGGAATCATTGTCCCCCAGCCCATCTCTGAATTCCCCCATTCACTTCATTTTAGTGATTTTTCTTGTGGGGTCCACATTTGTTCAAAGATACCTGCAGGGCTGAGCCCTGCTCTGTCTCAGCAAATACACCACCACCACCACCACTTGGTGGTGGTTTTCCAGCCAAACCAGTGGGCCCCAGGCCATCAATATTGTTCCTCCCAACCCCCCTCCTACCAGGGTCCATGTTTTGACCAATGGGTTGACCTTGAAACCCCTGGGTCCCACCTGAATCAGCACCTAAAACTTGTCCCAGTTTCTGAATTCACACAAGTTTCTTAGAGCTTATTTTGTAGCTTATAGCTTATTCTGTGGGTACAAATTGTTTTTTCTTGCTCACACATGCTCAATTAACTGATTTGGACCAGATTTCACCATAGTGGGTCCCACTTAGGTCCATTTTTGCTTATTTCTCTCTATAGTTGACCAAAGTCAACTGTGTGGCTTTTTCTTTCATAATTAGCTTAATTTTAAGTTCCATAAAAGTTTTTTTTATATAACGTTAATGTTTTTAGTTGTAAATTAAGTTTCCAAAAAGAAAATCCAGAAAATCAAAAGTAATTATTAAGTGATAGTTTCTATTTAATTTTATTTAAATTTTATTTTTCATTTTTAGATTTTAATTAAGTACTTGTCATTTTTATATTTTTCTTAAATTCCTATTATATTAAAGTATTTATAATAATTTTCTCAGATTTTTATTTTCTCTTTTAGTATTTATTATAATTAATCCTAGTTTTATTAATAATTAATTAATATTAAGTTTAAAAATAGCATAATTAGTTTTTAGTAAGCAAAACCTAGTTTTTACATTTTTTATAGCTTTTATATGTTATAAAATAATTTTAGAAATTTTCTTAGAGTTTTTACTGTTCATTTGCTAATTTTTATAATTTAAAATAGTTTATTTAGTTAATTAGTAATTAATTAGTTATTAATTAATAGAAAATTCACAAAAAGACAAAAACAAATATTCTTAGTTTTAAAACTTATTTTTAGTTATTTTATAATTTTAGAAATTTTATTTTCATTTTTCTAGTGCTTAATTAATATTGTATTATATTTAAGTATTTTAAATATTAATAATAAGTATTAAATAGTAATTAATTAATATTAAATAATTAATTAGGGTTAAAATTTATTTTCTTTTTCTATAAATTTTCTTTTACTTTTAAGTTTGTAAAAAAGTCATTTTCACCCCCTGGGTGTTTTCAGATTTTCGTTTTCACTTTTTATTTTGTACGTTCGCGTTTTATTTAAATGTAACGTACGCGTTTTTAGGTTTTTAACATTTCTGGTTTTTCTTACCTTCTCGTCTTATTCATATAGCTTATTTAAGCTATTCTCTTGTAAATTCCATAGTTCAATCAATCTCAAACCCTTTTCCCATCCAGATTCACCCGATCACGAAACCGTTTAATTACAATTCACACCTCGTCGGGACATAACGACCCGGGGAAACCTTATACTTCCGCGGAGCATTGATCTAGGCTATTTGACTTTGTTGACCATTCCTTGGTCAATATAAGTTAGGTGGTTTAGGCTCAATCAATTTTTGGCGCCGCTGCCGGGGAGGTGTGCGCGCTATTCTAAACGGTTTTCTGATTAGTGATTTTGGAACTCATTCCATTGTACATTTATCCATCTTTGTTCATATCTTTTCATAAAAACCCAAAAATATTTTTCCTTACCCTCTATCTGTTTGATTCTACCTTCTTATACCCCTCTCATGTATAATTCTATATGACATCTCTCGATGACGATTTCTTTGAACAATGGGCCTTTCAGAGCAAAATTGAAAAACTTATGGCCTTATCAAAAATATCGAGATGTCGTAGTGATTATGATGGACCTTCGATTCCTATTCCCTCTCCGGTGATGGAAATGAATCAAGAAACCGAGGTGACAAAGGACCCTGTACTTCCCTCTGACGATGGAAGTGCTAAATACGTCCAACCTACGGTTGTCCAAGAATCTAAGCTCACAATTGCTCCTAAACCTTCAAGAATTGATCCTAACCTTTCACGGTTTACGGTCAAAATTTTGTCAAGCAAACGTGCTGAGCTTAGGGCAGAAACTGAAAAGAACGACTTACCTAACCTTCACGTTTATCAAAAACCAAAACCCGAGACCATAACGGAAGTGGTGGAAATTGCTAGCTCTAAGAGCACACCACTTGTCCCACCTCCAGATTTTGTTCCTTGTGTCGGTTGTGGTGAGCCGCTTTTCGGTTTTCCATGTCGTTGGTGTACATGTGTACAATGTGGTAATGATATCCAAAACGGGAGTTGTTTGTTTTGTGGGTCGAGTAATTCATTTGCTTATAATCCTAATCAAAACTCATTCAATGACTCTTCAAATTCTTTCGATTACCCATCACATTCATACGAGCAAGAATCATATTACCCAAATTTCAATGATGCTTCGTATCAAAATACACCAAGCCAAACTCAACAGTTTTACTGTTGTGAGTACTGTGGAGGTCCTCACTTTAGCTCGGATTGTCAAACAAGGAATCCCTTTCCTTGTAACAATTACGACTATTCGTTTCAAGAACCACCTCCACAGCACCAAATGATTCACACAACTCCTTCTACTACTGACATTATAGTAGAGGTTCTTGAGATATTGAAAGAACTTAAGGAGTTGGGTACCACAACACTTCATAATGCACCCAGTGTTTCTTGTGTGAATTATGGGGGTCCTCATGATGATTACCAATGTCAACCTTCTGGTTTTGACAAATCCCCACCCCCGCAATTTTCATTTACTCTTAATTCACATGAGAAATGCATGGCTAAAATATTGACGGAAGAGCAGGTTGCTAAAATTGATTCCATAGATGATTTTGAAAAAGCTGTTAGGGAAGCTTATGCAAAAGAAAAAGCAGCCAAATCTAGCTCTTTGTTCCGTTTTATTCCTGATGACGATGATGATGAGGATTCCATTCAAATGAAAGAATATTACAAAGATTCATCCAGTTCATCAGTTGAGATTCCTTCCGTGGAAGCACAGGGAGATAAGAGTATGCAAGAATTGCTAGCAGATGAACACATGAAAAATATAGAATCTATGTGTGCTAGTCTTTCTTATCTCCCTCAGTCTGCTGTTATTACACCCGAAGTTCACACTCACTCTCTGATCATGGGGGATGAGCATCTTAGCACTGTTCCTAATAAGGAATCGGACGAATTAATAAAGTCTAGTGTTGAGGTCCTTGTCCCAATCCCGAGAGAGTCACAGGGGACTTTTGACCATATGTGTGATATTCCTCCTCCTCTATTCTTCCCATCTAATCATGATGAGATGTTCTCCGATTCTACTGATGACAATTCGTTATCTTGTGAGGACATCGTTTATATGGAAGAATTACCATCTGAGCTAGTCAGCTTAGAAGAAGAGAATGACGAGATTGATACTGAAATCAAGGATGAAGCACTTCGTGCAACATTATTGAATGTCGATCTCCTCATTTCTAAAATCGAGGCTTTTAAAGTGAAACCTATTTCATCTCCTATCCCCATAAAGGATAGTGACATTGTCTCCGGTGATCCTATTCCGGAGTTTGAAGCCTTTACCTTTGATCATATGGGAGAGAAGATTAGTGACAGTACCACTTCTCATTCTCAAATTTCTCTCCCCGATTATGATTCATTCACCTTTGAGGAGTTCTCCGGTGAACTCGCTCATATCATATCTCCACCGGAGTATGATAACTTCCACTTTGATCTAGACAAAGTTGATCTTTGTTTTCCGGAGGGAAATATTCTCAACCATGAGAATTTGATTGATATCAAAATCCCAACCCTCCCATCCATAATACATCTAGATCATACGAGCTTTACTGATGAGATTCATGATACACCAATCATGAATTCTCTTTCTGATAATGAAGAATCAATCTTGATTGTCATAAAGATCTTTCTTCCTTTCTTCACCTACATGGTGACTTCTCCTGTTCTTCATTCCTTCGGGAATGAAGACACTATATTTGATCCCGGCATTTTCATGTATCATTATCTTGAGCCGGTATTATATCTCATCGGTGTGGAACTTTCACGTGCTTCAAATGTTTGTCCAAACATCTTGAATGAAAGTCCGATTGAGATCGTTTCTTCCACATCATGCTTCCCCAATGACAAATGAATTAGGGGTCGAGTCAAGCTAGCGACTCGGTAAACAAAAAACAGTAGCACGCTTATAGGGTTTTCACCCTAAGTGTGGGGGAGTCCCCCATGCTATGGTTACAAGAGTGAAAATACAAAATGGTGTTTTCCACGCTTAGCTTGTAATGTTGCCCTTTTACGTTCAAAATGTCGGCATAATAACCGGGATTTTGAATATTGAGGACAATATTCATGCTAAGTGTGGGGGGGTATTCGCTATTCTAGCGAATTTTATCACATTTTACTATATAATACCCCCGTTTTTAGCCAAAAATTCAAAAAAATTTTCAAAAATTTTTCACTGGTGCTTCAAAATTTTTGTGGTAATCAGTCCGCCTTGTCTAAGCGACAAAAGGGATTGGCTAGTCCAGGAGCAAACGGCTCTTGGTAAAGACATCTCAAATCCGTTTACGGCTTGCAATTTGCCCAAAATTATACGGTTCCTCAACTCCCCAAAAACAAATGAGTTGGCTAGCCTACAAGATTATGGCTTGTGGTAAAGGCCGTGGAAAATCCATAATTGGTAATCAGCTCACCAAGATGTTGACTATTCCATCAAGAGCTGGCTAGTCCAGAAGCAAACGGCTTTTGGTAAAGACTACTCAAATCCGTTGACAGCTGGTGATTTGCTCAAAATCACACGGTTATCAGGTGTGCCACAGTTCTTACACCTGGCTACTCCAGAAGTGATGGCTTTTGGTAAAGAGTTTTTCAAAACCATCAAGTTTTCAAAACAGTATTGCTAGGGACTAGCAATAGTTTAGTGTGGGGGATTGATAAGTGCTCAAACACTCATCATTTTTGGTCTAATCTGAACTGCAAAACATACAAAAACACTCAGTAATGCATCAAAATACTGAAAATATTTCAAAATTGTGTTTTATATGTTTTAGATGCAAAATGAGCAAAAACAAATGAAAAACGCACAAAGTTTGCAAAATTGGCAGTTTCAGTCCCTCAACTTTCATAAAATTACAAATCTAGTCCCTGGATATTCAAAATAAGGAAAATTATCACCAAAGGTCATTTTGAAATCATAAGTTGTCATATTTAGTCCTTTGGTGAAAAATTGGAAAAGTTTTGGAAATTTACAATTTAGTCCCTGGAGTTACAGATTTTGGCAGATTCAGTCCCTGATGGGGTATTTTTGAAGGAAAAATCAATTTTGGTAGTTGGAAATTCAAAAGTTGGCAAAAATGGTCCTTGGGTGGCAAACTTAGTGAAATTACATGTTTGGTCCCTGGGTTTTGAAAGTTGGCAGAAAAGGTCCCCGGATATCAAATCTTGGAAAATTACAATTTAGGGTCCTTGATAAATCAAAGTTGGGCAATAATGATCCATGGAACAAGCTTTGTGAAAATTACATTTTCAGTCCCTATGGTTTCAGTTTTTACAAATTGGTCCTTGTGATTTAAAAGTTAACAACATAATCCATTTGGACCCTTTTTATTAATTTGACCCAAAACCATTGCCAAATCCAAACTGAAACACAGCCTGATCCATTACACCCTCCCCAAAGCCCAACCTGAGCCCAAAACCTAAAACTAATATTACCCCGTATTATCCCCCTGGTCATTGACCAAAGTCAAACCCCCCAAATCACTGTTCATCGTCCCTAAACCTTACCCTAATTACCAGGCTCATGCCCCCCCCTCCTCACCAAACCTCACCTTTTCATTTAATGATATCACCAACTTCACCTTCCCCCTCCTACCCTCATTAAATTACCACACCAACTCCCCTCAATCTGCTTTTTACCATTTTCCAGCCACAAAAAGTTTAAACGGCTCAGATCAAAAGAAAGATATCTAAGGGCTGAAAACAAGTGGGAAAGAAAGAGATGGTCTCCAGGGTCTATAAAAGTCAAGAAGAGCAGAAGAAAGAGAGGGCTTATGTTGCAGTTAGAGTAGTAATAGATGTAGTTTAGTTAAGCTTGTAGATTTTAATTTCCAATTGTAAAACAAAAATTACCTTGTAATCTTGTTGTTGTAAGTTTAGTTTTCTCATGTAATTCAGTCCCTTTAAAGCAAATTTAAGTCTTGTTCAGTTTTTAAGATAATTCAAGTTTCATTTAGTGTTCTCAATTTTTGTTAACTGTCAATCTCACCTTTAACTTATAGTCAAAATGTGCTCAGAAGCTTATTCAAGTGTAGCATAAGTCTTTTACAATTTCAAAAATCAGAAAACTTAGGAAAGATAAATTTATATATATATATATATATGAAAAATACTTAAGAAAAATAAAAAATGGTTGTCTCTGGTCATGAAGCAGTTGCAGAAGGGGTTTTGGAATGGTTTTAGAGTCCCAAGGGGGGCATTAGGGTGTGGTTTTGTTCCTGGCTTCATCAGTTTCATACCTTGGACCTCTTGTAAGATCATTTCCATTTTCTTGTATAATTCGTGTGCATCAGTTACTGTTGTAGATTTGTATTTGTTTTTGTTCATTTGTGTTTATTTTACTTCAAAATAAGTTTATTTTTTAGTTTCATGGATTAAATCCTAGTGTTGCTTTATAAAACCCATTTTCAGTTTAGTTAGGAGTGTTTGGTTTAAGTAGGTTCTCTGAGTTAAGGGCTGTATTTGTGGCTAACAATAGTTGGAACAAGTTAAGTTAGGTTCATGTAATGCATAAATGTAGCAAAATCAGTAGGGTAATTCACAAAAAAGTCAAAAGTGATTTCAATCACCCTTGCATACTTAACTGTTTGGTTTTGTGACCTGTAACCCCATAAATTTCATTCATAGATGTTTAAGCTACTCTAATTTAGTATCATTTTAGCTTGATAAGATAATTTTAGCATGTAGGATTGAATCAAAGTTCATAAAAGTCAATGTGCTAATTTTTATGAAAAGTCAAAATTGCACATCCTCAGTTTTTACAAAAATTGCATGATTTTTAGGGAATTTTGTGATTGAAGTTAGGAGCTGAGATTTTTAGGAATCATTGTCCCCCAGCCCATCTCTGAATTCCCCCCTTCAATTCATTTTAGTGATTTTTCTTGTGGGGTCCACATTTGTTCAAAGATACCTGCAGGGCTGAGCCCTGCTCTGTCTCAGCAAATACACCACCACCACCACCACTTGGTGGTGGTTTTCCAGCCAAACCAGTGGGCCCCAGGCCATCAATATTGTTCCTCCCAACCCCCCTCCTACCAGGGTCCATGTTTTGACCAATGGGTTGACCTTGAAACCCCTGGGTCCCACCTGAATCAGCACCTAAAACTTGTCCCAGTTTCTGAATTCACACAAGTTTCTTAGAGCTTATTTTGTAGCTTATAGCTTATTTTGTGGGTACAAATTGCTTTTTCTTGCTCACACATGCTCAATTAACTGATTTGGACCAGATTTCATCATAGTGGGTCCCACTTAGGTCCATTTTTGCTTATTTCTCTCCACAGTTGACCAAAGTCAACTGTGTGGCTTTTTCTTTCATAATTAGCTTAATTTTAAGTTCCATAAAAGTTGTTTTTATAAAAACTTAATGTTTTTAGTTGTAAATTAAGTTTCCAAAAAGAAAATCCAGAAAATCAAAAGTAATTATTAAGTTATAGTTTCTATTTAATTTTATTTAAATTTTATTTGTCATTTTTAGATTTTAATTAAGTACTTGTCATTTTTATATTTTTCTTAAATTCCTATTATATTAAAGTATTTATAATAATTTTCTCAGATTTTTATTTTCTCTTTTAGTATTTATTATAATTAATCCTAGTTTTATTAATAATTAATTAATATTAAGTTTAAAAATAGCATAATTAGTTTTAATAAGCAAAACCTAGTTTTTACATTTTTTATAGCTTTTATATGTTATAAAATAATTTTAGAAATTTTCTTAGAGTTTTTACTCTTCATTTGCTAATTTTTATAATTTAAAATAGTTTATTTAGTTAATTAGTAATTAATTAGTTATTAATTAATAGAAAATTCACAAAAAGACAAAAACAAATATTTTTAGTTTTAAAACTTATTTTTAGTTATTTTATAATTTTAGAAATTTTATTTTCATTTTTCTAGTGCTTAATTAATATTGTATTATATTTAAGTATTTTAAATATTAATAATAAGTATTAAATAGTAATTAATTAATATTAAATAATTAATTAGGGTTAAAATTTATTTTCTTTTTCTATAAATTTTCTTTTACTTTTAAGTTTGTAAAAAAGTCATTTTCACCCCCTGGGTGTTTTCAGATTTTCGTTTTCACTTTTTATTTTGTACGTTCGCGTTTTATTTAAATGTAACATACGCGTTTTTAGGTTTTTAACATTTCTGGTTTTTCTTACCTTCTCGTCTTATTCATATAGCTTATTTAAGCTATTCTCTTGTAGATTCCATAGTTCAATCAATCTCAAACCCTTTTCCCATCCAGATTCACCCGATCACGAAACTGTTTAATTACAATTCACACCTCGTCGGGACATAACGACCCGGGGAAACCTTATACTTCCGCGGAGCATTGATCTAGGATATTTGACTTTGTTGACCATTCCTTGGTCAATATAAGTTAGGTGGTTTAGGCTCAATCAATCACCGGTCTTCCAAAGTTCAAATACACCAAAGATCACCTATGCCTCTCCTCTGAACTAGGAAAGAGCCAAACCGCCATGGGGGGAGCTTAATGAGGACCGGGAAGGGTCCCGACCCCCTAGGCTTAAGCCCGTTAGTGTATTTATTTGCGATTTCATGTGTTAATTTTTTTTTCATCTCGACCCTCCCATCTAATATTTTTTCGGGAAAAATTTTGTTTCAGCCCTCCCACAAAAAATTTTCTAGCTCCGCCATTGTAAACCGCATCATATAAACCTAAACCCATACTGAGTTTGGAAAGGACGCATACGTTACATATGGACTTATGCTTTCCAATAAGAGTTCAAAGTATCAATGGGAAGAGGTATATTCTGCTCATTGTTGACGACTATTCCAGATATACGTGGGTAAAGTTTTTGAGATCTAAGGACGAAGCACTAGGCATCATCATCACCTTCTTGAAGCGTTCCAAGTCCTTCTACAAGCTCCGGTAAAAATTGTCAGAATGTACAATGGCACAAAATTTATCAATCAGGACTTACGAGCTTATTTTGATGATGTTAGTATAACACATCAAACTTTAGTTGTAAGAACTCCGCATGCTTATGAGTTTCCCATTAACACTTATGTGTTTCCCCTAAACACCTAAAACTACGAATAGGCATGCCATAGTAGTGGCTTGCACTCCTAATGAGGTGCAAGGGTCTTTGGTGCACTCATCCAATACAGATAAATTGCTATCTATTGCATGGCTTAAACTCTTCAACTCATTACTCCTACTTAAGTTCGTGCACTGGTCATTTCTTACAACTATTAAGGAATGATAATCCTACAGTCAATAGAGGACGCTAGGGATTGGATGGTCACCTACTATCTAGTACACTCACATCCTAAGATTTGTATTCAGTTTATAATTCAAGGCTCTTTAAGTCACAAACAAATTATCCATTAAAATTATAAATTAAACTATAAGATCATAATTAATACACTTAAAGAAACATAAACCAATTAATTGTCAAGAACAATAATAATAACACAATAAATTACTCCAGCAAATAAATATGAAATCAAATAATTAATAAGAATTAATCAAAGTGAATCAAGCGCTAAGTATTGAAATAGTGTGTACATAACATGCTAAACTATCGCTCCCGATCCTCTAGTCGAATGCATGACAAACCCCGAAGAGTTTGCCCCTTCTCTTCTCCTTGTGGAACTGTACCAGAGGGTAAAAACCCTTTTCTTTTCTTCGGCGTCCCACAGAAATGCACACTTTTTGTGAATGAGATCAAATATATATACTATCAAACTTCCAAGTCTTGTACGTAAATAGCCCCTGAAGATTTCCACTTGACTCCTTGGCCTCAAAGCAAGAAATATTCATCCCTGATGGTAAATTGCGAATGAGTAAATTTTTTAAATGAACCTTTTGTGATACTATCTTACCAAAATGAACCGCGCAAAAAAGATTTACGAAAATGGTCCAACAAAGTGCGCTTCCAGTGAATGAAAGATACGTTAGATGAATGCACACTATGTTTATACTATTCTACCACAAAAGACAAATGCAAGCGCACAAAATACATCGGTGTTGTTGGGTCACTGAATTCCCCAATCTTCTTCTAACAAGGATTTGAACGTAAAATAACCTAAGTGTAAACAAGTCACTGAGTGAACAGTAACTCAGTGAGTCATCTTCAGGATGCTTAGATCGAGCCGAAGAAGAAAGGTTATCCATTCAGTGAGGCGGAACTCAGTGAGTGTGATCTAAGCCAAGAAGAAGGTGATGGGTTCAATGAGGATGACAATAACTCACTAAACCCCAAGACTCCTCAACAACTATCATGGTACTGAATACTGATGACTTGAAGACTGAAGTTTTGGCGGGACTGGGCGAGAAAGTTTGATTTGTTTCACTAAAGTGCTTTATCACTTTAAGGTCAAACTTTCCCCAAATGGTGGGCTGTCATCAGAAAGTGCCTTTTGGACTTAACCCAAAGAAGTTTCCCAAGTCAGAGAATAAAATCTATCAAGATTTTATTGAGGAACACTTAGGTCCATTGTATAATAGGGTTGTTCATATTTGTGTATAAATAGGTAGCATAAGTGAGGAGTAAAAGTTGACAAGTTTGTGCAATTAATGCAAAGCATTCACAAACCACTTTTACTCCTCCAAAGAACAACATAACCCCTGAGATAGCTCAGTGGGTCCTGAAAGTTGTCACTCAACATTGTTTGAGTTTAGTGAGGAGTCAATACCACACTTGTCGTTTTCAATCCCAAGTGTTATTCCACAAAGGGTACGATTCTTTTTGATTAACTTCTAATAAATAATTAAACGTTGAAAAATATTGTCTTTTATGTTTACGTTGCTTTATTGTTAATCATTTATACATCTTTGTTAAAAGTCATACAACTTGGTTACTTTAGCTTTTTAGTTACTGATAACCAAGTAAAAGGGACCAACAAGTGGTATCAAAGCCTCTGATTTATAAAACTTAAACCTGTTTTCAAAACTTAAGAGTGCTCAAGTTTTTAAAATCAAGATCCCACTATGACTGACATAGATGTTCCCCAACTTGTCGACAAAAAGGGTGGAAGTTGTTCAGCAACTGCCCCTCGACTAGAAGTTGGCAAATTTAATAAGTGGAAAAAGTGAATGCTTTGCTACTTAACTGGGATGGAACCATATTACATTAAGTTTATTAATGATGGTCCATATGTCCCAACAACTGCCCAAGGTTTAATCAAACCTGAAGCTCAGTGGACCCCAGATGAAAGGAGGGTGGTCAATCAAGACCAGCGCCTGAAAAGCATCATTATATCATGCCTTCCTGATGATATAATGGAATCAGTGATCAACTGTCCCACTGCCCAACAGACATGGACTGACCTGGTTCATAGCTATGAAGGGCCTTCTGATACCAAAGAGAATAGAATCATGGACCTGAAGCTTGAATTCAATACCTTCAGGGCCAAGGATTCTGAAAGTCTCTCTAAGACTTATACTCAGTATAAGACCCTCCTGAATGAGCTGACCAATGATGTTGTTATACTGTCAAAACATGAGATCAATGTTGGTTTTGTCAATAGTCTCCCTGAGAAGTGGTTAAACTTCTCTCGGGGATTAAGAAATGCAAACCACATTCAGAACCTTGAGCTCCCTGCCATCTATGGGAAGTTTGTCTATAAAGACAATCTTATCACCAGGAGATACCCTGGTAAAGCTCAGGAGACCAAAAAGGCCTTGAAAATTTCACCCATATCAACTGCTTTCTATTCAGAAGGTGTTGTGCAGGATTTTCAGGATGGATCTGATGATGAGGTTGACCAAAGAACCAGTGAGGAGTACCTAAATGATCTTCAAATTGAATTTCATGAAAGAGCACTCCTTGCCAATTCAAAAAGGTTCTTTAAGAAAAACAAATTCCCTTCAAAAGCAAATGAAAACACTGAATGATTTAAATGCAAAATGGGCCATTTTGCTAAAGATTGTTTTTTAAAAACAGCCTCAGAACCATCTTTCAAATTTTCAGGAAATAACTCTTTTTCAGGCCCCAGCAAATTTCAACCAAAAATGCTTCAGTCTAGTCAAAGATTTGAAAAAGTCCCTCAAATTGACTTTGAAGCCAAGTACAGAAAGGCAAAAGCTAAACTTGCCCTTCTTGAATCATCCTCAACAGTCTCTTAGCCTCCTCAGGCTCCAAAGCCTTCTCAAGCCAAGAACAAAGGGCTTGTTGCTGAAACATATGACTGGGATGAGGTTGAAGTGTCCTCTGATGATGATGAAGTACACATCAGTGCCCTGATGGCTCTTTCAGATGACAGCAAGCTTGCTGTGGGGAAGAGTCATGCAAGAAATGGTAAATGAGTTAACATCACTATGAGGAAGGTAAACCTTTTACTTTCTATGGATGATAATGATGATTGGAAATCTTACTTAGATTATATTAATGTTGATCTTAAGTATTTTGAAGAGCAAAGACTTAACTTGTTTTCAAAATTTAACAAACTGAGTTTTGAACTAAATCAGAGTAGAGATGAACTACTTGCTTTGAAACAAGCCAAGCTTGAAAGTGTTACACTTCAAATTCAAAACTCTGAACTGGTAAAACAAAATCAAGCTCTTCAGGAAGAACTTAAGAAAGAAAAGGAGGTTATTTGGAAATGGACTCAGAAAAACCCCAAACTTTATGAAACACTGAGTCTCACACCCAGCTCCAAAAAGGCTGGTTTGGGTGATGATCAACTCACTGAAGTTTCTGGGGAGAGTAGCCATTCAACAACTTTTCTGTCAGCCAACATACTTTCTAGCAAAGAACTTGCTCCTAAACCCAGTGATTGGATTGAAAGAAACGATCCTGACAGTAAAATGCCAAATTTTAATACTGGAAGAATCCTAGAGCCTGAAAGTCAGGATATCAAGGAGCTGCTAGGAGTCACTGATGAACTTAGTCCTACTGAGTTCATCACTGAGTCTAAGTCTGATTCACCACTCCCTCTACTGAAATAACTTCAGGGAGCTGAACCCAATTCTGACCTTACACCATTAGTCTATCAACCCCATTCTCCCAAAGAGAAATCAGGGTTGGGAAAGTCTATTCTGAAAAGACCTACTCCTGTACCCACTGAACACCAAAAACCTTCAGTACCCACTGAAGTGAAGCATGAAAGCACTGATTCAAAGGTTGATCAGCTTGCTGAACTTGGCAGGATGCTGAGTGAGAAAATTGAGTCTACTTAAAAATTCTCAGACTCTAAATCTAATAGGCCCTCAGTATCCTCAAGTTCTTCAAAATCAAAAACCACACTCAGACCTTCAGGGAGATGTGAACTGTGCAATTATCCAAATCACAGCACTGATAAATGCTACAAAGTCCTGTTTTGTATGATATGCAAACAAGAGGACCACAGAACTTGTGATCACATTCCCCACACTGTTTCTTTAAAAGCAAGAGGTCTATACAAAAACCAAGGCTATCAGTATGCCACACCTTCCAAACAAAGACTGAAGGCTAAGCGTTTCTTGCCATGTCCTCACTGTGGTTTCAATGATCATCTTCCTGATGATTGTATGATGAATAATTGTTGTGACTTCTGTGGAGATCCCTCCCATGAAACCAAGGGACATGACAAAGTTATTCAGTCCAGAAGGAAAAACCAGACCAACACTTCTCAGTCACCTGAGGCATCAACCTCCACAAAATGTAAAACATGTGGAAGCTCAGGTCACACAACTTCAGACCATGATTCATTAACTGAGCTCAAAAAGTCCCTGAGGACTAAGCCCACTAGAAAGTGGGTCAACAAGAAAAACTAACCTAGTTTACTGTTTATGCAGAAACACATCAAGGATCCTACTTGGCATCTAGACAGTGGATGCTCCAGAAGTATGACTGGTGTGAAAAGTTTTCTGCACAAATATGTGGAAGAACCAGGACCCAAAGTAGTATTTGGTGATAACTCATCAGCTCCCACTAAAGGTTATGGTTCAGTAAACTGCAATGGTATAGTTTTTACAAGAATAGCTTAAGTTAATGGTCTCAAGTACAACCTGATAAGTGTTTCCCAACTATGTGATGCCAAATACATAGTTCAGTTTGATGACAAGAGAGAGACCATCTTTAATGCCAATAAGGAAGTTGTGTTGATTGCCCCTAGGAGGGATGATGTATATGTCCTTGACATGTCATCCCTGACTCAAAATGGGACTTGTCTATTCTCAAAGGCAAGTGAGACAATCAACTGGCTATGGCATAGGAGACTCTCTCATCTCAGCTTCAAGAGCATCAACAACCTGGCCAAACAGAACAAAGTTCTAGGTCTTCCATCCCTGGTGTATACCAAAAACAAGCCTTGTTCTGCTTGTGAAAAAGGAAAACACCACAGGGCATCATTCAAAACCAAACAAACTTTTTCCATCAAAAGCTGCCTACATCTTCTTCATATGGACCTTTTTGGACCTGTCAGTCCAATGTCCATTCACTATGAGAAGTATACTCTGGTCATAGTGGATGAATATTCAAGATATAGTTGGGTTTACTTCCTGACCAAAAAGAGTCAGACAGCTGAAACCATCATGTCATTTGTCAGGAACATTGAAAATCAAAATGATGTCAAAGTTAAACAGATCAGGACTGACAATGGCACTGAGTTCAAAAATCAAGACCTTGAGTGTTTCTGTGATGAGAAAGGAATTTCTCAAAATTTCGCTTCTCCCTATACTCCTGAACAAAATGGAGTAGCTGAAAGGAGAAATAGAACACTCATTGAGGCAGCAAGAACAATGTTAAATGGCTCAGTCCTCTCAAAACATTTTTGGACTGAGGCAGTTAAAACAGTTTGCTACACTCAAAATAGGTCAATCATTGTGAAAAGGCACAATAAGACTCCTTATGAGATATTCAAAGGAAGAATCCCTGACATCAGCTACTTTCATGTATTTGGGTGTCCTGTGTTTATTCATAATCACAAGGATCATTTGGGTAAATTTGATGCCAAAGCTGATGATGGATACTTCCTGGGATATTCTCTGGTTTCTAAAGCCTTCAGAGTGTTCAACACTAGGAGACAACAAACTGAGGAAACTTATCACATTACTGTTGATGAGAGCACCGAATCCATTAGGTTCTCAAATTCCTCAGTTGAAGAAATTGGTATTGATGACTCAACAAGGTATCCTCCTGATGAGTATCATCCTGAGAACAATCCCTCAACCCAATACCAAGCTGATGCTGACGTCTCCTATTACATCATCCCTCACAACCTACCCCAACCACCTATCAGTGAGTTCATTGAAACTCAGCGTGTCTCCAATGAGACTGCAACTACTGAACAAATTGTTCAGGAACCCTCAGAACAAATTGTTCCTACAGAAGTCACTGAAGCACATAGTGATGAGTCACCTCATGTTCCTGAGTCTGAACCTAATCAGGCTCCTTCAAGCTCAAACTCCTATCCCAAACCTCAGGATAGCTGGACTTGATCCAAAATCATTGAGCTTGTGAACATCATTGGTGAACCCACTGAAGGCATGCTCACAAGAAGCAAGGCTGCTAAACTTAAGGCCGCCTCTGCCAATATATGTCTCTAATTCTCTCAGAGATTGAGCCTAAAAATGTAAAAGAAGCCCTGACTTATGAAAGTTGGGTTCAGACCATGAGAGATGAATTGGAACAATTTGATAGAAATGATGTCATGACCCTTGTTGAATGCCCCCAGGGTGTTTTAATCATTGGTATGAAATGGGTCTTTAAAAACAAGACCGATGAGAATGGCACAGTCATCAAAAACAAAGCAAGACTGGTTGCTAAAGGATATAATCAACAGGAAGGTATAGACTATGAGGAAACCTTTGCACCTGTTGCTAGAATGGAAGCCATCAGGATTTTCCTTGCCTATGCAACTTACATGAACTTTAAAGTTTACCAAATGGATGTTAAAAGTGCATTCCTGAATGGTAACATCAAAGAAGATGTTTATGTGCAACAGCCTCCTGGTTTTGAAAGTAGTGAGTACCCCAACCATGTCTACAAGCTTAACAAAGCCCTTTATTGACTGAAACAAGCTCCCAGGGCATGGTATGAAACTCTTTCAGGCTTCCTGATCCAAAACAAGTTTGTCAGAGGAAAGATTGACAACACACTGTTCATCTACAAAACAAAGAATGATGTCATTCTTGTCCAAGTATATGTTGATGACATCATCTTTGGCTCAACAAGCTACAAACTTTGCAAACGGTTTGTGAAACTGATGACCACAAAGTTTGAAATGAGCATGATGGGTGAATTCACATACTTTCTTGGACTCCAAATTAAACAAACTGAAAAGGGAATATCCATTTTCCAAGAAAAATACCTCAGGAACCAACTGAAGAAGTATGAGCTCACTGACTGCTCCTTAGTAAAGACTCCTATGGTTCCTCCAAACAACCTTGGTCCTGATCTCACTGGAAAATCAGTGAATCAAACCCAATACAGAGGAATGATTGGCTCCCTGATGTACTTACTTGCCTCAAGGCCTGATATCCAATTCTCAGTCTGCCTGTGTGCAAGATACCAGGCTGATCCTAAAGAATCACATCTCACTGCTGTCAAGAGAATCATCAGGTACCTGAAGGGTACTCCAAACCTTGGTTTGTATTATCCAAAATGTTCAGGATATTATCTCAAAGGGTACACTAACTCTGACTATGCAGGATGTAATATGGATAGGAAAAGTACTTCAGGATCCTGCCAATTTCTTGGTGGTAAACTTGTGTGTTGGAGTACAAAGAAACAACAGTCAGTGGCCATGTCCTCAGCTGAAGCTGAATATATGGCTGCTGCAGGATGTTGTGCAAATGTACTATGGATGAAGAGCCAACTGAGTGACTATGGCATTCATTATAATATGGTACCTATCTTTTGTGATAATACAAGTACCATAGCCATCTCAAACAATCCAGTACTTCATCAAAGAACCAAACACATTGACATCAGATACCACTTCATTAGGGACCACATCACTAATGGAGAAATTGAACTACATTTCATCCCCACTGAGTATCAGCTAGCTGATATCTTTTCAAAACCTTTGGATGAACCTACTTTCACAAGATTGAAAGCTGAATTGGGCATGTTGGACATAGAATCAGGAAACTGATCAAAAGTGTTCCAACCTGATGTAAATTCTCTAGGTCCCTGAAAATTCATTCAGGGGGCTCAGGATGAAAAATGGCATTGAATACCCTAACTAAATGCTCTAAGTACGTAGTTAGTTAATGTCCCAGGTAGGTAACTGAATCCTATTAAATATAGGAATATATGTCACTAACACAACTGGCATCCACTCCTTGGGCCCCCACATCTCTCTTGCCAAACACCACTGAGCATTAAATGCTCCCTCACACACAAAAGTTGTGATGATTTTTTCTCTGCAAAAGTGCATTATTTGCAGAGCCTCACAACTGTTCACCCATGATGTGAGAGAAAATAGGGGTAATAGGAATCGTGATATTTAATGCGGATATCAAACCAACATTATTATGCCGCTTCGGTTGAATAATATAAACCTTTGGTATCCGCAACATCACTACCCTAATTCCCACCCTATAAATACCCCCACAAAGAAGAACACACACACGCTTTAAAATCTTAACAAAACTCTTGCAAAATTATTTCAAGAATCCTTTTGCTTTCAAAATCTGTGTGCTTCTTCTTTGTTCAAAATCAGGCCTTTTATCAAACTAAAATGGCATCTTCAAAGGTCATAAAATATGCACCCAATGTGGAATTCCAAATGGAAAGCGTAGACCTCACCAAAAAACAATGTGGTGGGGAACTTTGTCTACCCTGAAGGGTTCCCTGAATACAGGGACGTGGGGAAATTCCTACAAAACTGTTTTCTCACCACCACATTCACAAAGACCCCCTCAGTCATCTATCATGATTATTTGAGGGAATTTTGGTGCACAGCGGTGCTTGAAAACCCTGATGCGCCAAAGGAGGCCAAAATCAGGTTCTCAGTGAAGAATGGAACTAAGTTCCTAACTCTTGACTACAATACCTTTGTCAAAGCCACTGGCCTTGACTACACTGAGACCTTTGTAGCCCCACCAACTGAAGAGGGTGTTAAACAACTCCTCTTTGAACTTGGGCCCTATGATAAACATCATCCTGATGTTACTCCAGGGGCCCTATTGAACAAAGCCCCCATAATCAAAACATGGTTCCCTGCCCCCTGGAGGATCCTGATGACATTTGTAATTCAGATCCTTGGGGGAATAAATCCTCAACTGAGCAACTAAACACTACTCAATCAATGATAGTGTACTGTCTCATTGAGGGTAAAAAGATTGACCTTGGAGAAATTATCCTCAGGGACCTCATAGGCAAATTGGGTGGGAAGTCTAGGCAAAAACACATGTCTTACCCTAGATTCATTTCCTGTGCCCTGAATGACCTATTAGGGTCTGAGTATATCAAGCCTGACAGTGTCGGCTTTGAACCTGATGTCTTACATAAGGCAAATTACTCACGTGACCCTAATGAGGTAACACCTGTCGCCCTGACCACATACATGCTGACTGCTATCTAGGGTGACAACATCATTTCACCAATTCCCTCTCCCACCAAAAGGGTGAAAAGGAAGAAGGGACAGGGGTCCAGGAAGGTGGCTCAACCCAAGCCACACGCCACTGAAACCTCTGCCCCTAAGCCTGACAATAGGGGGCAACAACAGCAGACCCTGACTGAAGACACCCTCAGGATCATTAGCCAATCTTTGGCCCTAAAACAAAGGCCAACGGAGGGCACTGAGACATCACACTCAGTGTCCTCGGGCGAACCCGTTCCCAAAGGCCCTGCTGTCATAAACAAGTCTGTGGGGTTGGAACCAACCAAACCTTCACATCCTGCTAAAGACTCTGGCAAATCACAGCCAGAGTATCAAGGAGTAATGGGTCCTATACCCTCGGTGGGGCAGCACTACTCCACTGAGAAGGGGATCCACAACATTCACATCCTGCCAAAGGCTCGGGTAAATCACAACCCAAGCATCAGGGAGTTCTCGCCCCTAAATCTTCGACAGACCAGCACAAGCCTGTTAGAAAGGGGGCAGAACTACTCAGGTGCCTGATGAGGACATTCGCAAGTCAAAGCTTTTGTCTGAGGGCACAAAAACTCATCCCAAAGACTCAGAGGGAAACATACAACCTGCTGATAGGGACACAACATTCACGGCTCCTCGTGATGGCACTGAGAAACACCCATCAGTGCTTAAAGGGGCCACGGGGGACAAAGATTCAGAGGGACAAATGTCACCCGCTGATATGGAACCCACAACCAATCCCGAAGGTGCACATAACTCGGGAACTGACCTTGAAGACCAGGTAGATAAAACCCAATCTACCGGATTTGAGGGGTCAGGACCTGGCCACAACGAAGGTAATTCTTCTTATGAAGAGGAGCCGGATAACCTTATTTTGCAGATTCAGTCCCTAGCTGATGCTCAGGCAGTTTTGTACTCTGATGATGAATTCAATAGTGATGAGGAAGTCTTTAAGGCCGGAGATGATATGGAGCTTGAGGAGACAGTCCCTGAAACAATTCCTCAGTCTCCTCAATCTTCTAACCATGATGTTGCTGACACACATTCCGAGCCAGAGTCCTCAGGAGATGCTCAAGCTCCTCTCACTGTGAAAGCCTTCACCAAATTCATCAAAAAGATTACTAACATTTTGTACAGGGGTATCACTGATGAGGTCTTTGACATGCACACTGAATAGGCGGTTCATTATCATAATCTCAAAGATGTTGTCGAAGACTTCGATGATGATGTCAGGGAACAGAATGCCTCAGTTAACCACTCCTTGACACAGATGATCACTCGCCTGAATCAGTTTTTGATAACCCTTAACCAGCTGAATGTAGGGGTTCAGTCGGTTCAAGAATTAGTCAAGGATGATCCTGAACTCACCAGGAAGCTTCTTCAGGCATCTGAGACGTATCAGGTAAACTCAGTAGCCCTCACTGAGTTACTTGACTTGCTAAAGGGTTCGAATCTTCAGGGTCTCACCACAACTGTGGAGTCTCTCAAATCTTCCTTCACTAATATGGAAGAATCAGTGACACCTCAGTCCCAAAGGTCCACTTCTCTGGCATGGACCTTGGGATCCAGGATGACAGCTCTTGAAACTGCTCAGGCTACACTTGATTCCAAAGTATTCATCATTCAACAAGATACTCAAGAGATCAAGTCTATGATGACCGAAATTTTTCAAGCCTTCAAGGGATCATCTACTTCTTCTTCAGTACAACCAACACTTGCCATCACTGACGCTCAGGCAAATGTTGAGGGGGAGAATGCTACTGAAGCCCCTAATACTGTTGAACAAGAAGTTGGACAGCCCTCTCACACTGAGGGGGAGCATGTCACTGAAGCCACACCAATCACTGAAGTTCCACCACAGGAGGAACCAGTCTCCTCCACTCTCAGGCAGGACAGAGGCAAAAGTATTGCTACCACCTCTGATACTGAAATTATGCTCAAGCCAGCCTCAACCTTGGTCAGATATGACCTTGATAAACCTATCAGAGTCCCGTTTGAAATCAATGGAGTAGTACATCATCTCACCAATGCCGAAATTCAAGCTCATATGGAAAGGATTGAGATACTACTTAAGGTGGCTGAAGAAGAGATAATGAGCAAGCCTGCTCTTATTCAGGTTATTCATGAGGAAGCTGAAAAGATTGGTTTAGATACTGAGGCACTAGCAACTGAGCAAGCTGGTGCAGCCTTTAAAAAGGCTCAGGAAGAAGAGCTAAATGCTCTCAAAAGGGAAAGGGAAAATTAGCTCAGGAAGGACGCTCAAATCAGAAAACCCATGGTTGAAAAGTATACTTGGGTGATGAAAGAAAGGTTACGACCTGAAACCATCACTGACATTCAAATCCATAGAAACACCGATCCTGCAATGGTCACCGTCTTCAGGGGACGTGATCAAAGAATATTTGACGTCCATAAGCCATTCAGGTTTGCTGATTTTGGCATCACTGAACTTGATGAGCTTCGTTCTATCATTGCCAAGAAGAACAATGTTGTAGTTCCCAGCCTTCTCAAGTCATTGAAGGAAAGGTACGACAGACTGAGAGCAATGCCTGAAGCTCTTAACATTCCCTCACTTTTTCCTGCCTCGGAAAAAGAGACTGCTCCATCTAAGGCTTCCAAGAGGAAAAGGAAGCATATTGAGATGGAGCCTAAGATCAAAGTACCAGGGCTAGATTGTGACAGGCCGCTTCCTGAAGGAATCACTTTTGTAAATAATGTGGTCCTTGAAGCTCCTGAAAGAGGCTTATGCTTCACTGATGAGTATGGAAGTTTTGCCTTCCAAAGATGGTCTGATATGGATAAGGCAGGAATCAAAGCAATGCTCATATACCTCATGTTGGCGTCCCCCATCAAGAGTGATGAGAACAAAAGATTCTACCAGGACTTGGAAGCAATGATCAATGAACATCCTGAAAGACACCTACTCAGATCAAAGAAAGCAAAGCTGGAAGCCCTTGGATACCACCTGAACATCTGATCTGCAACAACTATCTTTTTATTTTTTTTGTAATTTGTAGGACTTGTAATAACTATTAATAAACTTTGATGTTTTTGTTAAATTATGTGTCCTACTAAAAATTACATCAACATTCAGTAAGAGATGAAGACCCCTACCAACTCACACTGAATCAAGAAACACTTAGGCTATTTGTATGTTCAAATAGGGGGAGATTGTTGGGTCACTGAATTCCCTAATCTTCTTCTAACAAGGATTTGAACGTAAAATAACCTAAGTGTAAACAAGTCACTGAGTGAACAGTAACTCTGTGAGTCATCTTCAGGATGCTTAGACCGAGCCGAAGAAGAAAGGTTCTCCATTCAGTGAGGCGGAACTCAGTGAGTGTGATCTAAGCCAAGAAGAAGGTGATGGGTTCAGTGAGGATGACAATAACTCACTGAACCCCAAGACTCCTCAACAACTATCATGGTACTGAAGACTGATAACTTGAAGACTAAAGTTTTGGCGGGACTGGGTGGGAAAGTTTGATTTGTTTCACTAAAGTGCTTTATCACTTTAAGGTTAAACTTTCCCCAAATGGTTAAAACCAGGCTGTCATCAGAAAGTGCCTATTGGACTTAACCCAAAGAAGTTTCTCAAGTCAGAGAATAAAATCTATCAAGATTTTATTGAGGAACACTTAGGTCCATTGTATAATAGGGTTGTTCATATTTGTGTATAAATAGGTAGCATAAGTGAGGAGTAAAAGTTGACAAGTTTGTGCAATTAATGCAAAGCATTCACAAACCACTTTTACACCTTCAAAGAACAACATAACCCCTGAGATAGCTCAGTGGGTCCTGAAAGTTGTCACTCAACATTGTTTGAGTTTAGTGAGGAGTCAATACCACACTTGTTGTTTTCAATCCCAAGTGTTACTCCGCAAACACTTTGGTACGATTCTTTTTGATTAACTTCTAATAAAGAATTAAACGTTGAAAAATATTGTCTCTTATGTTTACGTGCTTTATTGTTAATCATTTATATATCTTTGTTAAAAGTCATACAACTTGGTTACTTTAGCTTTTTAGTTATTGATAACCAAGTAAAAGGGACCAACAGGTGCGACTAGGTGCGTTTCATAAAGAGACAAAGTCCAAGCGCATACATACATAGTGTGCGCTGTGGCTTCATTTAAAATAATAGTGTATTTTAAAATAAGAGAACCAAATTGACTAAAAACAAATTGCAACGCACTAATAATTCAAAGTGCGCCTCCTAATTCATGTGCGCCTCCAATAACATCCAGTAATCCTAATTCAATAGTTCAATACTTGGGAAGTTGGGATGTCTTCACTAAAGAACACATGACAAAGTACAACATGTTTTTATATATAATGAAAATTGATATTAGGTTTGTACAGATACTAATGCATGTGGTATAAATATTTAAAGCAAAGAGAAAGACAACTAAAAATAGGCCTTATTTAAATACAAATACTACATCCGTCTTATATTTTTTGTCCATCTTTCCTTTTTCGATTCTCCTAAATTAATTGTCCACTTCAATAAATAGATAAAGAATATAAATCAAGTTTACCATATTACCTACATTGGTAGTTATTATTACAAACTTTAAAATAAGAAAGAGAAAGTTGTAATGATGATGTTTTTTTTTTTAAATTGTGTGTTTTTTGTCTACAGACAATAATTTTGTGATGTAGGTAGTATCAACTTTATTTCTCTCATGTCCTTAATTTATCAATTTATCAGGAGAACATTAAGACTAGGCTAGTAGTACCTAATGCAAAAGTAAAAGCCAACTATTCATAGTGTAAAACTGAAACCAAGCGCACATGATTTCAATATTTACCAGTGCGCTATCTATTTTGGTAAAATACTAAAAAAAAGTTCATTTTGGTAAATGGTGTTAGGGATAGGTCCATTTTAGTAATTTGTTATTGCGAATCGTCTCTTGTCGTCTCTTGTGGTCTTCGACCGTCCAAACACAACCAAATAACACAAATTAATGTGTTACTTTATATTAAATCAAACTTTCTATGATTTGTATGCAAAAGTCCCTTGAGATTCCTTTTCATTTCACTTGTTGTCCTTGTGGTTCATCCAACATAAAATATTATATGGGTTGGTATATCTTTGAAACTTCATATGACTTGTAAGTGTTTAGCCCTCCATTGTTCACATCGTAAAATTTTCGGTCCTTGTGATATATATATAAAGCTTCATAAAATTGACCGACTTTAGTCCCTGAAATTTTAACTCCTTAGCGGCCATGCTATTATATACGGCGGCCATGCTATTAAATATTTAAATGGGTGGGTTCAATCTTTGGTACCATTTACCATTTACTACCACTATCGCTATTTCCATTCAATATGCATCTATTTCCATGCTTTTTAAAACATCGAATATGTAACTTGCATAATAGATATAACTCTGCAAAATTGAATTAGTATATTTAGAGTTGAAGTAATAATGCTTGCTAAATATTTAATAGTTGGATCGTTGGATTCATAAAGAGTTATAAATTGATATTTTAACTAACACAAAAAAAGTTTTGTTACGCAACCATTTTTGTTGCTGGTGTAGCAGCATCTGTGGCCACCATTGCATATGTATTTTAATGATTACTTCCTTTAAAAATTCCTTTGATTCCACGGGACTAGCAGAAAAAAAATTGGTACTTCAAGAGTTGATCCAATATACCTAATATCTTAACAGTTGATCCAATAATATGATTTTCAAGGTTTTACATCTTAAGAGTAACAAATTTGCAAATTTCTCAATATTCATTTGAGGACTCATTAGAGAAGCCCACAGCAAGATCGTGGAGCAAATGCATATGGTTAGTATTTTATAGCCAAAGACTGTAGTTTGAGTCTTATCTATCATTTCATATTTTTTTTCCTATTTTGTTCAAGTAGTCATGTAGGTCACTAACCTTAGGCCATATAACACAGCGTGTGCGGCTCACAACTGAAGCCACCTCATTTAAAATTGATACTACAAAGCCATGGTACTACCAGAGGTGCTCTACCTGCAACTGAAAAGTTACACATGAATACCTCAGTGCAGAAACCATGGCCCGCAACCAATCCCAAATTACAGGTATTAACTGATTCAACTTATATATTTATGTATGTACCACCTGCTTGGATAAACAGAATATCAATACTAAAGAAAAATTATATTTAAAACTTTTAAAAATTGGTAGTTTTCCATTAAATATACAATAAAACTTTCTTTTCATCATTTGCAGCTATTGCTTTAAGGCAATAATTGGTGATGAAAGTGCGAGTACATCTATAACATGTTTCAGTCATGAGGCGGAAACAATAACGGCAATATGCAATACAGTGGTTGAGCAACTAGAAAACAAAGACCCGTGCCAACTCCCACCTTCGTTAAAATTATTGGAAGGCACACAACACATTTTCCAGGTCCACTTTAAACACATGAAGTAAACTAGGTCAACCATACTTTATTTTAGATAAAGTTTTCAGGAATGAGCTGTTAGCACTTATGCCACCAGCTACATGTGTGATAAAGTACTGACAACTTTTATCAAGAACTCATCAAATGGAAATTTCGGGTTGCAAGTAAATACACATATATTTAACTTGATTTCTCTTACTTAGTGTATTTCTAGAGTAGTTTGTATAAGATCTCCATTTCAGATGCTAGATAGGAACTGTGGTTGGCTGGCTATCATATCTTTAAACAGAAATGTTGCACATTACCTTGACCTGAAGATGGTGTTAAAGACACTTTTAATGTAGTGTTTATGTTCCCATGCTTAAAACTCTTTGATAGAAGAAATAATTACTTTTTACACACTCGAACATGGTGAGTATGAACCAAAATTGTGTAAATTTTTTTGCCAAGGAGCATACATATTATGGGCTATTCAAGTCGGACTCTATCTTAACTATTCAAACTGATCCAAACTTCTTGTTATTGACTATTGCTAATGAATGATAAAGCAGCATTTCAACATTTAAAATTTGAATTGGATTTTAATAAGTGAGGTTATGTGGGTGGCTTAAAATAATTGTTACGGCGATTTACTCGAATAAGTGATGATTATGAATGTTGTGCCTACAAGTACTCCAAACATATTGGGTGCAATCTATTTTTGATCAGGTATATCATTTATCTAAGCATAAACATGCATAAATTTACATGTAAATTCAAAGTTTCCCCCTCTGTATTGATGACTTGTTGTTGCTCCATCTTTAGACACCTTTTTTGTTATTTAAAAGGTAAATGAACAATTTCACTATGACCATTGATAAAAGTCAAGGGCAAACATTGTCGCAAGTTGGGCTATTTCTACAAAGGTCGGTATTCTCACACGGACAACTTTATATGCCGTTATTCATTATTTATTTATGTGAGGTTAGATTTTGTCAAACAATATTATGAAGCGAACCCGCCCATCGGGCGGGTCATGAAGCTAGTGCTGTTATATATGGTGTAAATCCATCGAGTTGACGCCCATGGAGTCGCTTACGTCATATATTACTTCTGATCAAAAATGCTTTTGTAACTTTTCATGACTACGGCGTAGAAGCAGTGATGGTGTTACGTCGCATATGCTCTCGGTAAATAAATGCTCCAAGTGTCTTCAAGTTTACGGTGTAGAGACCTCGTCCCATCTACGCCGTAACGATCTTACATCCAGAATTCCTTGAAATGTTGTTTAATAATTTATACGGCGTAGAGAGCTCGTCTCATTTACGCCGTATATATGTTTTGAATGCAGATTTCTACTTGATTCATCCAGTTTTAGCCACATTTGCATCTTTTCCGTTCTAATAACCCCTTTTAACCTGAATATGAAAATATAAAAGAATTAAGTACTATATTCATATAAAGCAATACAAAACAAGGCAATAAACGTGTGATATCGATAGTAAAATATATACATTATTTGATGTTACCAATAGTCACCCATTTACATCAACTCAAAATTGTAATGTTTAAAAGTAGAAAAAATTCCCTACATTGCTTTTGAAGATATACAACTTAAGGCTAACCAAAATACTCTTGATTCACTTAACCAACAGAACCAAAAGCCGCAAATTGAGAAATTAGGGTTTCAAGATCAATTCCTATAAATCGATAATTGATTGATTACATCGCAGATTTAGTTACAAAACCCCCAAAGTTACCAGACAACCAAGATCCACCACAAGCTTTTCAGATGAAAACCTTAGTAACCAGATCGGATCAATTATAACCTAAACAGACCAAGATTCAACAAATTATCGTTGAATCCAATATTCATATCTATAACTAATAAAAAAAACCCTCAAATTTTCAGAAACCCTAAAAATCAATTAACCAAGAGATCAGACCATAAGCTCTGATTCCATGTTCAAAATATAAATATTTATCAATGAACTCAACCAACCACCCCTCAATTCAAAGTAATTTAAGATACAATACAAGAAAAGAAACAATACCGTCCTCAAACGAGTACGGCCTCAAACAAGAAACTCATAAAAAGTGAGCCTCACTACGACACTCAGATGAGAAAACCCGATTAAAACAGCTGACCAGGCGAACGATTTAATGAACAAACCTAGAGAGAAATTTGATAAATATGTGAAGAAAACAATGAGATAATTGGACGGTTCAAACCCTCGATGGGTATATATACTCCAATGTTACATTCTTCACCCTACACAAACATAACACAAAACACCTAGCTGCTGAAAAGTTGTCACTGGCCTC
Source organism: Artemisia argyi (assembly GCA_030686995.1). NCBI lineage: Eukaryota > Viridiplantae > Streptophyta > Magnoliopsida > Asterales > Asteraceae > Artemisia > Artemisia argyi. The sequence continues at coordinate 161,771,438 of CM060693.1, forward strand.
TTCTTAGTTGAAACCCACAGAAATCTCAAAACAACAAATTCCATTTCACATAATTCCTAAAAGAGAATAAGAACATGTTTACGCTGCACACCAACTTTTTTCACTTTTTTAAGCTTCATTTCCAAAGCTTCAATTCGATCTGATCACTAACAGGTATACACTTTTATCAATTCACTTTCATTATCAGTTAATTCACTAACAGGTATACACTTTTATCAATCAATTCATACTCAAATCTTTCCTGCTACAGTAAAACCCTCACCCATACGAACACCGTGACCAAAATTAACCCAATTCCAATTCACTAAACTTCAATTCCTTCAAATCCCTCATCCAAAATAACCAATCCGTTACTTCCCCTAACTCAAATTTTCAAATAACACCATTCGATTTCATCAGGTTTTAGATCGAGGGGTTTTGGTTTTTGACTTTCTATGTGAGTTGTGAGGATATTAGAGATGAATCAGTAAATGATGATGGATTTGGGGTACGATTTTGATGGCATGTAACAATGCCCACATGAACGTCGGGGGTAGTGCACGCCAACTGTTTGTTGAAATGCCACCTATTGTTTTAGGATATGTTGTTCCTTTTTTCACGTTCTCATCTCGAGGCGTGATTCTTTTTATTTAGTTTATGGCTTCTTCTTCGTCCTCGGATGGCACATGGCCATGTCCATTTCGGAATTTTCATTGTTGCTCAGATGGGGAGGTGGGGCATAAAGGGACTCCTCGTCTGATTTCTCATATCAAAAGATTGCATCTTTCCTCAGATGAACGTAGAGATGTGTTGCGAGAGGCTATATCTACGGATCATGGGTTGTACATGGCTATGGAGGAAACGTTGAAGGTTTTTGGTCAATGGATGTGTGGGAGGTGTATGCAATTACATGCAATTAGTCGGGCATGTCATCACCCGGACGGCCTTGGTCGTTTTACTGATAGTGATAGCGGACACATTATTGGGATTGTGAAACCTTCTATCATTGTGCCTAAGACCAATGATCATGACCCGTTTGTATTGGATGTTGTACTCCTTGATCGTGTTTTCAAAGCACCTATCGTTACTGTCAAAAGCATCCCACATGGTTGTCGTATGGCTTTCTCACAGGCGTTGAAAACAACTCTATACAAAGTAGTAGCTCAACCGGGATCTACTGGAGCGTGGGTTAAGTTGTTACTTCTTCCTCGTTGCACTTTGCAAGTGTTTAAACCCACAAATAGAAAAGAAAGCAGATCTGGGAATCGAAAGGCCTTGCAAAATCGTTCAATACTGAGCTCGCTAGCCACATGGGGGAAAGAGGATGGTGTTGTCATTTTAGTTAATAATATATTAGATGGCTCGGGTCCCGTGCCTCTTAACCAGGGAAGCGTTGATATCCAAAAGGAGAAAAATGCTCGTAACACCAACATCAAAGCGTGCCTTCGAAAGGTTGCTGATGGTCACTTTACTGCAGCGATGAAGGTGTTATGCTCATCAAGGGTTGCTCCGCATAATGGTGATACCGTGATGGCCTTGGAGGCTAAACATTCGCACAAACCACCTCCGTCTATACCGAGCACTATATATGCTGAGCCTGCCCTTGTTGTGGAGGTCGATAACGTCATTGGTTGTATTAAATCCTTCCCTAAAGGGACTTCTTGTGGGAGGGACGGCTTGCGGTCACAACACATTTTGGATGCTTTATATGGAGATGGGTCTGCTGTTGCTACTGGTTTATTATGTGCTATCACTGCAGTGGTTAATTTATGGTTAGGGGGAGATGTCCGTCGGTTCTTGCGGAGTTTGTTGCGTCTGCTCCTCTTACGCCGCTTTTGAAACCCGACAACGGGATCCGACCTATTGCAGTGGGTACTATTTGGAGGCGGTTGGTTTCCAAGGTGGCTATGAAGGGTGTTGGCAAAGAAATGACCAAGTACCTTAATGATTTTCAGTTTGGAGTCGGTGTGTCGAGTGGAGCAGAGGCCATATTACATAGCGTTAATAGGTTGTTAAGTGATCGTCACGCTGACGGGTCTCTTGCGATGCTTACAGTGGATTTTTCTAACGCTTTTAACTTGGTGGATAGAACAGCTTTACTTCATGAAGTCAGGTTGAGGTGCCCTTCTATTTCTTTATGGGTAGAATTTTTATATAGGCAGCCAGCCAGATTATATCTTGGAGATAATCATATATGGTCCACCACTGGCGTTCAGCAAGGTGACCCGTTAGGACCAATTCTTTTCGCTCTTGTGCTGCATCCCCTCGTGTACCAAATCAGAAACAATTGCAAGCTTCTTCTTCATGCGTGGTATCTTGATGATGGGACTGTCATTGGTGACACTGAGGAGGTGGCTAGGGTTCTGGACATCATTAGGGCGACATGTCCTGTTTTGGGTCTTGAATTGAATATCAAGAAAACTGAGCTTTTTTGGCCTTCGTGTGATGGTAGGAAGCTTCGTGAGGGTTTATTCCCAAACGACATCTGTAGGCCATCGTTGGGGGTGAAGCTTCTTGGGGGGGGGGGGGGGGGGGGCAGTTAGTAGAGACGCTGGGTTTATTAGTGGGCTGGCAAAGAAGAGAGCTACTAGGGCTGTTGATATGACGCGTCTTCTTCCCCAGCTAGGAGACCCGCAGAGTGAGCTTCTCTTGCTTCGATCTTGCATGGGTATTGCTAAACTCTTTTTTGGCTTGAGGACGTGTCAACCCGTATATGTAGGGGAGGTTGCTCTGCTTTTTGACAAAGGATTGCGTGAGGCGGTTGAGGATATGGTGGTTTGTGGAGGTCCCTTCTTTGGGGATCTCCAGTGGCGACTTGCTTCTTTACCTATTAGGTTTGGTGGTTTGGGGCTATATTCGGCGGTAGAGGCTTCATCTTATGCCTTTGTGGCCTCGAGGGCCCAATCTTGGGCGCTTCAGGACCACATCTTACGCAACAGTGGCGTATGCGATATGGTTTATGATTATGATTGTGCTTTGACTTGTCTTCGTGATATGATTCCAAACTTTGACTGTGACGGTTTCGCTAAAAAGGACACCGTCCCCACTAAAGCCCAACACACATTGGCGAGTGCTCTTTTTAGCAAGATTGTCCAGGACATGGAAGTTTACTTTGAGATGACCGTTAGACAAAAAGCGGTTTTTGAGTATCTGCGTGCACCACATGCTCAAGAATTTCTTCTTGCCATCCCTATAGACGGTCTCGGTCAACATATGTCGCCGATTGAGTATCGCACTATCCTTAAATATCGCCTCATGATCCCAATAATTCCGGTTGATGAAATTTGCCCGGTTTGTCACAAAGCTTGTTTGGACTCATTCGGAGAGCATGCAGTTCATTGTAGAGAGCTTCCGGGGTTCAAATACCGTCACGATTTGGTTAGGGATGTTCTTTTTGACATATTCAGGCGTGCTGGGATTTCAGTTAAGAAAGAAGCACCTGTGAATTTCTTGACCGACCCGATGGAAGGAAGATCGACACTTAGACCAGCTGACATTTTGGTTTTTGGATGGATAGGGGGAAACATGCTTGTGTAGATCTAACGGGGGTTTCTCCACTTGTGGGATTGGGGAATCATGCTTTTACGGCAGGTCAGGCTGCTTTGAAAGCCGCTTCATGCAAAGTAACCAAACACGAGAAAGCGTGCCTTGATAACCAACACGCGTTTATACCTTTTGCATTTGATACTTTTGGTTTCCTTACATCGGAGGCTGTGGAGCTGCTCAAAAGAGTCCAACGAGTTATGCATGGCAATGTTACGACCCCAAGGTCTTTGAATGTAGTTTTTAAAAGATTAAGTTTCGCTATTCAAAAAGGGCTAACGGCGCAGCTTGTTGCCCGCTTGCCTGTCGCTTCAGTGTAAAACTTTTCTTATCAATATAAGGTTTGTTATCATTGTACATAAAAGACCCCTGTACGGTAACCAATGTAAGTTTGAAGCATTTATTCAACACTTATGCTAGGCGTACGCTAGCTTAGCAGAAGTACATGAATTTATCCTCAAGAAGATAATTTCGTTTGTGTGATTTAGACCATTATTATGAGGTTCAAGTGATCATCTCCGAACGTCCATCCAATCCCAAATATTCTCCTAAACCCTTTCTTACTGTGCATAAATGTTAAAAACACTTTATGCGAATGTGTTCATTTCACAATTATTAATTATCTTGATATGAAGCCTATTTACTTATTTCATGCATACATCTGGGTCTAATAAATGTGTAATGCTTTCATCCCAATTTCAACCAATTCGATGCCACTTTTGAATCACTGGTATGTATGTGTCTGTGAGTATGTGTTTGTGTATTCAAAGTCTAGGCATTCAAGCACGACGTACATAGTGTCACACGAGGCCTTGTTGGTTCACCAGGAACCTCAAATGCCTGCAGCACATTCTAAGCGAAATATCCCTCCCCACTCACTTTGCTCTATTGATGTCCATAGGTCAGGTAAAAGATTTGAAGCTTAACCCGAAACTATTAATGGCCTCATCTAAATTCTAGATTCCAGAATTTTATTTGCGGGTCCTTTAAATTTCCTTCAAGTCATTGGTAAGCCCAAGCCCAATAGACAATAAAAGGATTAAATGCCTAACAGACCACAATGGTTTATAATTTGATCCAATTCATTTCGCACAAATGCCTAATAGCCTATAGCTTTAGAAACTACATATCGGGTGATAAATATCAATACGACAGCGATCTTGTGTTCGATTCATCGTACTAATTACTAGACTAGCTAGACTGTACTTATTACGTGATTAATTGTAATTTTAATTACACTTGTGTAATAGCATTTCCCAAGGGCAAATAATTTTTACAAAATAGGTGATATATAATTGTTCCTTTTCGTGAAAGTTTATTATTATTATTACAACGTCTAATAATATGGAATGACTGAAATATATTGCACTAAATAGTCGATGCACATCTTTCTATATTAACTGTTCGATATTAATGTTTTTGTTTCCAACATTGCTCAAAATTGCTGTACATGATAGTAACATTAGGTTAATAATGGAAAGTTACTGTACCCATGAAACAAGGCTTAAAACATTGTTACATGTTTTGCTTAATGGTCGACATTTGTACATTCTTCCTAGTCGTCATTCCTTCCACGTGTCCAATATTCCACGTGACGACTTCATTCTCTTTTTATTAAACAAAAAGTTTGACTCAGAAAACAACGCTGACAGAATGAGAATCAAACTATTTAAAAACAACCAAAAAAGTCAACGAATTATTCTAGGGTTCTCATCAGATGCTCGTACTTTTCAGCGGCTATTGATGGCACTGCCAGCATTGATTTGATCGAACGATTGCTGTTGTGTACCGGCAATAGTATGCAGTATTTATCCGTACATACGGGGGACACCTGAACAGGCCTTCCTAGCCCAAAGTCAACACTTTCTAAACCAATGTTTGACCATTGTGACAGAATTAGTACACCAACTAAGTCGGGCACATGACTTGCCCGACTCAAGGTTACTGACTCAATCACTTCTCGAACGAAAGCGTCATTGACACGGTTCTTTGCTTCCCTTATTAACTCGGTGGCGTGGTATAACCCGTTTTCGGTTAGTTCTTTTGCGGTTGTCTGAGCGCAACCGAGTACAATCGCGTTACCGTAATATTCACTAGGTAGACTAGGTTTGACTCGGTTGCGGATGTTGATACTAAATATTAGTTTTAGTTTTTGTTGCGGTGGAAAGTTTAGTGCTCGGGCCCATGATCGCCAAATATGGGCGGACACGACCTCAAATGAAGTGAGTTGCGATTTGTTGAGTGGACCCGTTGAGGCGACTAGACTCTTAAGCTCATTTATTCTCCACTCGTGAAATGTGGTTGATGTTGGAGTAAGATCACCCTGGTTGAACCGAGTTAGAAACTTACAATGGTCAGTGACTTGGTTGAACTCAGGGTGATAACCCTGACTTGATTCGAATCTATACTTTTTCGGATCAAGCAAATGTCTCTCCCAAATGGGTTTCGGGTTAAACTCCACGGAATTAACGCTGGTGACTAGCTCAGCAAAATACCTCAAAAACGCGACACTACCAATGCCATCACATATACAATGACTAAACCCGACACCAAGAGCAACCGAACCATCCGATAGCCACGTCAGCTGCACAACCAAAGGTGGGGCCCCTTTTAAAACATCCGTAACTTCCAACATTAAAAGCTTTCGCCACTCGGTTACAAACCGTGGGGCTCTTTCGAAGTCCGTAACATTAAAGTCACTTACGGACTCAACAAAAACAGCCCCTTGTCCACGACACACAACTTCAAGACACGAACCATCTGGTCGATCCCTGACTCGACCAGATAAAGGATAATAAGGTACAAGAGCTTGAGACAACGCTTCCTTAACTCGAGCCACAACCATACTACGTTCGACCGGACCAAGATCATGTTCCGGTCGAAAGATTAACAAATACTCAATCGTGAACCGTAAAAATAGTTGCGAGTCAATTGATGAAAGTTTAAGAACATGTGAAGGAGTTGTGGTTGATGGAGTGATCATGACAGCTTCCTTAACTTGTACATTAGAGCTTGCGTTTGAGCTTAAGCTTATGCTACCATTGTTTGTCATTGTTTATGAAAGTGAATGATGTATCAATGCTTTATAAGCTTGTACACATATGGTTGTATGTTTATGTGCATATAGGATATTTAAAGATGTGTATTAGGTGGTTGATATAGTTTATATATATAGGGTGAGTTGTGGGGGTAGCTTTAAAAGGTGTATCAACTGTTAAAGATTTGTAAAAGATTCTCCGGAGATTGCTTTTAAGGAAATTCGTGAATACATGCGACTCATCACAAGTCATATATTTGAAATTTCTGTCACTTTGTGAAAGTTAATAGATATGCATGGTTTGGTAAAAGATTTTGTTTTAACCAATAACCAATAGATATCAAGGTGAAAATGGTTAGTATAAAGCATTCGGTATGTTGTGGTTGGCAGTTTTCATAATAACGAATGATTTTCAAGATAAGATTAGAACTTTGAAAGCTCGTAACTTTCTTTATAGATTATAAATAACTCATTCTGTTCAAAGTTATTTGAACGAGTTTGTAAAATATTTGATCTGAATGGAGTTTATCCATATTATGTTTAGGTTACATAATTGTCACTTTGAAGGTTGTTTTCTTGATGGTTTCTTAAACCCATTTGGTTTAGAAAGGTGGTCTAGCCGCGATAGACTTATATGATTGTTGGATTCTTTGATAGCATTGGCATTAGTGGCGAATCTTGGTGATGCATTAACAGTTGATATCGACAACAGTAAAGCAATGAGTATGATATTGTGTGGGTCGATGGTTTCTAGTGGAAAGTTTTGGAATGACTATGATATTTTAGGTGTTTCCATCAAAATTAATAACGAGTTCAGTATTGCAAAAATAGTACTCCACTCAAATGCTTAACTTATCAAGAGAATATTTAGAATGTTACAATCGAACAATAGTAACACTTCAAATAATGTAAAGTTGACAACTAAATTAGTAGAAGTAGTTAATTTCATATAATAAATGGATTGAGATCGAAGATATACTAAAGAACTCAATAAACAAAAGTTCACTGTAATATGCTATCTGCCTAGCAGAGTTGGTAAAGGCTTCGGCCTTTCAGGGTAAAGACCAAGGTTCGAACCTTGGCAACAGGATTTCTTTGTAATAATATTAGAATTTCATTGTAATAGGATTTCATGTAATAGGATTTCATGTTAATAGAAAGTCAATTTTCAAAAAAAAATAAAAATTAAGTCAATATGATGCGAATAGACAACGATAAGTCAATATTGACCTTTTATGATACAATATGTAATCATTTATTTAAATCCAGGAGTGGATGTGTTGTAATAATTCTTAAATTTAAAATAATAATCCATAACGTGTGAGCACCTTCGTTATCTTGATGCGAAGGCATTTCTTAAATCACCGATCATAGACTTTGTTTTTCAATTCAAGTTAATATTTTCTATTTTTCTTGGTCAAATTAGATTCCACCTTAAAAGTATGTGGAATATGCAAAACTAATAACAATCTCGTTTTTTTATTTGGTCTCGGTTAACCAAATATTACGAATTCAACACGTATATACTTCAACAACTTTACAATATATAACTACTCCCTCCGTCTCAAAAAAAAAGTCCACAAACAAAAAATAGATAAATTATAATATGTATAATTAATGTTAGTTTCTATTAATAAAAGGTAATTTTTACCCTTATATTTAATATAAAAATAAAAAATTAGTAATTAATTCAAGTTTTGATTATAAGGATAATGTAGGAAAATAAGTCATAATTACTGTCTATATATAAAAACTAGACACTTATTTTAGGATAAACATAAATATTAAGGTGACACTTTTTTTAGAATGGAATGAGTATTATTTTACGTATTAACAAGGTCTTACGTATGTAATGTATTTTGTAAAATATGTAACAATCTTTCTCAAAAAAAAAAAAAAAAAAAAGTTTCAAGCATGGTTGATGTGGATTTTCATATTACAGGATATAAAACGATAGTAAATACGATAATGTAAGGATTTATGAAGACTTATCGCAACACAAGAACATCACGATGTATAATGGTTCGACCAAAACTCCTTTATGAGTCGTTACATCCACTTCTCAAGCCGTAAATTAAGAGTTTGCAATTCACTAACTCACACTCGTTTGGAGAGAAAATCATACACTTGGGATCCTTCTTTCGGTGGACCAACCATTTACATTCAATCTTAAACATCCCTTTGGTAGAAGTTGTTAGACGTTGAAGAAGAAAGGGACTTGTCAACTGATGAGGAAATTGAATTGGTGCAAGCAAAACTTAAGTTAAGAGGCGTGAAAAGAAAACTAAAATTCAGGTGGAGAGTAGCCTCGAGAATTACATGGCTAAAACATGGTGACAAAAATTCCAAATTTTTCCATTTGGTTCATCGAATCAGGAAGGACAGAAATTCAATTACCGGGTTAAACATTAATTCACAATGGGTAGTGCAACCGAACATCATCAAAGAACATATTGTCAACCATTTCTCTAATTTATTTTCAAAAGAAGACAGGGATTTTTCATGGTTCCCATGGGATGATTTAGAGATGATGAAGCTTCCAACAGAATTCGCTTCAATGTTAGAAGAAGACCTAACTATTGAAGATGCTTGGAGAGCCATTAAAGATTGTGAAGGTGATAAGGCACCCGGACCTGACGGTTTTACCATTGGGTTCATTCAAGCTGCTTGGAAGACAATAAAAGAGGATGTCAGCAAGATGTTGAATGAATTCTCTACTAATGCTTCGCTCCTGAAAGGTTTTAACTCTATCTTCACTGTCCTAATCCCAAAGGCGAATAAGCTAAAAGAATTAAAACATCTTTGGCCGATAAGCTTGATTAATACTCCTTATAAAATAATATCAAAGATTTTAGCATCAAGGTTAAGAAAGGTGGTTCATTTGATTGTAAGTGAAAACCAAGGGGCGTTTGTTTCAAATAGGCAATTATCTGATTGTGCTATGTTAGTAAATGAACTATAGTTTTATTTGAAAAAAAAGAAGATCCCTGGAGTAATGCTGAAGCTTGATTTCGAAAAAGCATATGACACGGTATCTCATCAGTTCCTACTTCAAACCATGAAGGCTATTGACTTTGGTCCACGGTTTATTAGCTGGATAAAAGTGTGTATCACCGAAGTCAGATTCTCGGTTATTGTTAATGGATCTCCAACATCTTAAGCAATTATGGAGAGAGGTCTTCAGCAAGGGGATCCTATTTCCCCTTTCCTGTTCATTTTGATTACAGAGGTCTTTAGCAAGATAATAAAGAAAGCAATCAATGTGGGGTTGGTAAAAGGAATTAAAATTGATGATTCCTTGTGTCTATCTCATAGTCAATTTGCTGATGATACATTTCTTTTCGCCTACCCATCTAATAATGAAATGAAAGGATTTCAAGATGTTCTGGAATTATTTTGTTGGTTATCTGGCCTGAAAGTGAATTTTGCTAAGACAGCTATGTTTGGTGCTAATCTTAGTGATGAAGAATTGGAAATGTTAGCTCAGAACTTCAATTGTTCTATTGGTGCCACTCCTTTTGAATACCTAGGTATGTTGATAGGTGCTAATCCTAGATTGGTATCTACTTGGACAAAGATTATTGACAGATTCAGAGATATATTGAAAGGCTGGAAAGGGAGGTGTTTATCGTTTGGTGGGCGTATAGTAATGATTAACTCAGTGTTAAACAGCTTACCTACACATTATATGTCCTTATTTCTTGCTCCAAAAGGAGTCGTTAAACAGCTAGAACGATTTAGAAAGAATTTTCTGTGGGGCAGAAGTTGTTCAAGATCCAAGATACCATTGATGGCATGGAGTAAAGTTTGTCTTCCAAGGCAAGAAGGAGGGCTTGGCATTATGCCACTACGAACAAAAAACTTGGTTCTTCTTGCAAAGTGGTGGTGTAGGTACAACGACAATAAGACGGAAATTTGGAAAGCTCTCATTAAATGTCATTATGGAAGAATGATTCCAGAAAAGCTGATTCATAACATTAATGCAAAAAATAATCCAAAGTTATCTCAGGTGTGGAATGGAATTTTAAGTTTACAGAAGCCGGATTTAATGGCTTCGGCTTTAGGATACAACATGTGGAAATGGAAATGCGGTAATGGAGACCATATATCTTTTTGGTATGATATTTGGGCAGGTGATGAAACATTGAGAAGTCTATTTCTAGATCTATTTCTTTTAGCGGCTAATAGAAATGGGAAAGTAAGAGAGTTTTACGACTTGAGTCCCACAAATGGAATAGTGTGGCGTATCGTGTTTTCAAGGAATTTACTCCCGCATCAGAAGTCCGTACTGGAAGACTTGTTCACACTCCTACATCACGTTATTATTCAACCATTTGTAGATGATGTAGTAACATGGAAACCAACGGAGTCTTCTACTTACTCTACCACCATAGCGTACGAAGTGCTACATCAACCTCAGCCAAACACACACGAATGGTTTAGATTTATGTGGACAAAAGGCGTTCCCTCAAAAATCCAAGGTTTCACATGGTTAGCTTGCCATCAACGAAAACCGGTAAAACACTTACTTTTTCATAGAAACATCATAGTGGACACCAATCAGGCAACATGTTCTTGGTGCGGTTCAGTTACAGAAACAGTTGATCACTTATTGTTGCATTGCAAATGGTCGTCCCTGTTTTGGGGTAGTTTGTTGAGATGGTGGAACTTATCTTGGGTATTGCCAAGATCAATTTCAGAGTTTGTACAAGACTGGAACGTAGGTATGCCAACAAAATTTCGTAGCATATGGAAAATTGTCGGCCCTTACGCCATCTGGCAGATTTGGTTAGCAAGAAATGAAGCGACGTTCAATGATAAGTTCTGTTGTTGGTCTAAAACAGTAACTATTGTCAAAAGAAGAGCATTTCAATGTGCAGTTGAGCAAAAAAGGTGTCATGTTTCACAATATCACATTTGGATTGACTAACCGTGGGAGCTCTATTGAAATTTTAGTTTGTTGTATCAATGTAGATTGTATTGTAGTTGAGTAAGGATCTCTAGTTAAGTGTTTTGTAATTGCACTTCAACTTTGTTGAAGTTTTGATTATTTATATAAATTCTGTTTTTGCCAAAACAAAAAAAAAAAAGAAAAAGAAAACCCAAAAACCTAACCAATGTTCTTATCCCGGGCCCAAGAACCTACCTAATCTACTATGTCTCAACAAAGATGAAATTGGTTCTGATACAAGGTGTTGTATATTGGTGGTACGTGACATTTTATGATGACGCGAACACATGGCTAGAGAAGAGATCAATAATATCTCATATTTGTCATAGAACCAATGAATCAATCATAACTACCCATTTTTATTTTTCACATTTTTTTAAAAAACAAAATATCTTGCAAACGGTAAATCGTCAAACTACAAAAAAATACCATAGCGACGAGAATTAAATCATCTTTCTATAGATATGCATTTTTATATACTTTTGACGAACCATTTTTCGACGAACTATTTTTTTTAAAAAATTTCGCCCAGAAAAATCATATATGATTCGTTAAAATCAAATCATATATGATTCTTACGAATCATATATGATTTTTAAAAATCATATATGATTCGTAAGAATCATATATGATTTGATTTTAACGAATCATATATGATTTTTATAAATCATATATGATTTTTCTGGGCGAAATATTTAAAAAAAAAAGTTCGTCGAAAGTATATAACAATGCATGTCTATAAAAAGATAATTTAATTCTCGTCGCGATGGGATTTTTTTTTGTAGCTTGACGATTTACGGTTTGCGAGATATTTAAGTTTTAAAAAAAGGGTGGAAGTTTATTTTTTTATTTTGATAAAAAAAAATAAGTGATTAAGATTGTTTGATGGGTTATATGATAAAAGTTGGATCTATAAAGAACTTTTGCCCACATAGCTATATAATGGGTTTCACTATTCAATCTAACAACCGATGATCTAGCTAATCTAAACACGCGACAAAACACTTGATGATAATACAACATAAAAAACATATTTGAACCTTACATTTCAACATTTTATGATACATACTAAAATTTGTTGATAACAAGAATTGTTGAAAAACATACACTACAACATTTTACGGTTACTTATCACTAATGCATTTCATGTTATATATTACAAATTATATATTTGTCATAATTAACATCTAAAGAAGCGTTTACTTTATATATCTCCATATTTACACTAACAATCCACTCTTTTTGATGATAACAAAATATGTAAATCGTAACACTAGTAAAATTATAAAGTTACTCGTTTTACTGTTTTGGTTCACATCTCCTTCTCCCCACCTAGTTCACTTTTTCCCCGTTTTTGATCGGTTTACGCTTCTTTCTCCCCCTTTGTCGAAGTGAAAAGATGGGGCCTGTTGAGGCAACATGATCAAGATCTTTTTATGTTTTAATGATGACAAATAAACCATCGAAACACATAAAATAACAAACGTTAGCCAAATTCCCCGGAGCCCATATCTGCTCCTGGCGCGCTGCCCGCGCGTCAACGTGCGGGTGACGCGCCAGGACACTGTATGGTTCCGGGTGAATTTTGAAAGTCGGCTTTCCCCTTACCCGACAAATGTGGATCTTTCAATACATGTATGAATATGTTATGTGCTTAATTGAGAACACTCGAAACGAGTTTTGAGACTTGAGAGATCCTACTTTTAAAACACCCGTTTACGGGAAAACTCCAACTCATGCTTTCTAACTATCGCCTCTAGCCAAGGCTTTTCTAAACTTAGGGAGCTTATATATTTCACGTAACATCATGTGAAAGCATCCATATGCTCATATCCAGTGCTTACGTCTTCTCTAATTACGTAACGGATTTACTCCCTTATTGGTCAAATTAAGTCAAAGGTCACTTTGCGTAAACGAATTCTTTCCCACTTGGGTTATGCTTTACATCAAGGCAAAGTACTTAACTTTTTTGAATCAAGGTATTAGTTGAGAACGTCGAGTCGTGGAAAGTCACGAGATATGAACCTATGGATTCTCGACGTTGTGTTACTTGAACTTGTAAGTAACTTATGATTTTCTCAACTCATAATATTAATTGTCTAAAATTTCTTCTTAATGACAATTAGATTATGTCTTAATCTTTCTCTTAATCTCATTTCTACAAAAGACAAATACCACCATATCCAATCATATCCAAATCATATATTCTCTTACACAATCTCTTACACTCTTACATATTCCCTTACACACTCTACATCTCAACCATCCATTCCATTACAACACATCTCAACCCTCTATTTCATCACATGGCAATAAATTTGAATTTCAAAAAAAGGCTCCATTTGATCCTAGCCATCCAATTCAAACCAACACATCTCAACCATCCATCCTTCATTCTCTCTATTTCAACACATGCTTTTAATCTCAATCCTCCATTTCAAACCATACCATCTCAACCATCCATCTCATTCTCCCCCCCCCCCAAGTAAACGAGGCTCCCTTTGATCTCAACCATCCAATTCAAACCAACACATCTCAACCATCCATCCAACCTCCTCTCTATTCTATCACATATGTTTAATCTACACCATCCATTTCAAACCAAAACCATCTCAACCATTCATCTACCCTTTCCCCCCAAGCAAAGGAATATACCTTTGGAATATACCATGGCATATTCTCTTCTCACTTATGCCATGTGAGGAATATCATTTCTACCCCTTCCAAATTACCCTATCTACACTTTATACCCTTGGTAATTTGTTTTCTCTTTAAACACTTCACAAATGTTTTTCAAATTGGCTATTTGAGTTGGTAAACCTTAGATTGATTAATGTTAAGGTTTAGTGTGAAGTACAATTCGGGGTTTAGCAAGGATAGGTATTTATAAGATCCAACACTTGGAAAAAAGTTTACAGATGCCTGGCTCGCTGCCCGCGCGGGTGACGCGCCGGCCTCGGTAAAATTTCCCAAGTTTGGGTTCTTGGCCTATAAATACCACCCTTGCCTCTTGTATTCCTTACCCCTTGCCGTTACTCTTTCTATCTACATTCTTTCTCTCTAAACACTCTCAAATCTCTCCATCTCTAATCTTGTGTTCTTGATTCTCACTTTAACATCTTTGAAAGAACACATCTCCTTGCAAGGGAAGAATCACAAGAACCTAATCCACTCTTGTGATTGTGTCGAGGGTCTTCTTATCTATACCCTTTCTATTAAAATCGAGTCTCTAGGTTAGGTTAGGGCTTGGTTGAACAAACACTTATTCATTCATTCAATTGTTTGTAAGGGAACTCTTGTGTCTTGGTGACCAAGCCTAGATCATTGGGGATCTAGTTGGGGTTTGATACTTCCGGTGGGAAGTCTTGGTAGTGGTCTTGGTGACCCTTAGGTAAAGTCGAATCGCGAGATTCTTTTGGGTGGTTTCCGAGGGCTGAATACCATTGGGGAGTAACTCCTTCTTTGTGAGCATCGATATTGGTGAATATCGGTGGAGTAAATTGTAACGGTTTGTAGTCCACCGAAAGGATTATACTAGTGGAATAGTATCATGTCGTGGTTTCGCAACTGGATGTACGGATGGTATAAACCCCCCATCCCGAACCAATATATATCGTGGTGTCTCTTTACTCGCTTTATATACTTGTGTTTGTATTAGTGGTTGCTCTTTTTTAAACCACTTAGTGTTCTTCTTGGCTTAAAGTTTTTAAACATCTAAAAAGCCGAAAAAACCGTATTCACCCCCCTCTACGGTTCTACAGGGCCCTTAGCTTGCTACTCCCTCTAAGCTTATTGCTCATCCTTGTTAGCAAATTTGAGGATCAAATTCCACAATTGTATAGTCTATACTAACGTTTAGTTTGACATAATACACTATATTATTAAGAGAAAAAACACATGATTCGTCCTTGTGGTTTATCCCAAATACACTGGTCGTCCCTATTCCAATTTAATTACGCCAGTCGTACCTATTTTTCAAACTAGTAACCTGACAGTCCCTAATTTGGATGACCCGTTAGTTTCTTAGTTAAGTCTAAAATTAGTAAGTGTATTTTTGTCTTTTCCATTCCAACCCTTACAGTATTAAACCTACCCACCCCACTAAACACTTAACAATTTCCATCTTCTTCGTCATCCCATTATAATAACAAACACTCCACCCACTCCGACGACCACCAACCATTCCAGAAGTCAAAATTTTTTTTGCTAGATATTCATTGCCCAGTACTTGAATCCAGTGTTACATTTCATTTTTCTGTTCAAGTACAACAATTCTTATATCGCTATTATCGATTAAATATACATCAATCATATTATTTAAGCATCAAAATCGTGTTCTTTACATATTCAAAAAACATATTGTTGAATCTAACTCTGAGGACAAAATTGCTTAAATTCGATAACTCTGAGGTCAAAATTGTTTAAATTCAAAAAACATACTGATAACATGAAGGCACATAAAGTACTCGAACCTGTCTAGTAGAACCCAAATCACCTACCAAATGTATGTCAATCTCGAAATGCTTCATCCGCTGATGTTGAACCAGATTGGATGATAAATAAACCGCACTAACATTATCACAATATACCAAAGTAGTTGTTTACGTATAGTACATATTCATGGTTTCGGTTGGTCGATCGTTTGGTTTTGTTAATACAAATAATGTCAAAAATGTCATTTGCATTATTCGGTCTCTACACGTTTTGATAATCACAAAATATGAATACACGTTACGTAAAACTACATCTAATAAGTTTTTAGTCGAGGAAACTCATTTTCGGCTACAACATCACTTAAGGTATGAATAAACTTCTACCGACTTGTGATATGATCAAAGAATTTATTTTTCATCAAAACTTCACATTTTTATGTGGCAAAACATTTTTACAAAAGTATTTTTGTAAAATTAAAAGAAATGTTTTATTAAGAAAATGAATTCAAAATACAAATGTGTAACAGCCATTTTTCCCACCTAAATCCGGCAAAAATTTTAACCAGATAAGGATAAAAAGAGGGGCGTCTATCGGGATGGTCCCGTAAATAGGGCGACGGTCCCTTAGCGATAAAGGACCGTCCACCTATAAAGGACCGTCCCTCGCTCATCCTGACGCCTATAAATATAGAACTGTTCCTTTCAGAAAAACCACCTCTTTGCACACAAAAAGTTCCTGTATTTCAAACTCTTTCTAAATCTCATTCTTTGATTACATTATCGGGTTCTAAGATTGTTTACAAGTTATCACATCCATCCTTTCTCCTAGTGTAAGAGAAGAACATTCGTATTCATCAAGAAATGAAGTGTTGAGGAAAAGTCTTCCATCCGGTGTTACCGATCTCTTCTCAATCTCCATTCTTTACATTAATTCTTGTGTGTAATCCGACTTGAGTGCAAGCTCGGAATTGTTAATTGTGTTGATTCATTCCATCGTGTTGGTACGAGTTGTGTAGCTACGTGGGTTTAGGTGTAGATTGGTTCTAGCTAGGATTAGGACTCGATATTCCGCTTAGTGTCGTTAAACACTGTGTAAGCTTTGGTGTACGGTTTGTTCCGCCATAAGGGAGCGTGTTGATGTAGTGTTTGTGAAACTCTCAAGTGTGAGACTCGAGGAGTGGAGTAGGGTGAAGAGTGAGCTTCATAGCCGAACCACTATAAATCTCCGTGTCCCGAGTTTGATCGTTTCTTCCTTCCTCTTTATTTACTTGCATTCTTATAATAGCTGTTGGGTTGATCTCACATAAGAAGTAGATTCGAAAAACAATTTGTAAAATGGTAAGAATTTTCTAAAACGTAAATAATAAATGGTAAAACTATTCAAACCTCCCCCATTCTAGTTTCTACAATTAGTATCAGAGCTACATCACTCAAGATTTTTAAAGTTTACTGTATTTTAAAACTTGAATCGACCAATGGATTTTGAAAAATATTAAGAAGGGCAATCTATGCAAAGACCACCACTTTTCGAAGCTGATAGTTTCATTTATTGGAAAACTCGATTCGAAACTTATGTGAAGTCAAAAGTTCTTGATCTTTGGCATGTTATTACTATGGGTGACTTTCAACCTATTGAACAAAACCCGAAAACTAAAAAAGATGAAATTGTTCCTTAAGATAAACAAAGTGAAAATCTTAAAAAGAAATTGGCTAAAAATGATGAAGCAAAAATAGTTATTTACAACGCTTTACCTAAAAAGGAATTTCAAAGAATTTTCATAGGTAATATTGGTAAAGATATTTGGAAAACCTTGTTAGTCACTCATCAAGGTAATAATCAAGTCAAATATAATAAGATCGATCTTTTGGTCCAACAATATGAACAATTCGTTATTCCTGAAGGCGAATCTATCGATAGCACTTTTGCTAGATTTAATACTATTATTACTAGTCTAAAGGCACTTGATGAAGGTGTTTCTGTCAAGAGTTGTGTTAGGAAATTTCTCAGGGCATTGCACCCGAAATAGAGAGCAAAGGTCACGGCAATTGAAAAATCTAAAGATTTAGCTTAACTATCATTAGATGACCTCATTGGTAATCTAAAAGTCCGTGAGTTAATCGTCAAAAATGATTCTGAGATAGTTAAGAGCAAAGTAGAAAGAAGATCACTTGCTTTGAAAGCCAAAAGGAAGCAAGTGATGATGAAGACTCAAGCTCAAAAAGTGAAGATGAGGAGTAAACCATGGCGGTTATAGAATTCAAAAAATTCTTCGAGCGAAAAGGTAGATATGTGTTAGGGCAAAAAGTGTGAATGGGTTAGAGTTGGGCTTAGTCCTTTACGGGCCGTCCTTGATGGATCATCCGCTATGTGGTTTATGCACTAATCCAAGTAGTAGGTTGAATTCACTGCATAAACAAAGGTAAACCGTTAGCCTTATCGTGGGGATAGACCCCACGATTAAGCTCCGGCGTGAGAGTAAGTACTCATGTCGTCAAAGAAATATATGTGTATGGGGATGTGTGAGAAAGTCATACCTCATAAATGTAATTTGGAGTTGCCTTTTATAGGTGGACAAGATACTAGGGTTTTGATGGCATCAAATAAATACATTATATTGTAATCATTTGTCCTATTTAATTGACTTGTTTTATTATATTTTATATAAGAATTGGTGCTTTAATGTTTACTTTAGTAATTTTCAGGTAAAAACAAGCAATTGGTGAAACATGATGATTTTACACGAAATATGGAGCAAAATGATCAAGATGGAAAAGTCTACTGAAATCCAGAAGATACACCACATCATTCTAGATAGATGCACCGTGCTATCATTCTTAGATAAATTCGATGACCATTTCCTGACTTTGAAGCATGCGCCGCATCTGATTATATCATGTGCCGCATATGAAACTTCGGTCAATGAAGAAAAACCAACTTGTTCTACTCCAGATACGCCGCATCACATTATCAACATATGTTGTATCTATATCAAGACTTCACCAAATATGATTCAAGATACTGAAGGACATGCGCCGCATAAGATTCAAGTTACGCCACATCAGAAGACGGTGTACGAATATTCCAGAATATATTAATCTTGGACCCCACGCGAAGTTAAGTTGATGTGCCGCATCTACTACACAATACGCCGCATCTAACCTTCAGACAGAAACTATAAATACCCCAAGAGTCTGAAAAATTTAATGTGAACAAGAACCCTATGGAGACGAATTCAGACGATTTGGCAACACAAGACACACCTCCAAAGAAGATCTTAGAGCAGTAAGAAGGTCCTGCATGTATTTAATTCATTAAGTAGTTTTGTTTTATCTGTAATAGTAAGCTTTAAGTCATCAGGATTGATGGGCTTGTGGCCACCATACTACTCCCCTTAAAATTGCTTTCCCACCAATTAAAGTTTACATGTTGATGTTTTTGGTGACTTGTATATCTGCTTTGATAACCTCTGTGTCTAGCTGAGTTTTGCTTGGGCTGCCATACCCCCTCCCCGCCTACTTATCTAGTGTTTAGAATGTGGGATAGGCATAAGTGATCATTAAGAGTTTACTCGCCTGTATTTATGATCCAATGAGATAAATTAGATTATGATACACAACATATAAAAATAAAACAAGTGACAAGCTACTTAACTATCAGGATATGCCTTCTATCTGTATCTATTATCAATTTGTGTACGTATTTGCTATTCGCTGATTCGTTCTCATTAGTTTAATTTACTGTTTAACTACCAAATCGTGCTAGTCTCTCAGACTAAACCTTTGCGTTAGATTAGATTCTAAAACTAACTTAGAATATTAAAATACTGATAGACTAACTAGGAATTACGTTCCACTCTTAGTGATCGACACTCTGCTTACCACTATATACATATTGATCGGATACACTGTCGTTAGTGTGTATGTTATAGGATAAGTCGGCTAAATATAAATGTAAAACTTGAAATAGGCAAATCACCCTATACTACACCGTGACACGCTGCACAACACATCAAGTTTTTGGCGCCGCTGCCGGGGAGTGAATTGTTAAAACCTGGTCATCTGTTAATATAATTATGTTTTCTAACTTTTTAGTTTTAAAGTTTTTTTAGGTTTTTAGTTTGATAACTTTGTTGTATATTACTTAGATTGCATTCATTGTATATTTTGCATATTTTTCTGTTTTGTGTGTTTGTTTTACTTTGTATTTTTTTTTTGTTTTTACTGCATAACTGCTTTCGTTGTATTCTGCTGATACAAACTGTTGGGAATTCTGCTAAATAAGAATTCTGCTGAAGTTACTGCTGATGGTTCCTGCTGAAGAGCATGGTTTCTGTTGACGCAGTATATCTGCTGAAATAGTTTTAGCGCAGTTTGTTTATGCGGATATAGATATTCCGTGTATTTTGTTACTTAGTTAGGATATGCATGAGTTTTATTAGGAAGTGATAATGCATATATCTTTATGTTTATAGAAGATACGTTTCTTGTGAAACGGTTTAGGGTTCCTTGTCTATAAAAGGAACATACGATTATGTATTATGTACACGTTCAAAAAACAAGTTTTAGTATTATTAAAAGATCCATAGAGGATCAAAGCATTCTTAGTATTTTGTGTTCATACTTGTATTTATTTCCGCTTTAAGATACAAGTTATAGAGACTTTCTATTAGTGTGTTTGTGATTACATAAACATTACTAACGATCCACGAGTGCTCAAAGATCTATCAAGGTCTACAGTTCAACAAATGGTATCAGAGCCTCGGGAGAGTCTCTGTGATACTAAGAACATCCATCTTACACCCTCACAACCAAAAACAACCAAAACAATCAAAATAACTAATGGCTGGATCAGATGTTACTCAGAACCAAAACACCACATCTTTCCAATAACTAACTCTCACAAACAATAATGCCAAATTCCTATACCTTAAGAATGCAGAGGAGTATGAATTGTGGGATATGAAAATGCAAAATTGGATCACCAATATTGACTGGAATCTTTGGGAAGTTGTCCGTAAGGGTAACAGTTTGAAGAAACACGTCAAAGATGCTGATGGGGTTGTTACCATTATGGGTCCTAAAACTGCTGAAGAGGTACTAGCTGTTCAGAGAGAGAATAAAGTTAGAACTATTCTCCTTCAGGCTATACCAGATGATCACATGGGTGACTTTCACTTCATGGAAGATGCTAAGGACATACGGATGGCAATCAAGGCTAGATTTGGTGGGAACGAGGAGTCAAGGAGGATGAAGAAATCCATGTTGAAACAGCAATTTCAAGAATTCCAAATATCTGAGGAAGAAGGCATCCACAAGGGTTATGACAGGTTCCATAGGATTTTGAGTCAATTAAATTAGCTGAAGGCTAGACCAGACAATGAGGACTGCAATGCTAAGTTCCTAAGATCTATGCCACCATCTTGGTTACAAGTAAGCATTGCACTCAAAGCTAAAGGTGGATTGGATGTGCTCTCTTTTGATGATCTCTATAACAGACTTAAATCTCTTGAACCTGATGTCAGAAGTCCCATTCGTACATCCACTCACTCAGCCTTTGTTAGCACCACATCCAATTAGATGACTGATGAGGCGAAAAATGATCCGTTTTTAGGGGGTCATTTAAGCCCGGAATTGAATTTACTTGATCAAATATTGCCCTAAATCGTTCCTTTTGTGATTTTAGGTACTTTAGGAGTGAAATCTGGAAAAGGAAGCAATTCGGACGTTTTTGGAGCATAAAAGTGAAGAAAACGCCAAAGACTTAATTTTCCATGCTGGGAACAGTGTGTGACGGCGTCAAGAAGGAATTCTTGACGGCGTCAAGAGTAAAGATCATGACGACCCAGTACAGAAATGAAGGCGTCACAAGTAGAGCGTCAAGAGTTAAATGTGTGACGGCCTGCAAATATGGACTACATGACGGCGTCAAATGTAGATCAAGGCAATCCGAGGATTATTTTGGCGGTGAGATGACGGTGTCACCCATTTGTTCTTGACGCCGTCAGCCTCTAATATCTATATATAGTTTTCTAATTTTCATTCATTAGAGAGGAACAAGTTTGGAGAAACCCTAAGGCCGAACCTTATACGAATTTTATAGCTTTTCAAGGGTTTTCAACCCTTGAAACCTTACATGTGTTATTGAGATAAGTATTTTCTTAATTCAATCAATATGTCTATGTGTTGGTTGTCTATATCTTGTGCTTGTCTTGATTCCACCATGCTAGGCTAGATTTATCTTGTGTTTTCTTAGATCTAATGAAACCTAGATGTTGATTATGTGTTGATTACTTGTTTATGGTTGTATTGGATGAATGATTTCAATGTTAGGCTTAAGAAAACTGGCAGATCTCCAAATGCTAACATGCTTGAACGTCTTAGGAAACATGAACCGATGTGTACTAGGTTTTATTGGTTGTATTTAATGCATGAGTAAATTCTAATGATCCCATGTTAGGAGCTTCTTGCAGGCTCGACATAGTAGTGAAGTAGGTACTCATAGGATTGGGGAAGTAAGTAGGCCACCCCATGAATGGTATTAAGGAATACAATCCGTCATCCACGCAACTATAACAAGTAATTAACATGTAAAAGATATCTAGGGAGTAGTGAAATCTAAGTAAATACATTTCTCCCACTTATTGTTCACAACCTTAGTTTAATATAGTTTATTTTCATTTTTAGTATTTTATTTTGATTGCATCTTAGTATTGGGTTAGTTGACTAGCAACTAATTCCGCCCCAAATCCTTCAAAACTCGAGATTTTAATTTGCTTTCTAAAAAATATAAAAATACAAAAAGAATCATCCCTCATCTCTAGAACTAGTATTTAGGTTTTCTAATCCTAGCGACACTATTCCTAGCTGAACAATCAATCCCCCGGTACTTGTCACTATACTATACTACAAAGATCAGGTACACTGCCTGGTGGAGGTTGTAAGCTTCTCAAGATCCCTTGAGAGGTAAAGCCTGGTGCGATTCCCACGTATCAAGTTTTTGGCGCCGTAGCCCGGGGAATAGTTATTGTCTAGGTTAGAATCTCTTTTTATTAGGTCTACTTGCTAGATTCCTTTCTAGTAAGATTTTATTTTTATTTTTAGGTTCTCTTTAGTCTATCTTTTTTCTTCGTGTTTTTGTTCGTAACCATTACCATCAGCCATCATGGAAAACGCGAATCCGCAAAATTTTTCTACCAATCGACCAAATCCATTACATAATCTACCCCTTCCACTCCAAAATGACATCTTTATGTTCCGTCGACATAATGGTGAATCTTTTTCCGATGGATGGACTCGTTTCAAATACTTACTAAAAAAGGTCCTTCATCATGGTCTTGACTTATTGTTTCCACTTCAAATCTTTTACACTCGTATCGACTGCCAAACCCAGAAGCAGATTGAAGATATGGAAGATGGCAAAATGTGGGATTATGATGATGAAGAGGTATGGGAAATCTTTGAGATTCTCGCCCATAAAAGAAGTGGAACATGGCACCCAAAAATGGTAAGCTTAGACCTATTTGGTATTTGGATGGATCAATCGGAAGGTTTGTTTAGAAATGAGGTGGGTAGAGTTGAAGTACCTAGTTGCATGTCATGGTTAGGCCCTACCATAATACAGGATGAACACATAGGTGACCTTGATGTGATGGAGGATGTAGCCGAACATGATCACATTGATCAAAAAGACCTAGGTTTTATGATCGATGATGATGAATCTCAAGAAACTAATGATGAATCTTTTGGGCAATTTGTATATAGCAGTCAGAATATTGAGGATGATCCTTATGATTCGGACATAGAAGTTGAGATGCCTAGGGAAGCACGTGAGATACTTGGGAAAATGTTAGGGTTAGATTATAATAAAACACATGTTGAGGATATAGGTGATTTTGACACAAGGAATGATGAAGTAAATAACATGAGTCCACAAAGTACCCCACAAGTCCTACCATCATTTGAGGCACAAATACCACCCGTGACTTACCCGGAAGAAGTAGATGAGACTTTAGGAGTCCCAATAGAGGTAGAACCCTTGTACCAAACACCACTAGAGGATATAGGTTTGAATACTTATAGTGATAACCTTACTCTTAGTTCTAGGGAATTACCTAGTGTTGATGAACTGGAACCTCAATCTTCACACAACTTTCCATCCTTAGATATACATCTAGGAGACAAAAGAGGAGCCGACCCACCCATCAACCCATGTAGTCCGGGTAGTCTTAGGATAAAGGTAGTGGACTCTAAGCCTTGTAGAAAGGAAACCAATATAGGAGTGGAAAATGACCTTACATGCTTACACCACCCATTCATGATTGATTATAAGAAACATTATGGGTTTAAACCGGGTTTATTAGGTCAAGATGGATCCCCAACTAGTAATCTCTTGAAGTTGATTGAAAATGATCCCTTTCTAGGAAAAAATCTTAATCCACCCATTAACCCGATTGAATTAGGTAAGGTTATGATGATAGGAGCACACCCGTTTGAGCATATAATTTATCCACCACTCTTTCCTCACGTGGCATATTTCCACCCTAAGAGTGTGTATCGCTACTTCCACCCACACTTAATCCTAAGTGTAGGGAAAACCTCCCCTATTTCCGTTAAATAAGGGTAGAGTCAGGCTCGTGACTCGAACAAAAACAAGCGCTTCTTGGGAGGCAACCCAAGCCCGTTTTATTAGTTTTGTTTGTTTGTTATTTGCTTCCGTATGCATGCTTTATTTTTATTGTTGGTAGATCATGTTTCTAAACTAAATAGTGGAAATACTTTATTTTTGTTGTTTTGGCCTAGTCTTAACTCCACCAAAAGGTATTTTTGCAAAAGATAAGTGTAAGGGGAAACCCCAAATATGTTTTTAAGAAACAAACCGATCATGATTCTCCACAATATTAAGTGAACAAGTATATTCGTATTTGTTAGAGTCAAATGCTTGTATTGAGTCATAATGAAGTTTTGCAGGATTTTCCAGGAAGTAAGACCAAGTTTTTCCAGAAATTTTCCGGAAACTTAACACAAGAATTTCTGCAGGTCACTTCTGACGGCGTCATGAGCTTGCCCTTGACGGCGTCTCGTGTAAAAATCTGGAAATTTTACCAGTTTTGTTTTTCTAACGGAGTTTTAAAGTTTTTGTTGAATTATTAAGTTTTATAATCTCCAGGAAATCTGCAAACTTCATTCCACAAGCATTATATCTTATTTTGTTTTCTAGGATTTAGTAACTTATGTAGATTGCCGCCGATTTTATGCAAGGTTGCTTTGTCTGTTTTCTCAGGATTTACAGGTTATGTATGACAAGAAGATGATTTATTTTTCTGGAAGGGAAGCTTTGATTGTTCATTTTCTTGGAGGAAGATCTAACCTGGCCACCTTATTATCCATACCGAGCGAATCAGGGGAGTATTTGATTTTATTCTTTTTACTTTTTCACTTTTACATTCTTTACTTGAACATTGAGGACAATGTTCATCTTAAGTGTAAGGGGAGGGTAAAATGATGATACCTTACAAATACACTTTCGCTTGAGTTTGTTTGTTTGATGGTAGATGTGTAATAAAACTATGAGAAACACTTGTTAGTGCAATTTTAGCGCCAAATTTAAAATTTTTTACAACATTTACGAGTGAAACTTTAGCCATAGCAAGCGTCTCATGGATAGGAGATTGTATGACTAGCACATAACCGTACTATTCAGAAAAATTTCCCACCCAAATATGTGAGGTTCGCCTTTAGATTTGATAAGAAAAGCATTCACTATTAGTGTACCGGTAGCATTTAGATTCTAGAACTTGTGTTAGTGATGCATCCCGAGACCGCTAGTGAGACTACATTCGTGTAGTAGGATTTACTACATGATAAGAGGCATTAGGATCACCCTTGTGTTAAACCCGTATCATAATTACTTGACCATTTAAGTCATATTACTTGGCTAGTTAAGTCAACTAATTTTTCCCACACCTTAGCGTTGTACTCATTTTTAGTACACGAAACCCCTAGTACACCCCTCCGAGCTTATCTTTTCGTTTCTAACTTTAAGCATTTTACTTAAAGGAAGAATTTGTTACACCCACTTAAATGTACACCCAAATCGCCTTAGCCTTCCGTGTATGCACTCATCTTTATTGCATTATTGTTATTTGTTTAAACCCTAAGTTAATTATCTAATTGATTACATGGTTGCTAAGTCGAGTCATATCCTTGTACATATTGTTTTGGGACGATTGGGACTCATGGGTAAAGTACTTATTTATGAAGTAATGGGGAAGAACATCATATATTACCCCCGTATGTGCGTTAATCTTAAAAGTGCTCCAAGTGTTTTGATTTTCTTAATTCGAGTCATTAGATTAGTTTATTGTAAAGTATGTAAAAATTCAAGTGTAAGGGGAATTTCCATTCCCTATGATGTATTATTTTGGATGGTAGGGTAAGAGTGTATGCAAAAAAAAAAAGTCAAAAAAAAAAAAAAAAAAAGAAAAAAAAAAGTCAAAAAAACAAGAAAAAGAAAAAAAATAATAGAAAAAGGAAATGAGAAAAAAACATACGGACTACCATCCCTTTTTATTCTATGTTCATTTTAAGTTTTTTTGTTATTTTTCATTTATTAGCTTAAGTTGAGTCTAGTCTTGGCTTAGCAACGCCATATTGTACATGTAATTAACCAAGATTGTTAACTCGCCACCAGTAAAGACTGCCTATATCCAACAAAACCGTGTATTTCATATCCCTACACCTAACGTTACAACCCTTTAAAAGACCTCTTTGATAGTTTATCCTAGGTGCTTACGCCATGTGGTGGAGGTTTGATCCTTTCCCAAGTGTATGGTAATCTATTTTGCTATGACAGGTAGTGAGAGATATCTTCCGTTTCCATATTGTAATTTATACTTTATTACACCCGAGAGATGTGAGTATCTAAACACTATTTGTGAGGTGCTAGTGTATGACCTCCGTGCTTGTCTTTGGTCTTTAGTGGAACGATTATTTGTTGTAATTACTTTTATATTAGTGTTAAATGACCCCTAACTTGTATTTTGATTAGAATAAAAGCGCATTTGTTTGAGGAAAAGCAAATCTCAAGTCTAAGGGTATATGATGAGGCGAAAAATGATCCATTTTTAGGGGGTCATTTAAGCTTGGAATTGAATTTATTTGATCAAATATTGCCCTAAATCGTTCCTTTTGTGATTTTAGGTACTTTGGGAGTGAAATCTGGAAAAGGAAGCAATTCGGACGTTTTTGGAGCATTAAAGTGAAGAAAACGCCAAAGACTTAATTTTCCATGCTGGGAACAGTGTGTGACGGCGTCAAGAAAGAATTCCTGACGGCGTCAAGAGTAAAGATCATGACGACCCAGTACAGAAATGAAGGCGTCACAAGTAGAGCGGCAAGAGTTAAATGTGTGACGGCCTGCAAATATGCACTACATGACGGCGTCAAATGTAGATCAAGGCAGTCCAAGGATTATTTTGACGGCGAGATGACGGCGTCACCCATTTGTTCTTAACGCCGTCAGCCTCTAATATCTATATATAGTTTTCTAATTTTCATTCATTAGAGAGGAACAAGTTTGGAGAAACCCTAAGGCCGAACCTTATACGAATTTTATAGCTTTTCAAGGGTTTTCAACCCTTGAAACCTTACATGTGTTATTGAGATAAGTATTTTCTTAATTCAATCAATATGTCTATGTGTTGGTTGTCTATATCTTGTGCTTGTCTTGATTCCACCATGCTAGGCTAGATTTATCTTGTGTTTTCTTAGATCTAATGAAACCTAGATGTTGATTATGTGTTGATTACTTGTTTATGGTTGTATTGGATGAATGATTTCAATGTTAGGCTTAAGAAAACTGGCAGATCTCCAAATGGTAACATGCTTGAATGTCTTAGGAAACATGAACCGATGTGTACTAGGTTTTATTGGTTGTATTTAATGCATGAGTAAATTCTAATGATCCTATGTTAGGAGCTTCTTGCAGGCTCGACATAGGAGTGAAGTAGGCACTCATAGGATTGGGGAAGTAAGTAGGCCACCCCATGAATGGTATTAAGGAATACAATCTGTCATCCACGCAACTATAACAAGTAATTAACATGTAAAAGATATCTAGGGAGTAGTGAAATCTAAGTAAACACATTTCTCCCACTTATTACTCACAACCTTAGTTTAATATAGTTTATTTTCATTTTTAGTATTTTATTTTGATTGCATCTTAGTATTGGGTTAGTTGACTAGCAACTAATTCCGCCCCAAATCCTTCAAACCCCGAGATTTTAATTTGCTTTCTAAAAAATATAAAAATACAAAAAGAATCATCCCTCATCTCTAGAACTAGTATTTAGGTTTTCTAATCCTAGCGACACTATTCCTAGATGAACGATCAATCCCCCGGTACTTGTCACTATACTATACTACAACGATCAGGTACACTGCCTGGTGGGGGTTGTAAGCTTCTCAAGATCCCTTGAGAGGTAAAGCCTGGTGCGATTCCCACGTATCAATGACTCATGCCTCAAGCCCATATTCCTCAGCATCATCTTCCCACATCATCACTAAATCAAATCCTCGACCAAAATCCAGTAATATAATAGAAGAGGTACTTCACTCTTTTGTTGCTGATTATGAACATCAGCAGCCAACTAGCTTATGAGGATTTGGAATAGTTGGATCCATTGGATATGGAAGAGATGAACTTGAAATGGCAGTTGGCCAAGATTTCTCTGAACATCAAGAGGTTTGAGAATAAGTCTGGGAGAAAGTTTGGTTTCAAGGGAAGAGATCCAGCAAGATTTGATAGAAGAAAGGTCAAGTACTTCACTTGTGGTCAGATGGGTCACTTCTCAAGAGAATGCAAGGATAGGAAGGCTGGTGACGAGGTTAGATATACTACCTATCAGCAGAGTCAAGTGGAAGCTGGAACCTCTAAAGCTGGATCTTCCAAAGCTTTGGTCACTCTGGATGACCATGTCAACTGGACGGTTCATGAGCCTGCTGATGATGAAGCTTCTAGTTCTGAACAGGTTTCTATGCCGGCAAGCTGTACTACAGAGGATCAGCATGATCAAGTTGCCTTGATGGGCATCTCTCAGGTACATAACTGTGTTTTTGGTTGTAGTGAAAGATATAATGAACTTAAGGAAGCTTATGATGAATTGAAACCTAAATATCATGAATGCTATGTAGAAGTTGAGGCTTATAAACAGGCTTTAAAAACTTTAGAAAGACAAAAAATATGGTTTCAAAAGAATCAGCTTGCTTATGATGAAAAGATAAGGGTGTTAGAAAGTGAATTAGAATGTACTAAGATTTATTTAAGGCGTACTGAGAAAGAAAAAGCTGATGTAGTTTCAGAAAACCAAGTGCTGAAAGAGAAACTAGATGAGGAAATAGCTAGACATACAACATGGTTAATATCAGGTGACAATTTAGCTAGCTTACTTTATGGTAGACAATCTGTAAACTCAGGGATAGGTTTAGGCTTTAAGAAGTATGTTGGTTTAGAAGCTAGGAATGATCTAGGTAAATCAACACCAGCAGGATTAGCTAATTATGTAACAGAAGGAAGTTTACATGCTGTACCTGGACCTATTAGAGGAGAACACATGCCCACAGACCTTTCCATCTCTATAGACTTTGATGGATCACACCATCTTTATGGCAAAAAGTCAAGTGACTTGCCAGACCCTGATTCTAAATCTACTGACTTTGTCTCTTGTTCTGACAGTGACAAGTCCTCTGACCAAGGGTCTACTACATATACCAGTTGTGATTCAAGTGAAAAGTTAGACCTTCCCAAGACCTCACCCAAGACAACACCCAAGACTCCCTACAAGCCTATTAGAGTTACTGCTGATTCAAAGACAGTTTCCTCTGAAGACTTGTCATTTAATTCTTTGCAAAACAATGTTTTTAATTCTTTCAAAAAACAATTCTGTTAATGTTTGTGGTTTGAATGCTTTTGCATGTAATGGAACATCTTTCACTTTGAATAAATCTTCTAAAAAGAAGAAATGCTTTGTGTGTGGAAGTAAATTTCATTTGATTAAGGATTGTAATTTTCATGAGCAAAGAATGGGTGTATGTGCTAGTCAAAAGAAACCTAAACCAATGTGGAAAAATGTTAATGATATACCATCTTTTATTCCACAAGCAACTCATAAAAACAGCAAACACAATTCTGCTGATAAACCTTCTCCTTGGAGAAGATCTGTTGCTAGACCATATGTGAGACCAACTAGTTCTTATTTTCATAATGGTTATTGGCCTAGATATTTTGACTCAATGTATGTTGGTAGAGGGTATTGGGATACTGCTGTGAAGCCCTCAGCAGGTTGTTCTTGGACCAAGAAGGGACCTAATTTTCAAAGAAGGCCCAAGAACAATGGTGGATCTTATACATCTACATGGCCTAACTCTTATGATCCAGAAGGCAGGCTCAAGTCAGCAATGACTTAAGTCTCCAATGTGTACTAACATTTTGTATATTTTTGTTATTGTTGTAGGATCATCCTCTGAAAAGTAAAGAATTAGGAATAGTAGATAGTGGTTGTTCCAGGAGCATGTCAGGAAAAAAGGATAAGATGCATGATTTTGTATCCATAGAAGGAGGAGGCAATGTGACTTTTGGTAGAGGAGATGGTCGAATCATTGGGAAAGGCACAATCAGAACACCTCTGTTGGATTTTAAGAATGTATACTATGTGAAGGAACTGCAACATTTCAACTTGTTCTCAGTATCACAAATTTGTGACACCAAGAATAAAGTCTTCTTCTCTGAGGATGAATGTCTTATGCTCTCTAAAGACTTCAAACTTCCAGAAGATACAACCGTTCTGCTAAGAGTTCCTAGAAACTTCAATTTGTACACATTCAATTTGAATGATGTCCAACCTGAAGGTGATCTAACATGTTTGGTGGCCAAAGCATCCCTGGATGAATCTACAAGATGGCATAGAAGGATGGCTCATGTGAATTTCAAGACCATTAACAAGCTTTCTAAACTTGGTCTTGTTCAGGGACTTCCTTCAAAAGTCTTCACCAATGAACATAATTGTGTTGCCTGTAACAAAGGAAAGCAACACAGAGCCTCATACAAAGCCATAACAGCTGTGAGCACCATCTCAGAACCTCTTCAGTTGCTGCACATGGATCTATTTGGTCCAACTTAAATCAGAAGTATTGATCATAAGTACTTCTGCCTGGTAATCACTGATGACTATAGCAGGTTTTGTTGGGTATTCTTTTTGAAAACTAAAGATGAAACATCTCCAATTTTAAAAGAATTCATTACCCTTATTGAAAACCAGCTAAACAAAAAGGTTAAAGGCATTAGGTGTGATAATGGGACAGAGTTCAAAAATGTAGTATTAATAGAACTTTGTCAGTCTAAAGGGATAAAAGGGACTATAGCACTCCAAGAACCCCACAACAAAATGGGGTTGCTGAAATAAAGAATAGGACCTTAATAGAGGCCGCAAGATCCATGCTTGCATACTCTAAATTACCCACTATGTTCTGGACTGAAGCAGTAAGCACTGCTTGTTATGTTTTGAACAAGGTATCCATCACTAGACCTCATTTCAAGACACCTTATGAACTTCTCACTGGGAAAGTTCCTGACATTCATTACCTTAAACCTTTTGGTTGTAAAGTGACCATTTTGAACACTAGTGATTCACTGGGAAAATTTGATGGGAAAGCTGATGAGGGGTATATTGTGGGTTATTCAGCTCATAGTAAGGCTTATAGGGTTTACAATTTACATGCTAAAAAGATTGAGGAAACCCTTAACCTGAGATACCTAGAAGATCAGCCTAATGTTCAGGGACAAGGTCATGCTTGGTATTTTGACCTGGATTACTTGACTGATCACTTGGGCTATACTAGATATGTTTCTAACCAATCTGCAGGTACAAAAGAGTCTCCCACTAACAATGCAGGTACCCTGGATGATGACTAAGACAGTGAATCTGAGCAAGATGAACAAACCATTGTTGTACCTTCTTTTCCTCCTAACCCATTTGAAGGTGATCATTCTGCTGATGAGTATGAAGATGAGTCACACTATGCAGAGGACCTTGCTAGACTCAAGAAGCAAGAACATGCAGCCACTCAAGAAGCTGAGCGGCTTGGTCAGAAGTTTGCAAGAGATACTGAGGCATTACTCAGACAATCAGCATAAGCAGTCAGTGGAAACCAGGATTCTGCTGACAGTTCTACTGAAGGTTTTCCTGTTTCTTCTGACATGATCAAATCTGCTGATAGTCCTGCTGCACAATCTCCAATCTCTACTAGTGTGTCCACAGACTTTGGCAAACCATATACAAGATTTCCAAGTCCTTCTGATCTTGGTCATCACAAACCCAAAGCTGGAATCTTCACCTCCTCTTCCTATGACAGTGATTTTGGACCCACAGTGAACAATCTTGACACCACAATTGATGTCAACCCCACTACAACAAAAAGGATCAACATTGCTCATCCTCAATCAAAGATTATTGGAGATCCTCAAGCACCTGTTAGAACTAGAAGCATTGTGAAAAATACTAAGTATGGTGAAGTTGCTTTTATTTCCTATGTCTCAAATCAACAAAGGGACAATCATACAGACTTTAAGCATTGTTTGTTTGCTTGCTTTCTTTCTCAAATGGAGCCAACCAGTGTCTCTCAAGCTCTTGCAGATTCAAGTTGGCTTGAAGCAATGCAAGAAGAGATGCTACAATTGAAGAATTAGCAGGTTTGGATACTGGTACCACTACCTGATGGGAAAATTGCAATTGGGACAAAATGGTTTTTGAAGAACAAAAGAGATGCAAGGGGTATTGTTGTGAAGAACAAAGCAAGATTAGTAGCTCAGGGGTTCAGACAAGAGGAAGGAATAGATTATGATGAGGTTTTTGCACCAGTGGAAAGAGTTGAGGCCATTAGAATCTTCTTGGCCTATGCATCTTATATGGGGTTCATGGTATATTAGATGGATGTGAAAGGTGCTTTTCTGTATGGTGAAATTGAAGAGGAGGTTTATGTAACTCAACCCAAAGGTTTTGAAGACCCATATCATCCAAATCATGTTTACAAGGTTGTAAAAGCTCTCTATGGACTACATCAGGCACCAAGAGCTTGGTATGCTAGGCTTTCTGCATTTCTGGTGAAGCATGGTTACAGAAGAGGTGCCACTGACAAAACACTCTTTCTAAAGAAAAATTCTAGAGATATCATCCTTGTGCAAGTCTATGTGGATGACATCATTTTTGGCTCCAGTAAAGAAGAATGGTGTAGGGAGTTTGAGGAATTAATGATGGGAGAGTTTCAGATGAGTGCTATGGGGGAGCTTACTTTCTTTTTGGGTTTACAAGTTCAGCAGAAACCTGATGGTATATCTATCAGTCAGGATACATATGTGAGAGACATATTGAAGAAGTTTGATATGAAAAATCTCAGAACTGCCACTACACCCTATGAAGCTCCAAAACCAAAGAATAATCTTGAACCAGATCCTGCTATGAATGTTCATTTATACAGATCCATGATTGGTTTTTTGATGTATTTGACAGCTTCTAGGCCTGACATTACATTTGCTATGAGTGCTTGTTCTAGACACCAGGTCACTCCACTTACTTCCCACTTGAATGCAGTCAAAAAGATCTTCAAGTACCTCAAAGGCCAACCCAATTTAGGTCTTTGGTACCCAAGAGAGTTGATGTGTGCTTTTCCACACATCCTTTTTAGACCAAAATTAGACCAAATACACCAAATACTAACCAAATATGCCAAGAGAATGTGTGTTTTTGTATTTGTGTATGTGCATGTACGGATATGTGAAAAATGAATAAAAACAAAGTTAAAACCGACAAAAACGCGCACGAGATTGGAAAAGGGTCAAAAGCCGGAGCCGGGGAAGCAAAATGATCAAAGAAAGCTCATAATGTCATTAGAAGTCCTCAGAGATTCATCAAAGTTACATATTTAATCCCTGGACAAAGTTTAGAGAGATTGGCAATTTTAGTCCCTGCACTTTCAGGAAATTACATAAATGGTCCATTGGAATAATATTCAAAGAAAAGTGAAAGTCAATCCTTAAGAATCAAAGAAGGTCAGAATATACCCTTGGGATATAAGTTTGGGAAAAATCAGAATTGGTCCCCTAAGTTTTGGATTTAGCAACTTTGGTCCTTGCTTAAATAATAATACTACTACTCCGGATATCAAAACAATGGCCTGATCCATAAATGCTCCAAAGCCCTAAAACATTATACCCAAGCCCATTATAACCAAGCCCAACACCTAATATATTAATACCCGATCCATCCCACCAACCCGGTCAAACCTTACCCTCCATACCCGGTCAACTCGTAATAATAAAAAAAAACCCCCAAACTAGTTTTACCGCCCCCCAAATCATTCCCCCTACCCAGATTTTCACTATTCACACCAACCCTAATTTCACCATACCCTCAAATTACCCCAAGTTATAATAATTAACCAATCATTAAGTTTCTAAAAGAAGTCAGGCACATGTCAGGAGGGGTCAGAAACACGGAATGCCACGCTGGCAATCCGTGTGAAGGCACATGATCCAAGGGACTTCAATCAAGCGTGTGATCGAAGCTGGAATTAACGGACATGATTGAAGCAAAGACGCACAATTCTGGAAGGATCTCAAACCCTAAGCAGGCTCTCTCCTCTAGTATATATACCCCTCTCATCACACAGTTGGAGCGTGTAGTTTTTTTAGTATTGTTTGTTTAAATTTTATTGTTATTAAGCTTTTCTGTTTTTCAATTTCTATTGTAACTTTCATTTAAAAATATTGTACTCAGCTTTCATCATATTAATGTAATTCTAGTTTTGATTTCAGATTATTGCTTTAATTTTACTTGTTTTGTTTAATTTCCTGTTATTATTAGTTTAAATTTAGTTCAAAGTTTTCTGTTGTTGCTTATCAAAAAAAAAAAAAAAAAAAAAAAAAAAAAAAAAAAAATCTGAAAATAAAAATTATAGTTTCAATTTCAATTCCAAGGTTCATTTGGTTTACTTTCTGTTTAATTTAAGCTCATATCAGCTAATTAATAGCTTTTGTGAGCTTATTTTTGTTATTGACTCTCAAATACACATTGGTCAAAGATAGTCAACTGTTAGTGCTTATTGTAATAAGCTGTGCTTATTTGTGGAATTAAGGCAGCCAAGAGGAGCCTTGGCCTGTCAAAAGACAGGCAAGCTTAGTGAACCCCCTCTTTTCATGCTGAGGGGGATTTTGGTTGTAAGTTTCATTCAATTTTACTCCTATTTGCATCAGTAGCTTACCTCTGTTTAAGTTAGTTAGTTTATGTTTATTTGCATTTATTAGTAATTTAGTTGAAGTACTGGATTATCATTTGGATTGATTGAGTTCTATTGATACTGTTTCATTGTCTATCTTTGGTGTTTGTTTTTAGTTGCTTTTGAGATCTGTGTTACTACTTGTTTTTGGCCTCTGAGATCTGATTTCTGAAGTTCATTTGGTAATATTGGATCATATTGGTAACATATTTTAAGGATTGGATATAAATTCTTTGGATCTGTGGTGGTATTTAGTTGAGACAGTCACTTAAGGGAGTGTTTGGATAATATTGGTTTGCTGATATAAACATTTTGTCTGAGGTTGTGATAGGTCTAGGTTAGTTACTTAGGTTGCATTAGGTATAATCTAGCATAATTTCAGTAGGTTACTTTATAAAAAGTAAAAATCAACTATGTCTCTCATCATTTGCATAACTGTTAGTACATAGGTTGCATCATCTCATAATTTAGTTGCATCATTAATAGTTTTAGCTTATTTAAATCATCATATAGCTAATAATACAATTCTCAGTGATATATTAGTAATCATAATTCATTTAAGTCAAAATTGTAGTTTAATCAAAAAGTCAATATAATTTGCCTATTCAGTTTATTGACAGATCTTTGGGAGCTTACCTAGAACTCAATTTTGATTGAAAATACAATTGATTTGTTGTTTTGTAGAGATTTGCAGTCAAAAAAATAATTTCAAAAGGAAAATTTAGGATTATATTTCATCAGCTTATTGAAAAAGCCCTTTGAAGTGAGCTATTTGAACCTGATTCCCCCCTGCACCTAAGGTTTTTAACACACTTTTTAGGGACTGTTAGGTTAGCTAATTAGGTTATAGATCAGTTTTGTTGGTGGAATTAGTATCTCAGGTAGTCAGTTAAGTTCTTGCCCCCACAAGTTTGTACTCATCAGCTTATTTGAGCTGATTTATTGGCTTATTTTATTGAGTCATTGGTGCTAGTATCTGTTTCCATAATTGAGGGCTGCAATTTAAGTTTATTGCTTCTTAGCTGATTTCTGTTGTGTTTTTGAACCTATTGTAACTTTTTGAATTGAGTTTTTGCATATTAGCTTATCTGTTGGCTTATTTGCTCTTTCATAATTGCTTATTGGAACTAATTGTGCCCACTTCTGTGTTTCTGAGCTTCATTTGTCCTAAGTTCTTGTCATTTGAGCTTATTAGAGTCAAAAAGTCAACTGGTCAAAGTTTTGGTCAACTGGGTCAAGTATTGCTTATAAATAAGCACTTATATGTATGATTTTAAGCCAAACAGTACTTCCACAGCTTATTTTCAAGTTTTCAAATTTTTCTTAAGTTTAGAAAATTATTTTTGAATTTCCTTGAATTTTTCATATTTTTCAAAGTTGATTTGCTATTTTTCTTATTTTATTTTCATTTTTAATCAATTTCTAACACATTTTAATTACTAAAAAATCCAAAAGATCAGAAAAAGCCAAGAAAAATCCAAAAATATTTTTAAAATTTATTTTCAGTTACTTTAGAATTTTAGAAATTTATTTTGCATTTTTCCCATTAAATTTGAATTTAATTTGAATTTTTAATTAGATTTAAGAGTTTTTAATTCCTAAAAATTACATAAAAAGCCAAAAAAATTAGTTTTTAGTTTTAAAATTTCTTTTTAGTTATTTTATAATTTTCAAAATTTATTTTTCATTTTTCTCACATTATTTGCATTTTCTTTTAATTTTTAATTAGATTAATTAGTTTTTAATTCTTAAAAAATAAATAAAAAGTCAAAAAAATATTTTTCTTTTTCTTAAAATTTTCTTTTATCATTTTTAACTTTTCAAAATTATTTTCAAGTCCGTAGGAGTAGTGTAGCTCAAAATTCGCGTTTTATTTCGTACGATTACGTTTATTTCACGTTTTAGTTTACGGTTTCGATTTTACGTTACGTTTTTAGTTTCCTTATTTGAAATACGTGCTTAAGTAATTATTCGTGCATCATTTGTTATTTCATTAGTATAATCTAATCAAAATCACTTTTTACCACTTTCACGACACGTTTCACAAATCGGGAATTGAGAATTCCATTCACCCTTCACACGGGCTACGACCTCGGGTTATCCGTATTTCTTTGCGGATCTCTTGAGTAATACTATACTATATATAACTTGATTTTCACGAATCAATTTTGGTGCCGCTGCCGGGGAAGGTTGAAGTGAATTTTTCGTTTTCGTTTTTCGAAATTGTGTTTTGAAAACCTTCCTTGTATTTATTTTTTATAAAAAAAAATAAATAAAAATAATCGGAAAAAAACACTTTTCCTAAAGTGTTTTCAAAAGTACCAAAAAAAATAATAAAGTTACAGCCTCGACTCTCCCGTGGAAGGGGGGGCGTTGTAAACCAAATAAGCTTCCTAATATAACAACGCTTGAAATTAGTTGCTAATCGGATCACTTTGGATTCTACGACCGAATAAGTGGAAAATACGGAAAGCTTTGACATTAAATTGCAAGCTGAAGAGAGATCCATTCTCCTCTCCCGTTCCGTCGCGAGTAGATGTAACACCCCCATTTTTAAAATATTTGCAGCAGAATAAAAATTGGGTGTTACTTCATAGCTCACAGTTTTTCAGTAGAAAATGATTATCAATTTATTCATTTTAAAATATTTATCATTCGAATATCAGAGTTTATAAAATGAGGTCCCAGTGGTTTCAAAGTTTGTTAAATAAGTTTTCGAATGATAGTAAAAATTTATAGCCTTCGTAAGAATCCGTGCTACTCCGTACCATCCTTGCTCATTATGGACCTGAGATAAACACATGCTAAAAGTGTCAATACAAAGGTTGGTAAGTTCATAGAGTTTTATGGAAAATCATTTATTTTGATAGAATTTAAGGAATATTTGGAAATGATAAATACAAACAGTAATGGAACGAGTATTGAGTAATATTGTCTATAATCACAGATAAATCATATAAATAATCAATCAAATTCAAATAAGGGAACAATAATCCTAACATGAGTTGGAAACTCATGATGCTAATTTAATAACATATACAATTCAAGTATGGTCAAATTCCTATACAGCTGTATCTAAATATATGTTGAAAACATACATTTCCTTATAGATATTGCACCAAGCCTCATGACACACAAGCTTAACAAAAGAGGTGATTTATCAAGTCAATGATAAATTTTGCCCTCTTATAATAGGTGATTTGCCAATTCCTATTTGTCTACGAATATAGTGTATCACGACTAATAAGACTAACCATATGCATATGGCATTCCGTCAAGTATTAGTGGGACAGGAGGTCAATCCTTAACAGGTTTCGAAGCTCTTCACTATATTCGCGCTCACATAACAGTGATTAATGGTTAATGATTAAGGGACTTTATGGTGATGAAGGTAACTTAGGCAATATCATGGTAATAATGAAGTCATTCAGTATAGTATAGTATAGTCATGTATCATACCACAGTAATCAATTTGAAAACATTATCATCTGAGTATCAGTATTTCAGTTAAGTATTTCGCCAGTAACATACATATATCACATGCAACAATAATCAAATTGGAAACATTATAATATGAGTATCAGTATTTCAGTTAAGTAATTCATCAGTAAAATATATGTATCACATACTACAATAATCAAATTGGAAGCATTATCATATGAGTATTAATATTTCAATTAAGTATTTCGTTAAGTATTGTATATATCACATCTTAAATCACAAACCATATTAAATAAATATCAATTAGGAAATTGATTTGAATCATGCATTTTATTCATATACTTATAAAGTTATCAAAGTATATGTAAGCATGTATCTCCCCCAATGAGTTAAAAACAAGTATTGAAAATGGGGCTATGACTCACCTCGATTGATGTGGGGTTGATGAAAAGTAAAGTCGGATGAGATTATAAGAATGATTTTGGAAATGTCTTTGATACGGAACCTGATAAATAAATTTATCTGAGAATATAACCAAATACTATTTGGTAACCGAATAACGATAAATCGTTAAGATGAAAAGATGATATGGGAATGGAATTATTATGTTTATAATAATATGATGAGACGTGCTATTATTTCTAATATTTTTCCTTTTTAACCATAATGATAACAATACGTAATGATAATTAGTTAAAAAGTCGTTATATATATTATTAACGTAAAAATAAATAATATATAAATAAAATGTAATAAAAATGCATATGACGTGATGGATGACGTAAAAATAGAAGATAAAATAAGAATGTCAAAATATAATATGTTGGTCCTTGTCCTTTTCTAGTTTTTACACTTTTTATACTAACGGCGTTAGCGTTACACCGTTAGTCCTTTTTATATATAATTTACAATTATAGTCCACTACATGTCCAATATAGCATTCTAAGCTTGGAATATTAAATAATATCAAGTTTTATCCTAAACTTTCTGTTTTAACAGTTTTAGTCCAAGTTTTTAAGGTTTGGCAGTTTTAGTCCTTTTAGGTGTCGTCACGTTACATTTTTAGTCCAAACGTTCAAAAATTATGGGAAAATTATATTAAATTTTCTGAAGCTTATTGAAGCTTATTAAAACTTATTTCAACTGCTTATTTGCAAAAATAGTTTATTTTTCATAAATGGGCTTTAACGAGCTAAATTAAAGGCCCGTTAGCGTTTAACGATCCGTGAGCATTTGAGACAAGTTTGGCTTATCCTTAGACGCATTTTTAATGTTATAAAATCATATCAAAATAGCTTTTTGGTCCAGCTTATACGGATTGCTTATTTTCAGCTCATTGGGCTTTTCAATCCATTAAGCCTTTAATAATTAGCAATGTTGCAAAACAAGGCCTACAAGGCCGATTAATCGGCGATTACAAGCCGCAAGGCCCTGGAACTTGGTGAGTTTTACAAGGTAATCGGCCGATTAATCGGCGATTACAAGGTTTTGGGCCGATTAATCGGCTAAAAAATGCTACAAGGCCTCCGACCGCCTCAGTACCGATTCACGATTTTTGCAACATTGATAATTAGTTTTGAAAATGGATTAAATCACTTTACTTTGGCCAATTTAAAGGGTTTAAACGAGCTTATTATTACAAAGTATAAACACGAAACTTGTAGCTTGTAGCAAGGAGAAATAGGTTGTGTAAAAATATTGTATGTTTGTTAAGTCAAATTGAGTTTTAAAGGGTCCTTTTGGTCGCGACCTGGAACTATTTTCTGGGTAAAAAGACTTAGAAAAATTCTAAGTGTTTATGATACGTACGAGTTTTGCAATTCACTTTAGTCGATATAGAGTGTCAAGACGCGAGTATTTTTATAAGTTGTCTAAATGAAAATGATAGTTAGTTAGGTGGTCTATAACGTGGTGTAAAAATATTGCATGGTCGTTAAGTTAGATTTCAAAATATAGGCGTGATCCTTAGTTAGTTTGGGACGTTTTTATATATGAAAAAAACTTGGAATTATTTCTAAGTTTTGTAACATTTTTATACGTTTGATATATGGTTCAAAATGAGTTCGTGTGATGCATGTAACGTAAAAATAAACGTGAAACAAGTGTGCTACGTGACTCCTAGGCCTTCCAAGATAGAGGCTAGTCACGTTTGTGGTGCTATATGTTTGTACGTATATATATATATATATATATATATATATATATATATATATATATATATATATATATGAAACTAAATACTTTCGATAGTAATAATATATGATGCATGGACATGAAATATCGATTGAAATAAAATCAAAGGAGTTGGAAACGACTTACTACACCTCTAGGGTTGTGAGAGTCGAGAGTGTTTGAATGAAACACAAGGAAATCCTCACGTTCGCTTATTAATCCAAGAAACGAGTTATATATATAACTCGATACAACTCAAAAGTTTCTGAACTTGTGCATGAGTTGTTCCTTGTCCTTCAGAGAATATTTGAGAGTGAAATGAAGTGATATTGAGTAGTTAGGATATAGGAAGCAAGATGATGTAAGAAGTACCTATAGAAAGTTTTTCCTAGGACACGTATATGTTTTCAACAATTCACAAAACATATGTTACTATGCATGTCAGGGAAATGGATGACTTTTGAGATAGATTTCTGACATAATAAGACTTTAGAGGGATTGTGTGAAGGTAGGGAAATTGGAATTTGCTTATGTGAGTTTATATACATGTCGACATCTATATATAAACCATACACGAATTGGAAAATCATGTGAAGCTTGATTCTAGCTGATAAAACTCATAATTAAACATGAAAACATGCTTGAAATATTATTAGGATCATTTAGAAACAAACCGGGATTAAAACGGATGAGTTTGGAATTTTTATATGTGTCGAATGGGTTGGATTTTGGCCAAACACTTTGCCTCTATTAAACGTATCAAACGTTCGTCTTAGAAGCTAAAATTTGGTGTCCTACTTCTTTGGCGGGTAGACAACTAGGAGGTATAAAAATATATACATGTTGTGTTTAGAAATCGAAAGAAAACGGGGCGTTTTGGAGGGGATATGCTCGATTGGAAACTGAAAATAAGATGGAAAGTTGGGCTTGTGTGATGGCTGGTGAACAGTAACGAGAAGGGAAGGTGGGCTGGAAAAGTTTTGGCCCATTTAGTGTTATTAGTGTATAAATAGGTTTAGTGAAATTAAATTAGGATTAAGTAAAATGTTTAGATTTCGAGTAACGTGTCGAGAACTTGTTTCGTCGTTTGGTGATTTTTGTAATAATGTTTTCGTGTCAAAATAATATAATAAATAAAATTTTAAATTTTTCCGTAAAGATGGTGATTAAAAATAAATGACGGAGATTAATATATAATTAAACGTTGTTAATTATATGGATTTTTGCGAGGTTTTACTGTACCCACATGTCATTCTGAATTTCGTCCCGAAATTCAAATTTAATGTGATTACTTGAGTAAAGAATTTTTGAACAGAGGGTTGTCGAGGGATTTTTTTTTATTCCTAAAATTAAGGAAACGTGATTCAGTTAGATTTACTTGTACTAAACAAGACAAAATAACTGATGTATTTAAGAGATGTGAATATTGAGAATAGTGGTCATGAATAGTTGAATAACGGCTAATGAACAGTAAATACTAACGGTCATGTCTACCAAAATAAGATAAAGGAAAAATATTTCCAAACCCTTATAAATACTACTGGCATACTTGGGTTTTTCACACACACATACACACAAAAATGACTTGCAGACTTCCACATACCCCTGAACAATTTCGATTATTTATCAAGGCAGAAACTGAGAATAGCGATGTGGATCCGCCATTAATCAGTTTGAGATGGCAAAACAATTGAATCAAGAACTTAGAGAACGCTACGTGAGATGCAAAGACATATCGGCGGATAGGAAACAGATGATTGACAAGTTCTTGCAGGATGAGTGCCGCAAGAACACCGCTGTTATTGAATTGTTGCGGGCTTGTGTCGATCAGACCCAGGCCCAGATCTCCAATAAAATTCGTTGGAGTTTTGAAGAAAATTTTGGTGTTGTTAGGGTTGAACAACAACAACAACAACAACAACAACAACAACAAAATCCACCACCACCACAACAACCTCATGATGGTGCATCAAGTTCATCCGCACCAAGAGTTGTTGAGCAACAACAACAATTGCCTCATCTGGATCACTTCCAGCCAAGCTTTGAGGAAAATGTGGATGTTGGTGATGGGGGTTGGACTTCTGACATGGAGCGGGAGCTGAGCAGATGGGAGGCTCAGATAGAGGAAGAGAGGTTGGCGAATTTTGATCCTTAAGATGATGGTTATGACTCCAACAACTCTTGGACTTGGGATCACCCAGACTATCTTTGAAGTCTAGGTTTATGTTTGCTAGGTGTTTTTAATTCAGTATTGTTTGTAATGTTTAAGTAAATTTTTTAAAAATATGATGTTTGAATGTTTACGTTGTGACCACAACTTGGAAGAGAACCTATTAGCTGTCACGTTTAGATATTTCTTATGAATTATAAAAATCTATGCGGGTAACCTACCCGTTAAACAAAGAGCTTTGTTGATACAGATTTTTACAAAGAAAATTTTGGATATGGACGTAGAATAAAATTGCCGGATTATCAGCTTTTCGGAGTGATGAAAGTCATTTTGTCTTTGTGTAGTGAATAGGGAACGTCTGTGGGTAGGATAGTAGTCTACAGCTACCGCCTTACATATCCCACATTTTCCTCTTCACCACTCATATTTCTTTCATCCAAAGATTTTAAAATGTCATTCACCCATACTGTTCCCATAATTTTGTATGTTGTTGAAGACATCTTATTGGCTCACATCCCAAAGGAAGATTTGGAGTTTTTGGATTTGATTATAGCACTTCTTGTGCTAATTGTGATTTTGGTTGTTAGTGTGGATGAAATATGGGGTAAGAGATAGTGATATTTTTCATCAGCTTGGCAAGTCAACCAATTGGTTTTTCTATGCCTTACCTAGTGATATTTGTAACAATAGCATTACCAATGCTAATTGTATCGTTGTGTATCAATATACGGATTTTCTAATGAAA
Organism: Artemisia argyi; assembly: GCA_030686995.1. Lineage (NCBI taxonomy): Eukaryota > Viridiplantae > Streptophyta > Magnoliopsida > Asterales > Asteraceae > Artemisia > Artemisia argyi. The sequence goes on from CM060693.1 coordinate 161,815,235, forward strand.
TTTAGTGGTTCTTGGTTTCATATGCCTGTTATTTCAGATATAATTCAACCTATTTATCTATATTTCGTTATTTACATAGAGAAGCGTCCCAAACTATGTAACTAAGGAAATATAGACTTATGGTTCAATGATGTATAATTTCTTGATTTGAATAAAAGGGCGTCCCAATCCATTCAAATTAAGACATTGTAAATCATATTAAGATTCTGACTTAACATCCATACTAATCGACAAGGTAATTCATGCGCGGATTTTTGGGAATACGGAAAGAGTATGTCATACGCATCTATAAAGAAGGGAGTAAGACACTTAGGAAGGATTTGTATAATACTTGAAATAGATAAGGAGTATATATCAATATAATAGAGTGTTGTTGTAGCATAAATTATCTAGAAGTTCCATATTTGTCTGGCAGATGGAAGGCACGGAGAGCGTAAGGCTATAAAATGTTTTGTTTGTAAAAACGGTTATAGTTCAGATCTAAATTAGATCTGTTTCGCTATAACCAAGGCTCTGATGCCAATCTGTAACACCCTCATTTTTAAAATATTTGCAGCGGAATAAAGATTGGGTGTTACTTCATAGCTCACAGTTTTTCAGCAGAAAATGATTATCAATTTATTCATTTTAAAATATTTATCATTCGAATATCAGAGTTTACAAAATGAGGTCCCAGTGGTTTCAAAGTTTGTTAAATAAGTTTTCGAATGATAGTAAAAATTTATAGCCTTCGTAAGAATCCGTGCTACTCCGTACCATCCTTGCTCATTATGGACCTGAGATAAACACATGCTAAAAGTGTCAACACAAAGGTTGGTGAGTTCATAGAGTTTTATGGAAAACCATTTATTTTGATAGATTTCAGGAATATTTGGAAATGATAAATACAAACAGTAATTGAACAAGTATTGAGTAATATTGTCTATAATCACAGATAAATCATATAAATAATCAATCAAATTCAAATAAGGGATCAATAATCCTAACATGAGTTGGAAACTCATGATGCTAATTTAATAACATATACAATTCAAGTATGGTCAAATTCCTATACAGCTGTATCTAAATATATGTTGAAAACATACATTTCCTTATAGATATTGCTCCAAGCCTCATGACACACAAGCTTAACAAAAGAGGTGATTTATCAAGTCAATGATAAATTTTTCCCTCTTATAATAGGTGATTTGCCAATTCCTATTTGTCTACGAATATAGTGTATCACGACTAATACGACTAACCATATGCATATCGAATTCCGTTAAGTATTAGTGGGACAGGAGGTCAATCCTTAACAGGTTTCGAAGCTGTTCACTATATTCGCGCTCACATAACAGTGATTAATGGCTCATGATTAAGGGACTTTATGGCGATGAAGGTAACTTAGGCAATATCAAGGTAATAATGAAGTCATTCAGTATAGTATAGTATAGTCATGTATCATACCACAATAATCAATTTGGAAACATTATCATCTGAGTATCAGTATTTCAGTTAAGTATTTCGCCAGTAACATACATATATCACATGCCACAATCATCAAATTAGAAACATTATAATATGAGTATCAGTATTTCAGTTAAGTAATTCATCAGTAAAATATATGTATCACATACCACAATAATCAAATTGGAAGCATTATCATATGAGTATCAGTATTTCAATTAAGTATTTTGTTAAGTATTGTATATATCATATCTTAAATCACAAACCATATTAAATAAATATCAATTAGTAAATTGATTTGAATCATGTATTTTATTCATATACTTATAAAGTTATCAAAGTATATGTAAGCATGTATCTCCCCCAATGAGTTAAAAACAAGTATTGGAAATGGGGCTATGACTCACTTTGATTGATGTGGGGATGATGAAAAGTAAAGTCGGATGAGATTATAAGAATGATTTTGGAAATGTCTTTCATAGGGAACCTGATAAATAAATTTATCTGAGAATATAACCAAATACTATTTGGTAACCGAATAACGATAAATCGTTAAGATGAAAAGATGACATGCGAATGGAATTATTATGTTTATAATAATATGATGAGACGTGCTATTATTTCTAATGTTTTTCCTTTTTAACCAAAATGATAACAATACGTAATAATAATTAGTTAAAAAGTCGTTATATATATTATTAACGTAAAAATAAATAATATATAAATAAAATGTAATAAAAATGCATATGACGTGATGGATGACGTAAAAATAGAAGATAAAATAAGAATGTCAAATATAATATGTTGGTCCTTGTCCTTTTCCAGTTTTTACACTTTTTATGCTAACAGCGTTAGCGTTACACCGTTAGTCCTTTTTATATATAATTTACAATTATGGTCCACTACATATCCAATATAGCATTCTAAGCTTGGAATATTAAATATTATCAAGTTTTATCCTAAACTTTATGTTTTAACAGTAAGGTTTGGCAGTTTTAGTCCTTTTAGGTGTCGTCGCGGTACACTTTTAGTCCAAACATTCAAAAATTATGAGAAAAATTATATTAAATTTTCTGAAGCTTATTGAAGCTTATTAAAACTTATTTCAACTGCTTATTTGCAAAAATAGCTTATTTTTCAATAAATGGGCTTTAACGAGCTAAATTAAAGGTCCATTAGCGTTTAATGATCCGTGAGTGTTGAGACAAGTTGGGCTTATCCTTAGACTCATTTTTAATGTTATAAAATCATATCAAAATAGCTTTTTGGTCCAGCTTATACGGATTGCTTATTTTCAGCTTATTGGGCTTTTCAGTCCATTAAGCCTTTAATAATTAGTTTTGAAAATGGATTAAATCACTTTATTTTGGCCAATTTAAAGGGTTTAAATGAGCTTATCATTACAAAGTATAAACACGAAACTTGTAGCTTGTAGCAAGGAGAAATAGGTTGTGTAAAAATATTGTATGCTTGTTAAGTCGAATTGAGTTTTAAAGGGTCCTTTTGGTCGCGACCTGGAACTATTTTCTGGGTAAAAAGACTTAGAAAAATTCTAAGTGTTTATGATACGTACGAGTTTTGCAATTCACTTTAGTCGATTTAGAGTGTCAAGACGCGAGTATTTTTATAAGTTGTCTAAATGAAAATGATAGTTAGTTAGGTGGTCTATCACGTGGTGTAAAAATATTGCATGGTCGTTAAGTTAGATTTCAAAATATAGGCGTGATCCTTAGGTAGTTTGGGACGTTTTTATATATGAAAAAGACTTGGAATTATTTCTAAGTTTTGTAACATTTTTATACGTTTCATATATGGTTCAAAATGAGTTCGTGTGATGCATGTAACGTAAAAATAAACGTGAAACAAGTGTGCTAGGTGACTCCTAGGCCTTCCAAGATAGAGACTAGTCACGTTTGTGGTGCTATATGTTTGTACGTACGTATGTATATATATATATATATATATATATATATATATATATATATATATATATATATATATATATATATATATATATATATATATGAAACAAAATACTTTCGATAGTAATAATATATGATGCATGGATGTTGGGAATTCTGCTAAGTAAGAATTCTGCTGATGGTTAATGTTGAAGGTTACTGCTGAAGAGCTGGTTCCTGCTGAAGCAGTGTATCTGCTGAAGTCTAGTTTCAGCATTAGTTGTTTCTGCGGATATAGTATTTCCGTATTTTATGTAATATAGTTAGGATATGCATGAGTTTATTTAGGAAGTGATAATGCATATCTTTTAGAAGTTTTAAAATATACGTTTCTTGGGAAACGGTTTAGGGTTCCTTGTGTATAAAAGGAACACTCGATTATGTATTGAGTTAGGTTTTTAAAAAAACACTTTCATTGTTATTAAAAGATCCATAGAGGATCAACAGTTCTTAGTATTAAAACTTGTGTTTGTTTTCGCTTTAAAATAGAAGTTACAGAGATTGTCTATTAGTGTGTTGGTGATTACATTAACATAACTAACGATTCTAGAGTGCTCAAAAGATCTATCAAGGTCTTTGTTTCAACAAGTGGTATCAGAGCCTCGAGAGAGTCTCTGTGATACTAAGAAACACAAATCTTACATCATCAAAATCCAAACCAATCAAAGAAAATGCCTGGATCAGACGATGAAGTTGATACAACCCAGAACCTAAACACCACTTCTCTCCAACAACTCAACCTCTCCAACAGTAATGCTAAATTTCCATACTTGAAGAATGCTGAAGACTATGATTTGTGGTCCATGAAGATGCAGAACTGGATCACAAACATTGACTGGAATCTTTGGGAAATTGTCCGAAAGGGGAACAGCCTGAAGAAGCATGTTAAAGATGCTGATGGGATTGTTACAATTGTAGGTCCCAAAACTGCTGAAGAGGTTCTAGCCGTGCAAAGGGAGAATAAAGCAAGAACAATTCTGCTCCAAGCTATACCAGATGACCACATGGGTGACTTCCACTTCATGGAGGATGCCAAGGATATTTGGATGGCAATAAATGCTAGATTTGGTGGGAATGATGAATCAAGAAGGTTGAAGAAGTCAATGCTGAAGCAGCAGTTTCAAGAGTTTCAGATATCTGAGGAAGAAGGAATCCACAAAGGCTATGACAGGTTCCACCGGATCTTAAGTCAACTTAATCAGCTGAAGGCTAGGCCAGATAATGGGGACTGCAATGTTAAGTTTCTGAGATCTTTGCCACCATCTTGGTTGCAAGTCAGCATTGCTCTCAAAACAAAGGGTGGTTTGGACTTGATCTATTTTGATGACCTCTACAACAAGCTTAAATCTCTTGAGCCTGATGTTAGAAGTCCCATTCGTCCATCCACTCACTCAGCCTTTGTCAGCACCACCACAAAACCTGTGCATCAAGCCTCAAGTTCTTACACCTCAGGAGCATCTTCACAAACTCAGACAAAATCAGCTCCTAAATCAAAATCCAGTAGTATAATGGATGATATTGTTCATTCATTTGTGGCTGAATATGAACATCAGCAGTTTCTTGCTTATGAGGATTTTGAACAGGTGGATCCATTGGAGATGGAAGAGATGCACTTGAAATGGCAGTTAGCAATGATTTCTATGAACATTAAGAGGTTTAAGACTAAGTCAGGGAGAAAGTTTGGTTTTAATGGAAGAGAGGCAGCAAGGTTTGACAGAAGGAAGGTTAAATGCTACACTTGTGGTCAAGTGGGCCATTTTTCAAGAGAATGCAAGGAAAGAAAGTCTGGTGATGAAGTTAGATATGGTTCATATCCATTGGAATCAGGGACTTCTAAGGCTACACCTTCAAAGGCTTTGGTGACTCTGGATCACCATATTGATTGGGCTGAACATGAACCTGCTAAAGAGGAAGCTTCTACTTCTACATAAGTGAATCTGCTGGCATACTCACCTTCAGAGGACAAGAAAGAACAAGTCTCCCTGATGGGAATCTCTTAGGTACACAACTGTGTGTTTGGATGTAGTGTAAGATACAATGAACTTAAACAAGAATATGATGAATTGAAACCTAAGTACAATGAGTGTTATATAGAAGTTAAGGCCTATAAAAAGGCTTTAAAAACTTTAGAAAAACAAAAGGTCTGGTTTCAAAAGAATCAACTTAAATATGATGAAAAGATAAGAGTTCTAGAAAGTGATTTAGAATGTGCTAAGATAGATTTAAGATGTACTGAAAAAGAGAAATCTGATATAGAAAAAGGAAAAACAAGAATTACAAGTTAAGTTAGATAAAGAGATAGCTGGTCGTATGAAATGGCAGGAAGGAGCATCTAATTTGAATAAATTGATTGATGGTCGCTAATCTGTTAGGTCTAGAAAAGCATTAGGATATGAGAAATATATAGATCCCGAAGAGTTAACTTATCCTGATATGTCTAGTGTTTTTGACCCTGAACCAGCCTTAGCATATCAAACACCTGTTAAATTTGTTAAGGAAGGGGGAATAAACGCTGTCCCTGGACCTATAAGAGGGGAACATATGCCTATAGACCTGTCCATACCTGTTGACTTTGATGGATCACACCATCTCTATGGAAAAAAGTCAAGTGACTTTCCAGACCTTTTTATTAAATCTACTGACTCTGTCTCTTGTTGTGACAGTGACAAGTCTTCTGATGAAGGGTCTACTTCATTTGCCAGTTGTGATTCAAGTGAGAAGTCAGACCTGCCCAAGACCACTCCCAAGACCACTTTCAAGACCACACCCAAGACATCACCCAAGACTCCCCACAAGCCTTCTAGAGTTCCTGCTAATACCAAGACAGTTTCTTCTGAGGACTTGTTTTTTTAATTCTTTGCAAAACAATATTTCTAGTTCTGTTAAAAATAATTCAGTTAATCATTGTGGTTTGAATGCTTTTTCATGTTATGGAACTTTCTTCAGTTTGAATAAATCTTCTAAAAAGAAGAAATGTTTTGTGTGTGGAAGTAAATCTCATTTGATTAAGGATTGTACTTTTCATGAACAAAGAATGGGTGTATGTTTTAGTCAACGAAAACCTAGGCAAATGTGGAAGAATGTTAATGAAATACCCTCTTTTATTCCACATCAGCAGAAATCCAATTCTGCTGAACCACATTCTTCATGGAGAAGAACCAGTACTAGACCTTATGTTCGACCCACTAGTTCTTTCTTTTCTAATGGTTCTTGGCCTAGTCACTTTGACTCAATGTATTATGGAGGAGGGTATTGGGATACTGCTGTAAAGCCCTCAGCAGGTTGTTCTTGGACAAAGAAGGGACCTAATTTGCATTACAGGCCCAAGAACAATGGTGGATCTAAAACATCTACATGGCCTATCTCTAAAGATCCACAAGGCAGGCTCAAGTCAGCAATGACTTGAGTCTCCAATGTGTACTAACTTTTGTATAATTTTGTTGTTGTTGTAGGATCATCCTTTGAAAAGTACTGAAGTAGGGATAGTTGATAGTGGTTGTTCCAGAAGTATGTCAGGGAATAAGGACAAGATGCATGACTTTGTGCCTATAGAAGGAGGAGGAACTGTAACTTTTGGTGGTGGAGATGGCAAAATTACTGGGAAAGGAACTATTAAGACACCTCTGTTAGATTTTGAGAATGTTTATTATGTGAAGGAACTGGAGCATTTTAATCTATTCTCTGTATCACAAATTTGTGACACTAAGAATAAGGTTTTCTTCTCTGAGGATGAATGTCTAGTGCTCTCCAAGGACTTCAAACTTCCAGAAGACACAACTGTTTTGCTGAGAGTTCCTAGAACCTTCAACTTGTACACATTCAATCTGAATGATGTTAAGCCAGAAGGTGATCTAACATGTTTGGTGGCCAAAGCTTCCCAGGATGAATCTACCAAGTGGCACAGGAGAATGGCTCATGTTAATTACAAGACTATCAATAAGTTGTCTAAACTTGGTCTTATTCAGGGCCTTCCTTCTAAACTCTTCACCAATGAACACAATTGTATTGCTTGCAACAAGGGAAAGCAACACAGAGCCTCTTACAAAGCCATAAAAGCTGTGAGCACCATCTCAGAACCCCTTCAGTTGCTACACATGGATCTCTTTGGTCCAACTCCCATCAGAAGTAATGATCAGGTTTTGCTGGGTATTCTTTCTAAAAACAAAAGATGAAACAACTCCTATTTTGAAAGAATTCATCACTTTAATTGAAAGCCAGCTTAATAAAAAGGTTAAAGGCATTAGGTGTGACAATGGGACAGAATTCAAAAATGTTGTTTTCATAGAATTCTGTAAGTCTAAGGGGATTAGAAGGGACTATAGTACTCCAAGAACCCCACAACAAAATGGGGTTGCTGAAAGGAAAAATAGAACCTTAATTGAGGCAGCAAGATCCATGCTTGCAGACTCTAAATTACCCACTATGTTTTGGACTGAAGCAGTAAGTACTGCTTGCTATGTCTTAAACAGGGTATCCATAACTAGACATCATGTCAAGACACCTTATGAACTTCTCACTGGGAAAGTTCCAGACATTCATTACCTTAAACCTTTTGGTTGCAAAGTGACCATTTTGAATACTGCTGATATACTGGGTAAGTTTGATGGGAAAGCTGATGAGGGATACATTGTGGGTTATTCAGCTCATAGCAAGGCCTGTAGGGTTTATAATCTGAATTCCAAAAGGACAGAGGAGACCCTTAACCTAAGATTTCTTGAAGATCAGCCTAATACTCAGGGACAAGGCCATTCTTGGTATTTTGACCTAGATTATTTGACTGATTATTTGGGTTATACTAGACATCCTTCTAATCCTAATGCAGGTACCAAAGATCCAATTTCTAACCCTGCAGGTTCCATGGATGATGACTCAGAGAGTGACTCTGAGCCAGCTAAACGTACCATTGTTGTACCTTCTTTTCCACCTAACCATTTTGTAGGAAAACATTCTGCTGCTGAACAAGATGATGAGTCACATTATGCAGAGGATCTTGCTAGACTTAAAAAGCAAGAACATGCTGCTACAAAGGAAGCTCAGAGACTCAATGACAAGGTTACACAAGAGACTGATGCCATCCTTCACCAATCAGCACAAGCAGTCAGTGGAAACCAGGATGCTGCTGACAGTTCTGCTGAAGGCACACCTATTCCCACTGATGAGTTCAAAGCTGCTGATACTCCTGCTGCACAATCTCCCATTTCTACTGAAGTTTCTACAGACTTTGAGAAGCCCTTTACAAGATTTCCAAGTCCTTCTGATCTTGGTAATTATCAGCCCAAGCCTGGCCTGTTTCACTCAGCTTCTTATAATACTGAGTTTGGGCCTACAGTCAACAACCTTGATGCCACCATTGATGTCAACCCTACAGCAACAAAGAGGATTCATAATGCTCATCCCCTATCAGAGATTATTGGAGATCCTAAAGCACCTGTTAGAACTAGAAGTACTATGAAAAACACTAAATATGGTGAAGTTGCTTTCATCTCTTATGTCTACAATCAAAAGAGGGACAATCACACAGACTTCAAACATTGTCTGTTTGCATGCTTTCTTTCTCAGATAGAGCCAACTAGTGTTCCTCAAGCACTGGCTGATTCAAGTTGGCTTGAAGCAATGCAAGAAGAGATGCTGCAATTCAAGAATCAGCAGGTTTGGATATTGGTTCCTCTCCCTGATGGTAAATATGCCATTGGGACAAAATGGATTTTGAAAAATAAAAGAGATGCAAGGGGGATTGTGGTGAAGAACAAAGCAAGATTAGTGGCTCAAGGGTTTAGGCAAGAGGAAGGCATTGACTATGATGAAGTCTTTGCACCAGTGGCCAGAGTTGAAGCAATTAGGATATTTTTGGCCTATGCCTTATATATGGGCTTTATGGTTTATCAGATGGATGTTAAAGGTTCTTTATTATATGGTGAGATTGAAGAGGAGGTTTATGTGACTCAACCCAAGGGATTTGAAGACCCTGATCATCCTGAGTATGTGTACAAAGTTGTCAAAGCTCTCTGTGGACTTCATCAGGCTCCCAGAGCTTGGTATGCTAGAATTTCCACATTTCTGCTGAAGCATAGATACAGAAGAGGTGCCATTGACAAGACTCTATTCCTCAAGAAAGATTCTAGGGATATTATTCTTGTGCAGGTTTATGTGGATGATATTATCTTTGGTTCCACCAAAGAAGCATGGTGTAGAGAGTTTGAAGAATTAATGAAGGGAGAATTTCAAATGAGTGCCATGGGGGAACTCACTTTCTTTTTGGGTTTATAGGTTCAGTAGAAACCTGATGGAATCTTTATTCATCAGGAGAAGTATGTAAAGGATATGTTGACAAAGTTTGATATGGAGAATGTCAGGGCTGCCACTACTCCCTATGAAGCTCCCAAACCAAAGAACAATCTTGATCCTGATCTTCCTGTGAATGTTCATTTATACAGGTCAATGATTGGTTCTTTGATGTATTTGACTGCCTCTAGACCTGATATTACATTTGCTGTGAGTGCATGTTCAAGGCACCAAGTCACTCCACTTACCTCTCACTTGAATGCTGTCAAAAAGATTTTTAAGTACCTAAAAGGCCAACCCAAATTAGGTCTTTGGTATCCCAAAGAATCTCCATTTCAGCTAACAGCTTATAGTGATAGTGACTATGCTGGTGTCAATATGGATAGAAGATCCACAACTGGAGGTTGCCAATTCCTTGGAAGAAGACTGATTTCTTGGTAATGCAAGAAACAGACCATTGTTGCTACCTCTACTACTGAAGCAGAATATGTTGCTGCTTCCAATTGTTGTAGACAGGTTCTATGGATTCAGAATCAATTGATGGATTATGGGTATAATTTCATGAATACTACTATTTTTATTGACAATCAAAGTACCATTTGCATTGTTAAAAATCCAGTTTTTCATAATAGAACCAAACATATTGAAATCAGGCACCACTTTATCAGGGATGCTTATGAGAAACATTTAATTAAAGTGGTAAAAATTCACACAGATGAGAATGTGGCAGATTTGTTAACCAAAGCATTTGATGGACCAAGGTTTCAATATTTGGTAGTCCATATTGGTATGCTTAACCCTTAACTGCAAAGTTTAAGGGGAGGCATAAGCCTCAGGGGAGGCATATGCCTCAGGGGAGGATTGTGAGTGTAAACTTTATTGAATTTGTATAATTTGTATACTTTTTGAGTTTTTAACACTAACCCACTAATGTTTCTGCAAGTTTGTTTGGTGTATTTGCATGTTTTATGTCTGTTTTGCAGAAGTTCTGATGTTGTAAGGTATATATTGAAAGTCACCAAAAGCTGTATTCAAGGGAATGTGGTCAAGTATGCTGAACATGGTTTCTTCTGATTAGTTGATTATATTGAAGGTCATACAAAGTTGATTAATGAAGAAGAACTTTTCATTCATTCAAAGAAACAAGTTACATCTTACATTCAAAGTTCCAACTGGATTACAAAGACCATGACTATACATTTGCCTAATCGAGTTCTACTAGCTTCTATCATCTATTACAAAATACTTGAGGCTATGATAAGTACAATGATGAAGCTGAAGATGAAAATGGAAAAAGAAGAGGAGGAAGAATGGATTGATGAAAACGACGATGAAAAAGCTCAAGAACCGAGTAATTTGGTCCCTGGCAACATCCCATCTTCACCTACACCATTTTCCTTTTCCCCTTACCCACGACATCTATCCTCTTCACCTCTCCTTTGCTTCCATGGCATGAAGAACCAGGTCCTGGAGCAGAAAGACCTAACACCACACTTCGTGATGTTGGAAGAGATGGATTTCTCTTCCTAGGCCTTGTTTGGGGTCTCTCAGGTGTGGAAGGAGGAAGAAATGGGATCTTCATCTTCATCCTCTGAAGAGTCTTCATCAGATGTCAAAATGAAGGGAGAGACATATTGCCTCTCAGCAGGAATGGGAGCATTACTTGTTTCCCCTTTCTCCAAGGCATTCCATCGCCTTTCCAACTCACGTGCATAGTCAGAATCATCTATTTCTGAGGGATATGGTGGACGATCATCAGATGAGGAGGAAGAGGAGGATGATATGTCTATGATTTCAGGCTTGGAAGACATTATTTGAGAAAAAATTGAGGTTAATTGGAAAATTAGGGTTGTGAGATGATTTGGGGTTAATTGATGACTGAGAAGTGTTATTTGGGGGTGATTAAATAAGCCAAGTTTAGGCGTTATGATAATTAATGCGAGTTGGGTGGCACAGTAAAAATCAAGATATTCACCGAAGATATTTTTACATTTGCTTGGTTTCTGCTGATGTTGACCATTCCTCAGCAGATTTGACTTTTATTTCTGCTGAAGGGTAATTTTGAATTTGGAAGTTTTTAAAATTACACGTCAGACTTAGTCAATAATTAGTTCCGATAATTTTGACCACGATTGGGGAACTTCCAAATATAACCCACTTCGCATATCTCTTCCTAAACAAAATTATTCGCTTGTTACTCCATTTAAACCCATAATTCTTTGAGTGATTCATAACCGTCTCACACAAATTTGTTCAAATGGCGCAACTGGAATTGAAGAGAGATCATAACAAGTATGCTATTCTGAAAAAGGCTAAGGGACATGAAGAATTTGATTTAATGGTGGAGTTTCTACAGAGATCAAAGATTCATTATGCTTTGATACATTGTCCCAATCTGATATATGAATCGATGGTGACGCAATTTTGGGCATCTGCTACAAAGAGATCTAACACAGAGATAGTTGCTATAATTGAAGGTGTAGAGTATGTGGTGACAGAAGGTTTGATCAGGACAAAGCTTCAGTTGGATGATGAGAATGGTGTATTTCACTCCAACACTGCAAAGATTCTTGCTGGGCTAAGGGAAGCTGGATATCAAAGTACTGATACAACTAAGTGGCACAAGAATCAATTTTGTCCTAAGTGGAGGTATTTGGTGCATTTGCTGCTCCAATGCATAAGCAACAAGTGTGGTGGATGGGACCAATTTTCTCTACAATTGGGTTGTGGTATTGTTTGTCTTTCTAAGGGTTTAACTTATAATTTTTCAATTTTTTTTTTTGAAAATATGCTGAAAAATATTGTTAAACAACAGCATAAGTTTTTAATGTACCCTAGGTTCTTACAAATTATTTTAGACATAACCACTGAAGATAGGACCCATGTGCCTATTAAAAGTCTTGGTTCTAAGTTGTTTGCCTCAATGAAAACGAATTATACTGGGGAACATCGCCCTATGTTAGCTGCTATGTTGCCACATGGCAATGATAATGTAGTTGAGGGTGATGATGCTGGTACTATGCCTACTCAAAATGCTGCTGATGATGGTAATCCATCATCTTCTGGTGTTGCTGCTGATGGTAATCCTTCAGTGGTAATTGAGGAAGAGCCAGCTACAACTGTTGAACCATTACCTATTTCTTCTAACCTACCACCACCTTCCCTTGCACATATGTCACCTAGTCCTACCATTTCACCATCTCAGGCTGCTCCAGTTGAGCAAACTCATGAGATTGAAGATACATTTCAGTCTCTTGAGCCTGAGATCACTAGACTACCTACACCTAGCCCTATAAGAGAGCCATTTGATGAAGGCTATCCTAATGTTGTACATGAGTCTGTTTCTCCTGCTGGGTTCAATGAAGCTCCACATACCACTGAGCAATCTGTTGGTGGAGCAGAGGACCCTGTTACTCTCACTTCTGTATATGATTCACTTTGCAGGTATATGAAAAGGACCGATGATCTCCAAAACGAGCTTGCTGATACCAAGTCTACTCTTGGTAATGAAATTGAAAGGCTGAAATGTAAGGTTAAGGATTTGGAGGCACAGTTGAATCAGCAGAAGAAAAAGTAAGGGTGGACTGGATACTACTGAAGTGCCTCAGGAGGAAAATTTGGATTCTCTTGAAATTCTAGCTGAAGTTGCTAGACAGTCTCATGTTGCTCCTCCTAAAGCTGCTGAAGTACTTCCATCTAAGCCAACAATTCATTTCAGCAGAAGAAGAAGTAGAAGACAATATTTGGCAAAGAAAGCTGCTGAATCTTCCAAGGTATCTAGTGGTGATGATATTCTTATGGCAGAAGCTACTGATATTCTTCAGGAGAAACAATCACCAAGTATTATTGCTGCTGGCACATCTACTGATAAAGCTCATACATCAGGAGATACATTCTTTGTAGCAGGGAAAGAGTATTTTAATTCCCCTATTCATAATTCATCTGGGAATAAGCAAGTTTCTCCTGATGACATAACTGAAACCCTCAAGCCTCAAGGATCTACTGATAACATACTTAATTCAGATGTTCAAGAATTAAATGATGATCCTATGGAAGATTTGGATGTTCCTCATGATGATTTTACTGAAGGAACTGAAGTGGCTGAGGATGAGATTGTTACAACTGAAGAAAGAGATGCACAAGAAACACTCTTCAAAGAATGGGAAGATTATAAGAAGAGTTCTGATATGGCTGAGGCACAGCAAGCCAAGTTTGATTCAGTATACCAGTCTGCGACTCAAAGATATGTTTCTACTTTGCCTATTGAAAGACAGAAAGAATTGGATGCTGCTGCTCAAGATTTTGATGAGTCAGATTGGCAGCATATTGGAGAACAAGTGATTGTAATCCTGATTTAGCTGCAGAAATTCTTGGTGATAGGGTGGAGAAAAAGGACTGGGCTTATGAAATTGTGAAAGTGATGAAGTTGAGGAAGAAAGCAGCAGATGAACAAAAAGCCAAAGCTAAAAGAGACAAACCTATGACTCAAGCACAACAGAGGGATTACATGAGAACATATGTGAAAAGTCAAAGCAGTTCTTTATATAACAGTGCTTGGACTAGGAAACAAGTGTGGGCACTTCCAGATGACAAATTGATTCAGATGTATAATAGAATCAAGTCTAGATGTGACAAAGATGGAATGGGTGCTTCTAAGAATGTTCCTATCACTCTTGGTACTGCTGGTTCATCTGTTAACATGGATATTCCTGTTGCTGCTGAACAGGTATCTTTACCTACCACTTCTGCTGATGTACCACATGTTGTTGCTTCATCTTATGTGGACAAAGGTAAAACTCAAGTGATAGTAGAAGATCCTCCATCTAGAAATAGAACCAGGAAACAAATGGAGGAGGAAAGGTTGGGTGAAGAGGCTGCTAAAAGGTTATATGCTGAACAACAAGCTGACCTGGCAGGATTTCATGAGATTAAGGAAAGAGAGGTTGAACTTCAAGCTGCTAGAGCCAAACAGATGAGGAAGGCTATGGATGAACAATATGCATCTACTGCACTTGAATCTTCTCAAGATTCTACTGATGAACAATTGGATAATCCATCAGTGGAAACTGATGCTGCAGAGGGTGTATCTACTGAAGCTGAAGTTCCTGATGCATCTTCTCTACCTCATGATGCTATTTATGTTCCTGGAAGAAGAGCAAAGAGAATGGCTAGAGTTAGAACTTCACATTCCACACAAAGACTAATAGATGTGAATGCTTCTGATGCTTCATTTATAAGAGAAGGATCCCCTGATGATTGGCCTGAGGCAACTAGGGATGTTTTGGTTCACTGGGAGTTAACTGAAAATGGACAGATCAATACCATTTATAGATTAGATAAAACTTCTATATCCTTTACATTTCTCCAAGATATACTACATCTTGTTGATCATCAGTATTTGCTCACTCTAAATGATTTGGTTCACAAATTTTATGCAAACCATACTCCTACAGGGCCTGGATTGTATTTATTGGGTGATCTAAGACTGTTGTTTGATTCTTCTACTCCCACTGGTGCTGGTTCTGATATATGGAAAAATAATCAGAGATGGAAGGTTCAGAGTTGGAAGTTTTATCCTCTGCCTTGTGTTCATGTGTTGGAAACTACAACTGGTCTAAGGATTATTATGGATCTTGGCAGAAGATATCCTCTGACAGTGTCTCTGATGGAGAAAATGCTTCAACATAAGTTGGAGATTCCTCCTGATCCAGTTGGGAATGCTAGATTGTTTGCTGAATCTTTGGTGAAAGTCTTCAAGCTCAGAATTAGGACTTCCAGAGCAGCTTCTGTTTAATGGTATAATGTTGTATATTTGTTTTTCTTATTTAGTATTAAAAAGAAAAGAAAAGAAAAGAAAAACTAACATTTTTTTTGTATAGTATTGTGTTGATGCGTAGCGATTGCACCAGGCTTTACCTCTCAAGGGATCTTGAGATGCTTACAACCCCCACCAGGCAGTGTACCTGATCGTTGTAGTATAGTATAGTGACAAGTACCGGGGGATTGATCGTTCAACTAGGAATAGTGTCGCTAGGATTAGAAAACCTAATTACTAGTTCTAAAGATGAGGGATGATTATTTTTGTATTTTTATATTTTTTAGAAAGCAAATAAAAATCTCTGATGTTGACTATTCCATCAAAAAGTTGGCTAGTCCAAAGGGTACAGCTTTGGTAAAGATACATCAAATCTGTTGATAGCTGTAATGGTTTACTTAAAACCATAGGGTAATCAACTCACCCATGCTTCATTGCTGAGAGTTGAAATGGTTGTCAATTGACCATGGATTTTTCCTTTATGGATTCCAAATAATTGGCTAGCCCACATGTATATGGCTTGTGGTAAAGGCAGTGGAAAACCATATTTGGTAATCAGTTAACCAAGATGATTTTTCATCAAAATAATTGGCTAGTCCTGAGTAAACGGCTACAGGTAAAGACATCTCAAATCCGTTTATAGCTGATGATTTGCTAAAAATCATGTGGTTATCAGTGTACCTTAAAACATCTGGCTACTCCAGTAGTGATGGCTATTGGTAAAGAGACATCAAATCCATTATTTTCAATGATTCACCTCTCATAGGAGTTAACACACCTGGATGTGATGAGAATAGTATGAAACTAATTTGTTTTGATGTACATTTAGTCATTTGTTGCTGCAAAGAATGGAGTTTTCAAGTATTTGCTGATCATAGAGATCCTGCTGATGATGATTCTTTGCTGATGCTGTGTCATTTCAATCCTCTTGGTGTGCAACTTCAAAGATCTATCAAGAATCTTGAACTTAACCATGTCAAATTCAAGATTAGGGGAGGATTGTTGGGAATTCTGCTAAGTAAGAATTCTGCTGATGGTTAATGCTGAAGGTTACTGTTGAAGAGTTGGTTCCTGCTGAAGCAGTGTATCTGCTGAAGTCTAGTTTCAGCATTAGTTGTTTATGTGGATATAGTATTTCCGTATTTTATGTAATATAGTTAGGATATGCATGAGTTTATTTAGGAAGTGATAATGCATATCTTTTAGAAGTTTTAGAATATACGTTTCTTGGGAAACGGTTTAGGGTTCCTTGTGTATAAAAGGAACACTCGATTATGTATTGAGTTACGTTTTAAAAAAAACACTTTCATTGTTATTAAAAGATCCATAGAGGATCAACAGTTCTTAGTATTAAAACTTGTGTTTGTTTCCACTTTAAAATACAAGTTACAGAGATTGTCTATTAGTGTGTTGGTGATTACATTAACATAACTAACAATTCTAGAGTGCTCAGAAGATCTATCAATGTCTTTGTTTCAACAATGGACATGAAATATCGATTGAAATAAAATCAAAGGAGTTGGAAACGACTTACTGCACCTCTAGGGTGGTGAGAGTCGAGAGTGATTGAATGAAACACAAGGAAATCCTCACGTTCGCTTATTAATCCAAGAAACGAGTTATATATATAACTCGATACAACTCAAAAGTTTCTGAACTTGTGCATGAGTTGTTTCTGGTCCTTCAGAGAATAATTGAGAGTAAAATGAAGTGATATTGAGTAGTTAGGATATAGGAAGCAAGATGATGTAAGAAGTACATATAGAAAGTTTTTCCTAGGACACGTATATGTTTTCAACAATTCACAAAACATATGTTACTATGCATGTCAGGGAAATGGATGACTTTTGAGATAGATTTCTGACATAATAAGACTTTAGAGGGATTGTGTGAAGGTAGGGAAATTGGAATTTGCTTATGTGAGTTTATATATATGTCGACATCTATATATAAACCATACACGAATTGGAAAATCATGTGAGGCTTGATTCTAGCTGATGAAACTCATAATTAAACATGAAAACATGCTTGAAATATTATTAGGATCATTTAGAAACAAACCGGGATTAAAACGGATGAGTTTGGAAATTTTATATGTGTCGAATGGGTTGGATTTTGTCCAAACACTTTGCCTCTATTAAATGTATCAAACGTTCATCTTAGAAGCTAAAATTTGGCGTCCTACTTCTTTGGCGGGTAGACAATTAGGAGGTATAAAAATATATACATGTTGTGTTTAGAAATCGAAAGAAAACGGGGCATTTTGGAGGGGATATGCTCGATTGGAAACTGAAAATAAGATGGAAAGTTGGGCTTGTGTGATGGCTGGTGAACAGTAACGAGAAGGGAAGGTGGGCTGGAAAAGTTTTGGCCCATTTAGTGTTATTAGTGTATAAATAGGTTTAGTGAAATTAAATTAGGATTAAGTAAAATGTTTAGATTTCGAGTAACGTGTCAAGAACTTGTTTCGTTGTTTGGTAATTTTTGTAATAATGTTTTCGTGTCAAAATAATATAATAAAGAAAATTTTAAATTTTTCCGTAAAGATGGTGATTAAAAATAAATGACGGAGATTAATATATAATTAAACGTTGTTAATTATATGGATTTTTGCGAGGTTTTATAGTAGATTTAAAGGAAACGGTTTACAATTAACGTAAAAAAAACAAAAGTTTAAGATTTTGAATTTTGCTTTATAAAAAAATAAAAATACAAAAAGATTTTTTTTTTCAAATTTGATTTTCCTTTTATTTTTCAAAATTTGATTTTTGTGGTGTATGAACACCCGTTCGTCTTCTAAACGTCTTATTTCTCCATTATCGAACCCAGAAAGTTTGATACGTCACACACACAAAGTTCGTTTCTCAAATGGTACGGAAATGGAACAAAATAACCACAACAATCAACACCCTCCGGTGGGTGTTGTTCAAAATGCACCAACTCCTGATCTCCGAACGATGGAGGAGCTGTGTCAACCGACAATGCACGGTAGAGGTGGTCCGATTGCCCCTCTCAATATCGAGGCTACGGATTTTAGACTTAAGCAGCACATGATTCAACAAGTCCGGAATTCATGCCAATTTCACGGATTACCGGGTGACGATGCCAACAAGCATCTCGAAAAATTTTTAACCGTCACTCAAAGTATGAAACAACACGGGGTCTCCGATGACGCCCTTCGTATTTCTCTCTTCCCCTATTCTCTAACACATCATGCCACCTCTTGGTTTGATCATCTTCCCAAGAACTCAATTCATACCTTCCAAGAAATGGTATCGAAGTTCTTGGCAAAATATTTTCCACCATCGATGGTGACGAAACTTCAAAACGATATTAGCAATTTCCGCCAGCTTCCCGACGAATCTTTATTCGAAGCTTGGGAATGCTATAAGCTTGCTATTGATCGGTGTCCAAACCATAACATGCTTCTTGTTACGATAATCAATACGTTTTACAATGGTTTGACTTTGCGACATCGGGACACGATCAATGCAGCTGCGGGTGGAACTTTTATGAAATAACGTCCTGAAGATTGTTACGAACTTATTGAGAATATGACTGCTCATTACAATTACTGGGATTCCTCTGCCGAGAGGAATGAGTCAAGAACAACCGTCGCTCAAAATTCTTCTACGTCTAATTCTGAAATAGCTGCCATTACTAAGAAACTCGATGATTTGTCGACTGCTGTTTTACGAATGCACCAAACGTCTCAAAATTCTCCTAGTCGTGATCGCCTTAGCTACCGTTCGAACCATTATGTTAGACCACCCGGTTTCAATCAACCGAATCAAGTCAATCAAGTGAATCAAAACATGCAAAACCGAAACCATCAATTTAATCAAAATGCTAATCAAAATCGGATGAACAATGGTCATGGTTTTCAAAATCAAAATCGGGGAAATTATAATCAAGGCCCGAATCAAGGGAATTTTTAAGGAAACTATGCTAATCATGGGAATTATAATCATGGAAATCAAAATTTTTAGAATCAAGGTTTCAATAACAACAATCGTGGTCAAAATTTTCAAAATCCAGTTGTGAATCAGTCATCCTCGGATGAATTACTTAAGCAATTTATGAAAAGTCAAGAGGAAATGAATAAAATGTTAATTAATCAAATGTCCGAATTGAAGAAGTCTTTAGATGATTGACCCTCGGGCTTGGGAACTCTTCCAAGCAACACGATCGCTAACCCGAGGGGCGATGCTAAGGCGATCACGACTAGGAGCGGTATTACAATCGATGGACCAACGGCCTCGACTACCCCTTCGTCTTCTTCTCCTAAGGTAGTCGCCCGTGAAAATGAAGTGACAACGGATATGGGAATTCCTACTAACATTGGAAGGACCGAGAACATCCAGCCTACGGTGGTCCCAACGTCAAAAGGAAAAGATAAAGTTGTTAACGAAACTGAGAAAGAAATTCCCGTCAAAACAAATTTGCCTTATCCGTCACGCTTAAACGAACAAAAGCACTGTGAGAAAGATAAAAACCAGATGGAAAAGTTTTATCAGATTTTTCAAGAATTACACTTTGACATAAGTCTCGCGGATGCTATACTTTTAATGCCAAAATTTGCTTCAATGTTAAAAGGCCTTTTGAATAACAAGGAAAAATTGTTTGAAATATGACGAACCCAGATGAATGAGAATTTCTTGGCGGTTATCCTCAAAAAGCTTCCCGAAAAGCTTGAAGACCCCAGTCGATTTCTCATTCCATGCAATTTCCTTGGGATGGTTCAATGCTTCGCCTTGGCCGATCTTGGTGCTAGCATTAAGCTAATGCCGTTATTCATTTGGAAAAAGTTGTCTTTACCCGATTTAACTCCGACTTGCATGACCCTCGAGCTAACCGACCAAACTACTTCCCGCCCGATGGGAATAGCCGAGGATGTCTTTGTTAATGTGGGAAAATTTCATTTCCCTGCCGATTTTGTCATTGTCGATTTTGATGCCGATCCACGGGTACCTCTCATTCTCGGAAGAGGTTTCCTAAGGACCGGCTGTGCTTTAATTGATGTTTTCGATGAAGAAATTACCCAACGCGTTGGTACCGAAGCCGTAGCATTTAATTTGGATCAAACCGCGAGGTACTCCTCCGAGTATGACAAATATTCCGTGAACCGAATCGATGTTATCGACGAAGTTGCAGAGGAGTATTCTCAAGAGTTACTTGGTTTTACCGAACATGCTTCAAGTGGAAATCCCACTCATACTTCTGAACCGATTATTTCCGATCCTTCCCCTTCCCTTACTCCGTTTGAGGGAAGTGATTTCATCTTGGAAAAGATCGAGGCCTTTCTTGCTAATGATTCGATTTCACCGGAAATTGATGGAGGGACATGTTCTTGCTAATGGCCGATGTTAAAGAAGTTAAGCCGTCTACTGAGAATCCTCTGGAGCCCGAGCTCAAGGATTTGCCTCCTCATCTCGAATACGCATTTTTGGAAGGAACCGATAAACTTCCCGTCATAATTTCAAAAGAACTTAAAGATGAGGAGAAGAACTGTCTCTTAGATGTGCTGAAGAAGCATAAGAGTGCCATCGCTTGGCAAATTTCCGATATCAAGGGTATCGACCCTCGTTTTTGCACGCATAAGATTTTACTTGAAGACAATTATAAACCGTCCGTTCAGCAACAACGACGGGTTAACCCGAAAATTCATGAGGTTATCAAAAAGTAAGTTATAAACTCCTCGATGCCAGAATGATTTATCCAATCTCAGATAGCTCCTGGGTTAGCCCGGTCCACTGCGTACCGAAGAAAGGTGGAATGACCGTAGTGACTAATGAAGATAATGAATTGATTCCGACACGTCTTGTTACCGGATGGAGAGTTTGTATTGATTATCGAAAATTGAATGATGCGACTCGTAAGGACCATTTCCCACTTCCATTTATGGATCAAATGCTAGAACGCCTAGCGGGAAATGAGTTCTATTGTTTTCTTGATGGATTTTCTGGTTATTTTCAAATACCGATTGACCCTCCGGACCAGGAAAAGACTACCTTTACTTGCCCTTACGGAACGTTTGCCTATCGTCGTATGCCTTTCGGCTTATGCAATGCTCCAGGCACGTTCCAAAGGTGTATGATGTCTATATTCTCATATATGATCGAGAAAACCATGGAAGTTTTCATGGACGATTTCTCGGTTTATGGAGATTCTTTCACTTCTTGCCTCTCCCATTTAGAAAGTATGCTGAAACGGTGTGAAGACACCAACTTGGTTCTAAATTGGGAGAAGTGCCATTTCAGGGTTAAAGAGGGCATTGTCCTCGGCCACAAAATATCAAAAGCCGGGATTGAGGTCGATAGAGCTAAAGTCGATATGATTGCAAAATTACCTCATCCCACAACGGTTAAAGGAATTAGAAGTTTTCTTGGTCATGCCAGCTTTTACCGACGTTTCATTCAAGATTTCTCTACGATAGCCCGGCCCCTGACCCACTTGCTTGAAAAAGATGCTCCGTTTATCTTCTCAAATGAATGCATCGAAGCATTTAATATACTTAAAAAGAAGTTAACGGAGGCTCCTATCTTAGTTGCCCCCGATTGGGACTTGCCTTTTGAGCTAATGTGCGATGCGAGTGATTATGCCATTGGTGCAGTCCTGGGGCAACGCAAGTCTAAACATTTTCAGCCGATACACTATGCTAGTAAAACTATGACCGATGCTCAATACCATTATACGACTACTGAGAAAGAAATGTTATTCGTCATTTATGCCTTTGAAAAGTTTCGACCTTATTTGCTTTTGAAGAAATGCATAGTGTATACGGATCATTCGGCTCTTAAATACCTAATGGCAAAGCAAGATGCTAAGCCACGCTTGATGCGGTGGGTTCTACTCCTTCAAGAATTCAATGTTGAAATTCGAGACAAAAAGGGAGCTGAGAACCTTGCTGCTGATCACCTATCACGTTTAGAGAATCCCCATCAAAGTGTTTTCGAGAAAAAGGAAATTAACGAAGCATTTCCTCTCGAGACACTGGGGAGTTTATCACATTGTGATCCTAGTACCCCATGTTTCGCCGACTTTGCGAATTACCATGCGGGGAATTTTATCCGTAAAGGGATGTCGTTCCAGCAAAAGAAGAAATTCTTCAAAGATGTTAAGCATTATTTCTGGGACGATCCCTACTTATTTAAGATTTGTGCGGATCAAGTGATCCAGCGGTGCATTCACGGCAAAGAAGCCACTAAAATTCTCATGGCATGCCACAATGGACCCACGGGGGGACATCATGGTGCCAATTTCACCGCTAAGAAAGTATTTGACTCCGGCTTCTATTAGCCGACGATTTACCAGGATGCCCATGAGTTGGTTAAATCATGTGACGCTTGCCAGCGTCAAAGAAAAATTTCTCAGAGAGACGAGATGCCTCAAAATGCTATCCAAGTCTGTGAAATTTTTGACGTCTGGGGTATCGATTTCATGGGTCCATTCCCGTCTTCTCGTGGTAACAAGTATATACTCGTGGCTGTCAATTACTTGTCTAAATGGGTTGAAGCAAAGGCGCTACCCACCAATGACGCCCGAGTTGTAGTGAAATTTCTTAAAAGTCTCTTCGCCCGATTTGGTGCATCTCGTGCTATTATTAGTGATCATGGGACCCATTTATGTAATGACCAATTCGCTAAATTTATGCTCAAATAGGATGTCACACATCGTCTTTCTACGGCATATCATCCACAGACAAGTGGACAAGTTGAGGTCTCCAATCGTGGCTTAAAACGAATTTTAGAAAGGACCGTAGGTGAACATCGTGCTTCATGGGCTGATAAGTTAGATGATGCACTATGGGCTTTCTGTACAGCTTACAAAACACCCATTGGGTGCACTCCTTACAAGCTGGTTTACGGGAAGGCCTGCCATTTGCCCTTTGAACTTGAGCACAAGGCCTACTTGGCCTTGAAATATGCTAATTTTGACCTACAAACTGCGGGTGATCATCGTAAAGTTCAATTGAATGAATTAGTCGAGCTTCGTGATCAAGCCTATGAGAATTCTTTGATCTACAAAGAGAAGACAAAGAGGATTCATGATGCTAAAATTAAAGATCGCATCTTCAATGTTGGTGATCGAGTCCTTCTTTTCAATTCTCGATTGAAGATTTTCTCGGGCAAGTTGAAAACCCGTTGGTCTGGACCATTCACCATTACCCAAGTATTTCCTTATGGAACCGTTGAACTTGCTCAATCTAATGGACCCAATTTTAAGGTGAATGGTCATCGTCTCAAACATTACTTCGGAGGGGACATACCACCCATGGTTGTCCCGGATCTCCAAACTTTCCCTAAGGATAACTAAATTCGGGGATCGAGTCAAGCTCATGTGACTCGGTAATAAAAAACAAGCGCTTCGTGGGAGGCACCCCATGCTTATCCATTTTCATTTTCTTTATTTTCTATTTTCTTAAGTAACGTGACGTGAGGGGGGCGACCCTTTCCAAACTCGTGTTTTCGTGGTTGTTTGTGAATGCTCAGGAATTTCCCCGAAGTTTGATGACCCTCGTGCTCGTGGTTTGTCGTTCTCTCCACTCGAGTCTCATCCTTCGCTGCTCTTTCAGAAATTCACCATATCCAAAATCTTATCGACTAACGTTTATCTCTTGGCATACTTAATAAACGGCCTTAGATATTATGTAGACTACTCGTATCCTTAAAACATTGAGAATAATGTTTCACTTTAGTCTAGGGGGGAGGTGAATCTTTGATTCGATTTAACCTGTACCATCGTCTGAGCTGTTAACTTACGCAAATCCGTTTTCCACTAAAAATTTTAAATTGTTATGAATAATAAGATTTGACACCTTGTTTTGACTTTCCTACCGGCGAGAGTAGAAATAAATGTTTCGACTTGACCGGGCGTGTTGAGCCCTAGCTCGTCTCCCTTAACCAACATAATCAAAAGATTATGGCTAAGCATCCGCGGATCTCATTACTTGGGATTTTAAATTTGCGGAGATCGAGGAATGATAGAGTTTAGTTAGAAGTTTCGTGCTAAACGTAGAGTAGTTGGATCTCTTTAGAGCCCACGAAAGGTACTTGTGGCCTCCTTGTTCCCACAAGATTGCACACCAATAATAATAGATCTCTAGGATTAATTAAGTGTATGGGGTTTGGGCAATACTTAGTTTTTTCTCGTTCCCAACAAAATCTCTGCATATGGGGGTTTGGTACACATAGGGGTACTGCCAGTGTTACGGTGAAATAGACTATTGCATCTTGCCTGTTCGCAGCCGATGTTGTGATCTTAGTAAAGGCCGTAGGACTCGGGGTTTGGCATATGATTATGAATATCAATAATAATAGTCTAAAGCCAAATAAAAAGGCAGAGGAATCCAAAGCTATTAAAAAGCAGCGGATATAAATCCAAGGTCATAATAAAGCTCTTACATCTTGGCGGCTCATAAACCGTTGTTGTAAAAGAAATAAAGGACTAAGGACCAAGTATTATTAAAGTGCTTATAATTATGCAAAAATGCCAAGCTTCGACTCCGGGGGTTTCCCTAATAAAAAGCTTCCATTTCGGGTGTCAAACATGGGATGTCTCGGTCGTAAATAAAAAGGGGGGCCTCCACAAATCGTGTTAAATCAGAGACCTTCATGTGGACCCGATTTATATATGCAGGGGTTTTCGAGGGAAAGTTTGGAAACTACTTAGCGTTCAAATTTTGTGCTTCTATCGGACTAACAAATATCAAAACGAGAAAATATGAAGCAATTCATTTCTCACAAATTAAAATCTTGAGATACAAAACTTAGGAACTGGGAACAAGAGGTAATGACACAATTAACTTTTGTAGGTAGTGTTAGCACGTAACTTGTGGATAAACAATGATCTCGATTTTACGCTTAGTTTGGGAGCTTGTGAAAAATCAAGGATGATGATTTTTATCCGTATGGTCTCTTCTCTGTGAGAAGTGTTTCTACTCGTTGACCCTGAAAGTTATCAACAGATAAGAATTGATAATGAAAGTCAAGGCAAACCGTCACATATATAAATGAAAAATACAAAAAGAGTGTTAGTAGTTGTTATTCATGAAAATCGGAAAACGGAGCGTTTTTGAGAAAAAAATGATTTTAATATCTCTTTTGAACATCATTGGTACTTTACAACGTCAGTAAAGAGAGGTTTTAAAATTATTTATCTCTTAAGCTTGAGCTGATGACATTGCGTGAGGACACGGCAATACCTTAGTCTGGGGGATTTTGATGTGTGCTTTTTCACACATCCTTTTTAGACCAAAATCAGACCAAATACACCAAATACTAACCAAATATGCCAAGAGAATGTGTGTTTTTGTATTTGTGTATGTGAAGGTACGGATATGTGACAAATGAACAAAAACAAAGTTAACGCCGACAAAAACGAGCACGAGATTGAAAAAAAGTCAAAAGACGGAGCCGGGGAAGCAAAATGATCAAAGAAAGCTCATAATGTCATTAGAAGTCCTCAGAGATTCATCAAAGTTACATATTTAATCCCTGGACAAAGTTTGGAGAGATTGGAAATTTTAGTGCCTGCACTTTCAGGAAATTACATAAATGGTCCCTTGGAATAATATTCAAAGAAAAGTCAAAGTCAATCCTCAAGAATCAAAGAAGGCCAGAATATACCCTTGGGATATAAGTTCGGGAAAAATCAGAATTGGTCCCCTAAGTTTTGGATTTAGCAACTTTGGTCCTTGCTTAAATAATAATACTACTACTCCGGATATCAAAACAATGGCCTAATCCATAAATGCTCCAAAGCCTAAAAACATTATACCCAAGCCCATTATAACCAAGCCCAACACCTAATATATTAATACCCGATCCATCCCACCGACCCGGTCAAACCTTATCCTCCATACCCGGTCAACTCGTAATAATAAAAAAGAACCCCCAAACTAGTTTTACCGCCCCCCCCCCCCCCCCCCCCGAATCATTCCTCCTGCCCCGATTTTCACTATTCACACCAACCCTAATTTCACCATACCCTCAAATTACCCCAAGTTAGAATAATTAACCAATCATTAAGTTTCTAGAAGAAGTCAAACACATGTCAGGAGGGGTCAGAAACACGGAATGCCACGCTGGCAATCCGTGTGAAGGCACATGATCCAAGGGACTTCAATCAAGCGTGTGATCGAAGCTGGAATTAACGGACATGATTGAAGCGAAGAAGCTCAATTCTGGAAGGATCTCAAACCCTAAGCAGGCTCTCTCCTCTAGTATATATACCCCTCTCATCACACAGTTGGAGCAGGTAGTTTTTTTAGTATTGTCTGTTTGAATTTTATTGTTATTAAGCTTTTCTGTTTTTCAATTTCTATTGTAACTTTCATTTAAAAATATTTTACTCAACTTTCATCATATTAATATAATTCTAGTTTTGATTTCAGATTATTGCTTTAATTTTACTTGTTTCCTTTAATTTCCTGTTATTATTAGTTTAAATTTAGTTCAAAGTTTTCTGTTGTTGCTTATCAAAAAAATAAAAACTAAAAAATAAATAAAAAAAAATCAGAAAATTAAAATTATAGTTTCAGTTTCAATTCCAAGGTTCATTTGGTTTACTTACTGTTTTATTTAAGCTCATATCAGCTAATTAATAGCTTTTGTGAGCTTATTTTTGTTATTTACTCTCAAATACACATTGGTCAAAGATAGTCAACTGTTAGTGCTTATTGTAATAAGCTGTGCTTATTTGTGGAATTAAGGCAGCCAAGAGGAGCCTTGGCCTGTCAAAAGACAGGCAAGCTTAGTGAACCCCCTCTTTTCATGCTGAGGGGGATTTTGGTTTTAAGTTTCATTCAATTTTACTCCTATTTGCATCAGTAGCTTACCTCTGTTTAAGTTAGTTAGTATATGTTTAGTTGCATTTATTAGTAATTTAGTTGAAGTACTAGATTATCATTTAGATTGATTGCGTTCTATCGATACTGTTTCATTGGCTATCTTTGGTGTCTGTTTTTAGTTGCTTTTGAGATCTGTGTTACTACTTGTTTTTTGCCTCTGAGATCTGATTTCTGAAGTTCATTTGGTAATATTGGATCATATTGGTAACATATTTTAAGGATTGGATATAAATTGGTTGGATCTGTGGTGGTATTTAGTTGAGACAGTCACTTAAGGGAGTGTTTGGATAATACTGGTTTGCTGATATAAACATTTTGTCTGAGGTTGTGATAGGTCTAGGTTAGTTACTTAGGATGCATTAGGTATAATCTAGCATAATTTCAGTAGGTTACTTTATAAAAAGTAAAAATCAACTCTGTCTCTCATCATTTGCATAACTGTTAGTACATAGGTTGCATAATCTCATAATTTAGTTGCATCATTAATAGTTTTAGCTTATTTAAATCATCATATAGCTTATAATACAATTCTCAGTGATATATTAGTAATCATAATTCATTTAAGTCAAAATTGTAGTTTAATCAAAAAGTCAATATAATTTGCCTATTCAGTTTATTGGCAGATCTTTGGGAGCTTACCTAGAACTCAATTTTGATTGAAAATACAATTGATTTGTTGTTTTGTAGAGATTTGCAGTCAGAAAAACAATTTCAAAAGGAAAATTTAGGATTATATTTCATCAGCTTATTGAAAAAGCCCTTTGAAGTGAGCTATTTGAACCTGATTCCCCCCTGCACCTAAGGTTTTTAACACACTTTTTAGGGACTGTTAGGTTAGCTAATTAGGTTAGAGATCAGTTTTGTTGGTGGAATTAGTATCTCAGGTAGTCAGTTAAGTTCTTGCCCCCACAAGTTTGCACTCATCAGCTTATTTGAGCTGATTTATTGGCTTATTTTATTGAGTCATTTGTGCTAGTATCTGTTTCCATAATTGAGGGATGCAATTTAAGTTTATTGCTTCTTAGCTGATTTCTGTTGTGTTTCTGAGTTCATCTTAACCTATTGTAACTTTTTGAATTGAGTTTTTGCATATTAGCTTATCTGTTGGCTTATTTGCTCTTTCATAATTGCTTATTGGAACTAATTGTGCTGAATTCTGTGTTTTTGAGCTTCATTTGTCCTAAGTTCTTGTCATTTGAGCTTATTAGAGTCAAAAAGTCAATTGGTCAAAGTTTTGGTTAACTGGGTCAAGTATTGCTTATAAATAAGCACTTATTTAGGCTGATTTTAAGCTAAACAGTACTTCCACAGCTTATTTTCGTGTTTTTAAATTTTTCTTAAGTTTAGAATATTATTTTTGAATTTCCTTGAATTTTTCATATTTTTCCAAGTTGATTTGCTATTTTTCTTATTTTATTTTCATTTTTAATCAATTTCTAATACATTTTAATTACTAAAAATTCCAAAAAAATCTGAAAAAGCAAATAAAAATCCAAAAATATTTTTAAAATTTATTTTCAGTTATTTTAGAATTTTAAAAATTTATTTTGCATTTTTCCCATTAAATTTGAATTTAATTTGAATTTTTAATTAGATTTAATAGTTTTTAATTCCTAAAAATTACATAAAAAGCCAAAAAATTAGTTTTTAGTTTTAAAATTACTTTTTAGTTTTAAAATTACTTTTTAGTTATTTTATAATTTTCAAAATTTATTTTTCATTTTTCTCACCTTATTTGCATTTTCTTTTAATTTTTAATTAGATTAATTAGTTTTTAATTCTTAAAAAATAAATAAAAATTCAAAAAAATATTTTTCTTTTACTTAAAATTTTCTTTTATCATTTTTAACTTTTCAAAATTATTTTCAAGTCCGTAGGAGTTGTGTAGCTCAAAATTCGCGTTTTATTTCGTACGATTACGTTTATTTCACGTTTTAGTTTACGGTTTCGATTTTACGTTACGTTTTTAGTTTCCTTATTTGAAATACGTGCTTAAGTGATTATTTTTGCTTTATTTGTTTGTTGGAATCAAAGTTTTATTATTTTGTCAAGTCTCGGTCATTTGTAATAATAGGTTGCTTAATTTACATTTATGTTATTGTTTCAAGTTTACTAGGCTTAAGTCTTATGGTCCATGGGCTTTATAGCCCACACGTTTGTAAGAAGGGGAAGGAGTAGGATGTTGCCCTAGCTCCTTACCTATATATATCATGCTTAGGTCTATGTAATACTTGGTTGGTTATGTGAAATATTAAGAAAACTCTTGCAATTCTAATTCTCTAATTCTCATAATCATCCCATTCTCATTCTCATCTCATTTCTATCATTATTGTGCTTGTGTTTACAAAATGGTGACCTAACAAGTGGTATCATTCGCCATATGAAGGTGTAGCTTTTGTTTTTTCATTAAGTTTGTTCTTAAACTTGTTTTTTTTTATTCGAATTTTTGAGAAATTATTGTACTTTCTTGCTTGTTTCTTGGTTTTTATCACATATTTGCTTACAAACTTGTGCTACAAATCAACACAAACAAAAAGTTACAACTTCTTCTTATAAAATTCGACTAGGGATTTCTTGTACTATTTTTCGCAATTTTATAAATTTTTGAAAAGTTCTTAAAGTTTTCTACTTTCTTAAAGATCTCTTCATTTTACACATAAAAGTACAAGAATCTTGAAATAAAAACGAGTTTTAGGATTGCTTTCCGTGAAAAACAAAAACTACCAAGTTATCGAGATCCTCTATTGCCACCATTTCGAGATCTTCTCTACGTGCACTACCTCGACTTCGTTTGTGTGGACTCGGTATTTTCTTTCTTGTATAAGAAAGTTAAGTACTTCGACGTTTGGGAAAGTTTTCGAAATTGTATAATTTCGAAAACTGTGTTTTTCGTAACTTTGTGTTTTTTCGAAAACATTCAATCTTTTTCGAAATCATACAAGTTATCGCAAACTTATTTCAGTTTCGAAATCCTATTATTTCGCAAACATAAGAAGTTTCGCAAAAACTTGATTGTTGTCGAAATCTCAAGTTTTCGAAAACCTGCAAAGTTTCGCAAACCTTGTTTTTTCGAAAACCTGACAAGTTTCGCAATCCTACTTTCGCAATCACAGCTGAGCCAGTTTTTCGAAATCATTGGAATTCAATAGTTTCGCAATCCCTGTTGATCAAGGTTTCGCAATCTGAAGTTGTGCTAAGTTTTTCGATACTTGGTTAATTCTACACTTTCTACAAGATCCATTTCTACACAAGTGTTCTAAGATGTCTCAACCACCTAATCACTACTTCCCTCATACTCAGCAACATCAACATCAGCAGTATCAGCAACATCAACATCAGCAATATCAGCAACAACAATACCTTCCGCACCAAATGAATCAACAACCTTCTTAAAGACAAACATACAATCCACTACATCATTACCTAATGATGCAACAACATCAGATCATTCCTCAACAACAACCATATCAAGTGCCGCAACAAAACACACAGTTTTCCTCCAAACAACCTCACTGGTTTGACAGAATGTGTGAAGTTATTACAACTCAACAATCCCGACATGAGGCAGGATCACTTGAAACACCTCCAATGCTAACACCTGGGAACTATGTTCAATGGTCAAGTAGATTCTTAAGATTTCTTGAACTTAAGCAACCTCATGGGAAATTCTTGAAACAAGTGATACTTGAAGGACCATTTGAGTGGCCAACAAGATTTGAAGCTGGTGATCCAACTGCTGATCCTCCACGTCCTCCTGGTGATAGACCTCTTCCAGAAACTTCACTCACTGAAGAACAGAAACTACATCGTGATGCTGATCAATATGCAATGGCTTATATACTTCAAGGTATACCAAATCCAATCTATCGAAGTGTCGATGCTCAGAAAATAGCCAAAGCTATGTGGGAACACGTTCATCTCCTTATGGAAGGCACTCAATTGAACAAAGATGATATGGAATCCAAACTCTACATGGAATACACTGACATCACAATTGAACCAGGAGAGTCCCTTGAATCCTACTATCATCGTTTCACAAATGTGGTGAATGATCTGAAACGTCACAAAATCACAGTACCAAGGATCGCGGTGAACTCCAAATTTGTTGGTAGTCTTGGCCCTGATTGGCATAAATATGTGACATTTGTTCGTCAAACAAAGAATCTGCATGATGCTCCATATGGTTTGTTGTATGATTTTCTGAAACACCATGAACCTGAAGTGGAAAAAGATCGAGCTCTACGAGGAGGATACACACCAACTTCTACACCAAATTCTTTGGCTCTCGTAGCTCAGTCTCCCTACGCTCCACCACCAATGTCAAATCATGCATATGTTCAAGAGCAGAACTACTTCAGTTATCCACAATCTTCTACCTCGAACCAAATGGTCCCTTATGATTCATCTCCACAGAATGCCTCTACTCAACTGGTTCCATTCAACAACAATGATGCTGTGTATTACTCAAATTCCAATGACGATGACGATGATGACTTTAACACGTTGAATCAGGGACTTGCTCTTATTGCTCGTGCTTTCAGCAAATTCTCCAACAAAACAAACAACCGTCAACGTTCATCTTCAAACACAAGAAATCAAGCTGTTGTCAATGATAGAAGAGTAGAAATTCAGAATCGTAACTATGGTCGATCTGGTTCAGGAAGCTCTTCAGGAAATTATGGGAATGATCAGAGGTTTAGTAACAATACGGGGTACAGGAACAACTCAGGATCTTCTCAACAAAGGTCTGACTCAGTTGCAACAAGAAACTCCAACTCAGGGAATGCAGTTTGGTGCTACAATTGCAATGAACAAGGTCATATAGCTACAGCATGTCCCAAACCGAGAACTCGGGGTAGTAAGTTTCACAAGCAGGCATTACTCATGGCTCTTCAAGATGAAAAAGATGGACATTTCCTTGAACATGATAACAACTTCATGGCAAATGTGAACAACGATGATGACATGGAAGATCTGGAAGCCAATGCTGCTGTGATGCTTATGGCCAACATGCAGGAACTCAAGCTCAATGATTCAGGTCCAGTGTATGACACTGACGGCTTGTCTCAGGTACATGACCTCAATGCATGCTTTATTAATGAAATAGTCTCACCTTCTGCTAATGAATCAGATATGGCGCAAGTTGTTCCATGTAAATCATCTTCATCGTCTCAAACAGATGAACAAATAAGCACAGTTGTCATATTCGATGATGACACAGTTGTTTCATTTGATGATCCTATTGAGAATGATAAACATGATCATTTAGAACAACATGAACCATCATTTGATCCAGACCCTGACCTAATATTGTTATCTAAACAACTGGATGATCAAAAATTGCAAATCATTAAATGCAACGAGACAAATAAAGTTTTGAAAGAAAAAAATACGTCACTTGCAAGAGATATTGAGTGTTATAAAATTCAGCTTTCAAATCAGGAAGACAAGATTAAACATGCAAAAAATTTTGAAAAAGCTTTTCAAGATTCTTACAACAAAGAACAAGATCTTCAACGTAAAATGCAAGATTTAATTGAGTCAAACGGAAAGTTAATTTCGAAACTTGAAAGTGAGAAGTGTGAATTGAAAATGCAAGTTGAACGTCTTCAAAGAGACCTTTCAAAAACTGAAACAGAATTGTCAAATTGCAAAAAGGAGTTTTGTGAACATAAAACACGAAAAAGGAAGTATATAGATGACTTACTTGGTGATATTGTTGATCTTGAAAAACAACTCAAAGAATTTCGTCACATTGTTTACAAACACGGGAACTCTGTCACAACAATTCAGAAATTTGCTTTAAAACCGAGACCCGATAAAGGATTTGCACTTTGCGATTTCAAATCAATGTTTTTCACACAGCTTTTAAAGAAAATCCTAAGATTTACAGTATTGATCACATGTTTGATAATTCAATTGTGCGTGCTGTTGTTTTTGATACTGAGGAAGAAGAAGAACTTGAAGACGAGAGTCGATCAAAAATGAGTTATGTTCAATATTGGACACCATATGACTATTCAAAAGCTCCACCTCTTTCTAAATCTTTTGTTACTCAAAAGGATTTACCTGAGAAATCATGGTTTATCGAAGAGTCATATGTTTCATCTCATAATGAGGCCCCTGTCCAAACTGTAGCACAAATAAATGGTCCTTTACCATCATCCGGTGAACTTACACCTTTACCAAAAACGTGTCATGTCTTAAATTATTTCAAAACCTTTATGGAAGACATCGAAATTTTGGAGGAAACAATTGAACGTAATTCTGAAATAAAAATTGAAACTTTTCAATCCGCTTACGAGCGAGAAAAGAGAGATATTTTTCAAAAACAAATGAAGCCAATTGTTCAACACCTCCGTCTATGTGCTACATGTTGGGATCAGGAACTTCAAAAGGAGGTCAAAAATATGATAAACGTTTTCAATGCAACTGAAAATGACATTTTGGTTCAAAAGCAAAGAAATAGAGTTTTAAAAAATGATGCTGATTGACTCTTGGAACAAGTTCTCAATGCTGATATTTTGTCTGTTATCATGAATGATCTCTATAAATCTGGTACTTCTATGCTTATGGATGATCTTTGTGTTGATAATAACTTGTTGAATGAGGAAATTGAGACACTTAAACAGGAAAATGATAAGTTGAGAATTAAAAATGATGATGTGACAAAACAATTTTCAAAAGAAATTTGTCAACTCAATCAAAGGCTTGAATGGTGTCAAGCTAAAAGTCTTGAAAGGGAATTGAAGTTTCAAAGTCAAAATGTTTCAAACTCTTGTCAGATTTGCAAAAACATCGAGTCTTTAAAAGGTCGGTGTCTCCGATACGAGAAAGATATTGCGGATTTAAAAATTGAAAATGCCGAATGGCAACAAAACCGCGATGACATCAAATATTGCAATGGTTTACTTGAGTCTGAAATTCAGGACAAAAATCACATCATCGTGATTTGAAAGAGAAAGTTAAGCTACTTCAAAAAGGAAAAATGGTTGACACCACGGTAATAGCACCAGGATTGTATCAATTAAACAAAACTGATAAAGGAAAGGTTGTTCAAAACACTAATGTTGATAACTCCACTTCTACAGGACTAGTCTCCACTTCTAACGTTAGCAGACCCAAGCGAAAAAGTAAAAAGAAGAATAGGATCTTGCAACGTAAGAGAGGACACCTAGAAGCTCAAGAAGTAGAAGACCAACTTAGGAATTTGAATAAAACTCATGTTGCATCAGATTTAGATTCTAATCTGGCAAATTGTAATCAAAATCTAAATGTAACGAATGATGAACCTTTGAATGTTTTGAATATTAATGCATCTTGTGTGTTTTGTCGTAAAAGCGTATCATCTGGTGATCATACAAAATGTTTAGCTAATTCTCTTCTCAATCGTCATAAGAAACGTAGGACACGCATTCCTTTTAGGCCCACTACTGCTTCTAAGTCTAACTTAGGAAAGCCGTCTTCTACGGTTTCTAATGAAATCACAGTTACCCCCATAGGTGCCGAGAACAATTCTAGGAATGAGCCAACTACTAGTGCATTTAACATTAAGAAAGCAAAAACTAGTTGGAACTGGCAACGTTGGTTACAATACAAACCAGATTTTAAATGGATTCCTAAATTGTTGAATACATGTGTTACTAACCAACAGGAACCCGCATTGTCTTTGGGTTCCACCCTTACTTCTGTTCCATCCGTGTCTTCTTCTTGTGATACAGGTGGTACAGATTGTTCTCTGGATTGTTGATAGCGGATGCACCCGACATATGACAGGCAATCTCAAACTGTTACACAACTTTGTCTCAAAGTTCATTGGTACTGTCAGATTCGAGAATGATCATTACGCTCTAATAATGGGTTATGGTGACTATATCAGCGGGAACATTGAAATCAGTCGTGTTTACTATGTGGAAGGCCTTGGACACAACCTTTTCTCTGTTGGTCAATTCTGTGATGGGGATCTAGAAGGTGCATTTCGTGAGAAAACCTGCTTTGTTCGTGACTTACAAGGAAACGATCTAATGTCGGGTTCACGTGGCTCCAATCTTTATACAATATCAATGTCAGATATGATTGCAACATCTCCGATATGTCTTCTCTCCAAAGCAGAATCAACTAAATCTTGGTTATGGCACAAACGTCTTTCACACTTGAATTTCAGAACTATGACTGACCTTGCTCGTTATAAACTTGTCGATGGATTTCCAAGATTCCGTTTTACCAAAGATCACTTATGTCCAGCCTGTGAACAAGGAAAAAGTACTCGTGCTCATTTTCCGTCTAAACCTGAGCAAAGTACGAATCATGTTTTACAACTGCTTCATATGGATCTATGTGGACCGATGCGTGTTCAAAGTATCAACGGAAAACGCTACATACTAGTAATTGTAGATGACTTCTCCAGATGGACTTGGGTTTATTTCTTACGAAGTAAAGATCAGGCTCCTTCAATGATCATCACCTTTCTCACTAAAATTCAAGTTCAGTTACGCAACACGGTACGAATAGTCAGAACTGACAATGGAACTGAATTCAAGAATCAGACACTTCGGTCTTATTATGAGAAAGTGGGAATTGAACATCAAACATCTATTCCTAGAAGCCCAGAACAGAATGGAGTTGTTGAAAGACGCAACAGGACGTTAGTGGAAGCTGCTAGAACTATGTTGATTAATGCTCAATTACCAGATTACTTGTGGGCAGAAGTTGTTTCAACCGCATGTTATACTCAAAACCGTTGCATGATCACAAAACGCCATCGCAAAACACCATATCAAATTGTTCACAAAAGAAAACCGACCATCGATTACTTTCATGTATTTGGAGCACTTTGTTATCCGAAAAATGATCGTGTTGATTTAGGTAAACTTAAAGCAAAGGCTGACATTGGAGTGTTCGTTGGATACTGTGAAAATTCCAAAGGTTTTCGGATATGGAATCGTCGTACAAGAGAAATTCAAGAAACCATTCACGCTAATTTTGATGAACTCACACAAATGGCTTCTGAGCAACACAGCTTAGGACCCGAATTCAACCGTCTTAACTCTCCGGAATCTTCGGCTGAACCATTGCCACTTAACCGCAAAGAATTAGAAACCTTGTTTGCTCCACTATTTGATGACACAATTGTATACCGTCCTACTGAGGTCTCACCTAATTCCGCTGCTCAACCTGATAACATTCCCGTACCAGACTCACCTCAACAAACTACTACAAGTGTTGAGAGAGACGGTCCTCCAATTGTATCACCATCTACAGCAGAACAAACTGGTTCTAACTCCCGCCATCCAGCTGAAGATCCAACACCACAATCAGTTTCCCAACCAGCAGAGCAAGATCCTGATACGTTCTTTAATCCGTTTGCACCGGCTCCTATTCTTCCTGATATAGCTGAGTCGTCAACACTCAATTTGGATCCTGCTAACATGCGAGATACCTATCAACTACACCCTTCCACACACAAATGGACTCGAGACCATCCACTAGTTCATATTATTGGCCATCCAGATGCACCTGTTATGTCAAGACAACGACTTCACACGGATGGAGAAACTTGTATCTATGCACTCACAGTTTGTCACGAAGAACCTAAGAACATTAAAGATGCAATGACTTATGACAACTGGATTGAATCTATGCAAGAGGAATTTCAGCAATTCATAAGATTGGAAGTCTGGGAATTAGTTGAAAGACCTGACGGAGTCTTTGTCATCGGGTTAAAATGGATCTGGAAGAATAAGCTTGATGCTGAAGGGACTGTCATACGCAACAAATCACGTCTGGTAGCGAAAGGATACTCCCAACTGGAAGGACTTGATTTTGCTGAATCCTTTGCTCCAGTGGCTCGACATGAAGCTGTTCGGATCTTTTTGGCTTATGCTGCACACAGGAATATGGTGGTTTACCAAATGGATGTGAAAACAGCATTTCTTAATGGAGAACTTTATGAAGAAGTTTATGTTAGCCAACCTGAAGGCTTCGTTGATCCTGAGCGTCCTAATCACGTTTACCGACTCAAAAAGGCACTCTATGGACTCAAGCAAGCCCTACGGGCGTGGTATGACAAACTGTCCACTTTCTTGCTGGCCAATAAATTTTCTAAAGGATCGGTGGATCCAACACTGTTTACAAAAACCTACGGGGAGGACTTACTTGTTGTTCAAATATATGTCGATGACATCATTTTTGCCTCAACAAAACGAAGTTACTCTAATGATTTTGCAAAATTAATGAAAGATAATTTTGAAATGTCCATGATGGGTGAACTTTCGTTCTTTCTAGGATTACAAGTTCATCAATCACCCCATGGAATTTTTATAAATCAGTCTAAATATGCTCTAGAAATTTTAAAGAAACATGGAATGATGACCAGTGATACTTATAATACACCAATGGGCTATACCACAAAACTAGATGCTGATTTACATGGGACTCCTGTTGACCCTACCAAGTACCGAAGTATGATTGGGTCCCTCATGTATCTCACAGCTAGTAGACCTGATATAGTATTTGCTGTCTACATGTGCTCTCGTTATCAGTCCAAACCTACTGAAAAACACCTCAGCGAGGTCAAAAGAATCCTTCGATACATAAAGGGAACCATTAACTTGGGAATCTGGTATCCGAAGGATTCTGGTTTTGAACTAATTGCTTTTTCAGATGCTGATCATGCAGGATGTTTAGACACACGCAAAAGCACATCTGGTGGATTACAATTTCTCGGAGACAAACTTGTGTCATGGCAATCAAAGAAGCAGGACTGCACATCACTGTCGTCAACAGAATCTGAATATGTAGCCATGTCTGCCTGTTGTGCTCAAGTCATTTGGATGAGATCACAACTTAAGGATTATGGCTACCTATTCAACAAGATTCCAATCTACTGTGATTCCAAAAGTGCAATTGCTATCTCCTGCAACACAGTACATCATTGCAAATCCAAACACATCGATCTCCGATATCACTTCATCAAAGAGCATGTGGAAAAGGGTACCGTTGAACTTTATTTTGTTGGGACTGAGTACCAATTGGCGGACTTACTTACCAAATCTTTAGCACCATCAAGGTTTGCTAGTCTAGTTCATCAAATTGGTATGAGATGTTTGACTCTAGAGGATCTGGAAAAGTTTTTAAAACACAACTGATCGTCAAACATCATAACTATCTTTGTATAATATTTTTTCTTAACTATAAACCAATCAAAACACAAAAAGACTTTTCATATTTGATTTCCAAAAAAAAAAAAAAAAAAAAAAAAAAAAAAATGCAAGTATATCGCTTCTCTTCAACACTTTGTGTCATTTTTTACAGGTGTTGAGGGGGAGTCACGCTTAAATTTTTTACCAATTTTAATTGGTATACTTGCATGTTTTTCGTAGTTTACGGTATTTCTGAGTGTGTGGATGTTCTTTATTCATCACTTTGTCTCATCCCGTTATTGAGTCTTCATAAGTTAGGATTTACGGATGTATATCTCCATGTTACACAAGTTTGCCATAACTTTAGGACTCAAGTAGGTATATCTAAATGTTAAGGGACCTAAAGTGACTAAACTCAAAAATTTCAAAAATAATAAATCAAACAAACCGTATTTCACAAACCTCACAAAAGTCAAAACCTCTTAAACCCTTTTTCTAAACCAACGGCCCTTATTCATTCGAATCATCCACGATCTTGATCATCAATTTGTAAGTTCCTATGTAATCACTAGGGTATAACATACATAAGATCTTGGTTAATTGAATAATCAACGGCTCGATCTCCTATTATCATGATTTCGAGAACTAGGGTTTATAATTTTGAAAATTGCTCTTAACATGTTTTGGTGTTTAATTCTTGATAGGGTTTTGTTACAAAACATGTTTCTAACATATCCTCATCGATTTTTCATACATTCCATCATGTTTGGTTCGATTTAGAAATCTAGGTAGTGGGTCGATTTGCGATTGTGAGATTATGTATTTGTTTGCTTTGTTTTAATGGTGGGATATGTTTCTAAGGTCACTAATATGCATGTTTGAACTGATGTTATTGTTTTTCACCATTGATGCTTGGTTCTCGATAAGCAAATTTACCACGTTCTTGAATAACTTTGATCTTACTGAGTCCAAAGTGTTGTATGCTGTTATTACATGTCTTATACTTATGCTTGTGATATGCTAGAACCACTCTTGCTCATTAATCTCAAAACTTGATACATTTTCGAGAAAGTTGATCTTGAAAAATTATCAAGATCTTTGTTTAACGTGTGTATTGCTTATATCTAAGTTGTGTTTATCAATCTTTGTGACAGGCCTGAGTCATTGGAATAATTATTCGCTAAAGAAACGTACGTGTAACTTCAAAATCGATTTGATTCTTGTATAAGAATTTTTTCGAGAAACTCGAGAAGTATCGCAATCTTTGATAAACTTATCGAGAAACTTATGTTTTCGATAAATGTTGTTCAACCTCAGTTTTTTTCGAAATTATCTTTTCGAAATCACTCTTTGAACTATATTTTTCGAAATCACCAGGTTCTCGAAAAGTTTTGATGTTTTTCGAAAACTTAAACTTTTTCGCAATTCTTGATAAAGGAAAGATCTCGATAAAATTTACTTATAAGGATTTTTCGATAAATTACTTTCTCGATAAAATTTCTTTGTAACATTTTTCGAAATCTTTTCTCAACACAAGTTTGCGATAAAAGGTTTATGTTATTTTTTTCGTAATCTTGTTTAGGCCTTGTCATGTAATATCCATGTTACCTTGTTGTGATTCAATGTTGTTATGTAATGTGAAGCTACTGTGAATTATGTATATCAATCGTACTTATTTGCGAGACATTGCATTGTATAGTTGATTTCGTGATTCTAAATGTACTATGATTCTTCAAGTATGCATTATGTGACACCTCACTCATAACAAAATGACACATTTGTGCTTAATTGTCTTAAGTAGATATCAGTAACCAAACTCAAAACTGTGCTCACACGTAACGAATTTGGATGTTTGGTTTATGGTGATGTTTTTTCAGATTAACATGGCTGAACACAATGAGAATGTCCCTGAACAAGTTCTTCCATTACTCACCATGGATGACATCACTCCCGAGAACTACAATGTCACGATTGGCAATAACAATCCCCGAGTTGATTTCAACAAATTGAAAATCACAGAGAAATCGTGTATGATTGTGAAAGATATCCTACTTGCACATCCATGCAAACCTCTGCTCACCTGTTCTACTTCAGTTCCGATGTTCTACCTTCATCAGTTCTGGCTTACTGCTCAGGCTAACTTGGATGATGAGTCTTTCACTGTTACATTGGATAGCCAAGAATACTCTGTAGATCATGACGTTCTTCGAACAGCCCTTCTCATGCCACAAACTGACAACGAATTTGCTCCTATACTACCTGACCTGGATCTTCTTGACTTCTTCATTGAATTAGGATATGAGGTTGATGATGATGTACTGCTAGTCAAGCTTTCCCAATTTAATGCCAAGAATATCCCTCAGCCTTGGAGAACATTCTGTCTATTGGTGGTAAGATCTATATCTGGAAGGAAAAGTGGTCATGAACATCCAAGGCTCGAACATTTGCAAACATTCTGGGGAATGGTGACTCTGACGCCTATTGACTTTGCAGTTCCTATCATGAATGATATCGTCCACAGCATTCAAACCGAACGTGTGAAGACTATGATACCATTCACAAGATTCACCAAGCTTCTCATAGAACATCTCTGCAAAAACTCTCTAGAATTCATCAAGAGGATGGCTGATCCTAATGAGCCGAAGCACCTCTTTGAGGACGACTTCATCACCTCATTCATCAAAACGACCACTTCCTCAACCAAGATCAAAGGAATGAGGCTTCCCGAATACCTTCTTAATGATAAAATCAAGAAGAGTCTGAACTACAAGCTGTATGATAACGCTTACAAAGGGGTACAGGAAGAAGCAACAATAAAGACTCGAAGCAAAGGAGGTGTAAAGTCTGGGAGTACTACAAGCACCACTGCCTCACCACATACTAGATCTAAGGCTGCTCCCAAGACTCAACCATCTGTTAAACCCAAGTCTTCTGCCAAGCCTAAACCAACACCCAAGTCTAAACCAAAGAAGAAGAAGGAAACTCCTGAATACTTTATTCGGGATGAACCTACACCTCCACCTTCCGACACCGAATCCGAGTTCGATACAGAATCTGAAGAAGAAGAACCAGACTATGAACTGAGATACCGAGCACCTGATGAAGCATTTCCTGCAACAGAGATCGCCGTACAACAAAGTCTTGAAACTTATGAAGAAGACACAAGGAAAAGAAAAGGGATCACTATTAATGAGCCTAATGATGATGAAGACGAACCAATCGTTGAACCTTTGGTCGATAAACGCAAACTGAAGAGTATAGTTGTCGACACTAGAGCTGAAGAAAAGCAGCTTAGGAAAGAACAAAGGAAAGCAACTCTCGAAAGCCGACTCATGTCTCAACCTTTAACTCCACCACCTATTGATCAGTCTGAACATGTAGGAGCTACAAGCAGCATGATTCCTCCCGTTGTATCCACTACGTTAGAATCAACTCCACAGCCTGATGACACCGTTAAAGATACAGACAAAACAGGAGATGTCAACATGACAGAAACTGCTAATATAGAAGAGAATGTTGGTGGACAAGAGAACATAGCTACGGATCAGGAACATGAATACCTCATTACTCCAGAGTTTCTTGCACGAGAAGCAGAGGAAGCAGAGGAACGTCGTAGAAAGGAAAACGAAGAGAAGAATGCGTTCGACACCAACATATTTCTTAAGTCATCTTCTCAGCAGACTTCCTTAGCACAACCTCCACCTCCTCAAGACTCTCCACCAAAGGATCCGACTCCTCCTGCTTCTTCTTCAGACTCTCACAATGAGTCATCGTCCGAATCATCACCAGAGCATTCATCTCCCACACCTTCAGAAACCGCATCTAAACAACATTCAATCAATGAACCGAAACCACCAGTTGATCTTCAGGAGTAAGTCAACAAACTCACCGACATGGTTACAAGTCTCACCAGACAAGTTGAGGACTTCCAGGAGTCAAAGCAGCTGATCGACATGTTCTTGAACTCTGATTACGAAGGATTTATCAGAACTGCAACACATGATTTTCTCACTGATAATCTGGTTGATATGATCACTCCTGAAGTAGCAAACCTTCTTGAACCAATCAATGACAACTTGGATCACAGAATCAGAAGTGTTACAAGGAAAATGTTGTCTACTACACCATTCACGCTTCACACCGCAAAACCTTCTACTGTGACTCCAACAGTCCCTGAATTGTCCTTCAATGACATGCTTGCCAAACTCTTTGACAACATTGCCTCCAAACCCACACAGACTGCAGAAGAAAAAGCACTATATGATGCTATGGTGGCTTACATATCAAAGGAGTCATGCAAAGATGCTGCTGGAACCCGAAAACGGACAAGAAAAGATGACGATCCTGACCCAAACTCTAAAGGCAAGAAACCTAAGTCTGGAATAGGTCCTTCATCCTCTCTACAACCACTAAAGGACTCCACCACTCCTGGAAATCAACAACACACCTCAGCTACGGGTCAAGGTCAAACTGACGAAGAGGAAACATTCATGGAACCTACAGATGACCACCAGGGTCAACCTGACACCGATTATCGTGCTCCACCTATTCCTGATTCTCATGCTGGACCAACGTCACCATCCAAGACTAAAGACAAAGATGCTACATTCAAGTCAAAGAAATCAAAGAAGAAAACACGTCATTCATGGCTCGACAATGATGACACTCCTCAGAATGATTGGCTGACGGAAATGGTTCAAGCTCAACCTCCTCTCGAAGAAGAAGAACCCCTTCCTGGTAACACTCTACAGTTCACCCAAGTCCTTATGAAGGATCTTCACATCAACAAACTCACAAAGGCAGAGCTTAGAAGAATCAATAGGGATGCACAAGAATTCCTCAAGAAAAGATCTGGAAACAAAGTTGAATACGAATATCATATGCAGAATATAGCTAGTGCAATGTCTGCCGACTTTGACTGGTTAAATCCTGAAGTGAATATCGATCTCAGTTCCAAGAATCATGAAAAACCCTACTTCACTG
This sequence comes from Artemisia argyi, assembly GCA_030686995.1. NCBI lineage: Eukaryota > Viridiplantae > Streptophyta > Magnoliopsida > Asterales > Asteraceae > Artemisia > Artemisia argyi. Next base: position 161,858,714 of record CM060693.1, read on the forward strand.
ACTGGACCAAACCATTACCTTTGAAAGGATTTCCAGACAAACCCAAGATTCCTTACAGCTTCTTCTTCAACAAAGATCTTCGTAACATCCAGCTCACTCAGGAGACATCCAAGAAGAAATATGCTTCCTCACTCACAATCTCAGTACCAGCCGCTAGATACGAAATTCCAGCCATTGAAGAAACCACTCGTATTTTCAGCAACTCCATCGTAGCTTACGACAAAGATGCTCTACACGGAATTCAACATTGGCCTGAACGTCATCGTCTCGGTTATACAAGCAGATTAGGAGAGACATCATTGGAAAATGTGAAGTAGAAATCAAAGATCATCGCTATCTTGGAGATTCAACAGTCGAAATGGTTTAACCACTTATTCATGCGTGAAATTGTTGTTAAACGACAAGATGAAAAGAAGTACAAGTTCTCTGAAGCAGAATTTCCCAACCTTAATCTCAATGACATCGAAGACATGTATCTCGAAAAGGTTCAAAACAGAATGCGTGGATTCGATAGAGATGTTCAGTACAACTTCATGGCATCACTACTTCTTTACATCCGACGTTTGATTATTCAAGAAAGAGTGGAAGATCTTCAGCTTGGAGTGGAAAGTTACCAACAGAAGATCAATTTGACAAAGCCACAATTCTACTTTGATGGTATCTATCAAACACCACAGTTGTAACACCCCAACCCGATAAGGGTAGAAGTATTACATTACAATGACATATCAGAACAACCACAGACATATGATTTATAATTACAAAGAAATTCAGGGTTTACAAATGATACATCTGAAACTACAAGGTTACAAAATAAATACTAAGTCTCATAGAGTGAAACTTCTTCTAATCGTCTCTAGTCCAGCGTAACTATATCAAAGCATAGTCTTCTAAGTCCAGACACACTCTCTTCCCATAACCCAGCTTCCTACTAAAACCTGCCGCAGGAAAAGGAAATGCGGCTGAGCTACGAGAGCTCAGTGAACAGATATAATGGAAACAAAGCAGTGGTAACGGAACAGTAAAGTAAAAGAATAATACCAGGTATAACAAGAGTCAGGAACGAATATAAAAGAGTTACGCATACATACCAAGGGTTAAGAATGGTTACAAAGGTAAACGTAAATGAAACCAGAACCCACCACAATCCCAAGTCAAATCAAGTCAGGTCAAATGTCAAGTCAAGTATCAGGTCATAAGGTCACAAGGTTTCAGGAGAACAGAAATCCTCTACGAGCCCAAACATATCAAATCAAATCACATATATCAGGGTGTATGGAGGGGTGACCTCAGCATACCAGGTACAGGGTTGAGGGGATACCTCCAGGGTTGGAGTCATGAGCTCCCAGGGTTGTGAAAGACGTGTATCGCACACACTCATCAGTCACCAGGATATAACAGGAAATATAATAAATCAGGACAGGTCTAGGATGCATCCATGCGCCCCCGCAGGCCACAGGGTCTTCTCTACATAACAATCAAATCAGGTCGGGGACGGTGTAACCAAATCACTAGGGCTACACACTAGTCATGCCGGTGGTGCATCACAGACATGGACATGAAACCCTCATGCCTAGTAGATGGCTCGTAGTCTCAAACTGTGGGTCAAGGTCAAGTATCAAGTCTCGGGTATCATGTATCAGTTATCATATCAGGGTTCAAGACAGGAGATAAATGCCGGGATTCATTATCAGGAGGTCCACATCAAAAAGATCAAATACTGGAAGGTTCATAATGGTTTATTATAAGAAATCCTTTTTACATGGTTTTAATAAAATGATCGTTAGAACAGTTTCATAATAAAAGTCTCTTAAGAAAAAGTTCAAAAGTTATATATGAAGAGGTTTTAAAATCCTATGCACCTTTAAGTATTTTCAGGGTCCTAAATATTCAGGTTACCGGGTTATGCACAGGTCATGTCAAGTATTAAGGAAACATAACAGGGTTCGAGACAAGGTTTCAAGTAAAGGTTCAAGTCAAGGGAATCTTATCAAAGGTTCACAATACACGGGAACAAAAGCAAGGTTCACAGGACAAGGGGACATAGCAATGGCTTGGGAAATCCTAAACAAGTCAAAATCAGAAATCAAAAGAAACGAAGGCTCCTTACAAGAAGAGCAGAATATCTGTACCTTAAACCGCCAGGGAAACACACACTAGAAACATAAGGATCAGAATAAACTCCTTCTTCAGCGAATCTACACGAATTAATGATCGGCTTATTATTAATAACTTATTCAATTCAGATTTCTCATCTTAGCCGGCCTTCCAGTTTTTGTAACTTTCCATTTTAAATAAGTCTCTCAAGTTTTTAGGGCTTAAGTACGAGTTTACTTATTTCACACATTACCCCTTTAAGTTTCATTATGTTCAAAGCCTTCCTTAACGTTAAATTAATTGGAAAATCATAGCTTATGATCAATTTCACCTTCCACGACCAAGTTATAACCTTAATTAGTCTTTTAGTTGTATTTCCAGCTTTTATTCATAAACAGGTCACCACTTTCCGAATTTTTAAACCACACCAGAACTCAAAATAAAAATTCACCAAAATTCACACATGTACTTTAATGTAATTAGAACACACACGAATTTTCCCAGAATTTATTTCTAAGTATAAATACCCAAAGAAAATCGTTTACCCAGACCTACCCAGAAAATGAACTGCAGAAAAACCCCGAAAGTTGGCTCTTGGTTTACTCATTTAAACACTTTAGAAAAATCTGCAAAAATTCCAGAAGGTCACACATATAACAAATATCACTCCTGTAAAAGGAGAGCCCATAACTCTTTATGGTTTGAAGATTAAAAATCCCCTACTCCAACTGACTTTACGTTTCCAAAACTCAGGTTTGACACATGATCTCATAAAATTTAAAAAGCTTACCTCCCGACTTCCAATCACCATGAAACTTATATTTCCAGAAAGTAGACAAGTAGTACTTATGTTTAGACTCAAAATTCACTTAAAAACACGTTGGTATCATCAAGATATACCCACTTCAATCTGACACAAATTTTCTGTCAGCAACAACTCACACAAAATCACAACAAAACCCTAATCCTTTAACCCTAATCGACCCATAATAATTGTCTAGGGTTCTTAGCATGATTATATCTTGTTTATTACTGAAGTTATGTCGAATGAAAACAGAAAACAAAGGTGGAAATCAAAACCTTATTGTCGACTTGGAATAAAAATTGAATAGGATCAAAACTAGGGCTCGGTATGGATGAATTCACCACCAAACGACTTGTACTCCTTCTTAATTACCAAAACTCCTGGATTTTCTCCTTCTTCTTGATTCAAACGAGCTAAGCATGAATGGTTATGGATGATTTCAGGTTCGGTGTAGAGGAGGAATAAGGAAGCCGCTACTTTGGTGTCCTAGGGTTTTTTTTTTTTTTTTTTGTGGCGTTTTTTTTTTTTGGAGCGTACATTAGGTGAAGAACAAAACAAACACCGGTCCTCCCTTCTTATTCTTGTGGTAATTTCGAAATGGGCTAGGCCTAGGAGGTCATGGGCTCAAGTTTCGTGGGTTATGGGTTGAGCTAAAGTGGGTTTTAGTAGCGTAACAAAAGGAAACGGCCCAAACAATGTCCATGAAGTGTAATTAGTTGTCCTCGTATTTTATTTATGTCACGAAATTATTTTGGAGTTCAAAAATATTCAAAGATTTCCAACATGATGTTTCGTTAAAGTTTTATGGATTTATGGTTACTTGTTTAAATTATATTCGCGTATAATTATTTGTATCGTTATTTATAAATTTTAAATTTATACGTAAGTTAAGTGTTCGAGATTTTAGGGTTTTACAACTCTTCCCCCCTAAAAAGAAAATTTCGTCCGCGAAATTGAAGATATGCAAAGTTAGACGAAGTCGTAGCAAACCGCAAAAAGGTCGTCACAAACATTCTCACGCCCGGGGAGGTTCTTCCAAAAAGATCTTCAGACCAAATAGTATCTCATGACTCGAATCAAAATGAGGTGGGTTCAAATTTCTCAGAAGAAGACAAATTAGGTTGGTTCAGAACAAAAGGTCCATGCAACATAAATTGGATGATAGGTGAATCTTCAAAAAGCTCATATGGAATACGAATAAGATTTCAAATCGAATTAATTCCACCAACAGTAGGAAGTTCTAAAAGGAGTTCAAGACTTATAATTGAGGTCAACAGGATTCAAATCGAGAGTTCAAACTCAACCAGATATCTAATGAACGGATAGATAGGATGAACCTAAAATCTCACTATTCGCGGATAGTCGCTGTAACACCCCCAATTCATGGACGCAGTGGAATTCGAACTGGGTGTTACTGGACGGCACAATAGTCACAATAATAGAAAACGAACTCCAATTGAGTCGTTTTAAAAGATTTATCATTCAAATTATATAGATATCAGAGATTACGAAATGAGGTCCCAGATGGTTCCATGTTTACAAATTACATTAATTGAGTTTTGAATGATAATAAAATTTATAGCCCTCTTGAGTATCCGTGTCCTTCCGTGCCATCCTTGATCGTCATGAACCTGAAATACATGCTTGAGAGGTCAACACAATGGTTGAGTGATATTCATAGAGTTTGTTAAATCGATTGAACACAATATGTTGGTAGTGTGAGTTATAGGCTCACACCAATGTTTGGAAAACAAAACAGGTAGGCTACGTTATTATACGCCCGGAACATGTATTATACACTAAGCTTATGACACCATAACGTTAACGTGTACCAATATCGATCGGCAGATTTATCCCGGTAGGTACTTTGCTAACATACCTAAATCTCAAATATTAATGCATTTGTTTGAACTTAGTCAATACAAATGGGATTCGTCAATCCCAATAGGCCTATTATTAATATTCGCGCTCACTATTTCTAGTGATTAAATGGTTCATAATAAGGGATCTCGGTTTAGCAAGGTTGGTACTTAGTGATAATAAAACATCGTCGTGAAGCATACATTAGAAAGCATTGTATTCGATTTAGAAATAGCATGTATTCCCCCCAAGGATTTGTAAAACAATTAAGTAATGGAAAGTGGGGCTATGAACTCACCTTAAGTAAGATAGCAAGTAATGAATGTAACGGTTGAATCGTGAAGGTTTCTACGAGCAACCTATAATAGAATGTTGTGACTTAAGATCGGAGTAAAGAATATGAAGTAGTGCCTATATATATATATATATATCTTGCATTTAGTCCATGATGTGGTATGATGTATAGTGTAAGTCTTTGAAAGAGAAGATTCATGAAACATGTATGTTTTGTATATCGTTTACTACCGTTCGGGCTGACATATTTCAGAAGTCATGTTAGTAAGCGTTCGAGGAGCCAGGACACTTTAACTCGTAAATCCACAACTCAACTCGACGGCTTACATAATGAACTCCTCACATGAGGCTCCCTACTATTGTAGTAGTTGATGAAATATATAGATATAAGTTTTGATCCGAAAAGTTACATGTCCGATATTTGAATAAACTTAGGAAAGTTTATTAGTACATGAAGATTGTTATTAGGGGTAGTTTCATAAGTCTTGAATGACCATTTTCTCTTGGTAATATCTCATGGTTCCTTTTAGGTGAAGTAGATCCAAATTGCTTGTTCATGTTATCGCCTAATTCATTGTTTCATGTTTACGCCTATGTAAGTTGGTATGGTCATTTCGTCATGGCCTAGCCATGACCTTTGGTCCTTGTTCCTAGGTCATGAGACACAACCTTGGCTCTAGCCATGGTTGTGGTCTTGATTATAGGTCATAAGACCTCTTGTTCCATTTAAAGTATAACCATAATCTAGTGACTTTCGCCTAAAAATGGGCTGTTTAGAATTTGAAGAATTTTATCACTCGGAAAGCGTTTTTAGGTCTCGAGCTTCTTAATTCCTGAACGAAAACGGCGTTCCGGACAACTTTCGTGTTTTAACTTTTTGATGAATCGGACCAGAAGAGTGACTTTCAAAACCCAAATTTGATCAGAATGGTATTTGGCAGTTTTGCCGGAAATCTTTGGTAACTTCAAATCGCCATAACTTTTGACTCGTTTACTCGTTTTAGGTGGTTCAAATTGCTATGGTTTCCTTGTTAGGTCCTCTACTGTAATATGTAATGATCCAACATCATATTTTTACCATTTTAATCAGGTCTTACCAAGAAAGTCACTAGTTTACTTGTTTTAGTAACTTGTTGTAACAATCAATAACAATAACTTGTTTTGCTCACTTTTATACATCATGGACATTAATACAAGACATAATATAGCACAAATAATATGTAAATAACATGAACATGATTATTTAACAAGAATCAAGTTAGGGTTTGGCTCACAACTTTTGGCTTTCAAAGATGAAAGGAAGTTAACATGTAAGGATAGGACTTTGATAGACTTGCTTCAACCCACTTCACTTCATGCAATCTTTCTACTCTTGTAATCTTGAAAGAGAGATGATGAAAATTGAGGTGACTTGAGTGAATTCAAACTCAAGAGAAATCACCAAAGTTCTAAAGATTTGAAGTAGTTTTGATGAATCAAAACTAAACTAGGGTTTATGTATGGATATTGCACTTGATTTCTTGGATGGAACTTGAAGTAAACTAGTAAAATGAAGGGTGTTGTGTGTGTGGGTCGTTCATATGGTCAAGGAGTGGGAGGAGAAGCATTTATATGCAAATGAGGAGGTTACATTGTTGACTAGTCAACACTTGGAGGCCAAGTTGAACACATGTTCACATCTCATGACACAAGGCATAAGATCAAGCCACATGGGTGGTGAATCCCCCCTCCAAGGCTGTTCATGAGCTTGGAGAGCAAGGGTGTGGACTTTTCTTGGTATTATCCAAGATACTTGGTTAGTTTTGACTCCGGGAAATGCCAATCGTAAATGATTAAGCCTCAAAACGTAAAACCGGGTGTCGTAAAATTATGGAACTTGAAAGTATTGATAAACATGTCAATAAGTTCCATAATAAAATATAAAATGAGTGGTAGGTTCCATTTGGGTGTAAAACCCTGCTAAAAACTGGAAACACGGGTCTAAAACGCGTAATACGTAAAACGTACGAATATTGCGTAAAATTGAGAAAAGTAAAATGTTACTTTTCTAATGTGATAAAAATAATTTAAAATGACTTATAATGTCTAGACTGAGCTCAGTCTAGTGTCGGTTGGTATTAAATGTCTTTTAGACATCAAACCGTAAGCCTAAAAATCACGAAATGACTTATAACATCAAGGGATGATTTTTGGTCAATGGAGGAGGGAAAGAATATGTTGACTTTTTCTAAGAAGTTGAAAACTCAAATAGTCTTAGAAACGCGTTTTGTGGTCTAACGGTTAATCGCCCAAACGATTAAGCGTGCTCATACGAGAGTAGTACAGGCTTGGGTGACCTGTTGGGAAGTTTTTGGTCATATTTTTCTCAGTCACGATTAATTCTCAAATAAATCATGAGTGTGTAAAATATTTTACTGATGTGGGGTCACCTGACGGGGTTGAATTTCGTTGTGCGTAGAATTTCTGATTGACGTTTTACCCTAAAACGTGTAATTCCGTGTAATTCCTTAATAACTTTCACGAAAATGAGCTTATGAATGTCAAACTTTTAATTTGCCATGGAAATGATTTATCACTTGAGAATATCAAATAAAAATCAACTTTCGGGAAAATTTTCGGGAAAAATGAATAGTAAAAGTGAATAGTGAAATTTTCCGGGAATAGTAATTATCCTGAAAATGCGAATTGTTACAGTCTCTACCCCTTACGGGGAACTTTGTCCCGAAGTTCTTTGTGTGTCATATGTTGGAGTGGTATCGATGAAAAGGTGTGGTTACTTATGAGGACTAGAGTATGGAATTACCAGTGATGTGATTTGATTTGTCATTTCGGTGTATGGTGTAGGATGAGGCTTCCTTTTATGTAGGAAAGGTATGGTAATAGTCGAATATCAAAGGAAATTGATATAGCGGTCGGATATTAATAGGAATTAATATAGTAGTTGAATATCAAATAGTACTTGATATAGTTGTCAAGTATCAATAGCAATTGATATAGGAATCGAATAATGGATTAAGTGTTGAACATGTGGTTGGACCAAGTCCTGTTTTGAATTGTACGGCTGCCCATGCATATGGCTACATGGCTTCGCAATGAGTTTGGTACGACTGCGCATGCGTATGGTTACATGGCCCCGTAATGAGTTTGGTACGACTGCACATGCATATGGTTACATGGCCTCGCAATGAGTTTGTTTGTTATTGCACTATCATTATGAAAACCAAAATGTAAACCTCGTACTAATGGAAATTGGGATAGTCGTTGCAATCATAGCCTAGTAGGTAATCTGTTGTTGTATCTAGTGTTCATTGACTTCATATTTATGTTATTTCGGATATAAATAAGCCCACTTGTTTATAATTCTTTATTTACATAGAGAGGCATCCCAAACAATGTAACTAAAGGAATATAAACTTATGGTTCGATGATTTATAATTTCTTTATTTAAATGGAAGGCATCCCAATCCATTCAAATAAGGACATTATAAATCATTCTACTCAAGAATTCCCGACACAACATTCATACTTAGCCGGTGAGTTACAAGGTAGGGTATTACGAGATGATACTGGTGTTCCAAAAGTACAAGATGAATATTCAATCTTGTAAAGCTGATGAGGGTACTTGTGGTGTAACTAAGGATGATTTGAGCTTTAAAAGTGCATCAAGATCTGTTAATGAGCTTGTGTTTGTAACGGTTGTGACGATAATGTTGTGATATGTTGATGAACAAAAGTGTGTAATGTATGCTTAACATTAATACTGTTAGGTATAGATGTTGAGTTTGCTTTAAAAATCTTAAGAGATTTTAAAAGTTTATGATGGAATGGTATCCTAAACAGGATAGTACTTCTACAGGATGAAGAGAATAATTGATAACTATCCCAGGATAGTAGTTCGGATTATCTCATAAATGAAAAATTTCAAGAATGAAATTAGGTAACACAAATAAGGTGTTAAGATTTCGCTGAGTGGTAAGACATTATCGTGTCTCTAGATTGTTTTAATGTATTCTGGTGGTTTATCGAGTTCATGTAGGAAATCAACCTAAACATAACCCTAGTACAACTACTCTCAGTATTTGAAAATTTTAAGTCGAATATAGTTAGTCAGACTATATTCCACTGTCCCTAGGTTAAATATAGGTGACTAGTCTATATTTAGCCAAGGTTCGATAAAATTTTCAAATACCTAAATTAGGTATACTTGTGATATGTCCGTTGCTTTCGGGAAACTGTCCACTAAACAAAGCGATGTCAAACCCTTAAGTTGCAAGTCCCGTCCATACAAGACTTGTAACGTATGTTTTCATATTCCATTGAATAGAAGGTAGTAAGGGTAGATACATATGGAAAGGAAATTTTTAAGTAGTTCTAAAATAGAACATACTTGGCCAGGATCACGAACTTTTAATAATGAAGGTTTCATAAGAAAACTTTGGTGAATGTAGAGAAAGTTCAGCTTTTGTCGATGATGGATTAGTTTGTCCTTTAGAAATCTCATATTTCTTGTTTTGAAATCGATAGATTGTGACGGGTTTTTGATATCATAAGAAATGATATTGATGATGTGATGGAATAATTCTAGAGACCATTTGCACAAAACACAATGTCTCGGAAGTAGGTTAGACCATTGTGTAATTCACAATGTCTAGGAAGTAGGTTAGTCATTGTGTGACTCAAATCATTTGAGAAATGATTAAGACTATTGTATCATACAATGTCTTGGAAAATGAATGAGACCATTGTATCTCACAATGTCTTGGAAAATGAATGAGGCCATTGTATCTCACAATGTCTTGAAAAATGAATGAGACCATTGCAATCCGTTACAATGTCTTGGACATATAATGTTGGAGTAGGAACATGATTGGGAGAGTGTGGCTGTGCCGAAATGCCTTAGAATAGGCATACACAGATATGTTTAGTCCATTGTTTAGATAAATGATTGAAAATAAACCGAGTTTATATATCAATATACTAATATGTTCATGTAGCATAAAATGCCTAGTGTGTATATATCAATATACAAATATGTGTTCATGTAGCATAAAATGCCTAGTATATATCAATATACTTATATGTGTTCATGTAGCATAAAATGCTTAGTGTGTATATATCAATATACTTATATGTGTTCATGTAGCATAAAATGCCTAGTGTGTATATATCAATATACTTATATGTGTTCATGTAGCATAAAATGCCTAGTATATATCAATATACTTATATGTGTTCATGTAGCATAAAATGCTTAGTGTGTATATATCAATATACTTATATGTGTTCATGTAGCATAAAATGCCTAGTGTGTATATATCAATATACTTATATGTGTTCATGTAGCATAAAATGCCTACGGGGAAATGCTGAATTATGTTTAGGGTACATATATCAATATGCAATTATGTTTGTGTAGCATAAAAATGTCTTCGGGGAAATGCTCAAAATAGGTATATATGAATATACTAATATGTTTGTGTATCATAACATGCTTACTAAGTCCATAATCGTCTGGAGGATGGAAGACACGGAGAGCGGAAGGCTATAAAATGTTTTTGTTTGTGATTGTAGTTATAGTTTAGGTCTCACTTAGACCCGTTTCTCTATAACCATGGCTCTGGTACCAATCTGTAACACCCCCAATTCATGGACGCAGCGGAATTCGAACTGGGTGTTACTGGACGGCACAATAGTCACAATAATAGAAAACGAACTCCAATTGAGTCGTTTTAAAAGATTTATCATTCAAATTATATAGATATCAGAGATTACGAAATGAGGTCCCAGATGGTTCCATGTTTACAAATTACATTAATTGAGTTTTGAATGATAATAAAATTTATAGCCCTCTTGAGTATCCGTGTCCTTCCGTGCCATCCTTGATCGTCATGAACCTGAAATACATGCTTGAGAGGTCAACACAAAGGTTGAGTGATATTCATAGAGTTTGTTAAATCGATTGAACACAATATGTTGGTAGTGTGAGTTATAGGCTCACACCAATGTTTGGAAAACAAAACAGGTAGGCTACGTTATTATACGCCCGGAACATGTATTATACACTAAGCTTATGACACCATAACGTTAACGTGTACCAATATCGATCGGCAGATTTATCCCGGTAGGTACTTTGCTAACATACCTAAATCTCAAATATTAATGCATTTGTTTGAACTTAGTCAATACAAATGGGATTCGTCAATCCCAATAGGCCTATTATTAATATTCGCGCTCACTATTTCTAGTGATTAAATGGTTCATAATAAGGGATCTCGGTTTAGCAAGGTTGGTACTTAGTGATAATAAAACATCGTCGTGAAGCATACATTAGAAAGCATTGTATTCGATTTAGAAATAGCATGTATTCCCCCCAAGGATTTGTAAAACAATTAAGTAATGGAAAGTGGGGCTATGAACTCACCTTAAGTAAGATAGCAAGTAATGAATGTAACGGTTGAATCGTGAAGGTTTCTACGAGCAACCTATAATAGAATGTTGTGACTTAAGATCGGAGTAAAGAATATGAAGTAGTGCCTATATATATATATATCTTGCATTTAGTCCATGATGTGGTATGATGTATAGTGTAAGTCTTTGAAAGAGAAGATTCATGAAACATGTATGTTTTGTATATCGTTTACTACCGTTCGGGCTGACATATTTCAGAAGTCATGTTAGTAAGCGTTCGAGGAGCCAGGACACTTTAACTCGTAAATCCACAACTCAACTCGACGGCTTACATAATGAACTCCTCACATGAGGCTCCCTACTATTGTAGTAGTTGATGAAATATATAGATATAAGTTTTGATCCGAAAAGTTACATGTCCGATATTTGAATAAACTTAGGAAAGTTTATTAGTACATGAAGATTGTTATTAGGGGTAGTTTCATAAGTCTTGAATGACCATTTTCTCTTGGTAATATCTCATGGTTCCTTTTAGGTGAAGTAGATCCAAATTGCTTGTTCATGTTATCGCCTAATTCATTGTTTCATGTTTACGCCTATGTAAGTTGGTATGGTCATTTCGTCATGGCCTAGCCATGACCTTTGGTCCTTGTTCCTAGGTCATGAGACACAACCTTGGCTCTAGCCATGGTTGTGGTCTTGATTATAGGTCATAAGACCTCTTGTTCCATTTAAAGTATAACCATAATCTAGTGACTTTCGCCTAAAAATGGGCTGTTTAGAATTTGAAGAATTTTATCACTCGGAAAGCGTTTTTAGGTCTCGAGCTTCTTAATTCCTGAACGAAAACGGCGTTCCGGACAACTTTCATGTTTTAACTTTTTGATGAATCGGACCAGAAGAGTGACTTACAAAACCCAAATTTGATCAGAATGGTATTTGGCAGTTTTGCCGGAAATCTTTGGTAACTTCAAATCGCCATAACTTTTGACTCGTTTACTCGTTTTAGGTGGTTCAAATTGCTATGGTTTCCTTGTTAGGTCCTCTACTGTAATATGTAATGATCCAACATCATATTTTTACCATTTTAATCAGGTCTTACCAAGAAAGTCACTAGTTTACTTGTTTTAGTAACTTGTTGTAACAATCAATAACAATAACTTGTTTTGCTCACTTTTATACATCATGGACATTAATACAAGACATAATATAGCACAAATAATATGTAAATAACATGAACATGATTATTTAACAAGAATCAAGTTAGGGTTTGGCTCACAACTTTTGGCTTTCAAAGATGAAAGGAAGTTAACATGTAAGGATAGGACTTTGATAGACTTGCTTCAACCCACTTCACTTCATGCAATCTTTCTACTCTTGTAATCTTGAAAGAGAGATGATGAAAATTGAGGTGACTTGAGTGGATTCAAACTCAAGAGAAATCACCAAAGTTCTAAAGATTTGAAGTAGTTTTGATGAATCAAAACTAAACTAGGGTTTATGTATGGATATTGCACTTGATTTCTTGGATGGAACTTGAAGTAAACTAGTAAAATGAAGGGTGTTGTGTGTGTGGGTCGTTCATATGGTCAAGGAGTGGGAGGAGAAGCCTTTATATGCAAATGAGGAGGTTACATTGTTGACTAGTCAACACTTGGAGGCCAAGTTGAACACATGTTCACATCTCATGACACAAGGCATAAGATCAAGCCACATGGGTGGTGAATCCCCCCTCCAAGGCTGTTCATGAGCTTGGAGAGCAAGGGTGTGGACTTTTCTTGGTATTATCCGAGATACTTGGTTAGTTTTGACTCCGGGAAATGCCAATCGTAAATGATTAAGCCTCAAAACGTAAAACCGGGTGTCGTAAAATTATGGAACTTGAAAGTATTGATAAACATGTCAATAAGTTCCATAATAAAATATAAAATGAGTGGTATGTTCCATTTGGGTGTAAAACCCTGCTAAAAACTGGAAACACGGGTCTAAAACGCGTAATACGTAAAACGTACGAATATTGCGTAAAATTGAGAAAAGTGAAATGTTACTTTTCTAATGTGATAAAAATGATTTAAAATGACTTATAATGTCTAGACTGAGCTCAGTCTAGTGTCGGTTGGTATTAAATGTCTTTTAGACATCAAACCGTAAGCCTAAAAATCACGAAATTACTTATAACATCAAGGGATGATTTTTGGTCAATGGAGGAGGGAAAGAATATGTTGACTTTTTCTAAGAAGTTGAAAACTCAAATAGTCTTAGAAACGCGTTTTGTGGTCTAACGGTTAATCGCCCAAACGATTAAGCGTGCTCATGCGAGAGTAGTACAGGCTTGGGTGACCTGTTGGGAAGTTTTTGGTCATATTTTTCTCAGTCACGATTAATTCTCAAATAAATCATGAGTGTGTAAAATATTTTACTGATGTGGGGTCACCTGACGGGGTTGAATTTCGTTGTGCGTAGAATTTCTGATTGACGTTTTACCCTAAAATGTGTAATTCTGTGTAATTCCTTAATAACTTTCACGAAAATGAGCTTATGAATGTCAAACTTTTAATTTTCCATGGAAATGATTTATCACTTGAGAATATCAAATAAAAATCAACTTTCGGGAAAATTTTCGGGAAAAATGAATAGTAAAAGTGAATAGTGAAATTTTCCGGGAATAGTAATTATCCTGAAAATGCGAATTGTTACAGTCGCCAACGGAAAGAAATCTAAGGCTTCTCCAAGGCACTCCTCAAGATATCCTATGCCCACAACAAGTGCACTTTACATGACGTTAGTATTATCACGTTGATCAGGCGTCATAATACTAGCCTCACATAACATGCCCTCATGGTGGTCATCCTCTATCTCAAGTCGTGAGTCAAAACCACCTATCTTAATCCACCTAGTACTTTTATTGTCCTCAACTCCAGGTCAGGCAGAGAACACCGTTCTCATAACAAATATCCATCTCCCAGAATGCACAAATGATCGTCAAATTTCTAAGAAGGTGTAAAGAAATGATTTTCATGCTTTTCCTCGTTTCCGAATGTACCATTAAGTCATACGATGACCATTTGCCCAAGTACTTACGAGAAAACATCATTTATCAATTTCACAAAAGAGTCAAGGCTTTAGCTAATACTATTAGCGTCACTAACCGTCATAGCAATCGTTTACGAATACGGAAGGAGATTTCAAGAACAAACTCAATTCATCAGCAAGGAAACTTCGTGCTCCGAATTTAAACAAACACATAGTCGTTTCAGGGTGGAGGAATATTGGCTTCTAACAGAAATATGGTTCAAAACTTAGGTGATGCAAAGCATAAGCTTTCACTTCCCCAAAAGTGGTATCAACAGGATCTAACCAACAGCAAGGCACGAATCAGAGTGATGCGGAAACCAAGATACTTAAACGAATGCCTTATAGTCTACCCATTCCTCACTGGTCAACACTTACGTTCCTACAAGGAGATCTTAAAGCAAATTTTCAAAGGTTGTCTTACGAGCGCCTACAGGGAAACTTAGTGGTCCTAACTTACACAGGTCAAGGGTAAATGTATTACGAAATCGCAGCCTGTCTCTCTGATACCATAATTGTAACACCCCAACCCGATAAGGGTAGAAGTATTACATTACAATGACATATCAGAACAACCACAGACATATGATTTATAATTACAAAGAAATTCAGGGTTTACAAATGATACATCTGAAACTACAAGGTTACAAAATAAATACTAAGTCTCATAGAGTGAAACTTCTTCTAATCGTCTCTAGTCCAGCGTAACTATATCAAAGCATAGTCTTCTAAGTCCAGACACACTCTCTTCCCATAACCCAGCTTCCTACTAAAACCTGCCGCAGGAAAAGGAAATGCGGCTGAGCTACGAGAGCTCAGTGAACAGATATAATGGAAACAAAGCAGTGGTAACAGAACAGTAAAGTAAAAGAATAATACCAGGTATAACAAGAGTCAGGAACGAATATAAAAGAGTTACGCATACATACCAAGGGTTAAGAATGGTTACAAAGGTAAACGTAAATGAAACCAGAACCCACCACAATCCCAAGTCAAATCAAGTCAGGTCAAATGTCAAGTCAAGTATCAGGTCATAAGGTCACAAGGTTTCAGGAGAACAGAAATCCTCTACGAGCCCAAACATATCAAATCAAATCACATATATCAGGGTGTATGGAGGGGTGACCTCAGCATACCAGGTACAGGGTTGAGGGGATACCTCCAGGGTTGGAGTCATGAGCTCCCAGGGTTGTGAAAGACGTGTATCGCACACACTCATCAGTCACCAGGATATAATAGGAAATATAATAAATCAGGACAGGTCTAGGATGCATCCATGCGCCCCCGCAGGCCACAGGGTCTTCTCTACATAACAATCAAATCAGGTCGGGGACGGTGTAACCAAATCACTAGGGCTACACACTAGTCATGCCGGTGGTGCATCACAGACATGGACATGAAACCCTCATGCCTAGTGGATGGCTCGTAGTCTCAAACTGTGGGTCAAGGTCAAGTATCAAGTCTCGGGTATCATGTATCAGTTATCATATCAGGGTTCAAGACAGGAGATAAATGCCGGGATTCATTATCAGGAGGTCCACATCAAAAAGATCAAATACTGGAAGGTTCATAATGGTTTATTATAAGAAATCCTTTTTACATGGTTTTAATAAAATGATCGTTAGAACAGTTTCATAATAAAAGTCTCTTAAGAAAAAGTTCAAAAGTTATATATGAAGAGGTTTTAAAATCCTATGCACCTTTAAGTATTTTCAGGGTCCTAAATATTCAGGTTACCGGGTTATGCACAGGTCATGTCAAGTATTAAGGAAACATAACAGGGTTCGAGACAAGGTTTCAAGTAAAGGTTCAAGTCAAGGGAATCTTATCAAAGGTTCACAATACACGGGAACAAAAGCAAGGTTCACAGGACAAGGGGACACAACAATGGCTTGGGAAATCCTAAACAAGTCAAAATCAGAAATCAAAAGAAACGAAGGCTCCTTACAAGAAGAGCAGAATATCTGTACCTTAAACCGCCAGGGAAACACACACTAGAAACATAAGGATCGGAATAAACTCCTTCTTCAGCGAATCTACACGAATTAATGATCGGCTTATTATTAATAACTTATTCAATTCAGATTTCTCATCTTAGCCGGCCTTCCAGTTTTTGTAACTTTCCATTTTAAATAAGTCTCTCAAGTTTTTAGGGCTTAAGTACGAGTTTACTTATTTCACACATTACCCCTTTAAGTTTCATTATGTTCAAAGCCTTCCTTAACGTTAAATTAATTGGAAAATCATAGCTTATGATCAATTTCACCTTCCACGACCAAGTTATAACCTTAATTAGTCTTTTAGTTGTATTTCCAGCTTTTATTCATAAACAGGTCACCACTTTCCGAATTTTTAAACCACACCAGAACTCAAAATAAAAATTCACCAAAATTCACACATGTACTTTAATGTAATTAGAACACACACAAATTTTCCCAGAATTTATTTCTAAGTATAAATACCCAAAGAAAATCGTTTACCCAGACCTACCCAGAAAATGAACTGCAGAAAAACCCCGAAAGTTGGCTCTTGGTTTACTCATTTAAACACTTTAGAAAAATCTGCAAAAATTCCAGAAGGTCACACATATAACAAATATCACTCCTGTAAAAGGAGAGCCCATAACTCTTTATGGTTTGAAGATTAAAAATCCCCTACTCCAACTGACTTTACGTTTCCAAAACTCAGGTTTGACACATGATCTCATAAAATTTAAAAAGCTTACCTCCCGACTTCCAATCACCATGAAACTTATATTTCCAGAAAGTAGACAAGTAGTACTTATGTTTAGACTCAAAATTCACTTAAAAACACGTTGGTATCATCAAGATATACCCACTTCAATCTGACACAAATTTTCTGTCAGCAACAACTCACACAAAATCACAACAAAACCCTAATCCTTTAACCCTAATCGACCCATAATAATTGTCTAGGGTTCTTAGCATGATTATATCTTGTTTATTACTGAAGTTATGTCGAATGAAAACAGAAAACAAAGGTGGAAATCAAAACCTTATTGTCGACTTGGAATAAAAATTGAATAGGATCAAAACTAGGGCTCGGTATGGATGAATTCACCACCAAACGACTTGTACTCCTTCTTAATTACCAAAACTCCTGGATTTTCTCCTTCTTCTTGATTCAAACGAGCTAAGCATGAATGGTTATGGATGATTTCAGGTTCGGTGTAGAGGAGGAATAAGGAAGCCGCTACTTTGGTGTCCTAGGGTTTTTTTTTTTTTTTTGTGTGGCGTTTTTTTTTTTGGAGCGTACATTAGGTGAAGAACAAAACAAACACCGGTCCTCCCTTCTTATTCTTGTGGTAATTTCGAAATGGGCTAGGCCTAGGAGGTCATGGGCTCAAGTTTCGTGGGTTATGGGTTGAGCTAAAGTGGGTTTTAGTAGCGTAACAAAAGGAAACGGCCCAAACAATGTCCATGAAGTGTAATTAGTTGTCCTCGTATTTTATTTATGTCACGAAATTATTTTGGAGTTCAAAAATATTCAAAGATTTCCAACATGATGTTTCGTTAAAGTTTTATGGATTTATGGTTACTTGTTTAAATTATATTCGCGTATAATTATTTGTATCGTTATTTATAAATTTTAAATTTATACGTAAGTTAAGTGTTCGAGATTTTAGGGTTTTACAACAGTTTACTCTCAACCAAGAACCTTTTGGCTTCACCTACATCAACAGCAAAAAGCTACAAAGTTTCATGAGGTTCGATGAGGTACACAAATTCTGTGATGTTACACTCAAGTCTGTTCGTGATGGGCTTGTCAAAAGGTTAAATGATGATCGCCGCAAGATAGCTAAGGGGGAACAACCTAGATGGAAATCCAGCATAAGAAGACAAGTTCGTAACTTTGTCTTAAAGATTGAAGAAAGGTTATTTCGACGTGAACAGATCAGACGACTGGAAAGCTATATCGGTGCCAGACCATCGTTTCCTGTCAGAAACTTCGAAAGACCAGAACCCAAGTTCACTAACTTTGACGCTCCACTTCCTGACGAAGATTAACTTGGTACATTTGGTTAACTTTTCATTATCAATTGTTTCATTTGATTGAATTTCACAATGGCTTGTGCACGCATTACAGTGCACAACCCGAACTTGTAAAGAAAGGACCCTGAGGTACGCTTCAGTGCCTCAATCCTAATATAAGGAGCGAAGGCTTCTTACTTTTGAGTAGAATTAATCAAACATTTATGATTTTCATAATTCTGCTCAAAAGGACAAGTATTTCACCTCAATAAGACCTAATCACTTGTTGAGGGGGAGCACTTGTCAAAACAAAATACTTTGCTCAAAATCAAAAGTTCTTGGTGAATCTCCCCGTAAGACTCAAAAGGCATATTTTAATCTAAAAGTTTGTCAAAAACATCATTTTATATGCTATTTTTGAGGGGGAGAAAAATGAAAAAGTGATCAAAATATACGAAGTCAAAGCTTAAAAGTTGTATCATGTGCGAGCTAGACTCAGTATTGACCCAGGAATTGACGAGACAATAAATGTTAGTAATATCAAAAAGACTTATCCTCGACGGGTAATAACATCAAGTTAGTTACTAGAGCTAGTTGTCACCTAAAAGCTGACAATGTATCTCTTTATCTAACCACGTAAGCGTGTCTCGAAAAGGATATGTCCTAGTAGAAATGTACCGTCTCGAGAAACTTTCTGTGAACTTGATTAGGCCGGGTAATAACTTCAAGCTAGTCTAACTAGTGATGTAAGCGTGTCTCGAATCGGTCTTGTTCACGGAAAGTGGATCAATTCAAAATGCTTGCTCCTCCCGCATGTGCAAATTTATTAAATACTTATGAGCACATGTGCAGGGGGAGCCCTTCAAAAGTGTACAACAAAACTCTCAAAGTGTTAACCAAAATATTTGATTATCACAAACACTTTGAGAGATTTTCAATCAAAGGTTTCTTGGCTACTGTCGGAGTTATAAGGTGATTAAGATAGGAATATCCGTCCTATGATCCGCCAGAGCCGGAGGGATCTACCCAAGGACATCTCCAATAGTTAGAATTAGAAGTCCTTAGGTATGATATGAAAAAAAGGAGAAATGAATGAAAGGGAAAGAAGGAGTTGAAGAATTAAAAAGAAAAGCAAAGTAAAGGGTGAAAAGAAATAGCCCTCCATATGTTCAACCTTAGGGCAGACACTGGGTTCAATACGTATGCTACTGGTTGTTGCAAAAGACAACACCGGTATTGAAGACAAAGTCGTCATGGACCCAGTGACGCAATGCACTAAACCTTCTTAACCACTCAAGTTCTCTTAAAAGGACTTGTTTCATTCTCACGGGGAACCCGCGTAACCTATCGACCTATCTCTTAGAGACGGTTGATATTGAAGCAGGAGACACCTCCCCAGTCTCCGCATAGGAAACCTAGGTGTGCACTTATAGAGTCTAGAGCCTCGAGATACATCAAAGATCTCTTAGGAACACTTAGTATTTCTGCAACTGGTGTTCTACATCAATGGGCATCAGTTGTAAACTATCGAGTCCTTCGCAGATCTTAGCAATCTGCCGAGAACGTTTATGAGAGGATTACTTAAGTATTTCTCAATGATTGGCGGAAATCCTGCCAGGGTCAACATCTAATAGCCCTGACAGCAGGTCACTTCGGTGACCTCACAAGGGTTACGCTTAGTGTTTGCGGTGGTTCCATTACGGTCTACAGTCGTGGAGTGATCCCCAGCGACTCACCCAGTCATTGAGCTACCTAGTAGGTCTCGTAAGCTCCTTCGGGAGTATCTGATATGGGAACGGCCTGGATAAGGATTAGAAGGAGTCTTCACAATATGCTGTTGATGAGCTCTAATTCCTTATCTGTAAGTACCGGATGTTTTATTGCTAACTGTTTACATGCAGGGTTATATCATCTCCATGGCGACAGATTCCACATGCTCATACATGCATCTTGAAGTTATCAAAAGCTCCCTCAAAGATCAAAGCAACACAAAGTTCAAATGAAAGATTCTACGCAATAAAGGGAAGAATTTACAAAGTTTAAAGACTAAAGATCTTAAGTGAAAGAAAGGGACAACGTGCATGTATAAGTCAGAATTCAAAGATGTATGAGCATGTTGGAATGGCGGTCAACCACCACAGACGCAGGAGTGACGAACGGCAGATTACTTCATAACATAATCACTACAACTTCATCAAAGAACAAAGACAAAGTGCAAAGTATATCCATTATTATTCTAATCATTTCTGAAGACGTCTAAAGCTATGAAAGTCAAAGATTAAGACGAAGACGTCAAGCAACCATGATGACCGACCCTTAGGGGGAGATTGTTGGAACCAAAGTTTTATTATTTTGTCAAGTCTCGGTCATTTGTAATAATAGGTTGCTTAATTTACATTTATGTTATTGTTTCAAGTTTACTAGGCTTAAGTCTTATGGTCCATGGGCTTTATAGCCCACACGTTTGTAAGAAGGGGAAGGAGTAGGATGTTGCCCTAGCTCCTTACCTATATATATCATGCTTAGGTCTATGTAATACTTGGTTGGTTATGTGAAATATTAAGGAAACTCTTGCAATTCTAATTCTCTAATTCTCATAATCATCCCATTCTCATTCTCATCTCATTTCTATCATTATTGTGCTTGTGTTTATAAAATGGTGACCTAACATTGTTATTTCATTAGTATAATCTAATCAAAATCACTTTTTACCACTTTTACGACACGTTTCACAAATCGGGAATTGAGAATTCCATTCACCCTTCACACGGACTACGACCTCGGGTTATCCATATTTCTTTGCGGATCTCTTGAGTAATACTATACTATATATAAGTTGATTTTCATGAAACAAGAGTCTCCTTTTTGGTTAGAAGCATATAGTGATAGTGATTATGCTAGTGCAAATTTGGATAGGAGATCCACAACTGGAGGTTGCCAATTTCTTGGAAGAAGATTGATTCTTGGCAATGCAAGAAACAGACTATTGTGGCTACCTCAACTACTGAAGCAGAGTATGTTGCTGCTGCCAATTGTTGTGGACAGTTTCTATGGATACAGAATCAAAGCACCATATGCATAGTTAAAAATCCAGTTTTTCATAATTGAACTAAGCATATTGAGATCAGGCACCGCTTTATAAGAGATGCATATGAAAAACATTTGATTAAAGTGGTTAAGATTCACAAAGATGATAATGTGGCAGATTTATTGGCAAAAGAATTTGATGGACCTAGGTTTCAACACTTAGTTGTCAATATTGGGATGCTTAACCCTTAACTGCAAAGTTTGAGGGGAGGCATAAGCCTCAGGGGAGGCATATGCCTCAGGGGAGGATTGTAGTTGTAAAATTTTATAATATTTGTATATTTTTTGTTTATTGTTTATGTTTGCTAACACTAACCAACTAATGTTCTTGTAAGTTTTGGTTTGGTGTGTTTGTTACTCTGTTTCTGTTTTGCAGAATGGCTTTATGAGTTGTTGCTCATCTTAAGTTGAAGTTCACCAAGATTGTTACAATGGGAAAGTGGTCATGTAAGCTTAAAGCTGTTTCTACTGAAGAGTAATACATGTGATATTCATTGCTTCTACTGAAGTAAAGTTCAAGAGTTGACAATTGAGAAAAGTTGTTCATTCATTCAAGAAACAATTCACAGACATTCCTATACAATGTCTACCAAACTTATTCTAGCTCCTATCATCGATTACAAAAGCTGTTGGATAAGCATGACCAGTACGATGAAGAAGCTGAAGGTGAAAATGGAAAGGAGGGAATGATGATGATGACGACGAAGATGCTCAAGAACCTAGTTTTATATCTTTGGTCCCTGGCAACATCCCATCACCTTCTACTCCACCTTCCCTTTTCCCTTACCCATCACCTCTGCCTTCTTGCCCTTTCCCTTGCTTCCATGGTATGAAGCACTAGATCCTGGAGCAAGAAGACCAATCACCACATCCCGTGATGTTGGAAGAGATGGATTAGACTTCCTTGGCCTTGGTTGGGATCTCTCTGGTGTGGAAGGAGGGATAAATGATGGATCTTCATCTTCATCCTCAGAAGATTCCTCATTAGAGGTAAAAAGAAAAGGAGAGACATATTGTCTCTCAGCAAGAATGGGGGGTTCACTTGGTTCACCTCTCTCCAGAGCATTCCACCTCTTCTCTCGTTCCCTTTCAACATCTGAATCATCCAAATCCGAAGGAACATTTGCAGGGTCTTCTGATGGTGAGGGACTTGGAGGTTTCCAATCTTGATTCTTCCATGGTTGAGCACCGGGTGGAAAGTAATCACTACAACCATCACTTGATGATGAAGAGGTGGAGGAGGTTAGATCTATGATTTCTGGTTTGGAGGACATATTTTTCGTGGATAATTGGTATTTTATTGAGAAATTAGGATTTTGATGATAATTGGGGGTAATTGATATCTGTAACGTGTGATTTGGGGATTATTTTATAGGCGAAGTCAAGGCTTAATGGTAATTAATGCGAGTTGGGTGGCACAGTAAAACTCAGGATATTTACTGAAGATATTTTTACTTTTGAGTTGATTCTGCTGATTGACTTTTTGATCAGCAAATTGACCATCATTTCTGCTGAAGGGTTAATTTTGAAATTAGATGGAGTTACTTTACACGTCAGATGTGGTCAACGATTTGTTCCAATATTCTTGACCATGATTGGGTAACTTCCACTTATAACCTATTTCACATATCTTCGCCCAAAATAACTCATTCCCTCATCAACCAATTTATGCCTGTTGATACAAAAGTTGGGCGTTCCTGATTATGGGATTTTGCTCTCGTACCAATTCGCTTCTTAGTACTTGTAACCTGCGCACTAAGAAAATAAACAACACCGTTAGGCTTATCGTGGGATTGTCTCCCACGATTAGACTCCGGCGTGAGAGTAAGTAATCTATTTAGGGTTATCGTAAAGAGTTTAAGGTTTGTGTATCGTCCCTTGAATGATGGCTATGTCATTCCTTATATAGGCACAGAATCCTTGTAGGGTTCGTGCTCCTTACGTTTCGCACCCATGGTGCTTATCCGGGTAAGGATATCTATTCCATAGATAGATGATCCTTATCTATACCATGTATAGTTTATTTAGGTTTGGGCTTACGTGAGCCTGTTCCCATTATTAATGCGGCCCAAGCTACAATAGCCCACGCATGGTGGTTTTGGGCCTTAGTAATGTTTATCATTTAGGCTCGTGGCCCATATATAGACTATACGTCATCATGTCCCCCCCAGTCTAGTGTGTGCGGCGCGTAGCCGCGGATGCTAGACTAATCTTAACAGCAGTAAGCGTGGCGGGAGAACATTGAAATATTGCCGCTCATTTTTGGAGTGCAATGTACCTGGTCCTGGATATTTCAAGGAAATACCTCGGAAATCAGGGGTTGTGTCCACGTGGCTCTCGTAAATCGGGAAAAAGTGCATGTACCGTTTCGGTTCTAGCCACACGTTTTTGTGAGTGGGATCCACGTGGACATCATCTAGGGTTTTTTACCCCCTATATAATAGTCACCGCCCCCATTTTTACAAAAAACATACAGTAAAACACACACACTCACCATTGCTCACTTTCTTGAAAGCTAATTTTTGCGAAGAAAATAAGCGGTTCATTAGGTAATTTTTGTGTGCGTGTCTCAGTGAATTAATGAAAATGGTTGCCCAGTTAGAGGACTTTCGCTCTGCGATGACGGAGAACGATGTTACTCAGTTTACATCTGACTACTTCATTCCTCTGGATGTGCGTCCAGAGGCTCCAGATGTTGACGCATGTATAGCCGATTTCCCCGAACGGAAAATAGGGTTATATACTAAATTCTTCGAGTACGCGAATTACCGCGTACCAATATCTATTTTTCTGAGCGATTTGCTCAACCACTATCGCCTCCACATCTCACAGCTGCACTGTATAGGTGCGGCTAAGGTGTCAAACTTTGAGGTAAACTGCCGTTTACTTGCGATAGAGCCGACCATTGCCCTTTTTCGCTCCTTCTACTACACGACGTGGTCAAATAGATGGGTATCTTTTGCGAAGCGCCCGGGGGCGCTTCAGTGTTACACGGAGAAGGTAGACTCCCTGAGAAATTGGAGGGAGCATTTTTTCTGGGTTGATGATGTGGTTTTTCCATCGCCCTTTGAGTTTTATACTCAGGATACTTTGCCAAGGGATGGGCGCCCCGCACTCGGTTCCTATAGGCTGACTGATGCGCAGACTCTTGATGCCAACCGCCTATCCATTAACCCTTATCCGGAGGAGTTTTTGGTGCACATGGGGTTGAGTCGCAATTACCTCGGCGTTGCTGACGAGGTGCCAACTTTTATAAGTGAGGAAGGCCGGGGTGGGTGTTCGTCCCTTCTACTTCAAATATGTAAGTCGTTTTTGTATGCGCACCTTTAATAACTAATCTTTTCTTCTTTGTTGTTTTGTTTATGTACGCAGAGATGGATCTGTTCGCCGTTTTTAAGCTAGAGAAACCGAAGCAGGTGACTGTGGGGGTGCGCCCTCTGAGGGAGGGTAAGCAACCACTACTGGAGGCGACCGACGGTCGTTTGACAGTGCTGCCGGAGGTTGTCCCTTAGAATACGCCGCCGCTCCAGGTAACGCCTGTTCAGAGCGTGGCACCAAATGTGGAGACGGCGCAAGAGGAGGCGCGCGTTGAATCTTCTGACAGCGTGTTAATCCTCAAGCCTGAGGAGGTGCTGAAGGAGGAGGTAGCGCAGAATATTAAGCGCAAAGGGGAGGCTGGGAGCAGTGACCCTAAGAAGAGACGACGCTACCTTATTGGGGATGCGGAGTCGTCCGCGAAGGAGGAGACATCCGCTCCTGGCGCGGATAAGAAGGCTGCCGAGGCCTATCCATTTCTGTAAGTATCTGCGTCTCTTATTATGTTTTCTTGTATATTACTTGTCGCAATATGTATTAACTGTCTTCTTCATGTATTGTAGGGATGATGCCACGAAGGATGATGGAGCTTTCTTGGATGTGGTTTCCTCTCCGCAGAATGAAAACAAGGAGGGAAAGCCAAGGTTGATGAGGGTGTAGAGGCGCATCAACTGATGGATGAGTTAGCTGCAACTGCTGCGCGTCAAGCTGAGCTGGTGGCTCAGTTGAAGAAGAGGTATGTCGGGGAGAGTAGTACTCTTGCCCGGAAGGATGAGGAGATAACTAAGCTCCGTGCGCAGCTGGTGGAAGCACAGGCGGAGTTGGAGTCCTCCAGGGTGTACACTGAGAAGGTCACCCATGAGAAGTTGTCTGCACTGGCTGAGGTGCAGGAGGCACGCGGGCAGCTTCATCATTATAAGTCTGACATGACTTGGGCTGTGAGGTTTTTGGAGGAGAAGAAGGTGGAGCATTATGCTAGTATCACCAAGTTTAAGGAGAGTATGGAGAAGATCATCCAGGCTCAAGAGAACAAGCTGCGCGGCCTGAGTATCGAGTACGATGAGGAGTTATACCCTCATTTGATGTCGACCATTGCTGAGCGCAGGTATTTCCTTTTTACTCTTCTTCTTTATAATATTTTTTGTTGCTATGCCTTTTCCTAACACAAATTGTCTTTGTTGATGTAGGTGGTTGATTAGTCACGGGCTGCGCCTGGCAGCTATGGGCACTCTGGAGTCTCAAGAGGTGTTGGATGCTTTTGGGAAGGTGGTTCACTGTGCGGTGGCGCGTGGGAAGTCGCAGGCTACGGAGGATCTCCATTAGGCCAAACTTCTAAGCAAGGACTTGGCAGAGGTCCCTGGCTATAATGCGGCTGCATACGATGAGTTGATGCAGGCTATGGCGGGGTTGAAGGTCCTCGAGCTGCCGCACATTAGAAGGTTAGAGCGCGACCAAGACAACCCCATAGATGTAATTATGGCGGGGTTGACTTTGGAGCGCCACCTTTTAGAGGATGCAGAGGCGCAACCAGATTACTTCTTGAAGCCTGATGTGTCGCAGCTGCAGATTCCCGTGTTCGCGCAGCCTCGCTACATCCTCACCCCATTTTCTCTTGAGAGGGAGATTCCCTTGAAAGAGGTTCTAGAGCGCCACGTGCAGAGGGCTGCCCAGAAAAGAGGCATTAAGGGCAAGGCAGTGTTGTGTGGCGTGGGTGCTGCACACATCCCCAGGTCTGATGGGGTTCCCGTGAGTGTTCCTACCGTTTCTCCCAAAGACGCCTTGATTCTGAGAAAGCTTCAGGAGGCGGGGAGTTCTGCTGCTCCGGAGGATAGCACTGAGCATCGCCATAGCGTGTAGGCTTTTTGTACATGTATTATGTAAATAGTGAAGTGTATCTTTCCTTGTAATTTTTGTGAAAAATATTGAATAAGATACCTTTTTGTTGATTAAGTGCGTGACTTAAGAAATATACTTGCATTGTTTGCTAAGTTTAATTACTTGACCAAGTGTATTGGCTGCGTGATTTTAAGAAATATACTTGCATTGTTTGCTAAGTTTTATTATTTGACCAAGTGTATTGGCTCGTTATTTGCTAAGCTTGTACGGTGTACTTAATATTTTGCGCACCCGTCGTGGGATGCGCACATGAAACTTACCTCGACGTCTCAAAAGTAAGGCGCTTAGCAAGGATACGTGATCCAATGTTGATGGGTTTGCAACCCTCTTACTCAACGAGTGAATTAGTAGGTTTACTCATCCTTTATGCATTTGTGGGTCTTTAATTAGTGCATGCACGCCATGTAGGCGAAAATATAAGATAACAATATTGACATATGTAAGTATGTATGCAATAAAGTGAAATACGCTATGGAGTTAGCTAGAAACCATAACATTTTATTGATACTTGCAAGTTTTTTGAAAAAATAAAAATACAATTCCTAGGAAAGAAAAGAAAAACAAACACTTATTGGGCACCTCTTGGGGTGCAAAGGTGTCTGTGTAATGGTCGTAGCTTAAAAGTAACATCTTTTAAGATTGCAAATGTTCCAAGTGTGCGCTAGGTCATGACCTTCCATATCGCGCAGTCTGTATGCACCGTTGCCGAGTGCATCTGTGACCTCGTAAGGTCCTTCCCATTTTGGTCCGAGCTTGCCTATGTCTTCTGCGTGGCTCGCATCGTTGGCGCGGTATACAAAGTCTCCTGGTCTGAATGAAGTGTGTTTGACCTTTGCATCATAATACTTCTTCATTTTTGCCTTAGCCTTTGCTTCGCGTATAGTAGCGCGTTCACGCCTTTCTTCCAGTAAGTCCAAGTCTATGCGCCGTTCCTCGTCATTTGTTGTGACGTTGACCTCTGCTGTTCGTATAGTTGGCATTCCTATCTCAGCTGGTATGACGGCTTCTGTTCCGTAGACGAAGGAGAATGGCGTGTCGCCAGTACTGGTTTTGATTGTTGTGCGATGCACCCATAAGACATGCGAGAGCTCGTCCACCCACCTTCCTTTGTGTCTGTCAAGGCGCGCTTTTATTCCTTCCCCTAGACTGCGGTTTGCGCGCTCAACTAGGCCATTGGTTTGTGGGTGTTTTACTGAAGCGAAGTGTTGCGTGATGTTCAATTGCGCGCACCAATTTTTGAATGGGTTATCACAGAATTGTTTTCCGTTGTCTGATATAATCTCTCCCGGTAGTCCGAAGCGACAGACAATGTTGTCCCAGACAAAGCATTTGACTTGATTTCCTGTGATGTTCACTACCGCCTTTGTTTCAATCCACTTCGTAAAGTAGTCTATGGCTATGATGAGGAACTTTACTCCTCCTGCTGCAACTGGAAAGGGTCCCACGATGTCAATGCCCTATTTATAAAATGGCCATGGTGAGGTAATGGGTGTTAGCTCTGGTTGTGGTCGGCGCGGGATTGGCCTATGTACTTGACAATTGCTGCATTTCTTTATCAGATCGCGTGCGTCGCGATGCATGGTTGGCCAATAATACCCTGACCTTAGAGCGCTTGCCACCACAGATCGCGGCCCTGAGTGCATACTACATGACCCAGCGTGGATTTCTCTGAGTACGTAGTCTGCTTGAAGAGGTCCAACACATCTGAGCCAGGGTTGTAAGAAAGAGCGTCGATAGAGTATGTTGTCTCGTAGTTCAAATCGTTGTGCTGTGCGCCGCACTATTCGACCGTCCTTATGGTCTTGTGGTAAAGTTCCCTTTCTAGTGAATTCAATGATAGGTGTCATCCATGTAGGATCTCGTTCTTCTATCACTGTGGATATTTCCATTTCCAAGATTGACTTGTTTTTTAGGGTTTCTACCAATACCTGTTTTGATAGGTGTGCGAAGCTTGTGGATGCGATCTTGCTGAGCGCATCAGCCTTCCTGTTATCTCCTCTGGGCACCTGTTTTATTGTGAACCTGTCAAAGTTTTTAATTAAGGACTTGGTCTTTTCCAGGTATTGGATCATGTGTTCATCCTTGGCTTCATATTCACCTAGCACATGGTTAGCGACAAGCTGAGAATCTACATTCGCTTCCAGGTTTCGTACACCCATTTGGATTGCGATGTGTAGTCCGGCTAGTATGGCTTCGTATTCTGCCTCATTTTTTGTGGCCGTGAATTCAAAGCGCAGCGCATAGGTGAATTCCATACCTTCTGGATTTGTAAGAATAAGGCCTGCGCCTGATCCATCTACACATGAAGACCCATCTGTGAACAGAATCCAGGGTTCCTGTAGATCTGTTTTGGTTGCAGATGTTGGACTGTCGGTATCTGGCTTTTCCACGATGAAATCGGCTAAGATTTGTCCTTTGATTGCAGTGCGCGGTCTATATGAGATGTTATATTCACTTAACAGTACACTCCAGTTTTGTAACCGTCCTGATGCGTCAGGTTTAGAGATAACTTGTTTGATTGGCTGATCGGTGATTACAGCTATCAGATGCGCTTGAAAGTATCTGCGCAGCCTTTTGGCTGCGAATACTAGAGCTAAGACCAGCTTTTCCATAGCGCTGTAGTTAGTCTCTGTCTTCTTCAGGGCTTTGCTTACAAAGTATATGGGTGTCTGGACGGAGTTCCTATCTGTCAATAGTACTGCGCTAACTGCTCCATGAGTTACCGATAAGTACATGATTATCTCTTCCCCTGGTCATGGTGCGACAAGTTTAGGAAGAGATGCCAGATGGTGTTTAAGTTGTTGGAAAGCTTCCTCCGCTTCTTCGGTCCAGCGAAAATCTCCCTTTTTTGTGCACTTCGTGAGTGTTTTAAAGAGAGGAAGTGACTTGTCTGCTGATTTAGATAAGAAACAGTTTAGCCCTACTAACTTTCCATTCAATGACTGGACTTCTTTGAGTGTGCGCGATGAGGGGAGATCAATAACAGCCTTTGTTTTTTCTGGACAAGGCTTGATTCCATCGAGTTCTATTAAGTATCCAAGGAACATGCCTTCGGTTGCGCCAAAGGTATATTTCTTGGGATTTAACTTCATGTTTATTCGTCCCAATGTTCTGAACGTTTCCTCGATGTCGCAGACCAATTCATCCTCTGTGTGGCTTTTGATGACAAGGTCGTCAACGTAGACCTCCAAGTTGCGGCCTACTTGTTTCTCGAAAGCTGTGTCCACCGGTCGTTGGTATGTTGCGCCTGCATTTTTTAAGCCAAAAGGCATTTTTGTGTAGCAGTACACTCCTTGACTGGTGTGGAAAACTGTTTTTTCTTCATCTTCCACTGCCATCTGAATTTGATGATACCCTTTGTACGCGTCTAGGAAGCATTTGAAAGGGTATCCGCACAGGGATTCTACCTTCCAGTCTATTTCTGGCAGTGGATAGCAGTCCTGTGGACATGCTTTGTTAAGGTCCGTGAAGTCCACGAATATTCTCCAACTGCCATCGTTCTTTTTTACAATAACTGGGTTAGAGAGCCAGTCGTGGTAGTACACTTCGCGCATGATGCCTGCGTCTACGAGTTTATGTACTTCTTCCAGAATAGCCTTTGCACGATCTGGGGCCTGGCCGCGCTTCTTTTGTCGTATTGGGGGATATCCTTGTCGGATTTGTAGCTTATGTTCTGTGATAGAGCGTGGCACTCCTGTCATGTGTTTTGGTTCCCACGCGAAGATGTCCAGGTTCTTCTGCAAGAGTGCGCATAGGCACTCGTTAGTTGTATGGCCTTCTCTTACTAACTTTTCAATTAGTTGTCTTAGCTGGACGCACTCGTTAGTTGTATGGCCTTTTTGACCATGGTACTCGTAGTATCCATTCCCTATGCGCTTTTCTTCTGCGGTGCGTATTGGTGGTGGTGTTGGGAAGTTTGCACTTTCTGTTACAAATATTTCCCTCGGAGTTTTTGTGAGAGGGGTATACTTGTCATTGTCTCTTCCACTGCGGTAATTCCTGCTACGATTGTTATTCTGATCGTTGGATTGTCTCCTAGGCTGCTCTTGCTGCCTATAGTTCGAATAAGCCTTTTTGCTGTCTGCAGCAGCTGCTTCTCCTTGTATAAAGGATCTGGTGCGCTTTGTTAGCTCATCGAAAGTCTGGGGAACTTTGTCATTTAGCTTTCGGATAAGTTCTGGGTTATTAATCCCATTCATGAACCCTGAAATTTTTAGGATTTCAGGACATGCTTTGACTTGTATGCACTCATCCTTGAAGCGTTCCATAAAAGCGCTGGTTGATTCCCCTTGGCGCTGTTTCACTCTTGCTAGTTCAACAGGATTTTTAGTGCACTTCTTTCTATGGGTGAAGTTGAGACGGAATGCTTTCCGTAATTCCTTGAACCCACCGATGCTCCTGCGTGGGAGTTTGCTGAACCATGTACGCGCGTTCCCTACCAACGTAGAATTAAACATATGGCACCACACAGGCTGTGGCCATTTGATAGTGGCAGCTGATTCAAAAACTTTTAGGTGATAATTAGGGTCACCTGTTCCATCATATGTTTTTACGTTAGTGGGCATGCGCCTGCGCTTGCGGTCGGAGTAATCACTGATGCGTCGTGTAAACGCATCAACTTTCTGGCGACGCCATGGAAGAGACATATCTTCATTTTCTTCCTCGCGACGTCTACCTCTTGACTTCCAGTGTCCTGTTTCTCTATCCTCGTTGTCCGAGGAGTCACTGGAGGAAGAGTAGTCTCTTTTTCGGCGCTTGCGCCGGCTTCTTTCAGAAGAAGAGCTTGAGGAACTCTCACTTGGGGATATTCTTTTCCCCAATCTGTCGTGAATCCTCTTACTCCCAGATTTGGAGGACCCTTGGCTTGGTGAATTTTGAGGTCCTAATCGGTCTTGAATCCCTCGACTGCCAAGTCTGGAGTGGACATTAGTACGCCTCTCGCTGTCTTCTGAGTACTGTGAATCAGATGTCGTACCCAGCCTATCGTGGATGGTAGTACATTCTGCGCGCCTTCCTCGTGGGTGGCGCGGTGATAATGGTCCGTGTTCAGGACCAAAATTGAGTCGAGCTTGTAGGCTCGTACTTGACCTTCTCCTTGCCTCTTCTTGCATGAGGGCAGTTAGGGTTTCAAAATTTTGGGATACAAAATTTCCCAAGGTTAGGTTGGGTGTGTCCTCAGTTGATGCAAGGATGTCCGCCTCAGTATTAGGCACCCTATCTCGGTTAGGCGCGCCTGGAGGCACAGTGTTGTTCACTGTGGGTACGGTTTGGTGAGGAGTAGTGAAGAGGGTGCGCTGGAGTTCCTCAGCGCTTGGGACCACTGGGGTGATTTGGGTAGTCCTTACAGGTAGTTCTACCTCTGGAAGAGGTTGGGTTGTTCCCGCCTCTTGGTGACCAGGTGCGCTGGTTGTCCCAGCAACCTGCCTAAGGGTCGAATCTTGTTGATTCTTCCTCTAGGGGTCACATCTTTCTGACTGCGGAGTCCGCTGGTTTGAATTCTTATTCTTTGTCATTCTAGTTCTTAGTTCTTAGTAGGGTCCCATGGATGGCGCCACTTGTTGATACAAAAGTTGGGCGTTCCTGATTATGGGCTCTTGCTCTCGTACCAATTCGCTTCTTAGTACTTGTAACCTACGCACTAAGAAAATAAACAACACCGTTAGGCTTATCGTGGGATTGTCTCCCACGATTAGACTCCGGCGTGAGAGTAAATAATCGAATTAGGGTTCTCGTAAAGAGTTTAAGGTTTGTGTATCGTCCCTTGAATGATAGCTATGTCATTCCTTATATAGGCGCAGAATCCTTGTAGGGTTCGTGCTCCTTACGTTTCGCACCCATGGTGCTTATCCGGGTAAGGATATCTATTCCATAGATAGATGATCCTTATCTAAACCATGTATAGTTTATTTGGGTTTGGGCTTACGTGAGCCTGTTCCCATTATTAATGCGGTTCAAGCTACAATAGCCCACACATGGTGGTTTTGGGCCTTAGTAATGTTTATCATTTGGGCTCGTGGCCCATATATAGACTATATGTCATTAATGCCCATTTCCCCTGTGCATAATTCATAACCGTTTCTCACAATTTCTTCAAATGGCATCACTTCAATTTAAGCAAAATCATAACAAGGTTGCCTTTCTGAGTTAGACAAAAGACCATGAACTGTATGATCCAATGGTGGAGTTTTTGACGCGTTCCAAGATTCATTATGCTCTAACACATTCTCCAAATGTGATACATGAATCGTTGGTGAAACAATTTTGGGCATCTGCTACAAAAAGGTCTGACTCAGAGATTGTAGCTACTATTGATGAAACTGAGTATGTGGTGACTGAATCGTTGATAAGGACAAAGCTTCGTTTGGATGATGAGAATGGTGTTTATCACTCCAACACTGAAGTGATACTTTCTGGGTTACGGGAAGCTGGTTATCAAAGCACTGACACAAGTAAATGGCTTAAGAACCAGTTCTGTCCCAAGTGGAGGTTTTTGGTACACACACTGCTCCAATGTATCAGCAACAAGTCTAGTGGATGGGATCAATTCTCTACCCAATTGAGTTGTGGTATTGTCTGTCTTTCAAATGGTTTAACTTATAATTTTTCTAAGTTTATTTTTGATAATATGCTAGAAAATATTGAGATGAAAAAGCATAAGTTTTTAATGTACCCCAGGTTTCTTCAAATAATTTTAGATATAACAACCCAAGACAGAGTTCATATCCCCATAAAGGGTTTAAGTGCTAAATTGTTTGCTTCTATGAAAACAAATTATGATGGGGCACATCACCCTCTGTTAGCTGCTATGTTGCCACATGGTAATGATGATGCAGGTGAGGGTGATGCTACTGGTAATATACCCTCTCCAAATGCTGCTGATGATGGTAATCCATCATCATCTGGTGTTGCTGTTGATGGTAATCCATCAGTTGGAAATGATGGAGAGCCCTCTACAACTGCTGAAGCATTACATGTTTCTTTTGACCTGCCTCCACCTTCCCCTTTACCTCTGTCACCTAGTTCTTCTCCATCACCTTCTCATGTTGCTCCTGATGAGCTTGTTCCTGAGGTTGAGGAGACAATTCAGTCTCTTGATACACAAGTACCTACACCTCTTGAACCTGAGATAACTAGACTGACCACACCTAGTCCTGTTAGAGAGCCAATTGCTGAAGGCTCTCCCACTGTTGTACATATGTCTGTTTCTCCTGACAGGTTCAATGAAGCTCCCATTACCACTGAGCAATATGTTGGTGGAGCTGTGGACCCTATTACTCTCACCTCTGTATATGATTTGCTCGGCAGGTATGTTAAAAAGACCGATGATCTTCAAAAGGAGCTTGCAGATACCAAATCCTCTCTTGGTGGTGAGATTGAGTTGTTGAAAAAGAGGGTTCAGGAGTTAGAAACTCAACTTGGTCAGCAAAAGAAAAGAAAGGTTGTGATTGATGCTGATGAAGTACATGAGGATAGGAATTTGGATTCACTTGAGATCTTAGCTGAAGTTGCTCAACAGACTCATGCTTCTTCTCCCAAAGTTGCTGAATCTTCAAAACATAAGAAGCCCATTCAGTTCAGTAGAAGAAATAGAAGACACTATTTGACAAAGAAGTCCACTGAATCTTCTAAGGTTTCAAATGTTGATGAGGATCAAAAGACAGATGCTGGTGATAATCTTCAGGATGATGAACCACTTATTGATGTTGCTGCTGAGAAGGACACTGATGGGGTTCAAACATCAGTGGATACATTCTTTGTTGCTGGTAAAGAGTATGTGGTTCCAGAACAAGTTTCTCATGAAGCACACCTGCAACTCCCCATACTACAGGATCTGCTGATACTATAATTGATTTAGATGTTCAAGATTTACCTGCTGATCCTCTGGAGGAGTTAGTCATTCCTCATGATGATTCTGCTGACATTACTAGAGTGTGTGATGATGATCTTATCTCAGAAGAAGAAAGACCTGAGCAAGAAAGACTTTTGAAAGAATGGGAAGATGAGAAGAAAAGCACAGAATTGGCAAAGGAATTACAAGCTAAATATGACTCAGAGTTCCAATCTGCTACAAACAAGTATGTTTGTACTCTGCCTCTAGCAAGACAAAGAGAATTGGATGCTGCAATTCCAAATTTTGATGAAGCAAATTGGATGCATATTGGGAGACAAGTGATTTCTACTCCTAGTTTAGCTAGAGATATTCTTGGAGATAATGTCAGTGAAGTTGATTATGTTCCTGGAATAGTTGAGATAATGAAACAAAGGAGGAAAGCTGAAGCTGAGAGAATTGCCAAAGCAAAGCGGGATAAACAAATGACTCAAGCACAGCAAAGGAATTATATGAGGGATTTTGTGAAGTGTCAAAGCAGTGCACTCTATAATCACTCTTGGACTAGGAAACAAGTTTAGTCTTTTTCAGATGAACAATTGGTTTATCATTATGATAGAATCAAGACCAGATTACAAAAGGATGGAATTATTACTCCTAAGCTTGTTCCTACTCTACTTACTACTGATGCAGAACCACATTTTAAGAAGCTCAAAATAGATGAAGTTGATTCTGCTGATGTGCCTGCTACCTCTTTATCTCATTCTGTTGATGCTGCTTCTACTATTGATATGGGTGTTCCTGCTGTTGATCATGTATCTTTACCTAGTATGTCTACTTCTGCTGATCCAACAACTGTTGTTGCTTCATCTGTTATTGACAAAGGTAAAGCAAAAGTTGTAGCAGAAGATCTTCCTTCTAAAAAGAGAACAAGAAGACAAATGGAGGAGGAGAGATTGGGTGAAGAGGCTGCAAAGAGGTTGCATGATGATCAACAAGCTGAAATGGCAAGATTTCATGAGATCAAAGTGAGAGAAGTAGAGCTTGCAGCTGCTAGAGCTAAACAAGTTAGAATGGAGATGGATGCATAAGCTTAATCTGTTTCACTTGACCAACATTCTGCTGAGGTTTCTACTGATATTCCACTAGTTCCTCCATCAGTGGAAACACATGAGTCAGAAGATGTATCTGCTGAAGAACCTTCTTCTCTATAGTCTTCTATATACATACCTAGTAGAAGGGCTAAAAGAATGGCTAGAATGAAGGTCTCACACCCTCCTCAAGTGCATAGGGTAGTAGATGTTGGTGCTGATGATTCTTCTTTTATTATAGAGGGATCTCCTGATGATTGGCCAGAGGGTTTTAGGGATGTTTTGGTTAGATGGGAACTGTCAAGTAATGGACAGATCAATATTATTTATAGGCTTGATAGAACATCTCTGTCATTCACCTTTCTACAAGAGATTTTGCATCTTGTGGATCATCAGGATTTGCTCACTCTTTATGAATTGGTTACCAAGTATTATGCTACTCATACTCCTGAAGGTGCAGGATTATATCTTTTAGGGGATCTTCAAGTGCTCATGGATTCTACTTCTCTAAATGGTTCTGGTTATGCAGTGCGGAAGAACAATCAGAAGTGTAAAGTACAAAGTTGTAAATTTTATTCTCTTCCTTATGTTCATGTCTTGGAGACTACAACTGGAATAAGGGTGATAATGTTCATTGAGAAGAATTATCCTCTGACTGTGCCTCTTATGGAGCAAATGCTTATATAAAAGTTGGAGATTCCTCCTGATCCAGTTGGGAATGCTAAACTGTTTGCTGAATCTTTGATTCGTTTGTTCAAAATCAGGATCAGGGTGGCCAGAGCTATTTGATGGTATTTTGTTGTATATTTGTCTTTTCATTATTATTCTTAAAAAAAAGAACTAACAGAATTGTATAGTATTTTGTATGTTGTATGCAGGTTTTGGTGTTGGTTCATTCCACACCTTATCTGGTTATCAACTTACCTGATGTTGACTATTCCATCAAAAAGTTGGCTAGTCCAAAGGGTACAGCTTTGGTAAAGACAAGTCAAATCTATTCATAGCTGTAATAGTTTGCTAAAAACTATTAGGTACTCAACTCACCCATGCTTAAGAGCTGAGAGTTGGATGGTTGTCAATTTACCATGGAATTTTCCTTATGGATTCTCAATAATTGGCTAGCCCACAAGTGTATGGCTTGTGGTAAAGGCAGTGGAAAACCATATTTGGTATTCAATTTCCAAGGTGATTTACTCATCCAAATAATTGACTAGTCCTGAGCAAACGGCTACAGGTAAAGACAACTCAAATCTGTTTATAGCTGATGATTTGCTAAAAATCATATGGTCATCAGTGTACCATAGTTTTTGAACTTAAACATTTGGCTACTCCAGTAGTGATGGCTATTGGTAAAGAGACATCAAATCCATTATTTTCAATGATTCACCTCTCATAGGAGTTAACACACCTGGATGTGATAAGAACAGTATGAAACTAAACTGTTTTGATGTATAATTTGTCATTTGTTGCTGCAAAGACCTGAAGGTTTCATGTTTTCCATTCATATAGATGTGGATATTTTGATTCTTTCCTGCTGATGTTCGAATTCAATCCTCTTGGTTTGCAACTTTAAAGATCTATCAAGAATCTTGAACTTAACCATGTCAAATTCAAGATTAGGGAAGGATTGTTGGGAATTATGCTAAATAAGAATTCTGCTAAAGTTACTGCTGATGGTTCCTGCTGAAGAGCATGGTTTCTGCAGACGCAGTATATCTGCAGAAGAATAGTTTCAGCATAGTTTGTTTCTGCGGATATAGATATTCCGTGTATTTTGTTACTTAGTTAGGATATGCATGAGTTTTATTAGGAAGTGATAATGCATATCTCTTTATGTTTATAGAAGATACGTTTCTTGTGAAACGGTTTAGGGTTCCTTGTCTATAAAAGGAACACACGATTATGTATTATGTACACGTTCAAAAAACAAGTTTTAGTATTACTAAAAGATCCATAGAGGATCAAAGGAATCTTAGTATTCTGTGTTCATACTTGTATTTATTTTCGCTTTAAGATACAAGTTATAGATACTTTCTATTAGTGTGTTTGTGATTACATAAACATTACTAACGATCCACGAGTGCTCAAAGATCTATCAAGGTCTACGGTTCAACACAAACGACACGGCGCATCTATTATTCAGATGCGGCGTGATGAGTCGAAAAGTGAACCACTTTTAAGGAGTCATTTAAGCCTGAATTTGAATTTATTTGATCAAATATTGCCCTAAATCATTCCTTTTGTCATTTTAGGTACTTTTGGAGTGAAACCTGGAAAAGGAAGCATTTTGGATGTTTTTGGAGCATAAAAGTGAAGAAAACGGAAAAGTCTTAATTTTTCTTGCTGGGAACAGTACCTGACGGTGTCAGGAGCTTCTACGTGACGGCGTCAAGAATAACACAAGAGGTGGAAGTGGACAATACACGTGATGATCCAGAGAGTTTTGTACATAGGAGATGACGGCGTCACCTAAGGCCGTCATGGTCCAAGTATTAGTGACAGCCCAGAACAATTTTACACATGACGGCATCACAAGTGGATCTAGGCAATACGATTTCTATTATGGCGGTGAGTTGACGGTGTCACAACTCAATACATGACGCCGTCACCCCTTGTAATCTATATATAGTTTCCAAATTTCATTCATTAGTGTGCAACTTTGAGGGAAAAACCCTAGGCCGATTTTTACAGCTTTTTCAAGGGTTTCAACCCTTTGAAACTTTCATGTTCTATTTGAGATAAGTACTCTTTTAATTCATTCAATATGTCTATGTGTTGTTTGAATATATCTTATGCTTGTCTTCAATTTAACATGCTATGCTAGATCTCTCTTGTGTTTGCTTAGATGTAGTGAAACCTAGATGTTAATTATAGATTGATTGTTTGTTTATAGTTGTTACGGATGAATGTATTCGATGTTAGGCTTAAGAAAACTAGCAGACTTCCATTGGTAACTTGCTTGAACGTCTTAAGAAACATGATCAGAGGTGTACTACGATTTTTGGTTGTATTTAATGCGTATGAGAATTCTAATGATCCCATGTTAGGAGCTTCTAACGGCTCGACATAGGAGTGAAGTAGGATCGTATAGAGTTAGGGAATATTGTACACGGCCCTACAACTAGTAATAAGGAATATGACCCGTCATCCATGAAATTGTAACAAGCTATCAACTTGTATAAGATATCTAGGGAGTAATGAAACCTAAGTAAACACAACTTTACCCATCAATGTTTACACCACTGGTATAATTAGTTTCATTTTCATTTCTGTTATTTTATTTTGATTGCATTTGTAGTTAATTGGTTTAGTTGGCTAGCAACTAATTCCGCCCACTCTTCTAAAACCCGAGACTTTACTTGCTTTTATAAAATATAAAAATACAAAAAGAATCATCCCTCACATCTAGACTTAGTTTAAAAGACTTTCTAAACCTAGTGACACTATTCCTGAGTTGAACGATCAATCCCCCGGTACTTGTCACTATACTATACTACAACGATCATATACACTGCCTGGTGGGGGTTGTAAGCTTCTCGAGATCCCTCGAGAGGTAAAGCCTGGTGCGATTCCCACATATCAAGTTTTTGGCGCCGCTGCCGGGGAATAGTTATTGTCTAGGTTTGGATTTCTTTTTATTAGGTCTACTTGCTAGATTCCTTTCTAGTGAGATTTTATTTTTATTTTTAGGTTTTCTTTAGTCTATCTCATTTCTTTGTGTCTTTGTTCGTAACCATCACCATCCGCCATCATGGCAAATGAAGATCTCTCTAGCCTTAGAGTCACTAGGAGTCGTAGTTTCGTTAGAAATCTCGTTTTGCCATATGCAGAACCCGAAAGGGAAATGCATAAGCTAAAGCAATCTCTATCAACACCTGAACCATCTAGCATAGCTATCAACTTTGATGAGGCCCTTTCTGAAGAAGATTCAGATAATCACCTCACACCTTCTAGCCCCCAATCCAACAACGATATGAGCACCCCTGAAACTCCCACCCCTAAGCGTCTTAAGGACTACTCCTCCCCGAATCCTCGTGGTTTCTCAAATGCCATTGTCTTCTCAAACGAACACACCGATGTCTTGCGTGCTAGCGATGTTTGGCTTGTCCAAAGTGTGTGCAAGTTTCGCGGATTACATAACGATGACCCAATTCAACACATTAGGGACTTCTTGAAGATAGTGGACACCCTCCATACGGATGGGGCCACTAGAAACACGTCCCGATTATGATTCTTCCCCTCCACTCTTTATGAAAAAAGCCAAAGAGTGTATGATAGACTTCCCTCCGAGTCTATATTTATATGAGAGCAACTTATATCCAAGTTTTATGGGAAATTCTTCCCAGCAGGGAAAACCTCAGTATTTAGGGATAGGATCCTCCGCTTCCGAAAGGGAAAGGACGAACCCATCAATAAATAATGGATTAGATTCAAGGATTTAATAAGAAAAGTTCCCCATCATGGCATCGAACTTTGGCTTCTGGTCCAAATCTTCTACGATAATGTCTCCTCAAACGACCAGAATGGAATCAATAATTCAAGAAAAGGGAAAATAGCTAATCTGAGCCCCGTGGAAGGGTGGAATAGGATTGAGGAATATGCTCAAGACCAGGACGATACTTAGGATGAATTCGAGTCGACTACGAGCACATCTGAAATCACACAAACACCCTTAGATCGGTTGAGAAAAATTCATGAAAGAGTGGAAAACCTTGCAGGGTCGCGAACAACTAAACAACTTTCAAATCCTTACTTGATCTGCGACTACTGTGGGGACCCAAACGAGGTGGAGGAATGCGGAGGAGAAACCACGACCGAATATGCGTGTTTGTCAGGACATGACATCTACGCTGACCCCTCCCTTTTACCTTTTTCCCAAAACGATGATTATACCCTTTGGGGAAATCAGGTGAAAAGAAAAGAAGGAGAGGAAGGCCCTGAATACAAAATCAGAAACACTTTTCAAGATGACCTTGGTCACTTCACTCAGGAAAAAGGCTTGCAATTGAAAGGTCTTGACGAGCTCATCGCTGAGCAACAGAATGACATGGAAAAATGGTTCAGTAAGCTTAATGCCACCCTCGATGGCCATAACAGGCCACCAGTAAGCCAAAAGACCCCCTTCTCGTAGTAACTACTCGAGCTGGAACAACAACCAAGGACCCTCCTTATCCGAGCTCACATCCTGTCACCATTGAGCCAAACGAGCCCCACGAGGAGGAAGGTAATATGAGCAACGAGGCTCCTGAACAACCTCCCCTGGTGACCCCATCTCCACCAACTCCACCTAACCAACCTGTGAGAATCCCATTTCCATCCCGCCTAAAAAACTAGAAGATTGAAAACGATAATAAGAGGTTCTTGTCATATCTAAAAGATTCAATGGTCACCATACCTCTCCTTGATGCTTGCTATCACATGCCCAAGTATAGCTCATACTTCAATAGATTACTTGCCAACCGAAAGAAACTCGAGGGTCTTGTGACTCTGGGAGAAGAATGCTCGGTTGTGACCCAACGAGGGCTACCAAAAAAGGTAAACGATCCAGGCAGCTTAACCTTTCCCTGTTCCATAGGATCTCTATCAATCAAGAATTCTCTTGCCGACTTAGGGCAAGCATCAACCTCATGCCCCACTCCATGTTCCTCAAACTAGGAAATTCCGGACTAAAGCCTACCCGTATGAACATCCAGCTAGCCGATAGATCAGTCAAATATCCCTTAGGGATATGCGAGAATGTGCTAGTCAAAGTAGGGAAGTTCAAATTTCCAGTTGACTTCGTAATTTTGGAGATGGAGGAGGATGACCTGGTGCCCATCGTTTTAGGGAGACCCTTTCTTGCTACCGCTCGTGCAGTCATTGATGTTCACGATGGCAACTTAACCTTACGAGTAGGAATCGATAGCTTGACCTTCGATATTAAAGACACTATGAATCTATCTCTTAAAGCAGCTAACCGGCTCTATTTCATCAGAGAGGTCGATGAACTAACTGATGTCATTGACAACTGTGTTGATGAACAAATCGAAGAAGGCTGGTTACGAGATGAGAGTTTCCTCCCTATAATGGAGAAGGAGAAGACGGAAGGCATTAGCGCAGTCTCCTTCTATCCCAGACATGAGCCTACTGAACAGCTCGAACTCCATAAACCCGAAAACAAGCTAAAGCCCTCCATTATTGAACCACCTAAGCTAGAGCTTAAAGAACTCCCAAACCACCTGGAGTATGCCTTCCTCCAGGGAGAGGATCAGCTGCCAGTAATCATAAACTCTTCCCTTGAGCATGAACAAAAAGATAGGCTCTTAGGAGTCTTAAAGAAATATAAGGGAGTCCTCGCATGGAGTGTAGCCGACATTAAGGGGATTGACTCAACCTTTTGCACGCATAAGATTCTTATGGAAGAAAACTATAAACCAGCCGTGCAACCCCAAAGGCGGGTGAATCCCAACATTAAGGAGGTAGTGAAAAAAGAAGTTATAAAAATTTTGGATGCAGGGCTGATTTACCCAATTTCGGATAGCCCATGGGTTAGTCCTGTACAGGTTGAACCAAAGAATGGAGGAATGACTGTGGTGAAAAATGACAATGGTGAGATGGTACCCCAGAGAACGGTTACTGGCTGGCGGGTGTGCATCGATTATAGAAAGCTCAATGATGCCACCAGGAAAGATCACTTTCCCCTCCCGTTCATTGACCAAATGTTGGAAAGATTATCCGGGCACGAGTACTACTGTTTCTTGGATGGATTCTCATGATATTTCCAAATCCCCATAGCCCCTGAGGAACAAGAAAAAACCACGTTTACTTGCCCTTATGGAACATTCGCCTATAAAAGGATGCCTTTTGGGCTGTGTAACGCTCCCGCCACTTTTCAGCAATGCATGACCGCAATCTTTCATGAATTAATGGAAGACAGCATGGAAGTTTTCATGGATGACTTTTCGGTCTTCGGGAACTCTTTCGACCGCTGTCTTGCTAACCTCGAAAAAATGCTCAAACTTTGCGAGGAAACGAACTTGGTCTTCAATTGGGAGAAATGCCATTTTATGGTAAAAGAAGGGATTGTGCTAGGACAAAAGGTCTCAGGGAATGGGATTGAGGTGGACCAAGCAAAGGTTGAAGCTATATCTAAACTACCTTATCCCACAACTGTTAAGGCAATACGCAGCTTCTTGGGTCATGCCGGGTTCTACAGGAGATTCATTAAAGACTTCTCTAAAATAGCTCGGCCAATGACTCAATTGCTTGTAAAAGATGCCCCTTTCGATTTCTCTCAAGAATGCCAGGATGCATTCAATCTCCTGAAAAAGGAACTCACGAAAGCCCCAATCATGGTTACACCCAACTGGGAGTTGCCTTTCGAGATCATGTGTGACGCTAGCGACTATGCTGTTAGGGCAGTATTAGGCCAAAGGTGTAACAAACAATTCCAACCAATATACTACGCCAGCAAAACTATGAATCCCGCTCAAGAAAATTATTCTACTACCAAAAAAGAACTATTAGCCGTGGTATTCCCTTTTGACAAATTCCGTCAATATCTTGTCCTTTCAAAGACGGTTGTTTTCACTGATCATTCGGCTCTCCGATATCTTTTTGCTAAGCAAGACGCTAAACCATGACTAATTTGATGGATCTTGTTGTTACAAGAGTTTGATGTTGAAATTCGTGATAAAAGGGGGGCAGAAAATTTAGCTGCTGATCACCTATCTCGGCTTGAAAATCCCCTCCTTAGTGAGCTTGAAAAAAGTGAGATTCGGGATTCGTTCCCTGATGAACAGCTCATGTCAATGACAGACTCTGAACCTTGGTACACTGATTATGCTAATTATCTTGCAAGTAGGCTCATTCCGGAATACATGACTAGATACGAAAAGAAAAGGTTCTTTGCCCAACTAAAATACTACTTCTGGGATGAACCCTTCTTGTTCCGAAGATGTCCTGATCAAATAATCAGGCGCTGTGTTTCGGGAAAAGAGGCAATAAAGATTATGAAAGAATGTCATTCGGGCCCTTCTGGGGGCCATCATGGAATAAACACCACCGCACGAAAGATTTTCGATACAGGATTCTATTGGCCAACAATATTTCGTGATGTAAAGGAGATGATACAAGCATGCGATGCATGTCAACGGGCCGAGAATATATCAAGTAGAGATGAAGCACCTCAGAATTTTATACAAGTTTGTGAAGTTTTTGATGTTTGGGGAATTGATTTTATGGGACCCTTTCCATCTTCAGGGGGAAACAAATACATTTTA
This sequence comes from Artemisia argyi, assembly GCA_030686995.1. Lineage (NCBI taxonomy): Eukaryota > Viridiplantae > Streptophyta > Magnoliopsida > Asterales > Asteraceae > Artemisia > Artemisia argyi. The sequence goes on from CM060693.1 coordinate 161,902,720, forward strand.
GTGGCCATTGATTATGTTTCAAAATGGGTAGAGGCACAAGTCCTTAGGAACAACGATGCTAGGGTAGTTATTCATTTTCTGAAAAAGCTGTTTGCTAGGTTCGACATTCCTAAAGCTCTCATTAGTGTAGGGGGACCCACTTTTGCTATGCGCAAATGGAAAAGGTCATGAAGAGGTATGGAGTTTCCCACCGTTTCTCCACCGCCTATCACCCACAAACCAACGGTCAAGTCGAAAACACCAACAGGGAAATTAAAAGAATATTAGAAAAGACGGTTAATCAAAACAGAAAGGACTGGTCATTTAAACTCGATGAGGCCTTATGGGCATTCTGAACTGCCTACAAGACACCTATTGGGAAGACCCCGTTCCGCATGGTTTATGGCAAGGCATGTCACCTTCCTGTGGAACTCGAACACAAGGCTTATTGGGCACTTAAAGCATGTAATTTGAATTATACGGTCGCTAGAACGAATAGGTTCTTGCAACTCCATGAGCTTGATGAGTTAAGGCTAGAAGCGTATGAATCCTCCGTTACATATAAAGAAAAGGCAAAAAGATGGCATGACCAGCGAATTAAGAAACCTAAGGAGTTCTCAGAGGGAGACAAAGTTCTATTGTATAATTCTCGGTTAAGGTTATTTCCTGGGAAACTCAAGTCTAGATGGTATGGGCCCTTTACAGTGAAAAGTTCCTCTAAAACTGGTGTTGTTGTGTTAATAGACGATGAAAATAGAGAGTTCACTGTCAACATACAACGCGAAAAACATTATCAAAAAAGTAGTAATGAGATGATTAGCGAAGAGGATGTAACATTTGACAATGAGGTCACGTAATTGCCCATGACCTTGAGTCTAGCTACAAGACTCGTAAATAAAGAAAAGCGCTTCTTGGGAGGCAACCCATGCTTTGTGTGATTTTTATTTGTTTGATTGTTATTTGCTTCCATATGCATGCTTTATTTTTATTGTTGGTAGATCATGTTTCAAACTAAAATTATGAAAATGCTTTATTTTGTTGTTTAACTTCGTCTTACCTTCATATAAAGGTATTTTGCAAAAGCTAAGTGTAAGGGGAAACCCCAAATTTGTTTTTAAGAACGAAATTGATCTTGACTCTCCACAATATTAATTGAACATGTATATTAGTACTTGTTAGAGTCAAATGCTTGTATCGAGTCATAATGATGTTTTGCAAGATTTTCCAGGAAGTAGGGCATAAGTTTTCCAGAAATTATCCGGAAACTTAACTTAAAGATTTTTGCAGGTCACTTCTGACGGCGTCAGGAGTTAACTCCTGACAACGTCATGTGTAAAATTCTGGAAATTTTGTGAGTTTTGTTTTTCTAACGGAGTCTTAAAGTTTTTGTTAATTCTTTAGTTTTATAAACTCAAGGAAATCTGCAAACATTCATTCCACAAGCATTATATCTTAATTTGTTTTCTAGGATTTGTTATTATATATAGATTGCCGCCGATTTTACGCGAGGTTGCCTTGTTTGTTTTCTCAGGTTTAACAGGTTATATATGACAAGAAGATGATTTATTTTTCGGGAAGGGAAGCTTTGAATGTTCATTTTTTTGGAGGAAGATCTAACCTTGTTAACACACTATCCACACCGAACGAATCAAGGGAGTATTTGCTTTCATTCTTTTACCTATTTCACTTTTACATTCTTTAATTGAACATTGGGGACAATGTTCATCCTAAGTGTAAGGGGAGGGTAAATGATGATACCTTATAGGATACAATTGCACTTGAGTTTGTTTGTTTGATGGTAGGTGTGTAATAAAACTAAGAGAAATACTTGTTAATGTAATTTTAGCGCCAAATTTAAAATTTTTTACAACATTTAGGAGGGAAACTTTAGCCTTAGCAAGCGTCTCATGGATAGGAGTTGTATGACTAGCACAAAACCGTACTATTCAGAAAAATTTTTCACCCAAATATGTGAGGTTCGCCTTTAGATTTGATAGGAAAATCATTCATTATTAGTGCTTATGAGTGTACCGGTAGCATTTAGATTCTAGAACTTGCGTTAGTGAGGCATCCCGAGACCGCTAGTGAGACTACATTCGTGTAGTAGGATTTACTACATGATAAGAGGCATTAGGATCACCCTTGTGTTAAACCCATATCATAATTACTTGACCATTTAAGTCATATTACTTGGCTAGTAAAGTCAATTAATTTTTCCCACACCTTAGCGTTGTACTCATTTTTAGTAAACAAAACCCCTAGTACACCCCTCTGAACCTATCTTTCCGTTTCTAACTTTAAGCATCTTACTTAAGGAAGAATTTGTTACAACCCACCCAAACGTGTAACCAAATCACCTTAGCCTTCTGTATATGCACTCATCTTTAGTGCATTATTGTTATATGTTTAAACCCTTAGTTAATTATCTAATTGATTACATAGTTGCTAAGTCGAGTCATATCTTGTACATATTGTTTTGAGACGATTGGTACTCATGGGTAAAGTACTTGTGTATGGAGTAATGGGGAAGAACATCATATATTACCCCAATATGTGCGTTAATCTTAAAAGTACTCCAAGTGTTTTGATTATCTTGATTCGAGTCATTAGATTAGTTTATTGTATGTAAAAATTCAAGTGTAAGGGGAATGTACATTCCCTATGATGTATTATTTTGGATGGTAGGGTAAGAGTGTATGCAAAAAAAAAAAAAAAAAAAAAAAAAAAAAAAAAAAAAAATTAAGAAAAAGAAAAAAAAAATAGAAAAAGAAAAGAGGAAAAAACATACGGACTACCATCCCGTTTCATTTTATGTTTGTTTTATGCTTTTGTTATTTTTGATTTATCAGCTTAAGTCGAGTCGAGTCTTGGCTTAGCAACGCCATATTGTACATGTAACTAAACAAGATGATTAACTCGCCACCAGTAAATATTGCCTTTATCCAACAAAACCGTGTATTCCATATCCCTACACCTAACGTTATAACCCTTTAAAAGACCTCTTTGATAGTTTATCCTAGGTGCTTACGCCAAGTGGTGGAGGTTTGATCCTTTCCCAAGCCTATGGTAATCTATTTTTCTATGACAGGTAGTGAGAGATATTTTCTATTTCCATATTGTGATATATACTTTATTAGACCCGAGAGATGTGAGTATCTAAACACTATTTGTGAGGTGCTAGTGTATGACCTCTGTGCTTGTCTTTGGTCTTTAGTGGAACGATTATTTGTTGTAATTACTTTTATATTAGTGTTCAATGATCCCTAAGTTGTATTTTGATTAGAATAAATGCGCATTTGCTTGAGGACAAGCAAATCTCAAGTGTAAGAGTATTTGATGAGGCGAAAAGTGAACGACTTTTAAGGGGTCATTTAAGCCCGAATTCGAATTTATTTGATCAAATATTGCCCTAAATCGTTCCTTTTGTCATTTTAGGTATTTTTGGAGTGAAATCTAGAAAAGAAAGCATTTTGGACGTTTTTGGAGCATAAAAGTGAAGAAAACGGCAAAGTCTTAATTTTCCTTGCTGAGAACAGTACCTGACGGCGTCAAGAGCTTCTACATGATGGCGTCAATAGTAACACAAGAGGTGGAAGTGGACAATACACGTGACGATCCAGAGAGTTTTGTACATAGGAGATGACGGCGTCACCCAAGGCCGTCATTGTACAAGTATTAGTGACGGCCCATAACAATTTTACACATGACGGCGTCATAAGTGGATCTAGGCAATACGATTTCTATTATAGCGGCGAGTTGACGGTGTCACAACTCAATACATGACGCCGTCACCCCTTGTAATCTATATATAGTTTTCCAAATTTCATTCATTAGTGTGCAACTTTGAGGGAAAAATCCTAGGCCGATTTTTACAGCTTTTTCAAGGGTTTCAACCCTTTGAAACTTTCATGTTCTATTTGAGATAAGTACTCTTTTAATTCATTCAATATGTCTATGTGTTTTTTGAATATATCTTACGCTTGTCTTCAATTTAACATGCTAGGCTAGATCTCTCTTGTGTTTGCTTAGATGTAGTGAAACCTAGATGTTAATTATGGGTTGATTGTTTGTTTATAGTTGTTACGGAAGAATGTATTCGATGTTAGAAAAACTGGCAGACTTCCATTGGTAACTTGCTTGAACATCTTAAGAAACATGATCGGAGGTGTACTACGATTTTTGATTGTATTTAATGCGTAGGAGAATTCTAATGATCCCATGTTAGGAGCTTCTAACGGCTCGACATAGGAGTGAAGTAGGATCCTATAGAGTTAGGGAATATTGTACACGTCCCTACGACTAGTATTAAGGAATATGACCCGTCATCCATGCAATTGTAACAAGCTATCAACCTGTAAAAGATATCTAAGGAGTAATAAAACTTAAGTAAACACAACTTTCCCCATCAATGTTTACACCACTAGTATAATAAGTTTCATTTTCATTTCTGTTATTTTATTTTGATTGCATTTGTAGTTAGTTGGGTTAGTTGGCTAGCAACTAATTCCGCCCACTCTTCCAAAACCCGAGATTTTACTTGCTTTTATAAAATATAAAAATACAAAAAGAATCATCTCTCACCTCTAGACTTAGTTTAAAAGACTTTCTAATCCTAGCGACACTATTCCTGAGTTGAACGATCAATCCCCCGGTACTTGTCACTATACTATACTACAACGATCAGGTACACTGCCTGGTGGGGGTTGTAAGCTTCTCGAGATCCCTCGAGAGGTAAAGTCTGGTGCGATTCCCACGTATCACGGCGTATGGCATTTTAATTTTATATACAGTGCATTTAATAATTCGAGTACGGCGCATCTTTCCCCTAGATCCGACGTATTCTGTTTTTAATTAGAAAATTTTTAAAACCCTAACTGAGATATGGCGCATCTGTTATTCACATGCGAAACATTTAATTATTTTATTAAAAACAGTTTTCAAATTAATTAAATAGATACGACGCATCGATTTCTATCGATAGGCGCATCTTAATCTGAATCAAAAATCTTGTATTTTGAAACGTAACGCAGATACGACGCATTAGCTTTTGCTAATACGGCGCATCTAATTTTTATAAGTATAATTGATTTTGATAATTTAAACATACGGCGCATTTGATTTATTAAGTGCGGCGTATTGATTTTCTGAATAAAAGTCTAATTTATTTTTAACGATATAAGATACGGCGCATCCTATTCTTAGGATATGGCGCATCGTCTGCAGATATCAGCAACTTTTATCCTGAACGGGAAATTTTATTTAACCTTCTTGTATATTAGAAAGTTTTCACTTTGAAGTCTACTTGTTTTGAATTTCAGGAAGGATGTTTGATACTTTTCCCAGCTGGTTCGGAAAACCTAGAAAGAATCTTACTATCGATGAGTTCGTGCGCATAATTTCTGAGACAAGCAAAAAAGAACATGACGACATGGAGATTGAAGATCTCCTGGATGCAAAATATGAGCTGAAGATGAGTCTAACTTGAAGATTTTGGAATAAAGAAAAGTGCTCACCGGGAGACAACCCGGATTTATCTTTATTGTTTTTTTGTCAAGTCTGTCAGATCTGCAGTAAATGCGACACATCTCATCGCATAGATATGGCGTATCTACTACACAGATCATATCTTTTATTTTTCTGCAATTTCTTTTATTTTATTTTCTTTTTAGACTTTTAAACATTCTGTTATTTTATTTAATGCGGCGCATCTCTGGTTAAGGATCCTACACATCTTATTCTCTGATTCGTATTAATTCCAGGCTCGATATGGCGCATCCCTTTCCATGGATGCGGCGTATCGACTGACCTGATGATTTTTACAGATTTTAATTTTTAATTTTTTTTTAGGTTTTATTTTTACTAACTACTAATGAATTACGCACAAGTTGTGATCTTCTTAATTCAGGTGTGTTGCTTAATGGTGGTATTTTTATTTTCTATACTTTCTATGGAGACGCCATCCACAAGAAAGTAGATTTTGCTCAAGAAACGCATAATGGAGGGTCAAACCGAGCAAATCTCAGAGAAGTTTTCCGTTCTAATTATTTTAATTTCTAGTTTTTAACTTTTAATACAAACAACAAGGACATTGTTTAACTTAAGTGGGGGGATGAAGATTAGAACGCTTACTTTTCCTAAAATTTTCAAAAATATGCTTTAATCTATACTTAATATATCAAAATTTAAATTTTTTAGCATGTTTTTGTTAAATCTAAGTTGCATAGCTGCACACATAACTTTATTTGCTAAAACATTTTTTTGTGCATGTGACTAGTAAACTTTAGAACATGACTTGTATACTATTTGAGTCCACCATAATGAGTATTATTGCTATAATTGGAGTGACTTTTCTAACTTGGTAAATTTCTATGATTTCAACCAAAAAGCCTATATATGTTATGTTTTATTAACTAACTATATTGGTTAGTTAACCCCCGTATAAAACCTTTTGTTACTCTCATTTTTAGAGTAAGATACCCATAGAAAAACCCTCAGAGCTATTCCTTTCGTCTCATACACCTGTGTTAATTATTTCGTTACACCTTAAACCTTAGCCTACCCTGTAGATTAATGTCCGTGGTTAGTTTCTTTGGGCAAAGTGTGTTTCCTTGCGTTACCTGTGTTCGTGCGCACATTCATTATATTTGGTTAGGTCGGGAAATTGCACAATGCAATTGGAGTGAAAGTAAATATTGTATAACTTGAGTCTTGTTATTTTTCGTGTGTGTACTACTTTCACTATTTACTGTTATTTCTGAAGTTATGAAAAGTATGAAAAAATTATCGAGAATTATCATTATGATGATGTGGTAAAATTTTACACATCTTAGTTTATGTTGATGTTAAAAAAAATAAAAATAAATAAATAAATAAATAAATAAATTAAAAAATTAAAAAAAATAGAAAAGAAAAAGAAAGAAAAAGTTGGTAAGTTTGTTAAAAACCAACAGTGTAAAGTTTTGTATTAAGTGGATGATATCGCCACTATTTGTTGTTGTATTATATTTATTGATTGAATGGGAGTTGGCCATTATGTGAACGCTAACTATGGTTTATTCTTTGATTAAGAGTTTATTGAGTATAATTCGTGTCTACCTAAAGTGTGAGTTACATGAGTCAAAAAGCGTGAGTTATTCAATTATATGAGTCTTATTCATGGGATGGTTGGGAAAGTGATTAACCACACTTAGGACTTAATCTATTTGTTTGTTTATTTTTTATTTTTACACTAATTTATATCCTAAATGTTATCCATACCCAACTGTATTTTCGTATTCGTTGTTAGCTTTTTAGCATCCGGATATGATGATACCCAAGTAAGAATGTTAAATGTATGAATAAGGTAGTGCCCATCCGAGTATTAGATTAATTGACTAACGCGCCAACGATCTGGTGTGTGACTTGGTGACCGTTCGTTATGCAAATAACGTGCCAGCGATCCAAAAAGCATACTAGTGACCATCCGTTAGTTGAAACGTTGAGGACTCGCGCCAGCGATCTACTAATTTTTTACAGGAAATGTTTGAACGGAGCTAGGTTTAACCCTTAAGCCTCAAAACCCTTTTTACCATTTTAGACTTGTCACTCCTTAGCTTTAGTGGAGGAGATGTGTATCCTTGCTAAGCATATGATAGAATATTTGTCATAACTAAACAATTAAATGATTAGATCTGTTTGAATTGTATATTTAAATTTTGTTTCTAACTCGTTAAGTGTTTGGTTTTGCAATTATGATAAGACGAATAAGTGCTTAATTATAAAAATACATCCTAATATCTTTTAGGATACATTTTCATAAATAATCTAAAGGTTTATTTGGGGACAAGTAAAGTTCAAGTGGGGGGATATTTGATGACATCAAATAAGTACATTATATTGTCATCATTTGTCCTATTTAATTGACTTATTTTACTATATTTTATATGAGAATTGGTGCTTTAATGTTTACTTTAGTAATTCTCAGGTAAAAACAAGCAATTGGTGAAACTTGGCGATTTTAGACGAAATATGGAGCAAAATGATCAAGCTGGAAAAGTCTACTAAAATCCAGAAGATACGCTGCATCATTCTAGATAGATCCGCCGTACTATCATACTTAGATAAATTCGAAGACCATTGCCTGACTTTGAAGCATGCGCCGCATCTGATTATATCATGCGCCGCATATGAAACTTTGGTGAATGAAGAAAAAACAACTTGTTCTACTCTAGATACGCCGCATCACATTATCAACATACACCGTATCTATTTCAAGACTTCACCAAATACGATTCAAGATACTGAAGGACATGCGCCGCATAAGATTCAAGTTATGCCGCATCTGAAGACGGTGTACGAATATTCCAGAATATATTAATCCTGGACCCCACGCGAAGTTGAGTAGATGCGCCGCATCTACTACACAATGCGCCGCATCTAACCCTCAGACAGAACCTATAAACACCCCAAGAGTCTGACGAATTTAATGTGAAGAAGAACCCTAAGGATACGAATTCAGATGATCTGGCAACACAAGACACACCTCCAAAGATCTTAAAGCAGTAAGAAGGTCCTGCATGTACTTAATTCATTAAGTAGTTTTGTTTTATCTATAATAGTAAGCTTTAATTCATTAGGATTGATAGGCTTGTGGCCACAATACTGCTCCCCTTAAAATTTCTTTCCCATCAATTAAAGTTTATATATTGATGTTTTTGGTGACTTGTGTATGTGCTTTGATAACCTCTGTGTGTAGCTGAGTTTTGCGCGGGCTGCCATGCCCCCTTCTCGCATACTTATCTAGCATCTAGAAAGTGGGATACGCATAAGTGATCATTAAGAGTTTACTCACCTATATTTAGGATCCAACGAGATATATTAGATTATGATACATAACATATAAAACTAGCAATAAAATAAGTGACAAGCTACTTAAATATCAGGACATGCCTTCTATATGTATATATTATCTATTTATGTACGTGTTTGCTATTCGATGATTCGTTCTCATTAGTTTAATTTACTTTTTAACTACCAAATCGTGCTAGTCTCTCAGACTAAAACCCCCTTGCTTTAGATTAGATTGTAAAACTAACTTAGAATATTAAAATACTGATAGACTAACTAGGAATTACGTTCCACTCTTAGTGATCGACACTCTGCTTACCACTATATACATATTGATCGGATACACTGTCCGTTAGTGTGTGTGTTATAGGACAAGTTTTCTAAATATAAATGTAAACCTTGAAATAGGCAAATCACCCTATACTACACCGTGACACGCTGGACAACACCTCAGGTTTCCTAATATTTCGTATATATTTGTATTAGCCAGTGTGGGAACCTTGTCGGGCAAAGATCCACAGCTTAATAAAGGTTATAGACGCGGGTCATCATCTGGACCGGGGGGCCGGTCCGTAAGCTTACCTCGAAAGTGTTGCTTAGATGGTCTGCGTCCGTTATGGAGGATCCGGACCATGCCCTGCTCGTGGCTTGGGCTTTGGTAATATCCGGATATTTGTTTTGTTGGGTCGGGGCCCAATTGTTTTACAATACAGTCCAAGCCCAGTAGGCCTGTTATCCGTATTATACGTCATCAAGTCCCCCCAGTCTAGCATGTTCATTGCTTGCGTGCCTTTGTAGCGTGCGGTAAATGTTGCTTGACTAAGATTCTAGACGCTTCGTTCTGGGCATGAGGCTTCTCCGTGACGGATCTTTTGTGGTCAGCGGATAATATCGTAGGGTAAGCGTGGGCCGTTAGTAGCCCTTTCACCTTTTGGGCATGACCGTTTAATTATTTTACTTAGTTGCCATCCTTATCTTTTACTGCTGATCGTAACCGTTGATTGAGGCGTTTTTGACGAGCATCGTGTGTCAAATTTCTAGATGTCCCGTAGGTATAAATACCTAGGTTAGCGTGTCATGATTTTTTCCTTTTCTGCGCTTACTCTTCCGCTTTTAAGAGAATCTTTCGCAGTTTCTTTTTTCCGTTTCCTTGCCTTATTTCATCCCGCACGTTATCTTTAAACTTTTCGTGTGATGATGGTTAAAATTACGGAAGTTACGTCACATCTTACGCTAGGGAAACTTGACGAGTTGTGTCACCAGTGTCATATTATGTCGTTTCTCCATCTCGTTTTACCTGGTTCCGATCAGACCATCAACCAGCATCCTCCTGGGAAGATTGGTCTTTATAGTTGATTTTTTTATTACGCCGATCTTCGTTTACCGCTCTCTATTTTCTTCATTGAGGTTCTGAAGCATTATTGCATTAATATTTCATAGCTTTCCCTTTTTGGGGCGTGCAAGGTTTCTCATTTTGAAATTCTATGTCATGCTCATAACTTTGTTCCAACAGTAGCGTTGTTTCGTCATTTTTATGTTAATTATATAAAGAATGGGTGGCTTTCGTTTAGCAAATGCGCTAAAGATACTGGTACTTGCTATGATAAACCCTTGGATTCTGTGAAAGGTTGGAGCGACCGCTTTTTCAGGGTTCATGCATTTTCTTGCCCGAGTATCTTCCCTTGGCATACGGGTATTAGTGTTGAGATGGATTTGGTTCCTGAGTCTAGTGAGTATAGTGAGGAATAATATCACATCCTTATTGGCCAACCAACTCCGTTTTGTAGGAATCCGGAGGCTTTCCTTTGTTGGGTCGGCCTGAGCCACTATTATCCGTTTACGATGGACGACTATCCTTCATTCCGTCTTAATGGAGAAGGTTGGTGTTTTATGCATACTTTCCCATGTTCTGTTGCCTTCTTTTTTTTTCCCTTTTTTCTCTCTTTGTTAATTGTTTCTTCTTTGTCTATGCAGAGATAAGCGCTTATGCTTTTGTTACTCACATCGATCCGAGTCAGGTAAAGGTTGAAGCAAGACAACGGACGGAGGATGGTCCAAATTTTTGGATATTATCGCTGATCGGGATGTTCCACTTTCTCTGCCTCCACACAACCAAGCGGATGGTGAGGTTGATGCTAACGAAAGTGAGTTGCCCGGTCAGGGTGGTGGTACAAGGCCAGTGCAAGTGTCTCGACTCTTCTACCAAAGAGGTTGAGGGCGGATTACGGTTCCTTGAATAGGTCTACTACTTCTGGTAAGTCTAAGGCCGTTATCCAAAGTATGCTGACTAATAATATCCAAGGTTTGCACCATACATAGGAGTCGTTATCCCATATGCCTTTTTTACCTTTTCTTTCAGAACAAGGAGTTGGTTTTTAGCTTGATACTTCTGCCAAATCTTTTCTCTGTACTGTTCATCCTGCTGAGAGTTTTGTCGTTTCTTCTGAGTCTTCATCTTTTTCTAGTGCTCATGATGTTGAAGTTGGCTATTTTGTTAGGCCGTCTGTTCCCTCGGCGTTGGTTGCTACTACAACCACTACCTCTACTGCTTGCACATCGTTGAAGGGAAAAGGTAAAAACGATGCTTCTGAAGGTTATTACAGAGATGGTCAGGAAGGTTATTCCAGAGATGGGTTTTCTTGTGGTCGTATTCGCTCTGCTGCTGATGTGGATCCCAATGTCTTTGGTGAAGTCTTTATCTCATAGTGGAATGTGCCTTGCGGCTCTCGTTTGGATACTGCTGCTGATTGCCGCGAGGTACTTGATTGGTTTACTCCGCCTAGCTTCTGTTTTGAGATCCATAGTAAGGGGCATAAGTAGTTCTTTGAGGAGTTCAACTATCTGTCGGCCCGTCAGACTTCTTTTTGTGCGGAGGTGCGGTCGCCATGCTAAACATAATATTGCTCAAAAGCTAAAATTGTCTGCCCTCTGTGACCGTCAGGCTGGTCAACTAGAGGAAAGGGATACGGAGATTGAGAAGTTGAAGACGAAGGTATCTTGTCTCCGTACTGAGATATCTTCCTTGAAGTCATCAGATAATCCTTATGTTGCTGAGACATCGTCTCTTATGGAGGAAAATTTGAAGCTTAAGGGTGAGCGTGATTCACTCAAAGTAGAGTTAGTGGAGCTACGCTCATCCGTGAATGGTCAGGCTGCTTATTTTAAGATGGAACGTGCCCTATTTTCATCAACGTTGGCGGAGCTTCGATCTTCCTTGGAAGTTAAGGATCATGATCTCATGGACTTGAGTGCCATTGTTGTGGAAGCAAAGCGCCAAACCAAGTGGTCTACAGATCGGGTGTGTGCGGTGTTATATTTTTTCCTTTACTTTTTGTTGTTCGGTTTTCTCATCCTTTCCTTTTTTGATTTTTTGAACAGGCTCGCTTGTTTCAAGCTACTCTTGACACTTTGGAGAGTCTTTTTAAAGGAAATCAGGATGCTCAGATGAAATGGATTACTGATAGGTTGACCCAGTTGGATGTCCACCTTGCGGATATAGCTGTTCATCTTGATGAAGATTTTTATCCTCTATTCCTTACCGCTGTTGCTAGCTGTTGGTGGCTACTTGAGCGCGTTATGAAGTTTTTCCTTACTAAGTACTTAAACTCTTCGGAGTATTACGCGATGCTGCGCAAACTATTAAGTTGTGCTACTAGGAAGGGGATGTAGATGGGTTTAGATGCTGGTATTTTGCATGGTAAGGAGGGTAGGATGCTTGCGGATATTGCTGTGAATAATCCTTCTCCGGAAGCAGATTACAACTTCGCTTATCGGGCATTCTGTGAGTTTGATTTTCCTCTTTTGGCAGATTTATCTTTGCATAAGGATTCTGGTATCGAGGATGTCATGCACCTTCTCCTACTTGAGGCTGATGTTGCGGAGAAGCTTGGATTAGCCAATTTGCAACCTAGCTTGGAGCAACTTTCCGTACCTCGTATTAGAGGTAACTTAGTTGTTGGTGAAGCTGCTTTGTCGTCGTCCTTAGCCGTTGTGTGCCAAAGAGTTAAGAAGATTAGAGAGAGTATTTCTACTGGTCAGCTTGTCCTTGCGGATTTGTTTACCCCTCTGGTTAAGCCTTTGTCTTCTGAGGTTTTATTGGGTTCGGGGACCGCTTCTACCAGTGAGCCTATTGCTACTAATGTGAATGCTCCATCCACATCTTCTTTTCCCGCTATGTCTAATGGCCTTTTTCAACATATGATATCCCGGTCTCGGACATTGAGAAAGATGGGGATGTTACTACTTTGATTCCCTTTTCTGGTTCTCGTGGATAAAAGCTTGAAGTTATGACGGAGCAAAGTCATGCGGAATGACCTTTAATGATATTGTTTGCCACGACGACCTGTGGCCTTTCTTTGAACAGCCTTTTTGTATGTGAACTATTATTCCACTTGTTAGTAACGATTTTTGTAGTCCGTTGTAACTTCCGTGATGCGTTCCGTAATTGGATATGTTATTTTACCTTGTTCATTTTGTTTGCATATTTTAGCGTTCTTGCGTATGTCATGCTTATACGTGTATAGCTTTTATGAATGTTTTTATTATTTGCGTTGTGGTTACGTCTAACCTTTTTGTGGTTTGTTTGCACTTTGTGATTTGTGCTTTGCTAGTATTAAAATACGTACTCGTATATAATTTATTTTTAGTCTTAGTTGGATATTTGTGGGTTATCCTCTCGTACCGGGCTTGCAATACCTCTTACGTACTTATGAGTTAATTGATAGGGTACTCACCCTTCTGTTATGGGGAATAACATTTTTGGGTCATGCCCCGGCGTGCGCGTCTTACTCACATATATGAATATCTTTGAAAAGTAAATATTAAAACTTGTAAAAGTAAATTAGTGAAGGTAGCTAGGCTTCACTGTTCATTAAAATCTTTAAAGTAGTTACAATTGAGATTTTATTCAAAAATTACAATTAAGAGATTTTTGTTATACGAACGGATGTTTGATTCACCGGGGTGATCCTTCCTATTACATTATAATGGCGTTCCTTGGCATTTTTCCATGTTGTATTCTGGCGGATGTAGGCCTTCTTTCCTTAGTGTTTATGCTAAAGAGTCTTCGGCTGCGTATATTCCGCACTTTTGCGGAAGTTGATGCTTGTGTTAGCTTTATATTATTTTTCATGATTGTCATGCAATCAGTCCGGAGATTTACCAGTGTCAGGTCATGCTGATTTTGTGTAGCTTCCCTTGGTTCCGCATTGCTTGGCAGGCGGATTTGGCTGGTCCGGGGAGCTGAGGATCAGGGACCATTTTAGCAATTGGTGGTTTTACACTATGAGATAGGATACATGGTGTATCTTTCCTTCCATTCTCGTCTGTAGTCTTCTTATGTTTTAGGTTTTATAGGTGTTGCCTCCCGTTTGTGTCTTAATACTTGGTTGGTTGTATTCGTAGTCCGGAGACTTTTCTTGCTCTTTTCCTTGCTGATCTTGTGTAGCGTCCCTTTATGCCGCTCTGTAAATGGACAGTTTTATCCGTGTGGCTAAAGACCAGTGGTTACTTTATCGGTTAGTTATTCGTCGCCATGATGTAGGAAATTTGAGTAGATTTTCCGCTCCGTTCATGGTTTTCTTTCTAACCGTTATCCAAGCAGTGAGCTTGCTCCTCTCGTTATTCCTCACAGGCTATATATAGACTGAGGATGGGAAGTTCATCGACTTCATCCTTGGTTGATTGACATTGTAGGGTGAAGCCTCTAGATGTCTGGATGTCCATTTTCATGATGGAGCATCCTTTGGTTATGCTTCAGTGTGCTTCCCTACAGATGTACACGTATCCGCATTCTATCCCTCCCGTCAGCGAACCCCGATGACTCGTTCTTCCCCTTTATGCTTACTCGCCAGGTGGATCGATACCCGTGCTTTGCCGCTATTGACCAGGTGTTTAATGGGAATCCTAACTCGAAGCTAGGCCATTGCCATTTGCGCGATCCCAGGTATACATTTGGGTCTGTGCTGTCGGTATACCCATTTTGTGTCCATGGCACTTGGTCTCTTTTTCGGATGACGGTCGTTCAGGCTGGTCGGTGTGCACTTATGTGGGGGAAGGTAAGACCTCTTCTTTGTGTAAGCGTGATACAATTGCTTCCGCATTACTCGAGGGAAGAGGTAGATATCGATTCAATGGGGAACTTGGATGAATGGGATTTGAGGAGTCTTTGATGCGTGGGATTGCGCCCTCGCAAAAGGTTTTACCTCTCAAGGGATCTTGAGAAGCTTGCAATCCCCACCAGGCAGTGTACCTGTTCGTTGTAGTATAGTATAGTGACAAGTACCGGGGGATTGATCGTTCAACACAGGAATAGTGTTCGCTAGGATTAAAAAGTCTACTAAACTAGGTCTAAAGGTGAGGGATGATTCTTTTTGTATTTTTATATTTTTATAAAAGCAAGTAAAATCTCAGGTTTTTAAGGAGTGGGCGGAATTAGTTGCTAGTCAACTAACCCAATTAACTAAATATGCAATCAAAATAAAATAAAATAAACTAAAACTAAATTTTGGTGTAAACAATAATAAGAGAAAATGTGTTTACTTAGATTTCATTACTCCATAGATATCTTTTACCGGTTGATTAGCTTGTTACAATTGTATGGATGACGGGTTATATTCCTTAATACCAGTCGTAGGCCCGTGTACGAAATTCCCTAACTCTATAAGCTCCTACTTCACTCCTATATCGAGCCGACTAAAAGCTCCTAACTTGGGATCATTAGAATTCGCATATGCATTAAATACAACCATAAATCGTAGTACACCTCCGATCATGTTTCTTAAGACGTTCAAGCAAGTTATCAATTGGAAGTCTGCCAGTTTTCTTAAGCCTAACGTCGAATACAATCATCCACAACAACTATAAACAAACCATCAACCAATAATCAGCATCTAGGTTTCATTACATCTAAGCAAACACAATAAAAACCTAGCCTAGCATGTTAAAAAGAAGAAAAGCATAAGGTAAAATCACACAACACATAGATATATTGTATGATTATTGGAAAACTTATCTTCAATTGAACATGGATGAAACAAGGGTTGAAACCCTTATTATTACAAAAAATTCGTCTAAGGTTTTCACAAAGAAGCTCTCCAAAAGTTCCACCCCTCTAATGAATGAAAAGTAGAAAACTATATATAGATTTTACACCTTGACGGAGTCACGTTTTAGCTTGTGACGCCGTCAACTCGCCGCCAAGATAAAATTCGTATTGCCTAGATCCACTTCTGACGTCGTCATTTGTAAATTTACTCTGGGCCGTCACATGTGGTTTGACCCTGACGGCCTTAGTGAAGCCGTCAGGCCAAATTGCCTTGAAAATGCTATGGCCGTCATGTGTATTTTCCACATCCACCTCTTTTTCCAAGCTTGACGCCGTCAGGTACTGTTCCCAGCAAGGATTTTGAGACTTTGTCGTTTTCTTCACTTTTTCGCTCCAAAAATGTCCAAAATGCTTCTTTTCGGAAATTTCCTCTCAGAAGTACCTAAAATGACAAAAGGAACGATTTAAGCCAATAATTGATCAAATAATTACGAATTCGGGCTTAAATGACCCCCCAAAAGCGGTACACTTTTCGCCTTATCTAATATCCTTACACTTGAGATTTGCTTGTCCTCAAGCAAATGCGCTTTTATTCTAATAAAAATACAAGTTAAGGGTTATTTAACACTAAGATAAAAGTAATTACAACAAATAGTCGTTCCACTTAAAACCAAAAACAAGCACGGAGGTTATACACTAGCACCTCACAAATAGTGTTTAGATACTCACATCTCTCGGGTGTAATTAAGTATATATCATAATAAGGAAATGGAAAACATCTCTAACTACCTGTCATAGCAAATAGATTACCATAGGCTTGGGAAAGGATCAAACCTCCACCACTTGGCGTAAGCACCTAGGATAAACTATCAAAGAGGTCTTTTGAAGGGTTATAACGTGAGGTGTAGGGATATGGTAAACACGGTTTTGTTGGATAAAGGCAATATTTACTGGTGGCGAGTTAATCATCTTGGTTAATTACATGTACAATATGGTGTTGCTAAGCCAAGACTCGACTCGACTTAAGCTAATCACGAACTAACAAAAACATAAAAAGAAACGGGATGGTAGTCCGTATGTTTTTTTTCTTTTTCTTTTTCTTTTTTTTTTCTTTTTTTTAACTTTTTCGATTTTTTTTATTTTTTTTATTTTTTTTATTTATTTATTTTTTTTTTGCATTCACTTTTACCCTACCATCCAAAATAATACATCATAGGGAATTTGCATTCCCTTTACACTTGAACTTTTACATACTTTACAATTAAATATTCTAATTACTCGAATTAAGATAATCAAAATACTTGGAGTACTTTTTAAGATTAACGTACATATGGGGGTAATATATGATGTTCTTCCCCATTACTCCATAACACAAGTACTTTACTCACGAGTCCCAATCGTCCCAAAACAATATGTACAAGATATGACTCGACTAAGCAACCATGTAACCAATTACATAATTAACTAAGGGTTTAAATAAATAACAATAATGCACTAAAGATGAGTGCATACACGGAAGGATAAGGCGATTTGGTTACAAATTTGGGGTGGATTGTAAACAAATTCTTCCATTAAGTAAAATGCTTAAAGTTAGAAACAAAAAGATAGGTTCGGAGGGGTATACTAGGGGTATCGTGTACTAAAAATGAGTACAACACAAAGGTGTAGGAAAAATTAATTGACTTTACTAGTCAAGGTAATTAGCTTAAATGGTCAAGTAATTATGATACGGGTTTAAAACAAGGGTGATCCTAATACCTCTTATCTTGTAGTAAATCCAACTACACGAATGTAGTCTCACTAGTGGACTCGGGATGCATCACTAACGCAAGTTCTAGAATCTAAATACTACTGTTACACTCATAAGCACTAATAATGAATGCTTTTCCTAACAAATCTAAAGGCGAACCTCACCTATTTGGGTGAAAATTTTTTCTGAGTGGTGCGGTTTTTGTGCTAGTTATACAACTCATATCCATGAGACACTTATTAAGGCTAAAGCTTCACTCCTAAATGTTGTAAAAAAATTTAAATTTGGCGCTAAAATAGCACTAACAAGTATTTCTCTTAGTTTTATTACACACCTACTATTGAACAAACAAACTCAAGCATAATTGTATTCTCAAAAGTATCATCATTTACCCTCCCCTCACACTTAAGCTGAACATTGTCCCCAATGTTCAATAAAAAGATGTAAAAGAAAATAAGGTAAAAGAATGAAAACAAATACTCCCCTGATTCGTTCGGTGTGGATAGTGCGTCAACAAGGTTAGATCTTCTTCCAAGAAAATGAACTTTGAAAGCTTCCCTCTAGAAATATAAATCATCCTCTTGTCCAATGTAACCTATTAAACCTGAGAAAACAATCAAGGCAAACCTCGCGTAAAATCGGCGGTAATCTATATATACTAAAAATACTAAAAAACAAATTAAGATATAATGCTAGTGGAATGAATGTTTGCAGATTTCATGGAGTTTTATAAAACTAAAGAATCACCAAAAACTTTAAGACTCGGATATAAACAAAACTCGCAAAAATTTTCAGAATTTTAGTACCTGACGCCGTCAGGTTTTAACTCCTGATGCCGTCAAAATGTTTCTGAAAAAATCTCATGTTAAGTTTCGTATTTCCTAGATCCACTTCTGACGCCGTCATTTGTAAATTTACTCTCGGCCGTCACATGTGTTTTGATCCTAACAGCCTTGGTGACGCCGTCAGGCTAAATTGCCTTGAAAATGCTCTGGGCCGTCATGTGTATTTTCCACATCCATCTCTTTTGCCAAGCTTGACGCCGTCACTTGCATTGCCTTGACGCTGTCAGGTACTGTTCCCAGCAAGGATTTTGAGACTTTGTCGTTTTCTTCACTTTTTCGCTCCAAAAACGTCCAAAATGCTTCCTTTCAGAAAATTCCTCTCAAAAGTACCTAAAATGACAAAAGGAACGATTTAAGCCAATAATTGATCAAATAATTACGAATTCGCGCTTAAATGACCCCCCAAAAGAGGTACACTTTTCGCCTTATCAAATACCCTTACACTTGAGATTTTCTTGTCCTCAAGCAAATGCGCTTTTATTCTAATAAAAATACAAGTTAAGGGTCATTTAACACTAAGATAAAAGTAATTACAACAAATAGTCGTTCCACTTAAAACCAAAAACAAGCACAGAGGTTATACACTAGCACCTCACAAATAGTGTTTAGATACTCACATCTCTCGTGTGTAATTAAGTATATATCATAATAAGGAAATGGAAAACATCTCTCACTACCTGTCATAGCAAATAGATTACCATAGGCTTGGGAAAGGATCAAACCTCCACCACTTGGCGTAAGCACCTAGGATAAACTATCAAAGAGGTCTTTTGAAGGGTTATAACGTGAGGTGTAAGGATATGGTAAACACGGTTTTGTTGGATAAAGGCAATATTTACTGGTGGCGAGTTAATCATCTTGGTTAATTACATGTACAATATGGCGTTGCTAAGCCAAGACTCAACTCGACTTAAGCTAATCACGAACTAACAGAAACATAAAAAGAAACAGGATGGTAGTCCGTATGTTTTTTTTTCTATTTCTTTTTCTATTTTATTTTCTTTTTTTTTAACTTTTTCGATTTTTTTTTATTTTTTTATTTTATTTTTTTATTTTTTTGCATACACTTTTACCCTACCATCTAAAATAATACATCATAGGGAATTCGCATTCCCCTTACACTAGAACTTTTACATATTTTACAATTAACTATTCTAATGACTCTAATTAAGGTAATCAAAACACTTGGAGTACTTCTTAAGATTAACGCACAGATAGGGGTAATATATGATGTTCTTCCCCATTACTCCATAACACAAGTACTTTACCCATGAGTCCCAATCATCACAAAATAATATGTACAAGATATGACTCGACTTAGCAACCATGTAACCAATTACATAATTAACTAAGGGTTTAAATAAATAACAATAATGCACTAAAGATGAGTGCATACACGGAAGGATAAGGCAATTTGGTTACAAATTTGGGGTGGATTGTAAACAAATTCTTCCTTTAAGTAAAATGCTTAAAGTTGGAAACGAAAAGATAGGCTCGGAGGGGTATACTAGGGGTATCGTGTACTAAAAATGAATACAACACAAAGGTGTGGGAAAAATTAATTGACTTTACTAGTCAAGGTAATTGGCTTAAATGGTCAAGTAATTATGATACGGGTTTAACACAAGGGTGATCCTAATACCTCTTATCATGTAGTAAATCCTACTACACGAATGTAGTCTCACTAGCGGTCTCGGGATGCATCACTAACGCAAGTTCTAGAATATAAATACTACCGGTACACTCATAAGCACTAATAATGAATGCTTTTCCTAACAAATCTAAAGGCGAACCTCACCTATTTGGGTGAAAATTTTTTCTAAGTGGTGCGGTTTTTGTGCTAGTTAAACAACTCCTATCCATGAGACGCTTATTAAGGCTAAAGCTTACTCCTAAATGTTGTAAAAAAATTTAAATTTGGCGCTAAAATTGCCCTAACAAGTATTTCTCTTAGTTTTATTACACACCTACTATTGAACAAACAAACTCAAGCATAATTGTATTCTCAAAAGTATCATCATTTACCCTCCCCTTACACTTAAGCTGAACATTGTCCCCAATGTTAAATAAAAACATGTAAAAGAAAATAAGGTAAAAGAATGAAAACAAATACTCCCCTGATTCGTTCGGTGTGGATAGTGCGTCAAAAAGGTTAGATCTTCTTCCAAGAAAATGAACTTTGAAAGCTTCCCTCTAGAAATATAAATCATCCTCTTGTCCAATGTAACCTGTTAAACCTGAGAAAACAATCAAGGCAAACCTCGCGTAAAATCGGCAGTAATCTATATATACTAAAAATACTAAAAAACAAATTATGATATAATGCTTGTGGAATGAATGTTTGCAGATTTCATGGAGTTTTATAAAACTAAAGAATCAACAAAAACTTTAAGAATCCGATATAAACAAAACTCGCAAAAATTTTCAGAATTTTAGTACCTGACGCCGTCAGGTTTTAACTCCTGACGCCGTCATAATGTTCCTGCAAAAATCTCATGTTAAGATTCTGGAAAATTTCTGGAAAAACTTATGCCTCACTTCCTAGAAAATTATGCAAAACATCATTATGACTCGATACAAGCATTTGACACAAAGAATTACTAATACACATGTTCATTTAATATTGTTGTGGTTCATGTCCAATTTTGTTCTTATAAACAAATTTTGGTTTCCCTTATACTTAGCTTTTGCAAAATACATTTATATGTAATTAAGACGAAGTTAAAAATGAAATAAAGCATTTTCACAATTTATTTTGAACCATGATCCATAAACAATAAAAATAAAATACACAAATGGAAACAAATAAAATCAAACAAACAAAACTAATAAAACATGGGTTGCCTCCCAAGAAGCGCTTTTCTTTATTTACGAGTCTTGTAGCTAGACTCAAGGTCATGGGCTATTACGTGACCTCGTCATCGGTTCCTGTTTCTAGGTCATCCTCAATCTTTGTTTTGTATTCCGGACCTAGTTGCAAGCATTCCTTGTAGAAACCAAATATCTTATTCATAACATAGTCTACTCCTCTACATCTATCCTCGTCATTCCTATAGTAGACCGCTTGCTTGTGTTCTTTTTCAATGTCTGACAAGAGCCGGAATTGTTCAATATTATATGGCATTTGGTTGGCTATCTCATCGCTCTCATCTTTAAACCTAACTCTACCTAGAGATTGGTTATAATTTATCTTAGAAGCCTCAACAAACGCTTTTCCGAACAATACTTGACTTAGGCAACCATCTATTACCAGACGAATATCCTCTACAATCACAAAATCGGTAACATAAGTGAAGTTTCCTACAAAGACATGTAATCCTTTCACTCTTCCCACAAAGTTACTCATCCAACTCGTGTTGGGCATCATCCTATATCCAAGTTGCTTCTTCATTACCCAATTATAATAGGTCCTAGTCATAATGTTTATGGGAGACCTAAGATCGATGTAAGCTTTCCACACATGCATATGCCCAATGTTCCATGGTATGTTGATGTTAGAGGGATCACCCGCTTTGATGAGTGGTGAACCAAGGACATATGGTATCTCGAGGTCATTGAATAGATCCTTATGGTATTCCCGTTCTTTCTTGGTGGGTAACCTATCAAAGTATTCCTCTACATTTTCTACTTCCTCAACTCTCTCTTCCTTTTTCTCTACAACTTCCTTAATCTCATCCGTGTCACTTTCTTCCTTATTATTGTCAACCGGCTTAATAGTAACTACGTTGACAAAGTGGACGTGTTTAGATGATGAGGGGTCCTTAATTTGGGTTCCGCTACTAGCGTCCCTAGTGTCCTTCTTTGGTGTAGTTAGCACTTGGTTGTTGAGAGCTTTCAACAACTTGTCAATTTTAGTGGTCATCTCCGCTTGTTGTTGATTGAATTCGGATTCAAACTTAGCTATGCCGGCCTCTTGAGATGCCATAAATTTGGACATCAATCCTTCAAGATTATTGGTACTACCATTGTTGTTAGAAGGATTGTTTTTGAAAGTATGGTTAAAGGTTGGACCGTTTGGTTGGTAACGATAAGGTGGGTTGGAAGAATTGTTTTGGGGCATGTTTTGGTTTTGCTTCCACCTAAGGTTAGGGTGATCTTTCCAAGAGGGGTTGTATGAATCACCGTAAGGTTTTTGCTTGGGTTTGAAAGTGTACCACCTGTCTCCCGCTCCGTCGGTACGCGAGGATGCGTAATCCACAAAAGCTTGTTCGGGGTGTTCCATGCAATCACGAGTGTCACGGGGACCACTACATAATTCGCATGAAGAAGTAATTTTTTTCACTTGGCTTGAAGGTTTAGGAGCTTCGTAGGATTTCATGAGAAACATCACTTTGTCTTCAAGTTAAATGATCCTACGGTCAGGAGTGCTTGAATTGTTTGATGGCAAAGATATCGCCTTGACCGTTTTGTTCAAATCACGGGGATCATTCCAACTTTCGTTGTCATAGAGAGCAAGATCTTCTATGAGTTCCCATGATTCTTCCGCACTTCGATCATGTAGCATGCCACCGGCCGCTTGGTTGCTAGTCAACTAACCTAATTAACCAAAGACGCAATGAAAATAAAATAAAATAAACTAAAACTAAATTGTGGTGTAAACAATAATAAGAGAAAATTTGTTTACTTAGATTTCATTACTCCCTAGATATCTTTTACCGGTTGATTAGCTTGTTACAATTGCATGGATGACGGGTTATATTCCTTAATACCAGTCATAGTGCCGTGTACGAAATTCCCTAACTCTATAAGCTCCTACTTCACTCCTATATCGAGCCGACTAAAAGCTCCTAACATGGGATCACTAGAATTCGCTTATGCATTAAATACAACCATAAATCGTAGTACACCTCCGATCATGTTTCTTAAGACGTTCAAGCAAGTTACCAATTGGAAGTCTGCCAGTTTTCTTAAGCCTAACATCGAATACAATCATCCACAACAACTATAAACAAACCATCAACCAATAATCAACATCTAGGTTTCATTACATCTAAGCAAACACAATAAAAACCTAGCTTAGCATGTTAAAAAGAAGAAAAGCATAAGGTAGAATCACACAACACATAGACATATCGTATGATTATTGGAAAACTTATCTTCAAATTAACATGGTCGGAACAAGGGTTGAAACCCTTATTATTAAAAAAAAATTGTCTAAGGTTTTCATAAAGAAGCTCTCCAAAAGTTCCACCCCTCTAATGAATGAAAATTAGAAAACTGTATATAGATTTTACACCTTGACGGCGTCACGTTTTAGCTTGTGATGCCGTCAACTCGCCGCCAAGATAAAATTCGTATTACCTAGATCCACTTCTGACGCCGTCATTTGTAAATTTACTCTGGGCCGTCACACGTGTTTTGAGCCTGACAGCCTTGGTGACGCCGTCAGGCCAAATTTCCTTGAAAATGCTCTGGGCCGTCATGTATATTTTCAACATCCACCTCTTTTGCCAAGCTTGACGCCGTCACTTGCATTGCCTTGACGCCGTCAGGTACTATTCCCAGCAAGGATTTTGAGACTTTGTCGTTTTATTCACTTTTTCGCTTCAAAAACGTCCAAAATGCTTCCTTTTGGAAATTTCCTCTCAAAAGTACCTAAAATGACAAAAAGAACGATTTAAGCCAATAATTGATCAAATAATTATGAATTCGGGCTTAATGACCCCCCAAAAGCGGTACACTTTTCGCCTTATCAAATACCCTTACACTTGAGATTTGCTTGTCCTCAAGCAAATGCGCTTTTATTCTAATAAAAATACAAGTTAAAGGGTCATTTAACACTAAGATAAAAGTAATTACAATAAATAGTCATTCCACTTAAAACCAAAAACAAGCACGGAGGTTATACACTAGCACCTCACAAATAGTGTTTAGATACGCACATCTCTCGGGTGTAATTAAGTATATATCATAATAAGGAAATGGAAAACATCTCTCACTACCTGTTATAGCAAATAGATTACCATAGGCTTGGGAAAGGATCAAACCTCCACCACTTGGCGTAAGCACCTAGGTTAAACTATCAAAGAGGTCTTTTAAAGGGTTATAACGTGAGGTGTAGGGATATGGTAAATACGGTTTTGTTAGATAAAGGCAATATTTACTGGTGGCGAGTTAATCATCTTGGTTAATTACATGTACAATATGGCGTTGCTAAGCCAAGACTCGACTCGACTTAAGCTAATCACGAACTAACAAAACATAAAAACAAAACGGGATGGTAGTCCGTATGTTTTTTTTCTTTTTCTTTTTCTATTTCTTTTTCTTCTTTTTAACTTTTTCGATTTTTTTTTTTTTTTTTTTTTTTCATACACTTTTAACCTACCATCCAAAATAATACATCATAGGGAATTTGCATTCCCCTTACACTTGAACTTTTACATACTTTACAATTAACTATTCTAATGACTCGAATTAAGGTAATCAAAACACTTGGAGTACTTTTTAAAATTAACGCACATATGCGGGTAATATATGAGGTTCTTCCCCATTACTCCATAACACAAGTACTTTACCCATGAGTCCCAATCGTCCTAAAATAATATGTAAAAGATATGACTCGACTTAGCAACCATGTAACCAATTACATAATTAACTAAGGGTTTAAATAAATAAAATAATGCACTAAAGATGAGTGCATACACGGAAGGATAAGGCGATTTGGTTACAAATTTGAGGTGGATTGTAAACAAATTCTTCCTTAAAGTAAAATGCTTAAAGTTAGAAACGAAAAGATAGGCTCGGAGGGGTATACTAGGGGTATCGTGTACTAAAAATGAGTACAACGCAAAGGTGTGGGAAAAATTAATTGACTTTACTAGTCAAGGTAATTGGCTTAAATGGTCAAGTAATTATGATACGGGTTTAACACAAGGGTGATCCTAATACGTCTTATCATGTAGTAAATCCTACTACACGAATGTAGTCTCACTAGCGGTCTCGGGATGCATCACTAACACAGGTTCTAGAATCTAAATACTACCGATACACTAATAAGCACTAATAATGAATGCTTTTCCTAACAAATCTAAAGGCGAACCTCACCTATTTGGGTGAAAATTTTTTCTGAGTGTTACGGTTTTTGTGCTAGTTATACAACTCCTATCCATGAGACGCTTATTAAGGCTAAAGCTTCACTCCTAAATGTTGTAAAAAAATTTAAATTTGCCGCTAAAATTGCCATAACAAGTATTTCTCTTAGTTTTATTACACAGCTACTATTGAACAAACAAACTCAAGCATAATTGTATTCTCAAAAGTATCATCATTTATCCTCCCCTTACACTTAAGCTGAACATTATCCCCAATGTTCAATAAAAAGATGTAAAAGAAAATAAGGTATGGATAGTGCGTCAACAAGGTTAGATCTTCTTCCAAGAAAATGAACTTTGAAAGCTTCCCTCCAGAAATATAAATCATCCTCTTGTCCAATGTAACCTGTTAAACCTGAGAAAACAATCAAGGTAAACCTCGCGTAAAATCGACGGTAATCTATATATACTGAGAATACTAAAAAACAAATTAATATATAATGCTTGTGGAATGAATGTTTGAAGATTTCATAGAGTTTTTTAAACTAAGGAATCAACAAAAACTTTAAGACTCCGGTATAAACAAAACTCGCAAAATTTTTTAGAATTTTAGTACCTGACGCCGTCAGGTTTTAACTCCTGACACCGGCATAATGTTCCTGCAAAAATCTCATGTTAAGTTTCTGGAAAATTTCTGGAAAAACTTATGCCTCACTTCCTGGAAAATCCTGCAAAACATCATTATGACTCGATACAAGCATTTGACTCAAACAATTACTAATACACATGTTCATTTAATATTGTTGTGGTTCATGTCCAATTTCATTCTTATAAACAAATTTGGGTTTCTCTTACACTTAGCTTTTGAAAAATACATTTATATGTAATTAAGACGAAGTTAAAAATGAAATAAAGCATTTTCATAATTTATTTTGAACCATGATCCATAAACAATAAAAATAAAACACGCATACGGAAACAAATAAAATCAAACAAACAAAACAAATAAAACATGGGTTGCCTCCCAAGAAGCGCTTTTCTTTATTTACGAGTCTTGTAGCTAGACTCAAGGTCATGGGCTATTACGTGACCTCGTCATCGGTTCCTGTTCCTAGGTCATCCTCAATCTTAGTTTTGTATTCGCAGGCATTCCTTGTAGAAACAGAATATCTTATTCATAACATAGTCTACTCCTCTACATGTATCCTCGTCATTCCTATAGTAGACCGCTTGCTTATGTTCTTTTTCAATGTCTGACAATAGCCGGAATTGTTCAATCTTATATGGCATTTGGTAGGCTATCTCATCGCTCTCATATTTAAACCTAACTATACCTAGAGATTGGTTATAATTCATCTTAGAAGCCTCAACAAACGCTTTTCCGAACAATACTTGACTTAGGCAACCATCTATTACCAGACGAATATCCTCCACAATCACAAAATCGGTAACATAAGTGAAGTTTCCTACAAAGACATGTAATCCTTTCACTCTTCCCGCAAATTTACTCATCCAACTCGTGTTGGGCATCATCCTATATCCAAGTTGTTTCTTCATTACCCAATTATAATAGGTCCTAGTCATAATGTTTATGGGAGACCTAAGATCGATGTAAGCTTTCCACACATGCATATGCCCAATGTTACATGGTATGTTAATGTTAGAGGGATCACCCGCTTTGATGAGTGGTGAACTAAGGACGTATGGTGTCTCGGGGTCATCGAATAGATCCTTATGGTATTCCCGTTCTTTCTTGGTGGGTAACCTATCGAAGTATTCCTCTACATTTTCTACTTCCTCAACTCTCTCTTCCTTTTTCTCTACAACTTCCTTAATCTCATCCGTGTCACTTTCTTCCTTATTAGTGTCAACCGGCTTAATAATAACTACATTGACAAAGTGGACATGTTTAGATGATGAGGGGTCCTTAATTTGGGTTCTGCTACTAGTGTCCTTAGTGTCCTTCTTTGGTGTAGTAAGCACTTGGTTGTTGAGAGCTTTCAACAACTTGTCAATTTTATTGGTCATCTCCACTTGTTGTGGATTGAATTCGGATTCAAACTTAGTTATGCGGGCCTCTTAAGATGCCATAAATTTGGACATCAATCCTTCAAGATTATTGGTACTACCATTGTTTTTGGAAGGATTGTTGTTGAAAGTACGGTTAGAGGTTGGACCGTTTGGTTGGTAACGATTAGGTGGGTTGGAAGAATTGTTTTGGGGCATGTTTTGGTTTTGCTACCACCTAAGGTTAGGGTGATCTTTCCAAGAGGGGTTGTATGAATAAGCGTATGGTTTTTGCTCAGGTTTTGAAGTGTACCACTTGTCTCCCGCTCCGTCGGTACGCAAGGATGCGTAATCCGCAAAAGCTTATTCGGGGAGTTCCATGCAACCACGAGTGTCACGGGGACCACTACATAATTCGCATGAAGAAGTGATTTTGTTCACTTGGCTTGAAGGTTTAGGAGCTTCGTAGGATTTCATGAGAAACTTCACTTGGTCTTCAAGTTCCATGATCCTACGGTCGGGAGTGCTTGAATTGTTTGAAGGCAAAGATATCGCCTTGACCGTTTTGTTCAAATCACGGGGATCGTTCCAACTTTCATTGTCATAGAGAGCAAGATCTTCTATGAGTTCCCATGATTCTTCCACACTTCGATCACGTAGCTTACCACCGGCCACTTGGTTGCTAGTCAACTAACCTAATTAACTAAAGATGCAATGAAAATAAAATAAAATAAACTAAAACTAAATTGTGGTGTAAACAATAATAAGAGAAAATGTGTTTACTTAGATTTCATTACTCCCTAGATATCTTTTACCGGTTGATTAGCTTGTTACAATTGCATGGATGACGGGTTATATTCCTTAATACCAGTCGTACGGCCGTGTACGAAATTCCCTAACTCTATAAGCTCCTACTTCACTCCTATATCGAGCCGACTAAAAGCTCCTAATATGGGATCACTAGAATTCGCTTATGCATTAAATACAACCATAAATCATAGTACACCTCCGATCATGTTTCTTAAGACGTTCGAGCAATGTACCAATTCGAAGTCTGCTAGTTTTCTTAAGCCTAACATCGAATACAATCATCCACAACAACTATAAACAAACCATCAACCAATAATCAACATCCAGGTTTCATTACATCTAAGCAAACACAATAAAAACCTAGCCTAGCATGTTAAAAAGAAGAAAAGCATAAGGTTGAATCACACAACACATAGACATATCGTATGATTATTGGAAAACTAATCTTCAATTGAACATGGATGGAACAAGGGTTGAAACCCTTATTATTACATAAAATTCTTCTAGGGTTTTCACAAAGAAGCTCTCCAAAAGTTCCACCCCTCTAATGAATGAAAATTAGAAAACTATATATAGATTTTACACCTTGATGGCATCACGTTTTAGCTTGTGACACCGTCAACTCGCCGCCAAGATAAAATTCGTATTGCCTAGATCCACTTCTGACGCCGTCATGTGTAAATTTACTCTGGCCCGTCACATGTGTTTTGACCCTGACGGCCTTGGTGACGCCGTCAGGCCATATTGCCTTGAAATTGCTCTGGGCTGTCATGTGTATTTTCCACATCCCCCTCTTTTTCTAAGCTTGACGCCGTCACTTGCATTGCCTTGATGCCGTTAGGAACTGTTCCCAGCAAGGATTTTGAGAGTTTGTCGTTTTCTTCACTTTTTCGCTCCAAAAACGTCCAAAATGCTTCCTTTTGTAAATTTCCTCTCAAAAGTACCTAAAATGACAAAAGGAACGATTTAAGCCAATAATTGATCAAATAATTACGAATTCGGGCTTAAATGACCCCCCAAAAGTGGTACACTTTTCGCCTTATCAGTCTTGTGGTTGATGTTATTAGTCGTCATTTAAGAGCGACTAAGTTTTATTAGTAGTCATTTAAGAATGCATTTGGGTTCTGGAACCGCTTGTCATTTTTGGTGTCGGTTATCGACTTTAGCATTATGCCTTGGTTATCCATGAATTTGTATGTGAGGATCGTGATTATATGGCGTTCGGTTAGTGAATTACGACTGTTGCCTCTGGTAGGCGTCCCTGTGTTATAAGGATTTGGTAACACCTTCATTTTTCTTGGGGGAAATTGCTTTGGGGATATTGTATGTGATGGTGGTTTTGATTTTTTGGGTTGATTGTTTCGCCTTTGTATCGCTATTTATAGAAAATGAATTTTGGCGTTTCTTCTTCTGCATTTATGGCATGCAGGCGCGTTTGCAGGCCTTTTTATACATCTAGGGTTTGTTAGGTCTGACGAAAAGTATGTAGTTTCATAATTCCAATTCCCTGGGAAGGAGCATATGTTTATGATTCTTAAATTCTCCATCTCGCCGTCTGTCCTTAGCTCAGCGCTAGTTTTCGAAAGCTAGCGGATAGTGGCTCGTTCCTTTAAGTTTTCTCTAGGGGATTGTCCGCGTGATTTTTCTCTTTACCATGCATAAGGGATTTTTTTATATTGTTGGATCAGGTGTTCCGACTGTTGATGCGGGTAGTGTGGGAACAAGCAATTCTGATGCCATTATGGCGTAGTTGTTAGCTTGCCTTTACGGCATGGTTGTTAGCTTTGATTTAGTGAGTGTGGCCTTGATAGGTGGTTTACCTAGTTAGCCAACTCAAGCGATAGATTATGAGTAGGGAAAGGCTAAGGTATGTTGTGATGTTTATGTGTTTATTGGTTGAAGTATTTATGTTGCATATACGTGGATTAACATGTTAATCATGTGTTAATCTAGTTACTTACTAAATGAAAGCTTATTGTTTAGTTGACAATGTTTTGTAGGTTACTCATGGGTGAAGCTATGGCTTGGATAAGGAGTAAGGTTGGATATGCGATGTAGAAGGCACTGGTACAAAACGTTGTATTGGTCATGCCAAAAATATGTGACGATATGCCTATAGTCACACACGTTTTTTTCGTTGTGTGTCACTAAAGGTCCCGCCACCGTAGGTGGCATATGATCACATTATTGAGTTCGTGGCCTTTTCCATCGAAAAAGAGTGACCAAAACCCTGAATATGTGTGACAAATTAGACACAAGTTTTGTTGGATTAGTCATTATCAGTGACCGTAAACACTTTATAGTCACGCGAATGTTTTTTGAGAGTAACTATTTTTTAGCCTTTGGCCACATAAATATATAATGTATGTGACGTTTGAGATGATATATTCAAGTAAATGTGTATTTTGTGTGACTATTTCCCGTCCTGTGGCCACATGAATATACAATAAATGTGACGTTTGTGATGATTTAGTCACACAATGGGTGTTATTTTTTTGGAGTTATTCACATACAATTTAACACAAAGTGGCCAAAAGTGTGAATAAGTGTGACCATATGCTGTTTAAAGTGAAGAAATGTGTATTTTGTGTGACTATTGATCATCCAATGGCCACATGAAGTTTATGTTTGCGTGGCCTTTTGTAATATTTAGTCACACAAAGCATGTTTGTTTTGGGTATTTAGTCACATACCATTAAGCAAACAGTGGCCAAAAGTGTTAATAAGTGTGACCATATGCTGTTTAAAGTGAAGAAATGTGTATTTTGTGTGACTATTGGTCATCCAATGGCCACATGAATTTTATGTTTGTGTGGCCTTTTGTAATATTTAGTCACACAAAGCATGTTTCTTTTGGTTATTTAGTCACATACCATTAAACAAACAGTGGCCAAAAGTGTTTAATAAGTGTGACCATGTGCTGTTTAAAGTGAAGAAATGTGTATTTTGTGTGACTATTGATCATCCAATGGACACGTGAATTTTATGTTTGTGTGGCCTTTTGTAATATTTAGTCACACAAAGCATGTTTGTTTTGGGTATTTAGTCACATACCATTAATCAAACAGTGGCCAAAAGTGTAAATAAGTGTGACTATATGCTGTTTAAAGTGAAGAAATGTGTATTTTGTGTGACTATAGATCATCCAATGGCCACGTGAATTTTATGTTTGTGTGGCCTTCGGTAATATTTAGTCACACAACGACTAAAGCAAACAGTGACCAAAAGTGTTAATAAGTGTGACTATATGCATCTTTTAGTCACATTTAAAAAATTAATATATATCAAAACAATTCAAATATATATCAAAACAAATTCAAATACAATAAAATTGGAATGTATATAACTGAACAAAATATAAAATTGGACATCCTTTTATACACCAAGGAGTCCTAGTCAGCTTACAATAGTTTCTCTATAAGTATCTATAATCTTTTCCATAAGCAAGTAGCAACTTCGAGCGGTCTTAATCTCTGAGCAGTACCAACTTTAACTAGCAGTAATAACTTTTATACTAGCAGTAGTAAATACTTGGCCACATTTTCTTTGAAGTTCATGAGCTGCACTAAATCCATCTAAGCAATATTAACACAAACATGATCAGCAGTAATTCAAACAACATCATGAAGACTTTTAATCCAAAACAATGAACATACTAATAAAATTTGCAGTTAAACTTACAAGTTTTTCTCCCATTGATCTAATCTCATCATCTGGATATAAAAGCCTTGAAAATGTAGGCTACTGCATATCAACACATCAGGATGAGAGCAGGACTAGAACATGTCAAAGCTCACAACATAACAGAACTAGATGAGCCACTGGTTCAACTATCTGCACAAACATGATAGGAGAGTTAATACTAGTACCACGTTAGTACTGCTGGAGCAGAGTTACTACTGCTAGTGTATATATATATATAAAACAGAATGTATATAAATGAAGCAAATATATATACAATTGTATTTCAAATTCAATAAAAATCGAATGTATATAAATGAAGCAAATATATATATATATATAATTGTAATGTCGTATATAATCAAATTCTCAACTATCATAAGTTAAAACCTGTTGACTCTTCGCCGCCTTAGCTTGCTTTTGCAAGGTTTCACTAGAGACCAAATGTTTTCGCTTCGTTGGTACTAATTTTAGTCCTGTATTTTGTTCACTAATATTTGGTATCATAGTTGGTGGTGTAACCTGTAGAACCGGTTTGTCGTGGCTCAAGCGTTTTCATATGTCCGATAGTTTTAACAGGTTCCTATATGTATATATAAAACACGGTACATTAGTCATGTACGTAAAACTAAAAAAATCAAAGGTGGATGTTTTATTACTTACCACTGTTTTCATTATTGGTACGTTTTCCAAAGTTTCAATGGCCATTGGAGTGGTCTCCTGCAATATAAATTAAGAAATCCAATGGTGTTATCATTAGAAAATGAAATTGTTAACAACATAAAAAGTGGCTTACATCTGAGTCTAATGCCAGTTTCTTTCTGCAAAAAAAATAAGGGAAATGTAAGAAACTAAGGCACTAATAACTCTGCATAATATAAGATCTGCCAACCATGAAATCGTAAAAATATACATTGGTTGGCTTTGGTGACTGAGATGGAGCATACCCACGCCTCGAAAATGAAGTGTGCCAGAAAATCCATTGGAGGGAATTTTTAGCCAGGCATCCCATGTATCATCCTCACCCGTGAAAATAACATGTAGCCCCTGCAAGAAACAAGTAATGTGATTAATGCTAACACAAAAGACGACAACATTAGATGTCCCAAATATAAGTTTAGCCTCAAAAACAAACATACGGGTTGCATATCGAATCGGGTAACAAATAATATACAATTGGTTGCAATTTTATGCAGTGCCAAACGTTGAACGAATAAATGTCAAACACATTACCAAGCAAGCAAATCACTAACATTTGGTACAAATGAAACAGTTTGACAAAAAGCAACCATATTTGAGTTAATTTCCTATATAACAGATGTTATGTTAATCTTTTGATAGATAACTTACGCAACTGCGATAAGCAAACTCCAACTGTTCAGCAACATCCTCCCGGAGTGGAAACCAATCAAGACTCCCTTTACGAGCAAAAAAAGTGGCCTATTAGAACACGTCGATTGTCTCTATTCCAATAAACAGGAAAACTATTTCGTCTTAATAAGTCTACCTGCAACAATTAACACCACACGAATTTATAATCAAAAACATGTTTTAGGCTAGTTTAATCCACGAAAATCAATTTAAATCATTTTATATTCGATTACACATTTAAGAAAATATAAATTAAATATGTGTTTGAGCATACCCATGAACAGAGTAGGATAGGTGAGATGAGGGTGATGGTGGCTCGACTGTGATGCTGGTGGTTATCTCGAACCAAACAACCGAAGCAAACAAAGTCTCTCATACAGTTCCCTTGTCTTGATGACGGTGATGGCGTGGAGGAGCGATGGTTGGTGGAACCACAGTGAGATAAGGCGGTGAAGTGTGGCGTTGGTGTGAGTCCGCTCTAGAGAGAAGGAGAAGAGATGAATAGAGAGAATATAGATCTGACTAATGTAAGTGTTAGTGTTTTGATTTTGGGGGAAAAAGGGAGGGATCTTGAACGGGAGATTGAAATTTTTAGGGAAAAATTAGGGGCGGGATCTGGCTAGTGTAAGTGTTAGTGTATTGATTTTGGGGAAAAATGAGCTTGAAATGTTTAATGAGTTGAGCTCAATCTTATATAAGTTCGACTCGAGTTATTATTGAGTTCTCGAGCTTTTAAGTGTAGTAAGTGTAAATATTTATTTATGAATGTATCAAGCTTTTCGAGCTGAATTCGAACCGAATTCAATTCTTAGGTTATATTATATTTCAATTTTAATTTGTGTCAGAAAACACATCTTTACAGATAAATCGAGCTTTTCGAGTCAAGCTCAAGCCGAGTTCAAACTTTCTCGATCCCGGATAAGATGATCGAGCGGGTGATGGAGGCTTGACTGTGATGGTGGTAGATGTGGTGGTTATCTCGAACCAAACAACCGAAGCAAACAAACTCTCCCATATAGTTCCCTTGTCTTGATGACGGTGATGGCGTGGAGGATCGATGGTTGGTGGAACCACGGCGAGATAAGGCGGTGAAGTTTGGCGGTGGTGTGAGTCGGTTCTAGAGAGAAGGAGAATAGATGAATAGATAGATAGATCTGACTAGTGTAAGTGTTAGTGTTTTGATTTTGGGGAAAAAGGGGCGGGATCTTGAGCGGGAGATTGAATTTTTGGGGAAAAATTAGAGGCGGATGTTGAGATCTTGAGCGCCTGATTAAAATTTTACAGATTGAAAGCCTATCAAATGAGCTCGAAAGGTTTAATGAGTTGAGCTCAATCTTATATAAGTTCGACTCGAGTTATTGTTGAGTTCTCGAGCTTGTAAGTAATATAAAATATGTTTTTTTTAAGTGTAGTAAGTGTAAATATTTATTTATGAATGTATCAAGCTTTTCGAGCTGAAGTCGAACCGAATTCAATTCTTAGGTTATATTATATTTCAATTTTAATTTGTGTCAGAAAACAGATCTTTACAGATAAATCGAGCTTTTCGAGTCAAGCTCAAGCCGAGTTCAAACTTTCTCGATCCTGGATAACATGATCAAGAGGGTGATGGAGGCTTGACTGTGATGGTGGTGGATGTAGTTATCTCGAACCAAACAACCGAAGCAAACAAACTCTCCTATATAGTTCCCTTGTCTTGATGACGGTGATGGCGTGGAGGATCGATGGTTGGTGGAACCACGGCGAGATAAGGCGGTGAAGTTTGGCGGTGGTGTGAGTCGGTTCTAGAGAGAAGGAGAATAGATGAATAGATAGATAAATCTGACTAGTGTAAGTGTTAGTGTTTTGATTTTGGGGAAAAAAGGCGGGATCTTGAGCGGGAGATTGAGATTTTTGGGGAAAAATTAGAGGCGGATGTTGAGATCTTGAGCGCCTGATTAAAATTTTAGAGATTGAAAGCCTATCAAATGAGCTCGAAAGGTTTAATGAGTTTAGCTCAATCTTATATAAGTTCGACTCGAGTTATTGTTGAGTTCTCGAGCTTGTAAGTAATATAAAATATGTTTTTTTTAAGTGTAGTAAGTGTAAATATTTATTTATGAATGTATCAAGCTTTTCGAGCTGAAGTCGAACCGAATTCAATTCTTAGGTTATATTATATTTCAATTTTAATTTGTGTCAGAAAATAGATCTTTACAGATAAATCGAGCTTTTCGAGTCAAGCTCAAGCCGAGTTCAAACTTTCTCGATCTTGGATAACATGATCAAGAGGGTGATGGAGGCTTGACTGTGATAGTGGTGGATGTAGTTATCTCGAACCAAACAACCGAAGCAAACAAACTCTCCCATATAGTTCCCTTGTCTTGACGACGGTGATGGCGTGGAGGATCGATGGTTGGTGGAACCACGGCGAGATAAGGCGGTCAAGTTTGGCGGTGGTGTGAGTCGGTTCTAGAGAGAAGGAGAATAGATGAATAGATAGATAGATCTGACTAGTGTAAGTGTTAGTGTTTTGATTTTGGGGAAAAAGGGGGGGGATCTTAAGTGGGAGATTGAGATTTTTGGGGAAAAATTAGAGGCGGATGTTGAGATCTTGAGCGCCTGATAAAAATTTTAGAGATTGAAAGCCTATCAAATGAGCTCGAAAGGTTTAATGAGTTTAGCTCAATCTTATATAAGTTCGACTCGAGTTATTGTTGAGTTCTCGAGCTTGTAAGTAATATAAAATATGTTTTTTTTAAGTGTAGTAAGTGTAAATATTTATTTATGAATGTATCAAGCTTTTCGAGCTGAAGTCGAACCGAATTCAATTCTTAGGTTATATTATATTTCAATTTTAATTTGTGTCATAAAACAGATCTTTGCAGATAAATCGAGCTTTTCGAGTCAAGCTCAAGCCGAGTTCAAACTTTCTCGATCCTGGATAACATGATCAAGAGGCTGATGGAGGCTTGACTGTGATGGTGGTGGATGTAGTTATCTCGAACCAAACAACCGAAGCAAACAAACTCTCCCATATAGTTCCCTTGTCTCGACGACGATGATGGCGTGGAGGATCGATGGTTGGTGGAACCACGGAGAGATAAGGCGGTGAAGTTTGGCGGTGGTGTGAGTCGGTTCTAGAGAGAAGGAGAATAGATGAATAGATAGATAGATCTGACTAGTGTAAGTGTTAGTGTTTTGATTTTGGGGAAAAAGGGGCGGGATCTTGAGCGGGAGATTGAGATTTTTGGGGAAAAATTAGAGGCGGATGTTGAGATCTTGAGCGCCTGATTAAAATTTTAGAGATTGAAAGCCTATCAAATGAGCTCGAAAGGTTTAATGAGTTTAGCTCAATCTTATATAAGTTCGACTCGAGTTTTTTTATTTTTTTTTATTTTTTTTTTATTTTTTTTTTAAGTGTAGTAAGTGTAAATATTTATTTATGAATGTATCAAGCTTTTCGAGCTGAATTCGAACCGAATTCAATTCTTAGGTTATATTATATTTCAATTTTAATTTGTGTCAGAAAACACATCTTTACAGATAAATCGAGCTTTTCGAGTCAAGCTCAAGCCGAGTTCAAACTTTCTCGATCTCAGATAACATGATCGCGAGGGTGATGGAGGCTTGACTATGATGGTGGTGGATGTGGTGGTTATCTCGAACCAAACAACCGAAGCAAACAAACTCTCCCATACAGTTTCCTTGTCTTGATGACGGTGATGGCGTGGAGGATCGATGGTTGGTGGAACCACGGCGAGATAAGGCGGTTAAGTTTGGCGGTGGTGTGAGTCGGTTCTAGAGAGAAGGAGAATAGATGAATAGATAGATAGATCTGACTAGTGTAAGTGTTAGTGTTTTGATTTTGGGGAAAAAGGGGCGGGATCTTAAGTGGGAGATTGAGATTTTTGGGGAAAAATTAGAGGCGGATGTTGAGATCTTGAGCGCCTGATAAAAATTTTAGAGATTGAAAGCCTATCAAATGAGCTCGAAAGGTTTAATGAGTTTAGCTCAATCTTATATAAGTTCGACTCGAGTTATTGTTGAGTTCTCGAGCTTGTAAGTAATATAAAATATGTTTTTTTTAAGTGTAGTAAGTGTAAATATTTATTTATGAATGTATCAAGCTTTTCGAGCTGAAGTCGAACCGAATTCAATTCTTAGGTTATATTATGTTTCAATTTTAATTTGTGTCATAAAACAGATCTTTACAGATAAATCGAGCTTTTCGAGTCAAGCTCAAGCCGAGTTCAAACTTTCTCGATCCTGGATAACATGATCAAGAGGCTGATGGAGGCTTGACTGTGATGGTGGTGGATGTAGTTATCTCGAACCAAACAACCGAAGCAAACAAACTCTCCCATATAGTTCCCTTGTCTCGACGACGATGATGGCGTGGAGGATCGATGGTTGGTGGAACCACGGAGAGATAAGGCGGTGAAGTTTGGCGGTGGTGTGAGTCGGTTCTAGAGAGAAGGAGAATAGATGAATAGATAGATAGATCTGACTAGTGTAAGTGTTAGTGTTTTGATTTTGGGGAAAAAGGGGCGGGATCTTGAGCGGGAGATTGAGATTTTTGGGGAAAAATTAGAGGCGGATGTTGAGATCTTGAGCGCCTGATTAAAATTTTAGAGATTGAAAGCCTATCAAATGAGCTCGAAAGGTTTAATGAGTTTAGCTCAATCTTATATAAGTTCGACTCGAGTTTTTTTATTTTTTTTTATTTTTTTTTTATTTTTTTTTTAAGTGTAGTAAGTGTAAATATTTATTTATGAATGTATCAAGCTTTTCGAGCTGAATTCGAACCGAATTCAATTCTTAGGTTATATTATATTTCAATTTTAATTTGTGTCAGAAAACACATCTTTACAGATAAATCGAGCTTTTCGAGTCAAGCTCAAGCCGAGTTCAAACTTTCTCGATCTCAGATAACATGATCGCGAGGGTGATGGAGGCTTGACTATGATGGTGGTGGATGTGGTGGTTATCTCGAACCAAACAACCGAAGCAAACAAACTCTCCCATACAGTTTCCTTGTCTTGATGACGGTGATGGCGTGGAGGATCGATGGTTGGTGGAACCACGGCGAGATAAGGCGGTTAAGTTTGGCGGTGGTGTGAGTCGGTTCTAGAGAGAAGGAGAATAGATGAATAGATAGATAGATCTGACTAGTGTAAGTGTTAGTGTTTTGATTTTGGGGAAAAAGGGGCGGGATCTTAAGTGGGAGATTGAGATTTTTGGGGAAAAATTAGAGGCGGATGTTGAGATCTTGAGCGCCTGATAAAAATTTTAGAGATTGAAAGCCTATCAAATGAGCTCGAAAGGTTTAATGAGTTTAGCTCAATCTTATATAAGTTCGACTCGAGTTATTGTTGAGTTCTCGAGCTTGTAAGTAATATAAAATATGTTTTTTTTAAGTGTAGTAAGTGTAAATATTTATTTATGAATGTATCAAGCTTTTCGAGCTGAAGTCGAACCGAATTCAATTCTTAGGTTATATTATATTTCAATTTTAATTTGTGTCATAAAACAGATCTTTACAGATAAATCGAGCTTTTCGAGTCAAGCTCAAGCCGAGTTCAAACTTTCTCGATCCTGGATAACATGATCAAGAGGCTGATGGAGGCTTGACTGTGATGGTGGTGGATGTAGTTATCTCGAACCAAACAACCGAAGCAAACAAACTCTCCCATATAGTTCCCTTGTCTCGACGACGATGATGGCGTGGAGGATCGATGGTTGGTGGAACCACGGAGAGATAAGGCGGTGAAGTTTGGCGGTGGTGTGAGTCGGTTCTAGAGAGAAGGAGAATAGATGAATAGATAGATAGATCTGACTAGTGTAAGTGTTAGTGTTTTGATTTTGGGGAAAAAGGGGCGGGATCTTGAGCGGGAGATTGAGATTTTTGGGGAAAAATTAGAGGCGGATGTTGAGATCTTGAGCGCCTGATTAAAATTTTAGAGATTGAAAGCCTATCAAATGAGCTCGAAAGGTTTAATGAGTTTAGCTCAATCTTATATAAGTTCGACTCGAGTTTTTTTATTTTTTTTTATTTTTTTTTTATTTTTTTTTTAAGTGTAGTAAGTGTAAATATTTATTTATGAATGTATCAAGCTTTTCGAGCTGAATTCGAACCGAATTCAATTCTTAGGTTATATTATATTTCAATTTTAATTTGTGTCAGAAAACACATCTTTACAGATAAATCGAGCTTTTCGAGTCAAGCTCAAGCCGAGTTCAAACTTTCTCGATCTCAGATAACATGATCGCGAGGGTGATGGAGGCTTGACTATGATGGTGGTGGATGTGGTGGTTATCTCGAACCAAACAACCGAAGCAAACAAACTCTCCCATACAGTTTCCTTGTCTTGATGACGGTGATGGCGTGGAGGATCGATGGTTGGTGGAACCTCGGCGAGATAAGGCTGTGAAGTTTGGCGGTGGTGTGAGTCGGTTCTAGAGAGATGGAGATTAGATGAATAGATAGAAGATAGATTTGACTAGTGTAAGTACTAATGAGTATAGTACTAATGAGTTAATGAGTTTGCCGGTGGTGTAACTCATCCTAAAAATCCTGCAAAACATTCATTGTGACTCGATACACGCATTTGACTCAAACAAGTACTAATGAGTTAAGGTAGGCATGCATGCAAGTTCATGTATCCGATTTTACATGGAAACTGCATGTTAAAGAGAGCGAAACTATTAAGAAAATGACATTATAGCTAGTAGGATCTTACGATCCCGATCCGATCATACGATCATGATCTTGCAAAGACGAAAACGATCCTGGGTAGGATCTGATCCCGATCTTGAAACTTTTAATACTTTTAGTTTTTATACTTTTAATCATTTTAAACTTATCTATACATCTTATAATGCATCTTTGACTCTCTCTCTCTTCCAATTTTTTAAGATTTTCATTTATACATTTTAAATAAATACAACAAATTAAGCTATATGTACAATCAATTTAAGCATTAGCACCTACACACATTGACTGGTCAACACTTATAATTAATATATATAACATTTAAAACACCTTTTCAATTAAAAGTATCATTTATAAACCACAATGTACAAACAAATCAAGCTGCTAAACACTCTTTTCATAAAATTTGTAAGACATTTTCTCATAACTTCAACTGTTTATCATGCATCTAAAAATATTTTCGCTATCTGTAAACTTTAATTACAGGGTACCTCCCGCCACAACACGCGTGTGCCCCGCTAGTAATATATAACATATGCAAAGCTTATCAAACACACATCACTTATAATATATATTATTTACAAAGCTTCTCAAACACACTTCATACACTTCAACATATACTTAATACTCTATCCTTTACTCACACACAGCTGCCTTGTTCTTTCTTTCTCTCTCTCTCACTACTACACCCTAAGTTTGACCCTAAGTTAGATCGGAAGCATATGGTAACATACTTAGATCGCTTCTATATTAACCCTAAGTTTGATAGATGATTTGGTTTATCGGATTATTTAGTTGTTTTTTTTGGTTTATCTGATTATTTCATTGTTTATGTTTATTTAATTAGTGTTATTTAGTGTTAGGGTTTATGTATGATCTGTATATTTGTGTTTTTTATTGTTAGGGTTTATGGTTGTTTTTTAGTTTTAGTGCGAATATTTAGGCTAAAACATCAAGTATTGATGAGTATGTGAATACTCATCATTTTTAGTCAAATCTGAACTGCAAAACATCTAAAAACACTCAAAAATGCACCAAAATACGGAAAAAAATCCCAAAGATCGTGTTTTATATGTTTTAGATGCAAAACGAGTGAAAACAAACGAAAAACAAACAAAATTTGCACAATTGGCAGTTTCAGTCCCCCGACTTTAAAAATTTGACAAAACTAGTCCCTGAGCATTTATTTTAAAGAAAATTCAAC
Source organism: Artemisia argyi (assembly GCA_030686995.1). Lineage (NCBI taxonomy): Eukaryota > Viridiplantae > Streptophyta > Magnoliopsida > Asterales > Asteraceae > Artemisia > Artemisia argyi. The sequence continues at coordinate 161,943,963 of CM060693.1, forward strand.
CCAAACTCTTTAAAAGTCAAATGATAACACAAATGATCTTTGGGTGAAAAGTTTTCAAAAAGTTACACATTTGGTCCCTGTATTTTGGCAAATTGGCAATTTTGGTCCCTAGTGTTTCAAATTTGGAAAATTGTATTTTTGGTCCTTTGGTTTATCTAACTTGACAGGAATGACCCCTTGAATTAAGTTTGGAAATCTGGCAAACAATGCCCTTGAAGTTTCACTTTGTGCAACTATGGTCCTTGTGATACTCATAATACCAAACGGATCCTTAAATATTAAACCAACACCTTTAGCCCACCACACCCTTTTAAACCACCCCTTGGCCCAAAACAAAATCCCACAAGCCCACACCCCTTTTTACACTTAATATTATAAACGAAAAGAAACCCCTGACCAGTCAAACCTCTTCCCATCTCTTTCACCTTCCTCCCCCCGTGACCTGCTACCTCCATCACCATCTTCCCCATCACTCTCATCCTTTGTCCTCCACCCCATCTCCCAATCCCACTAACTCACTACACTCACAACCTGTACCTAACCAGTCACATGTTACCATGCCATGTCACCAATCCACACCTTTCTTTGGGCGCCAAATGCAACTAAAGGCTGGGATTGTTCCAAAAGCAATTAGACGGCTGGATTTAATCACAAGAAGCACAGGAAGCACTAAGGAGATGGAAGCCCTAGTTTTCTACTAGTATAAATAAATATCTTGTATGCCAATTAAAAGGCAGTAGGTAGTTAATTAGGTTTTAGTAGTTAAAATTAATTTTCAGTATTGTTTTAGTATTGCTTTAAATTCTTTGTACCTTCTTTTTAATTGAATGAAAATTTGAAGTTTCCTTATAGCTTTTCAAACTGCTTATTCAATTTTTGCTTATTACTGCTGCTTATTTTCAATCAATTGCTGCTCATTTACTCTTAACATATGCTTTTACTATAAGTATTAAGTCCAAAAATACTCTTTCACTTCAAAATTTCAAACAATCATGCACATTAGAGAGAGTTTGGCACAAGAACTTTTTAGCACAAAATTTGGTTTTGACCCATTTGCTTTACTCAAATCAGCTTCCTTTTATTGTTGTTAGTAGTTTTAGACTTAATTTTCTTGTTTCCAAATAACTTGAAAATAGTTCAGTTGCTTTCCCTGTTATTTAATTTCATGAATGTGGAAGCTAGGATAAATCGTTGTTTAGGTATTTGTTAGTTATTTCACTTGTTTGATTTTAGTCATAATTAGGATAGAGTAGGAGTTCAACATCTTGTACCTTAGATTTGTGGGGTCAAAAGTTCATTCCTGACCCATTTTACACCACCACTGCACTTGCAGCCTTCTGTCCTATTTAGCCCTTTTTTATCTAAAATTGATGCAAGCTATAGGTAGTATCAGCTTGTGATGTTTGATGCACACCTAGCTCACAGGTTAGCTTCAACTTAGTCAAGCTTATTTTAGACTTTATAGGCTTATTAGTAGTGTAAAAGTTGAGTCAAGTAGGTGTTTGGGCTGTGCTAATCTAGCTTCTCAAAACAGTTCAAACACTTCTTTTTAATTTCAAAATTAAGTAGGCAAAAGTTAGTTCTAAAATTCAAATTTGGTTGCATAAGTAGCTCATAGTATAGTTTTAATTAATTCGAGGCTTGTTTAAACTTCTTGAGATCCTTGGGTAGCTTAATTTAAGCCTGCTAATACACCCCTTAGGACTTGCTGCCACATCAGACCTGACCAAACCTACCCACCCTTCCAGGCCTGCACCTCCATTAGCTGTCCATTTAAGTAGTGTAGGAGAATTTAGAGTAGGTCCTTAATTGTTGTAGGTTTTGCTTAAAGATTAGCTCACAACAGGTTTAAATGCATGTTTAATATTTGGTAGTTGCATTTTGTTAGTTGCACTTAAGTTTTGACCCACTTTTAATTAGTTTGACCCAACTGCTATTGCTTTTTGCTTCCTCTTTAGAGCTTATTAATTGTTGTTTACTACTTTATAGGATTAAGTATAGTTAGTCTATAATTTGTCCTCCCTTATTTCAGCTTTAAATAGTCTTGATTAGTTCAAAATGACAATTGTTACCACTAAAGGGGGTGTTTGGAATAGCACTAGCTTTTAGTGATAAATTGTTCCGACCATTTAATTAGATTTGATTCAGCTTTAGTTTGGTTTTATAAGTGGATCATAGGCATGTTTTAGCATATTGTAGTGTAAATTCTAGCATTTGCATTAATTTTTCAAAAGTTTCTTCATAAAACAGTTACTTACCCCCTTTTCATTTGTAACTTTTAGTTCAATTAAGACAAGAATTAGAGCTTTAATTTAGTTTTTCATTTAGTTAGTAATATAGTTTTTATCTAGGTTGGATTAATTTTCATTTTAAATTGCATTCATTAGCTACTTTGTGCCCATGAATTTGATCATCTGCTGCTGCGTTCTGGGCTTCAGATTAGACTTGGGCCTGCTGTTGGCGCTACTCTTGTTGAGCTGTTGTATGATAAAAAATAAAAGGGGAGGAAGGGGGATTCGAACCCCTGACATCAGGCCACCATCAGACGCATGTAACACCCTCCCACCATCTGTGATAGTTAGTATTTCATGTTAGGATTACATTAGTTGATTATTTAAAGTAGCTCTTTTTGTTTGCTTATTTATTATTCAGCTTCTGTTTTGCTTATTGCTGCTTATTGAGTGTTGCTTATTTCAAGTTTATATTTTTCTTAGCTTCTAGTTTGTATATTAGACTTTTCCAAAAATTTTCATATTTTTCCAATATAGTTTAGTATTTTTTATAATTAGTTTTAGTTTATATAGTTATTAATTAATAATAATTAATTAAAAAGTCAAAAAAATAATTTTCTTTTTTCTAAAATTTTCTTTTATCATTAGGTTCGTAAAAATATAATTTTCATGTCCGTAGGGTTAGCATAGCTCAAAATTCACTTTTTATTTTGCGTGTTGACGTTATGTTTAACATAAACGCGCGTTTTTAATTTTTAATACGTTCTAGGGTAATGTAACTTTACGTTTTAGTTATTTTAGGTTATTTAACTTGTTTTCATTTAGATTCCCTTATCATAATCATTCTAATCACCCTTTTACCTCTTTCCTGTCCAAATTCACCCGATCACAAACCCGTTTAAATTACCATCACGCCTCGTCGGGACATAACGACTCGGGGAAACCCTATACTTCCACGGAGATTGATTCTAGGCTGTTTGACCTTGTTGACCATTCACCTGGTCAATTTAGTGACCGTTTTGAGCCAATCAAGTATCAAAGATGGAAGAAGTATCAATGATGGATGAAAAGACACCACTTTCAAGTATGAACATAAACTTGTTCTGGTGTTGTTCATCCATTATTGATTCATCTTTGTTCTTTGTCAAGGATGGGTGAACCAACACCACTTTCAAGTATGAACATAATATGTATCTGTATCAAAGATGGAAGAAGTATCAAGGATGGATGAAAAGACACCACTTTCAAGTATGAACATAAACTTGTTCTGGTGTTGTTCATCCATTCTTGATACATCTTTCCTCTTTGCCAAAATACAGAAACAATGAAAATATTTTATCTTAGGATTAGGTTGAAGTACCATAAACATATCAAGAACTTAAAGAGTTTTTTCATGTATTTAGTTACAATGAAAATATTTTCATTGCATTGTTGATATAAATTTAATGTGATTTCATTAATTCATGATTAGCTCTCTAATGTCGTAGGTCCTACATAACTAATATGTATGTTCGTCACATTTAAGTGAGAAATATAAATGATAGTAAGAATTTGGTTGCTAAGAACTTAAAGCTCAATTATCAGGGGCAGATCTATCTAACGATGTAGATGGGTTCCATCGATTTAACTGGACCCCATTTTCTAACGATGTTTAATGGTTCTTTCAATAATCAAGATTAAACATCGTTAGAAAACGGGGTCCAATTAAAGCGATGGAACCATCTACATCATTAGATAGATCTGGCCTGATCATTGAGATGCCTTCAATGCGATGATGATATAGTGTGTATTGTTCATGACAGGCCACACTCCTTCATCATCGCATTCAAGATGAGTGATGTTACTTAGAATCTATTCTTTACTTAACATTTCTAGATTTTTTGTATCACTCTGTTTGCATTCCATTCTTTTTTATGATCTAAATGAGTGATGAGGCAAAAAATGATCCGTTTTTAGGGGGTCATTTAAGCCCGAATCCGACTTTATTTGATCAAATATTGCCCTAAATCGTTCCTTTTGTGATTTTAGGTACTTGGAGAGTGAATTCTGGAAAAGAAGCCATTTTGGACGTTTTTGGAGCATAAAAGTGAAGAAAACGGCAAAGTATCAATTTTCGATGCTGGAAACACTAGGTGACGGCGTCAAGAGTTATACCCTGACGGCGTCAAACATCATGAATAAAATACCGTAGTTGATGACGGCGTCAAAAGTCATCCTGACGGCGTCAAAAGGCCAAGAATAAAATACCGTGGTTGGTGACGGCGTCACACAGGCCATCATAAGTAGATCAAGGCCGTCCGAGGAAGTATTTGGCGGCGAGGTGACGGCGTCACATGGTTGTCTTGACGCCGTCAGCCCAGTTTTCCTATATATAGTTTTCTAGTTTTTTCATTAAAAGAGATAAGTTTTGGAGAAACCCTAAAGACGAATTTAGTACAACTTTTACAGGTTTTTCAAGGGTTCCAAACCCTTGATACCTTGCATTGTAATTGAGATAAGTGTTCTTCTAATTCAATCAATATGTCTATGTGTTGGTTATCTATATCTTGTTCTTGTCTCAATTCCATTATGCTAGGCTAGATCTCCTTTGTGTTTGCTTAGATCTAATGAAACCTAGATATTGATTATGTGTTGATTACTTGTTTATTCTTGTTCTTGGATGAATGATTTATATGTTAGGCTTAAGAAAACTGGCAGATCTCCAAATGGTAACATACTTGAACGTCTTAAGAAACATGAACCGAGGCGTACTAGGTCTTTATTGGTTGTATTTAATGCATGAGTCACTGTTTACAATCCCTATAGTTGTGCTGGGTCATGGTGTAGGAGGAGATAAGTGCTCATAGAATTGGGGAGTTATGTATGCCACCCCATGAATGGTATTAAGGAATACGATCCGTCATCCATGCAATTATAACAAGTAATTAATGTGTAAAAGATATCTAGGGAGTAATGAAGTCTAAGTAAACACATTTTCTCCAATTACTGCTCACAACCTTAGCTTAATTAGTTTATTTTCATTTTTAGTATTTTATTTTGATTGCATCTTAGCTTTGGGTTAGTTGAATAGCAACTAATTCCGCCCACTCTTTCAAAACCCGAGATTTTACTTGCTTTCATAAAAACATAAAAAGACAAAAAATAATCATCCCTCACCTTTAGAACTAGTAATTAGGCTTTCTAATCCTAGCGACACTATTCCTAAGCTGAACGATCAATCCCCCGGTACTTGTCACTATACTATACTACAACGATCAGGTATACTGCCTGGTGGGGGTTGTAAGCTTCTCGAGATCCCTCGAGAGGTAAAGCCTGTTGCGATTCCCACGCATCAATGAGTCTGGAATTTCAACATACCTTCCCATTCTCAGTTCCCATACAGTTCCTTTTATTTTTTCAACAATCTAGCAATGCGGCTAGTGCAGTCCTTTGCTCAAAGGGAGTTGAAACAAAAAAAGGAGCTGTATCGGGAACTTAGAAGGGTTACGTATGTTGGTTTCAACATACCTTTCCATTCTGAGTTCCCATACAGTTCCTTTTGGTTTTTCAACAATCTAGCAATGCGGCTGGTGCAGTCCTTTGCTCAAAGGGAGTTGAAATGACAAAAGGAGCTGTATCGGGAACTTAGAAGGGTTACGTATGTTGGTTTATTGCATTCCATTCTTTTTTATGATCTAAAACCAACCATCCATCAAGTAATGTGGCCATTGGAGTTCCAATAACAAAGTTGTTTCAAATACACCCTGAATTGCAACATTATCTTTTATTTCATTTACACTATATTTTTTAAAATTTTAATATATTTTTTTTATTTTTTTGCAGAAATCATACATTGAAAGTTAACATAATTGGTAGTTTCAGTCCCTCAACTTTCAGTATTTTGATGCATATTTGAGTGTTTTTTTTGATGTTTTGGCAGTTCAGATTGGTATAAAATGATGAGTATTTAGACACTCATCAATCCCCAACACTCAAATATGCATCAAAATACTGAAATTATCCCAAAAGTGTGTTTTATATGTTTCAGATGCAAAATAATCAAAAACAGATAAAAAAACGAATAAAGTTAACATAATTGGTAGTTTCAGTCCCTCAACTTTCAAAACTTGTCAAATCTAGTCCCTGGTTATTCTAAAAACATGAAAAAGTCACCAAAGGTCCTTTTTGAATCACAAATTACATATTTAGTCCTTTGGTGCAAAGTTTAACAAAATTACAAGTTTAGTCCCTGTACTTTGCAAAATTGACATAAATGGTCCCTGGGATGTTAAAACTTTAAGAAAAATAAATTTTGGTCCTTATACTAATGTTCTATGGTAGGAATGGTCCTTGGTTGGAAAGTTTGGTGAAATAACAAGATTGGTCCCTAAAGTTTTAAATTTGGCAGTTTTGGTCCCTGAAATTTCAAAAGTGGAAAAATATCAAAATAGGACCTTATACTATTCAAGTTTGGCAATTTCCACCCTTATGATAACTTTGGATGAATTACAGTTTCAGCCCTTGAAGAATTCAGAAATTACAAATTAGTCCTTAGGCTTATATTTCATACAAAACAAATAAATACCAATCCAAATCCAAACCAACCCCATCACCAGCCCACCCCTTCTTTTCCCTGGCCCAACACCAAAAGCCCAACACCAAAGATATAATAAACCGGGGTCAAACCCACAGTCAAACACCACCATCACTGTTCCTCTCCCTCCTTCCTCACTGCAACACCAAAGCCACCCACACCTCACTGGTTTCACTTCCACCTCACACCCACCTGTCTCTCCACCTCACACAACCTTCCAAACACCATTATTAAACCCTGAAAACCCTCACACTCAACCCACAACTGTCCCAAGACTTTTTGAACCAAAAAGGTAATTTCAAAGGCCAGGATCAATTAGATCAATCTAATGGTCCACAATTGGTGGGAAAGTCACAGAGGGACCCACTGAACCCTAATTTGCTCTATTTAAGAAGAATGAAGCTGAGAGGAAGAGAGAGTAGTTATAATTTAGAATAGCTAAATCGTTTTAGTATAATTCTACTTTCCAGTGTAATTTTTAGATTAAAAAAGTTGTATCAAGTCTTGTTAATGTATTTCTAAGCTATTTCAATAAACAATTTTAGTTCTTCTAGTTAATGTCAGATTATGAATTTTTTCTTTAAATTCAAAAATCTCAATTAGTTGTAATATTGATAATTGTTGTTGTTTTGGACTCTTAAGCTAATATAAGCTCCTGACAAAAGCTTCTGTAAGCTTTAGAAACTTTAAAATCCAGTATAGTAGTATAATTCAAAAATAAAAAAAAAAAATCAATAAAAATAGTGAGAAAATAAAAAGTCAGGAAAGAAGAAGAAGGAAGCAAGAAGAATGGTTAAAGTCTGGATGGATATTGGTTTAGAAGTTTGTGGAAACCTGTAGGTGTGGAGTATGGTCCTTGGTTCATGCTTATTAGCTGAAATACAAATTGTAAGCTAAAAACTCAATTTTCCATTTCACAATACACTTGCTTGTTTACTGCTTATCTTTGTAGATTTATGCTTCTTAGGTATATTTAAGTGAATTTAATGCTTAAAATTTGGTACTTAATCATTTAGATTTCATTGTGCAAAGTAATCTTAGTTTAACTGCCATTTGAGCATTTTATAGAATCCTAAGTGTTTGTTGTTTAAGCTATTGTTTCTGAGTTTTTTTTTTTTTTTTTGGCTTATTACATCATCCTAAGTTGTTGGAACCCATTGTCACTGTCTAAATCAATCATTTGTTCCTAATCCACAGAAATCAGTTCATTAAAAGGGTGTTTGGTTTAACTAAGTTTTGTGGGTTTCTGTTGTTAAAGTGCCTTGTTATCTGTTTCATTAGCTTACACTAGAGTAATATTAGTTATCTAAGTCATTAAATTGGTTGCTTAAACTCAAAAAGTCAAAATCTTGTGTAATCATCACTATTGAGATCACTGTTAGGCAGTTAGGGGTCTTAATCCTTTATTTTGTTGCATAAGTATTTGCTTTAGCTTATTTAAGTCTCATTTTAGCTTAACATATCAATTTCATTCACTAGGATTGAATCAAACTTCATTTAAGTCAAAGTTTCAAGAAACATGAAAAAGTCAAAATTGCATTATCCTTCAGAAAGTCGTTTTTTGGAGGAACTGTTTTGAATTCTGTAGTAAGAATTAGAACTTCAACTTTTGAGGAATTGTAGCCTACCAGCTAATCTCTATAGTCCAATCTTTGGTATATTTTTGTGATTTTTATGGTGGGCCCCACAATGTCTCAAACACACCTGCAGGGCAAGGGTATGCCCTGCTTCAGCTTAGCTGTTTCAACACCCAAACTTATAGGGTCTCTCCAATCCTCATTAGTGAGTCCAAGGGCATAAGCCCTAGCTTTTTGGAAACCCCAATAAGCTGGCTTATTGAATCAAGTTCCATCTTAGTCCCTTGTTCACCCATGTGGGCTCCACAGCACCCTGCAAGTGACCCTTATGGCCTGTTTAACTGAGTGGTTTTTGGATTAGCTTATTGCTTATTTCAAGCTTATTTCCTGTGCTTCTTTGGTTCACTTGGCTTAATTCTAGTTCCTCCATATCTGTTTTAGCTTAAATACCCATGTGGTAGCTTATTGTAGCATATTCAAGTTGCAAACAAGTCCTAATAAGCCATAATCACAACCTGTTATGGATTTGGGTTTGCACACTGCTTATTAATAAGCTCCCATCAAAGTGTCTTCATAAAAGTTGCTTATTATCAGTATTAGAATAGATTTGTAAAAGAAAATTCAGAATAAGCCAACTTTAATAGAAGTGATAGCTTCTATTTAAGCCATTTGGCTTATTCTCAGCTTATTTCAAAAGCAATTTTCATTTTTATAATTTTCATAACTTCCTGTAGTTATAAAATAATTTTAAAAAAAAATTCAGATTTTTCTTTGTTTATTTAATATTTATTAGAATTTAATTTAGTTTTTAATAATTAATAAATAGTTAATAATTAATAATAATTAGATAAAAAGTCTTAAAAATATATTTTCTGTTTTAAAATTAGTTTTATATTATTTTAGATTTTTCCAAGTTTAAATTTCATTTTTCTAAGTAATTTTCATATTTTCTTGTATTTTAGTGTATTATTAAATAAATATAAATAGTAATTAATTAATAATAAATACATAAATAGTGTGAAAAATATAATTTTTGTTTTAAAATAAGTTTTAAAATATTTTAGATTTTTCTAAGTTTTAATTTTATTTTTCTAGACTTATTTTACACTTTCTTATTATTTAGTGTATTATTAAATAGTTTAAAATAGTTATTAATGAATTATAATTAATTAAATAGGTGTAAAAATAATTTTAAATTTCCAATAATTTTCTTATATCATTAGGATTATAAAAATATAATTTTCATATCCGTAGGCCTTTTATTTTTTTAAACTCACGTTTTATTTCGTACGTTTACGTTTATTTAAATTTAAACGTACATTTTTATTTCTTTTTACATTTTTAGGTTTCCTTAACTTTTAATAAGTTAATAATTATAAAGTAAATATTTTAAGTCTGTTTAATTTGCATTTAAGCCCCTAAGGCATGCAAATTCCTACTTTAGTTAAAATCGTTTTGTTTCGTAGGTTTACGTTTAAATATTAAACGTACGCGTTTTAGGTTTTTAATCATTTTTAAAATATCTAGCTTTCACGTAATCATTCTCCTAGCTTATTTAAGCTATTTTATTTTATAAATCCTTAGTGTAATCAATCACCCACACTTATACCCTTTCCTGTTCATAATCACCTGATCACAGATTCGTTCTTAATACTTTCGCACACCTCGTTGGGACATAACGACCTGGTGATTTCCTATATTACCTGGAGATTGACTCTAGGCTATTTAACTTTGTTGACCATTCCTTGGTCAATATAAGTTGACGGTTTAGGGCAAATCAAAGTTTGGCGCCGCTGCCAGGGAGGTTGTGCGCGTATTCTAGACAAATTTGATGCATCTGTGATTGTTGAATATACATCCATTGTATATTTACCATCTTTGTCTATATTTTTAGAAAAAAAAAAAAACCTAAAAATATTTTCCTTCTTATTAGTATTACAAAAAATTTCAAAAATACCAAAAATATTCACCTTTACCCTCCTACCTTTTTGATTCTTCATTTCTTACCCTCTATTACCCTTTGATTCTTTCTATGTCTTATTCTCACCCACTTGTTTGTCAATTGTGTGGTAGTCCTTATAATGGTGGTAATTGCCCTAGTTGTGGCATGGTAGAGTCAGGAAACGGGTCTGTCTATAACCAGAATCCCTATTCCTACCCTGACATAACTGATTCATACCATCAGCTTCCACACCATGAGACTCAGTAGTTTAACTGTTGTGAGCATTGTGGTGGTTCACACTACAGTTCTAATTGTTAATCGAGAAAAACGCTTGTCTATGAGCAGGTTCCTGATAACAATTATAACTTAAGCACATACGACTCACAGCCACATCAGTTCAACTGTTGTGAGTACTGTGGAGGTCCTCACTTTAGCTCGGATTGTCAAACAGGGAATCCATTTCCTTGCAACAATTACGACTATTCGTTTCAAGACCCACCTCCACAGTGTCAAATGATCCAAGCAACTCCTCAATACCCGCAAGACCTTTGTCTAGAGGTTCTTGAGAAATTGAAAGACCTTAAGGAGGAGTTAGCTAATATTTCGTTTCACCAAACTCCAAGTTCTTCTTGTGTATATTGTTGGGGTCCTCATAATGATGATCAATGTCAACCGTCAGGGTTCGACACATCCACACCCCCACAAATTACACTCATCCAACAGTCCTGTGGGAAATCCATGGAAGAACTACTTGCAGAAGAACATGCAGCTAGAGACGAAAGAAGCATGGAAGAATTACTAGTCTTAGAACAAGCAGCTATAACACGTGCCAAATTTCAAAATGCTGCTCTTCTCGATGAAGATGATGAAAGTGATGATACCTCATCAAGTTCATCAGTTGAGACTCCTTCCATGGAAATACAGGGAGAAAAGAGTATGGGAGAATTACTAGCAGCAGAACAAATGGAAATTGTAAAATCCATGTATGCTAGTCCTTCTCAACTCCCTCAGTCTGTTGTTATCACACCCGAGGTTCCCACTCACTCTCTGAGCATGGGGGATGAGCATCTTGACACAATTCCTGCAAAGGAATCTGACGAATTCATAAAGTCTAGTGTTGAGAACCTTGTCCCAATCCCAAGTGAGTCACAGGGAATTCTTGATCATATGTGTGATATCCCTACCCCCTTGATAATCCAAATGATCAAATTGAGAATGTCTCTGATTCCAGTGATGATTGTTTATCTTATGGATTCATTGAGTATGTTGATGCATCCCTTCCCCACTCTAATGTTGACTTTCTTCTTGAAGAGTTCGCTGATGAACTCTCTCATATGGATCCCATCCCACCAAGGGATGAAAATGAAGTCTTTGACTTTGAAGTGGATTTGAGAGAGTTAGAATTCTTACTTACTCATGATCCTTCGATTGAACTCACTCAGATCAATCCACTTCCTCCAGAAAGTGAAAATGATCTGGACGAATTCGAGGCTTTTCTTACTGAAGATAGTTCAATTTCATATGAAGTTGATGATAATTATCTTGATCCTGAGGGGGACATTCTTTTTCTAGAAAGTTTGTTAAACGAAGATCCATCTCCCCCTCTTCCACCCAAACAACTTCATAATGAGGAAATCAAATCAGTTGAGAAAATTGATAAATTTCCTGAGATCAAGCTTAAGGACTTGCCTCCTCCACTTGAATATGCATTTCTTGAGGAGGAAGTTCTTATCTTAATTGTTATTCAGATCTCTCTTCTTTCCTTCACCTACCAGGTGATTTCTCCTGTTCTTCACTCTTTCAGGAGTGAAGACACTATCTTTGACCTCGGCATTTTCATTTAACATTTTCGAGCCAGGGTCTGTATATCTCACCGGTGTGGAACTTTCACGTGCTTCAAATGTTTATCCAAACATCTTGAATGAAAGTCTGATGGAGATTATCTCTTCCACATGATACTTCCCCATGAACAAATGAATTTGGGGTCGAGTCAAGCTAGCGACTCGGAAAACAAAAACAGTAGCATGCATACGGGGTTTTCACCCTAAGTGTGGGGGAGATACTAACCCACATGATTGTATATATGTATATATCTTCTAAAAAAAATGTGTGTACATAAACTTAAATAAAGGCTATGAGTATTTTCCTTCTTACGTTCTAAGTGTTGGTTTAACACCCGGTACTTTGAATATTGAGGACAATATTCAGTTCTAAGTGTGGGGGGGAATTCGTTATTCTAACGAATTTAAACACATGTTCCATCAAGCACCCCCATTTTAGCCAAAATTTTAAAATTTTTTCTCACTTAGAATGCAATAAATGGTTATCAGTCCACTATGTCTAACCCACATAAGGATTGGCTAATCCGAGAGCAAACGGCTCTTGGTAAAGATAACTCAAATCCGTTGACGGCTTGCAATTTGCCCAAAATTGTATGGTATCTCAACTCGCCATATCCTAAAAAGTGAAAGAGTTGGCTAGCCCGCAAGATTATGGCTTGTGGTAAAGGCAGTGGAAAAAACCATAATTGGTAATCAGCTCACCAAGATGTTGACTTTGTCCATCAAGAGTTGGCTAGTCCAGAAGCAAACGGCTTTTGGTAAAGACAAATCAAACCCGTTGACAGCTGGTGGTTTGCTCAAAATCACATGGTTATCAAGTGGACCATAGTTCTTACTTGAGCTGATACATTTGGCTACTCCAGAAGTGATTGCTTTTGATAAAGAGTTTCAAATCCATTAAGTTTTTCTCAAAAGATTGCTAGGGACTAGCAATGTTTTAGTGTGGGGGATTGATGAGTGTCTAAATACTCATCATTTTATACCAATCTGAACTGCCAAAACATCAAAAAAAAAACACTCAAATATGCATCAAAATACTGAAATTATCCCAAAAGTGTGTTTTATATGTTTCAGATGCAAAATAATCAAAAACAGATAAAAAACGAATAAAGTTTGCATAATTGGCAGTTTCAGTCCCTCAACTTTCAAAACTTGTCAAATCTAGTCCCTGGTTATTCTAAAAACATGAAAAAGTCACCAAAGGTCCTTTTTGAATCACAAATTACATATTTAGTCCTTTGGTGCAAAGTTTAACAAAATTACAAGTTTAGTCCCTGTACTTTGCAAAATTGACATAAATGGTCCCTGGGATGTTAAAACTTTAAGAAAAATAAATTTTGGTCCTTATACTAATCTTCTATGGCAGGAATGGTCTTTGGTTGGAAAGTTTGGTGAAATTACAAGATTGGTCCCTAAAGTTTCAAATTTGGCAGTTTTGGTCCCTGAAATTTCAAAAGTGGAAAAATATCAAAATAGGACCTTGTACTATTCAAGTTTGGCAATTTCCACCCTTATGATAACTTTGGATGAATTACAGTTTCAACCCTTGAAGAATTCAAAAATTACAAATTAGTCCTTGGGCTTATATTTCATACAAAACAAATAAATACCAATCCAAATCCAAACCAACCCCATCACCAGCCGACCCCTTCTTTCCCTGGCCCAACACCAAAAGCCCAACACCAAAGATATAATAAACCGGGGTCAAACCCACAGTCAAACACCACCATCACTGTTCCTCTCCCTCCTTCCTCACTGCAACACCAAAACCACCCACACCTCACTAGTTTCACTTCCACCTCACACCCACCTGTCTCTCTACCTCACACAACCTTCCAAACACCATTATTAAACCCTGAAAACCCTCACACTCAACCCACAACTAACCCAAGACTTTTGGTGCCAAAAAGGTAATTCCAAAGGCCAGGATGAATTAGACCAATCTAATGGTCCACAATTGGTGGGAAAGTCACAGAGGGACCCACTGAACCCTAATTTGCTCTATTTAAGAAGAATGAAGCTGAGAGGAAGAGAGAGTAGTTATAATTTAGAATAGCTAAATCTTTTTAGTATAATTCTACTTTCCAGTGTAATTTTAAGATTAAAAAAGTTGTATCAAGTCTTGTTAATGTATTTCTAAGCTGTTTCAATAAACAATTTCAGTTCTTCTAGTTAATGTCAGTTTATGAATTTTTTCTTTTAATTCAAAAATCTCAATTAGTTGTAATATTGATAATTGTTGTTGTTTTGGACTCTTAAGCTAATATAAGCTCCTGACAAAAGCTTCTGTAAGCTTTAGAAACTTTAAAATCCAGTATAGTAGTATAATTCAAAAATAAAAAAAAAAAAAATCAATAAAAATAGTGAGAAAATAAAAAGTCGGGAAAGAAGAAGAAGGAAGCAAGAAGAATGCTTAAAGTATGGATGGATATTTGTTTAGAGGTTTGTGGAAACCTGTAGGTGTGGAGTATGGTCCTTGGTTCATGCTTATTAGCTGAAATGCAAATTGTAAGCTAAAAACTCAATTTTCCATTTCACTATACACTTGCTTGTTTACTGCTTATCTTTGTAGATTTATGCTTCTTAGGTATATTTAAGTGAATTTAATGCTTAAAATTTGGTACTTAATCATTTAGATTTCATTGTGCAAAGTAATCTTAGTTTAACTGCCATTTGAGCATTTTATAGAATCCTAAGTGTTTGTTGTTTAAGCTATTGTTTCTGAGTTTTTTTTAGCTTATTACATCATCCTAAGTTGTTAGA